>OY728156.1:406427203-407677203 GCA_963277665.1 Viscum album
AATGCCACAATTTGATCTTTCTACCTCATAAATACTCCCAACCCAATTTTTGAAGCATCACAGTAAATAGTATAGCTTTTACCCGACTCTAGTGGAATCGGAATCGATGCTAAAGTATGTATCCATTTCAAATCCTAAAATTCTATCTCACAAGATTTAGACCAGAGGAATTTCACACCCATTACATCAAGACCATGAGAGGCACTAGTAGGTGTGAAAAATTCTCTATGAAGTTCCTATAATAGACATCCATCCCCCATGAAACTATGAATATCAAATGTATTCTTGGGATGCTCACAGGAAACCACAGTGCTCACCTTATATGTGTTAATATATATTCTTTCCTATGAAATGATATGTCCCAAGAATTGAAAGTTATCAATTCAAAAAGGGTATTTATTAATATTCATATAAATATGGTGCTCTCTCAATGTATTCATAATGATATCAAGATATTCAGAATGTTCTTGTATGGTACAAGAATAAACTTAGATGTCACCAACTAAGACAACCATAAATAAATAAAGGTGTGGGTGGAAAAAACAATGCATCAAATCCATAAATAATTATTGGCACATTCATAAGGCTGAATGGAATAGAAAAATACTAATAAAATATATATTTGGTCTGAAACATTTTATCTGGTATGTCAGATGGTCTCACATGCATATGATGGTATCCCGACCTCAAATCAGTCTTAGATAAAATGGTATCTCCTTAGATATGGTTGAACATGTCATCTATATGAGGCAATGGGTACCTATTATTCACTATAAGTTTTTTCAATCTTCTGTAATCCATGCACAACCTAAGGGTATTTTCTAATTTATTAGATAAAAAGGATAGGTGAACCCCATGGAAAGGTCCTAGGTTTGATAAAACTCTTTGCCTTTATATTTTTCAACTACTTATTAAGCACCTGGAGCTCTTTAGGTGTCATCCTATAGGGAGTAATGGACACTGGTTATTCACCTGGAACTAGCTAAATAGTGAACCCCACCTCTCTAACATGAGGTAAATAGAATAAATTTTTAGGAAATATGTCCCTAAAACATTCCACCATAGGAGGGAATTCCATAAATGTATCCCCTAATCACTCATAAAAATACTGGACATCTGGGAAATCACTATACTCAGATTAGTACATTTGAGTCCATTTTTACTTTCCTAGATATCACATTCTCCATTATGAATATATATTCTTCCCTCGGGTGGGGTAAAAGACACCTACCAGTAATAGCAGTCAACATGCACATGATAAGGCACCAGCCAATCCATACCTATAATGACGAAAAAGTTGGTCATCTCAATGAAAACTAAATTCCATAAGAAATAGTATTATCCTGCCTTAAGGGGTCACTGATTTAAATAGAATATTCCCTACTATTGGACCCCTAACAGTGTATCAAGAATCATAATTGTACAGAATTACTCCATCATTAGGCCTACGATTTCCATAACTGTAGAAGATAAAAAAGACTATGATGAAAATATTTTCAATATGGTCAAAACTAAATTAGAAGCTGCCAAAATAGTACCTCATTTGGTAGAAGTCTCTAGACTCTTCTCCTCAAGTGTAAGTTGTGCATCATAGATATGTCCCGAATCAGAACCCTGAGATGGAACATGACTAACTTAGGTTGGTCAACTCTATTGGTGTCGAGCCTCTAAGGTGTGAATACCTAAATCATGACCACCTCCTCAGCATGATGATCTAGTAGTAGACTAACTCCCAACCTAGTGGGGAGATACTGATCCTGTACTTGAAATTGGTATTGGCATAGGTCCCTTCTTAGAAAATACAATATAGAAACTTCTGCAGAAACTCTATAGGTGGCCCATCCTACCAAAAACTTTTCACCTGATCTAGCTCCTCATACATTGGGTAATACTATAACCTATCCATCCATAGTAGAGACACACAACATAGCTTTTGTTTCATGTCATTTGGATGGAACTTCCCCCACATGCACCTTCAAAATGATGCTTCCTTCTTCTAGATAAACCATCACCATGTCTGGAAGCTTAACCACCCTAGCTCACATTTCCACCTTCCCTCAGGTTTTACTCTATGATGAGGGCCTGGTTCACTATTTTTGAAATGGTGGAAAACCAAAAAAATAACCTGTGATCAGATGGTGTAGGAAATCCCATATTCAAAATGTCTCACATTGGTCATCTCATCACTAGTCAAAGTTGGAAAAAAATTCTAGAGCATGGATAAATTAGTTGAGTATTCCATCATAGACATAGAACCCTACTGAAGATGAATAAACTCCTACACACTATCTTCTTGCAATTTCTTAGGGAAGATTTAGTCATATAAGGTTGTATAGAAGCCTACCTAGACCACACCCTAATGATTTCCATCATGGGTAATGAAATCCCACCAATGTTTATCATAATTTTTTATCACATAGGTAGTGATCTTGATCCTCCACTCATGAGGCATCTCTAAATGCTCAAAGATCATAGAATGAATTCTATCCAAGACTCAGTAGCCTGAGGTCTGCCATCACCTGAAAAAGAGGGAGGATGATACTATTTGAATTTTCCTTTTAGATTTATCGTGGTAGAATCAGAATGTGAAGCTCCCTATATGGAATGTATAAAACAACAGAAACTATCATGGAACTAAGAATTGGTTATGAGTAGAAGATCTGCAAGATCTTCCTCGGGTGGAACTATGTGAGGCAATACTAGTGGATCAAGTCCCACCACCTTTGAAACATGATCATATCCTCCTTCCTAGTGTATGACATGAGGATATCAAGGTATCATAGGATTAAAATTTCCAAATAAATTCCTCAGATAATATTCAAAAACAAATAGGAAAACAGGGAAAATAGAAAATGGATCAACACATAGCCTAACTATAAATGTTCACACCGCTCTGTCTGCTCTAAAAGTTGGGTCTAGGTGATAAGTAAGTGGTCATCAAAACCTATAAGAGATAGATCCTACTACCCACTACTAAGTTCGAGTCAAGTTCATGGTCTTATACAAAACTATAAATCTTATAGTATATGGAGTTTCAATTGCAAGTTATAGAGCAAAAGACCATTTAATTTGGAACTAGCATCCCATGTAGCAGTAACCATTCATTTTCAAAACTATAATTCATTGATTTCTGTTATTATTTATATGAGTATAGATATTTTAATCTAGTTAATTATATCCCTGATTCCAAATTAATAAAGGCTCATTATCTTTATATATTGCAATCAGTATGTCAAGAAACGGTTAACTGACCTGTATGTCTATTATCAGGAAGTAACAAGTCATGTATAATGATTTGACTAATGAAATACTATTTTCAATTCATGTAAGTACTTGCTTCATGAATTACCATTGTAATTTATCAATCAAATCACTAATATTTTAGCCCCTAGTACCAGTGTTTCATGGCTTAAAAGTGGCATAAATGGTTAATTAAGGTGTCATTATCAATCTATACAAGAAAAAACCCATTTTAATTGATTTATTAACATTAATTAATCTGATCATGTTACCCATGTATAAAATTTTAGCACATTTCATTCAATAAAAATCAAGGCACACACAGTAAGCACATGCAATATAGGAAATGCATGTAGAGATATGGATATGTCATGGAATAATGCATGTCATTTTTTCTATGGTTCTTAGTATGATGCATGATATTATATTCCCTCATTTCATTAGTCCAAGGTCAATAAATCCATAATAATAATAAAATTAGTAATAATAATGTCACAAAACATGTGGATCGCCCAATCAGTGCAACTATAACAAGCACAAACAAAAACAATAATAACCTATCCTAGGTAATTTGGGTTTCCCATGTACATGGTTTAGATACTCCCAGGAACATGTTCATTACCAAATTCCAATAAATCCTAGTTTCCTATCTAATTACCAAAAAACAAGATAAAATAAAAGATGGAACTAATACCAATTTGTAGCATCCCACCCCATAATCTACCTAGAAGTTCCTTGAGATGGTTGGAAACTGGACCTTAAATTTATCTTTCTATAGGCCAAAGGATACCAACTAGTATCAAAGGACTAGGTTCTATTTGTGGGGAGACTATTTCTTCATGAGTCAGAGTACAACATATTAGTAATCAATACAGGTAAGTGGTGGAAACCAGAATAACCAAGTATAAGTGGATATATAAATGGTAAATCATCTAAGAATAATAAATAGACAAAATATAAACAATAAATAGATACAAATGATGATGATGATGATCTCAGGAAGTTTTAAAAAAAATTATTACATATGGATACAGGGGAAATAGACATATTCCACATGTAATACAAAAATACCAAATGACCAAAAAAATCAATAATTAGTATCACGAGCATAGGCTTTATCCTATGCTCTCATAATCCATTATAGAACTATAAATCAATCATCAGAAGTTGGTTGCATCCCTTTCTCTATAACTGTAATCATTAAGTATTCTTGGGTATCAATGGAGGCCCAAGAAAGGTGTGAGATATACTCAGTAGTACATCACCGATGGTGTATGGATCAATCTATTACATGCATATAAAATGAAAAGTGATCCAATAATCAAAAAATTAAAATAGTAAAAAAAAATACATCATTCCAAGTTCCTCATGTGATACATGGTCGATAATACCCACTTCAACCTAAGATGGATGTCGCTGGACCAATGGAAACCAATGTAACAGACCAACCCAAGTCAACCAAACCAGTCACTCAAGTCACCCATTATTGGGTGAGGTAAAACAAAGATAAAAATAATCGTGTACATAAGGAAAACAAGATATATGACAAGAGTAAAAATCAGAAATAAGGGGGTTACAAATGAGCCAAAAATGATAAACCAGAAAGTAAAACAAGTCTAGAAAAACTAGTCTCCATGTAACCAACTTTCACCTCCAATCCAAAACAACATTGTAAAGGGAAGACATAAGGCTACAAAATTCCCTTCCCTTTACTTGTTTCCTTCGAAAAATGTTATATGATAACCCAAATGGCAGAAGTAGTGTGTGAGAAAAAAACTCAGTAAGATACCACCAACAAACCTATAAAAGTTATAATATCAATAATTCATAAGTTCAAACATTAAATCAAAATATGTTTACAATAATTTTATAAATAAAACAATTTAAAAACATTCCTTAAATAGACCTTGAGTTTTCACAAATTTAATTTCATCTTTTCCAAATCCGGAAAAAAAAGAAAGTAAGGATTCCAAATTTAAATATACATGTGATCCAATATCCATGAAAAAATCAATCATGAAATATAAAACCATAAAAACAATGCACCTACCATCTGGTCTCTAGCCTATGGAACAATATGTACTAGACACCCATGAGCCTAACAAGTCATAAGGTTGGATCTAACTAACATCAATATCTTCAATAAATCATATACATAAAATAGGTTACCTCTTAATGGTTCCACTCACACTAAGGAAACATGTGTCTCTTAATCAATGCACACAAGGTTCCTGTTGTGAAATTTTTTTCAAATTATATTTTAAAAAAAAAGAATTTTTTTTATAAAAACTTTTGAAATCCAAGACAATCTTCTTCAGCATTTGAAAATCCATTTTCCATTTCAAATCATGGAAATTATATTTTGAAAGTAAAAACCCCTTTTTCAAACACAAACCCATTCCCTTTTTAATTTAAAAACATTCAATTCCATTTCAAATCACAATTAATCAATAAAAAATATATGAAATTCAAGAAATTAGAACCCTTGAATAGATCCACCTACCACAAGAATGTAGAAAACTGAACCATCTTAGAAAATAGAGAATGGAATCCACAATATTTTCCTTTGAAAGACAAGGTACAACAAAATAATGAAATGGATTGATAGAAAAAACAATCTTATTACCAATCCCTATAGAAAATGGTTCCACAACCACAAATGAGAGAGAAATCGAGAGGAAAGGATTCCCTGAAGAGATGAAGCACCCAGCCCTAATGATAAATCATATAATTGAATGATTAATAGGGAAGGGAGTTGCCCAAAAATGCATAGGGTGTGTTATTTGGATGAGAGGATAAGTCTGGAAAAGATAATGAAACCTCAGACACTCATAGGATACCCAAAAATCTATAGTTTGCGGTATTATGTACTGTGTAATATTTGACACATCATGAAATCCATTTATTTTAAGTTATACTGAAAAAACCACAAAATTTTAATTAAAAAATGATTTTTCACATTAAACAATGTGTAACCCTTACAAGACATGTAAAATTCTCACACTGTGTATTCAAATCATGAGATCTGTTCAGAAATCATTAGACATCATGTAATACCATTACATGTCATGTAACTACCCAGCGAATAGTAGAAAAATTAAGTTTATGATAAAAATTTCAAAAAAATATATGATTTTTCCATTATAGCTATCCTCCAAATTTAATTTCAGAAATACATGATCGATGATAAAGAAAACCAAAAACAAATATTAGAATATACATGATAGAAAGGTAACGAGGTGTTATAATCTCCCCACTATAAAAACTTGTTATCCCTAGAAAGATATCATGATACTAGATTTTAAAAAAATAGAAGGCCATTACTACCTCATCCATGAATCTTTCTCCAAGGTCACGTAAAAATATTTCTCACACATCCATAGTACAAGGACCAATGAGATTGTTTTACCCTGAAGTACATTATCCTAGAAATCCATAATCTAAATTGGTTGCTCAACCAAAGTGGTATCAGGCTCAAGATCAATATCCTCCCTTCTAAACATATAGAGAGGATCTAGTATATACCTCCAAAACAAGGAAAATGAAACACATAATGAATTGAAGTCAAGATAGATATGCCACTCTCCCTAGTCTCTTAACAATTTCAAAGGGGACCATAAACCTCAGTGCCAACTTACCCTTATTACCAAATAGACAATTTCCCAAGTGATTTCAAACAGTGAGAAAGACCTGATCACAAACTTTAAACTCCAGTGGATGATGATGATGGTAAGCATAATATTTATAATGACTTTGTTTCTTGATAAAACACCTCTCTATACATTGCACCACCTCTTTTGTCTTCTAAACAAAACTAGGCTCAACCAAGGATTTCTCTCCCAACATGCCCAACATAAGGGAGATCGATATGGATTCCCATATAAATCCTCAAAGGGTTCCATTCTAAACCAATCCCAGTGACTATTGTTATAGGAAAACTTGTATAAAGGAAAATTTATGTCCTAAGATCCACCAAGATCAAGAACACAATCCTGGAGCATATCCTCAAGAACATGGAGAGCCTTATCTTTTTATCTATCCACCTATGGATGATAAATCATGCTCAATTTCAAAAGGGAGATCATTTTCTCCTACAAACCATTCCATAATATAGATTTGAACCTTTATTACCTATCAGAAACAACAACATAGGGATCCCCATAAAGTCTCACAATATATAGAATGTATATGTCTCGAAGTTGTTACACTATATTTGTTTCTTTTATTGGTATGAAATGAACTTATTTAGTGAGTCTTTCAACAATTACCAAAATTTCATCCTTCCCACTATGATTCCATGGTAAACCAATGATAAAATATATGGAAATATCATCCCACTTCCTTACCGAAATGGGTAAAGGCTAAAAAAACCTATTGTTATTTGGTGTTCCCCCTTGACTCTTTGACAAGTGCGACACCACAATACAAAATTTTCAAATGACTACCTCATCTCAAACATCAATAATAATGTCTCAAATAATGGTACATACTTGTAACCCTAGGGTTTATATACCAACATGACTAGTATCCGGTATCTAGAAACTCATTCCACATGGAAAATGAAACAACCAACCTACTATAGAAGCACAAAAAATCATTTGGAGATCGAGACCACTCACTGGAGGTCTCCCCACCATTTAGGATTTCTCCTAAGCATCATCTCTCAATGACTATCATCTTCTCAAGTTGAAATTTCCCATAAAAAGATGAGTCAACCTTTATCGAAACCAAGAACACTTGTCCACCAACCTGTTTTACTCCCGAGATCATCTCATTAAAAAAACTCATCAGAGACCACTTCTCGACTGATTCCTTCACGGATTATGTTAGAAATTTTCTTCTCAACACATCAGATAACACATTTACTTTCTCAAAGTTATATACAATATAAAAATAAAAGGTTTGAAGATACTCAACCCATCATCTCTATCATAAGTTCAGATATAGATAAGTAAAAATATTCTTCCCAATTTTGTGATCAGAGTATACCATAAAACATTCTCCAAAGAGATAGTGACACCATATTTTGAGTGCATATATAACAGCTGACACTCAAGATCATGGGTAGGGTATTTCTTCTCAAGATGGAATAACTAGAAAGATACATAATTCACAACATATTTTCCCTCCATCAAGACACTTCCTAATCATATAGCAGAAGCATCGGAGAACACATCATAACCCTACCCCGGTTCCAGAAGAATAAAAATTCATGATAAATTTAACCTCATATTAAACTTTGAAAAAAAAAATTAAAATTTTCATTCCATTAAAATATTATATCCTTATGGTTTAAAGTTGTCATAGAATATGATAGTTTGGAGATTTCAGGAATACACCATTTATAGTAACATTAAAAACCCAAGAATATTCAGATCTCAAACACCTTTCTAGGATTATCCCAAGAAATAAATTCTTGTACCTTTTTAGGATCAATTGAGATGCTTCTCTTAGATATCAGATGCCCTTGAATCTTTACTTCTAGGATCCAAAACACATACATAGAAATATTACCATACAAATGATGTTCCCTCAAAGTTCAAATAATGATACCTAAATGGTTACTGTGATATTTCTCTATCTTTGAGTACACCAAGATATCATCTACGAACACAACAAAAAAATAGTTCAATAATAGATTAAATATTTGGTTCATCAAATCCATAAATACCATGGAAATGTTAGTAAGACCAAATGGCATAGCCAAAAAATCAAAATTCATATTTTGACTCTAAAATGTTTTCTTGGGTACATCCTATTTTCATAATATCAATTGGTGGTACCCTAGCTGCAATTCAATCTTATAAAACTAATGATACCCTCTTAGTTGATCAAAGAGATCATCAATTCTAGGTAAAGGATAGCTGTTCTTAACGGTCACCCTATTCAACTTCCAATAGTCAATAAAAATTATAAGGCTCTTTTTTGCCTTCTTAGAAATGATTATAAAATAATCTCATGGTTACATGCTGGGAGAAATGAATCCTTTCACCACTAGGTCCTAAATTTATACCTTAAGTTCCACCAACTCGGTCAGTCCCATTTGATAGGATGGAATAGAAATAGGCATCATTGATGATAGCATTTTAATGGAAAACTCAACCTATCTATATGGTGGTAAACTAGAAAAATAATATAGAAATACCTTAGGGTATGAACACAAAATAGCATATATCTAAACACCCAATAAAGGTTCAACTACATCAAGAAACATTCTGATAACTAGCATGAGATTATATCATCATAAGGAACAAAATGCCTTTCCCTTCCTGGTCTAAAGTCCCACTCACCCTAGAAAACATGAGGGATCCCATTAGTAGATAAGAACTATTCCTGATGGTAATAATAGTCTATATGTTCCTTCACAATGATCATATAATCAATGAAGAAAATCAAGTCAAATATGTAAAGATCAAGTAGTAAGAAATCCCAAACAACATCAAAGTCACCTATCACCACCCAACATGGAGAACACTTGAGGCCTTATTTGGAGCTCTTTCACAAATGCATTGAAAGATACAATAAGAATGATATAATATATTAATGAAAACCCAACACATAAACCATCTTTGATGGTATAAAATAATGAGTATCGCTTGTATCAAACAATACTAGAACCATAGAAGATGAAATAAACAATGTACATCTAATAGTAGCTGGACCTACTTCATTTCCTCTAACACACACTCAGTCACATAAATCTATCCAAACATAGACACCTATACATTCACATTGTACTGAGAATGATACCCCCCACCCTTGGAAGCATCAACCTGACCTATGACCCCTTGGTGAGAGTGGATCCCACCTTACTTCCTTGGGACATCTTATCACAGAAACATTTTAGATGGCCAGATCTCCCACAAAGATGAAAAGTACTAGGAGAATTTTCAAAATGAGGATTGGTATGAACACACCCCCCACACTAGTAGAAAATAATTTTTTTTTCCTGTAGAATCCCCTAAAATTGGTCCTATAGAAAGCTTACCACACTTTAACTTCATTTTTTGACCAGAAGAAGCACTCTCGATAACCACTGTACTAACTAAGGCTCTACCCAAGCCTATCCTTCCATATATGTATACCTCAACTAATGATTCTTTATCCACTACCTCCACAAAGTTAAGAAGGCACAAAAGAACTATAATTGGTTAATCATTGGCCCTCTATCCCACCTCAAACCTTCGAGGTTTTAGGTAACCATTAGTGATAAGATCCACTTCTATATATACCATTTCAGTCAAATAGGTGTAGAAATATAGAACAGTATACGCTCTCCTTGGTCGAAGGTTAGAAACTCTCAGGAATTTTTTTCATGTAAAGTATTAGGATAAAATGACTGATTAAATATCTTCTTGATAGAAACCCAGTTAATACCTTCATGCAACATAGATTGTACTATCAAGTCCCACCATTTTCTTCTTGGTCCCTCGAGCATATACATGGAAAAACCCACGTGATAATTTTCAGGAGTCTTTAAGAATTTGAAGATCCTCTAAATCCATTCAAGACACTCATATAACTCTTATGGTTATTTTTCACCATAGAATATAGGTGGGTGATTCTAGGTAAATTTTGAGTCATGATCCACTACTCATCAAGGGGTCACATTAGCCACTGACCCCAAAATCTGAACCGTATGGATCACTACATCATCCAAATAAGGGTCCACTGGAAGATCCATCTACAGGTCATCCCCTCTCATATTTAGAAGAGTTCTTCTATAATGCATTATATGTTGAATACAATAAAATTACCAATCATTCATGAGTAACTCCAATACCATTGTACTAAAAACACGAATCTAAAACAATTATTTAAAACAATGAGAATTTAAATCAGTTATGAATTATACCATGAAAGGGAAACACATTTAGAAAGGAACAGGTCCATCTAAATAAACTACCCACTTAGTTTATTTAAATTTTTGTACACACACCAAGTCCCTAAACACTATAGATAGGTTAATTTAAAAAAATTTACCATACCATTTATTAAAATGAACCTAAATAATAGGTCTTGGACTTACTAAATAATTTACGACAACCCATGGAAACTTGGGTTCAGTCATGGGAGTGAGCTGGAAAGTCCCATTTTCCACACCTACTATCCAAATTCTAACAATCCCACTCTTTTCTAGCTTAGACACAGAACTAGCTTATACAGTACTAAAACACTTTAGGTTGAGTAAACCGTTTAATACCAAATTTTAACACACCAAACCAGGTCAACCATACCATTCACCCAAGTTATCCCATTATGGGGTGAGGTAAAGCAATGATAAAAAAAACAAGACTTATATATAAGGAAAACAATATATACCATCAAAGTATAAAGAAAAAATAAGTTAGATATAACTGATCCAAATTGGATAAACTAGAAAGTACATCAAGTCTAAATAAACCAGACTCCATGTGACCAACTGTCACCCCCAAACCAAAATTGTGATGTAAAGAGAAGATATTAGGAAACAAAAGAAACTTCCATTTAATTATGTCTTGTAAAATAAGGTATAGGACTTCTAAAAGCCCATAATTAGTGTGTGAGAAATATATCCTAGTAAGATACCACCAAGAAATCTATAAAATTTCTAATAATAAGAATTCATAAGTTTTATCTTTAAAACAAAACCGTTTTATAAGAATTTTATAAATAAACCAATTTAAAAACATTTCACAAACATTTCTTGAGTTTTCACAAATTGAATTTCAAATTTTCCAAATCTAGAAAAAATAAGGTAAGGATAATGAATATAAATATACATGAGATCTAACATCCATGAAATAATCTATCGTGGAATAAACAGCTTGAAAAAGATGCACCTACCACACATGCTATAGATTATGGGATAATACATACTAGATACTCATGATCCTAAAAAGTAATAAGGTTATATCCAAGTAACATACATTCCTTCCATATACCATATACATACAATAGGTTACCTCTAAGTGGTGTCAGACACACTAAGGTTTTCGGTGTCTCTTTCTCGATGCACCCCAGTTTTCCACTGTACAATGTTTGTCAATTTATATTTCAAAAAAAATTGTCACATTTTCTTATAAAATAATTTCAAATATAATCCAATCTTTTTTAGGGTATGAAAATCCATTTTCAATTTCGAGTCAAATAAATTCTATTTTCAAAGACCCCCCCTAAAACAAAACCATGTACTTTTCAATTTCAATACATGAAATTCCATTTCAAATCTCAATGAATCAATTAGAATGAAAATCAATTCAATAAATTAGAAACTTTTAACATATACACTAACCTCAAGGATTTTTAAAACAAAACTTCCTTAGACAACAGGGATTGGAAACCTCAATACTTTCCTTCAAAAGACAAGGAACGAAAAAAAATCTAAAAATGATTGATAAAAAACACAATATGATTATTAATACCTACAAAAAATGGTTCCACAACCATAAACTATATAGAATATGATAGGAAAGTCTTATCTAAAGTGATGAATCACCTATACCTACTGATCAATCGTTAAACGGAGTGATCTATAAGGAAGGGAGTTACCCTATATTTCCAAGGGTAAGAGATATGTCTGAGAGGATAAGGACTTAAAAGATAATGAATCCTTAAACACTCATATATAACCCTATAATATGATACTCAGGGTATTACATGGCATGTAATATGTTACACAACATGAAATCTTTTTATTTTATGTTATACTGATAAATTTGTCACCGTTTAAATTTAAAATCTATTTTTTGCATTACACAATGTGTAACCCTTACATGACGTTTAAAATTCCCAATATATGCATTCAACTCATAGTATCTATATTTTGTGCATTTCACCTCATGTAATACCATAACACATTATGTAATTGCATATCAAACAGCAAAAAATGAAGGTTTATGTTGAAAAATTCAATAAATATTTGACTTTTCCATTATAGGTATCCTCCAAATTAATGTTTGAAAATAAACAATTTATAAGAAATGAAACTAAAAGAAAATATTATAATATACCTAATATGAAGTTAATGGGGAATTACAACAAGCACAAGTGTGATATAATTTATACACGGGTCATCATAAATAAAGTATTGAAATATGGGCAGTGTTAAAGCAACTGATTTTTATTAGTAGACATGTCCTTATAATTTTAGTTACACATTCTTCTTATTTAATTAAAATGAATATTTATAATTTATGAAGAGGAACCATGATCCCATACAAGTTGATCTAGAAGGAATCATAATTATTGTTCCAAGGGAACCATAAATGAACAAATACCAAAAGATTCCATCCAAGGTGATCCATAAAATAATCCCACGTATCACTCTTAGAATGTCATGTAATCAACCCTTTGATCCTATACTTGGTATCTCACATAAGGTAAAAATTATCACTCGTGTCCTGCTTTGAACATATAGATAGAGACCCAACCCTATATATCCTAGAGTCGGTGCTTACTACCATTACATTGTAATTATTACAAGGAATAAAATCCAAAAATATTTAAGAGTTTAGTAATCTTGTTAAACCAGATACATAAATGATTCTTGTATTAAAAATGAAAACACTAATTACAACATATATTTTTTTATTTTGAGGATAAATTTATTCCATCTAGCATATCCTTTTATATCTTTCTTAGTACACTTTATGGAATCATTGGAAAAAAACTAAGGGTGAGATCAAATTCTCAGTAAGGGTCAAGTATATTGGAAGTAATAATGAATCAATGAGAATAATCAATATGTCAAGGTAATAATAGAAAACATATACCATATACTCAGTAAACAGAGAAGGAAGTGTGTAAACAATATAGAAAGGTAAATAACTGAAAACACGTGTCATTTAATAAATAAACTGAGGATGAAATATATTCATATAATTTTTCATGGTGAAAGTATCATGGATAATAAATACTCAATAAAAATGAAGTCAATTCTTAATTATTGGACATCATGTTTGAGGCACATGAAAACTTATACCATTAAGACCATTCACAATATTGTTTAAAATTACAGGTAGAAACCAGTTTAATTTGCACAAATTAATTGTTTCATGAAAACCTATTGTTGTATAAGTGGATATATAAATTTGAATCCCCACTTTTCATTGCCTATCTAAATAATTACTTATATCGAGTAATCGATTTAATTAATAAAAAATATGCTTTATCAAATATCTGTGTTGAATAAAGAATATGTATTTATCAATATTTCTACTAATAGTAAAATAACTGTCAATGTGAACACTATATGAAAACTTGTATATAGTTTATGTAATTAACATATACATAATAAATGATATGTATAATTAAAGTAAATTCAGTGTTTAATGATCATAGGAAATTGATTATTTCAACAGTACTAATAAAGGAATCTAGGAAGTGAATATCAATATTATCCTTGGCCAAAAAAATCACACACCATCCATAGAAATAATAATGATGGTATCAAAGTAATATATCCTAAGTGGAGTAAAAAATAAATTGTTGGTGTTGTTGATAAATATAAATAATATAAAAATTTATTTTAAAAACATTCATGAGTAAAATATCATTTTGTTGTGAAAAACATTTTGAAAATAATTTCCTTTGAAAATAATTTTGGAAACCTTTCAAACATGTAAAGGAATCTTCAAATAAATGACATTATTTGAATCTATACTTGTCATACAAGGTAAAAATAAAATTCCTTTTGCACGATAGAATGGTTAGAAAAATTCCATTTTTAGAAAGTGAAAATAAAATTCATTTGAAAACATTTTTAAAATAAAAAAAGATAAAAAATATATTTCATAATTCATTATTTAAAAGCAAAAACATTTTTGAAAAACTTTTGATAGAATCAGGTTTTTAGAAGAATATGGGTTCTTCGACTAAAGAGAGAAATGAAGTCAGGTTTTCTTAAGAACATTTTCTAAAATTTTTTGAGTACCAAAGAGTGGAAAATGGTACTATTAACTGAAAACGATCATGAACAACCATAGGATAATGAAATGAAATTTTTAATTATAAAATTATCAAATAATTTCCTCTGATGTAAATTTATGTGTAAACAATCCCAAATAAAATGAGATTCTGAAGTAAACCCTTGAAAAGACTTAACATTGAAGTGAGAATTAATAAATGAATATATTATGTCTTTCGAATGTAAATCCACATAAAAAATGTAAAAAAATTATATATTGTAAAAATTAATTAAATATATAATCTTAGAATATTAATGACAATGAGAAAGTAATACAACCCAATGAAAAGGAATTGGGTTAGTAAATTCTTTACCACCTGGTAACATTTAACTCAAATACCCTTAGAAGAAATAATTAAAATTTTAAATAAAAATATCATGAATATAAAATAATTCTTGATATAATATATAAGAAGTGGAATTATATACACCAAACAAAAGAAATAAGTGGTGATAATGGTGTATGCATCATGGAAAGAAAAGTGAGACAATAATCCCTTAACTAGTGTTTTATTTTGGGTGAACATCATTTAAATTCGTGTATAATGGTTTTAATCATGTCACTAACTTATAAAATAACCATAATAATATAAAATATATTATATAGTAACTTCTTATAATATCTTATTACTCATTTGTTAACAATCATTCATTATTTTCACTATTTCGGTTGTTAATTTCAAGTTTGTCGAGTATGGTTTGACTTGTTACTTGTTGTTCCTATTACTCAGATCATGATTTAATTATCACCATAATGTAAACCATGATTTAAATATCATATATATCGATTATATATACATTTATAATAATCCATAATATTTGGAGAGAGGAAATTAAATGCATTATTCATGAAGATGGTAGGTCGTATGTATGCATGAACTCTAATTTCATTTCTTTTTCATATTTAAAATAATGAAAAGTAAATGATATAAATTTATATTATAATTAAATTATAATATATATTTCATATATGGTACATATTTTTTAAAAAATAATTCCTTAATACATTCTATGTATATAATGAACAAATCACATCGCTTTGAGGAGGACGTTGCAGACACATCCATAGACGATGTTACCGTGTTTACACAAAATAGAAAGCATGAAGGTATGTGTTATATAGAAATTAAAGAAGTATTAGTACATTATAAATATAATATATATAATATATAAAACATTTTTCCATAATAATTCCCTACCATGATAGGTGGTAAAGAAAAAAATGAATGACGTCATTTTGCGAGGTGGTAGTTCACCGTAAACATGAACGGTAAGTTTGTTACCCATTATATTGAAGTTTGTGTAAGTGTAGGTATAAAAAATAGAATAAAAAATCTCACTATATTTATGATAATAATTATATTATATAATAATTGAAAAATAATACTTTATGGGGGTGTAGAAGGAAATAAAATTAAATTCATCATTGAAGAATGTTACATTATTTTTGGTAAACTATTTTTGGATTATACCAAAATTCTTACTTTGTTTGATTTATGCCCAAGGTGAGGATTATAGGATTAATTTAGGTATTTCACTATATTATTTTATCATTTTTTGGGATATCCAAAGGTATTTATATGTGTGAATAAGTGATAAGGTTGAGTTTCTTTTTATAGTGGATGAGGAGTGGAATTCTTGTAAATTTTTTAAAATGGAATTCCACCCATGTTATTCCTTTAAAAATTGGACCCAATAAGGGTAAAAATTATATAAAAGTAATATAGGGTCTAAATATGGATATAAAATGTATTTTTTACCGGTTTATAGGTCATTTTTTAACTTAAGTTTAGGTTTAGTCCCATATTAAGCTAATTTTTCTCTTAATCGCTGTAATTAATTTTAATAGCTTTCACCTACAATTTTTGTAAAAAAAATTATTTAAACTTATTATAAATTATAAATAATTATTATTAAAAATATTAAATTAATTTTTCAATATTTCAACCACATAATTTTCATAAATTAATTTAACTTTAATTCAATAGTTGAGATGACAAAGCGGGTTTTTAAAGTGAGGTGTTCAAAATATTGTTATATTTTTATATTAAATTTAAAATTTAAATTGATTAAAATGGACTAAATTGGATTAATTGATATAAAATTTACCTAATTAAACATTTAAACCAATAAAAAATATAATTTAACCTCATAAATAAATAATATGAAAATGAAGCATTGAATTAAAATTCAGTATTTTTTCACTATTCAACAAAAGATGAAACTTCACAGAAAAATACCCAAAATTAAGACTAACCTAATTTTGATGTTTTATTTAAAAATTAATTTTATTATTTCATATTAAATTTATAAATGTTTAAAAAAATTATTTAAAATAGGTTCTTCATCAAAAGGTTGTAAAACTATTTTTAGAAAAATATAGGTTTTTATGCGTAAAATTGGGTGTGTTCTTATCTTATGCCTATAAAATCAATTGGATGATTTTAAAAAATATTTTATTGAATATATAAAATATATATTTAATAAATTTCATTTTATAATTATAATTAATTTAATTTATTAAAACAATACGCCTTTGGGAGCATAAAAATATTTTCCTTATATTAAATCGGTTTATATATTCATTTCTAATTAATTGAAAACCAATGAATTTGTATTATATTTTTATAGAACATATATTTTCATAAGATAGTTAATACTATTAATAACCTAATAATTTAATGGGTAGGTTATATTGTGTTATATTAAATAATTATATTTCAATAATATATTTTTGTTCGGTAAAACTCAGTCATGTGTGTAACGCAAGTCATCGAAAAAACTTGTTGCGTGCTACAAACGCTAACTTAGTATCATGTGCATTGAAATATATATCATATATTTAATTTTATTAAATTATTAAATATATTTTAAAGTATTTAGATAATATATTCTCTTATGCACTTGGTGTTTCATGTTATACATGTTGTCGAATAAGATGTTCTTACTTTAGAATTTTGGAGTGTCACATTCTTCCCGCCCAAAATAAATTGCATCCTTTCAATTTAAACTCAATATTAATAATATATATTTTTTATTTTTCCTATGTTTAAATCCCACATCATGTTATGATTTTTTAAAATATCTTATAGAAAAGAGAGAATAGGAATTACAAATGTCACATGGACTAACATGTAACTAGCCTCAAACCATTTTTTTATTATTTTAGAAAGCCACTTTTTGGAAATTGGGGACCTTATAAAACCCCTTCCACAAAAACATCCACAAAAACCATTTCAATTTTCAATTTTCAAAATTCAAAATTCAAAATTCATCATTCAAACTACAACAAACATCATTACCTCGGTCCACCACCCACCTCGTGATGCATACCCTGAAACAAATCAACCCTTCATCTCACCAGATCACCGATAAGGAAGACCACTGGAGTCAATCATCGGCTTCATTAAAGAACCATTATCTTTATCTAAAAAAACCCAACTGAATAACATAGAACATCAGAGTCCTCATCTATGAAAAAACACCTCGACTAATGAGTTCAATTGTCATCCCAAACAACATTGCTGCTGAAACTCATCGAAATAAATTCAAAGAGAACAATGTTCAACCTCGCAATCATTATTAATGAAATGGGTTACCACTGTTTCCATATATAACAATCACTATGTCCTCATCATCGGCCAACCACAACACCAGATGCTAGAACCGAAGAAAAAAATGCACCATATCATCATCATTTCCAATCGAACCAAACGAAATTGACACACCAAATCCAAGAAAGCACACCACATCCAAAAGAAACAACCATCAACACACCAATTTCAAGATAAAAGGAAGAAAACATTCATTGAAAACATGAAGAATAAAACGTAGAAACAAAAAATAGATCCGAAGAGTCATTCCTATAACGTGGAGGCCAATAAGCCACACCTCCCAAAACATAATTTTTACAGCTGCTCAGGATTCAGTCAGAAGAGGAGGAGAAGAAATTTGGGTCAGATTAGTGGATGAGAGGCCGAGAGCTCCAAGCAGAAGAAATTAAAATAAGGAAGAAAACTAGGAAGAAACCAAATAGGAGCAAGCGGCCCAGCAGCAACTTGAGATCCACCGACCATCAAACCGAAAAACCTAAAACTACCTTGAACCACTGCTCCATATTTGTCCTTGAGTGGAACAGGGGAGTAGGAGGTTAGAGCCACAAAAAGAGTGTCTAAAGGTACTTGAAGCAGACAACCTTCATAAGAGAAGAGGTACTGGAGAGCCTTCATAAGATAGAAAGCGAGAAACATGAACAAAATGAAGCAGGAGAAGGAGGCAGAAGATGAAGAGAAGGGAGGAAAGGGAGGAAATGAATAAAAGAATATGGGAATCTCTAAAATGAGACATAGACTCTAAGTCAAAGGGTTTTGGGATAAAACCCTAGGAATATCTGAGAGCGATAGGAGGAAGTCGTGAGAGAAAGGATCCATTCCATAAAATAATTAAATCCTTATATTTCATAAAGTTTCTAAATAGGTATCTAAGTAGGAAAACATTAGTGGAAAGTGGATATACGTACATAGAGTAAAAGTATAAATATTTATAGGGATTTATTGAGTTCATCCATTACAAAAATTGAATGATCAATGGAAAGATGATGACCTCAATTTTATAAATCTTAAACAATTTAGAAGAACTTCAGTTCAATAAAAATGAAGCTATTAGGATTACATGTTTGTTTTAAGATCCTTTTACCAATGTTTATGAATGATTAAGAATATAATAAAATATAATTACTTGACATATTTCAATTTTATAAACATAATTTTCATCCTTTTGTGCTTTTATAAATTTCAAATTCATTCATTACTTCAATAAATGGATATTTAATAATTAAATTTCATGCCTGAAACACTAAAATGAAATTCTAACAGATTGTAAGGCCCATAAAAGAGTAATAATTATTTCCATTTATCCTTAAATATTATCCAAAACAAATATAGTTAAGGCATTAATATCTGAACTTAAAAATTAACACTTCTAGTTCATCATTAATATTTATTCATCAAATTTTTTAACTAAAAAATCATATTAACTAGGAAATTACATAGGCTAGTGGTAGGTACAAAACCGTTATTGACCTTCGGTCATGGGTTCAATCCACATTACCTTATAGGGTTTACTTTTTCTAAAATAATTTTAATATAATTTCTAAATTAAATATGATGGACATCTATGAAATTTAATCATAAAATATCCTTTTAACTAATGTTTTCAGTACAACCCCAATTAATAAATATTTCATCAATTTATTTCCACAAAGGTCCTTAGTGGTATAGAGTTTTTCCTTTAAAATATGGTGTTTCTTAAAACCAAAAACCATAGTTTTAGTATAAATTATCATATTAAAAACCATATAATTATTTTTAGGGTTTCTAAATCCTGACACATTATTTTCAATCTGAGACACGTCAGGCTTAACCTAGGTTATTTATTGTCATTATTCATTCAAATCATTCAAAATGGTTTGTAATGAAAATTTGAATTACACTAAAGGTATCACCTGGGAGTATCAAACCCGGTGTAGAGAAAGGACCATTTTCATATACTAGGTTACTCTCAATTCATGCCTAACTCCCCTTGTAGGAGTTGTTACCCCTAGGTAAATTTGTTCCAGAACCACGCCCACTTATACTATCCAAACAGGGATGTGTTGCTCCGAAAGACTATATAATATCTCTATAATTGAAACTTTAGGATATTCTTCTATAATAATCCAAAAATAATATCTTAGGTTTTTGTTCTCTAATATATTTTTTCCTAAATCTTGTTTTCAAGGATGATATTAAACCTACTCTCATAAAAACTATAGCGACCTGACCCCAAATAGCCTAGAGTCAGTTTCTGATACAATTACATTGGTAGTATTAAAAGGAATAAAATCCAGAAGGATCTAAGAGTTTAGTAGTCTTATTAAAGTAGATACATACATGAGTCTTGTATTAAAAATTAATACACTAATTTCAATATAATATTTTTTCTTTTGAGAATAACTTTATTCCATCTATAATATCCTTTCATATCTTTCTTAGTACACTTCATAGAATCCTTGGGAAAGAAAAAAACTAAGGGTGATATAAAATTGTTAGTATGGGTCAAGTATGGTAGAATAAAAAATTAATCAATGAGAATATTCAATATGGAAAGGTAATAACTTAATACACAAGTCACATAACCAATAAACTAAGAATGAAGTGCATAAACAATATGGAAAGGAAAGTAAATGAAAACAAATTTTATTTAATCAATAAACTGAGAATTAAATGAATCCATAGTATTTTTCATTATGAAAATATCATGGATAATAAATATTTAATCAAAATGAAAAAAATTCTTAATTATTGGACTTCATTCCAGAGGCACATGAAAACCTACATTATCAAGACCTTTAATAAGATAGTTAAAACTACAGGTAGAAACCTATTTATTTTTTTCAAATTATTTGAATCATGAGAACCCATTGATTCATTGAGGGAATATATAATGTCTAGGGCCCACACATCACTATCTATCCAAAGGATTCCTTATATTGAGTAATCAATTTAATTAATAAACAATATGCCTTATTGAAAAAAGAATACAGATTCATCAATATTTTCCCATATAGTCAAATATCTGTCAAAGTGAACACTGTGTGAAAAATGGTATAAAGTTTAGGAAATGAACATATCGTTGATAAATTATATGGATAATTTGGGGAAATTCAATGTTCAATGATCTTAAGAAATTGAATATTTCAAGGGGAATAAAAAAGGTATCAAGGAAGTGAATGTTAACACTATCCTTGTTTAATGAAATAACACACCATTTAGAGAAATAATAAGGATGGTATCAATTCAACATATCCCAAGTTGAGTAAAAATAAAAGGGTTGTTTTCATTAATGAATATAAATACTATAAAATAATTTTTTAAAATAATTTATGAGGAAAATATCCTTTTATTTTCAAAAATATTTTTAAAATCCTTTTTATTGAAAATCACTTTTAAAATAATTTCTTTAAAAATTAACCATTTAAACATGAAAAAGAAGTTTAAAATAAATTATGGTAGGTAAATATGTACCTGTTGTACCAGGTAGAAAGAACATTCCTTTTGAATAGTAAAAAGGTTTGAAAAAGTATTTTTAATAAATAAAAATGAATATTTGTTTGAAAACATTTTTAATTGAAAAAAGGGTAATATTTTATTTATGAAATTAGTTTCTAAAGGTTAAAACATTTTTGAAAACCTTTTTAGAAAACTGTGTTTTTAGAATAAAATAGGTTATCTGATGAAAGAGATAAATGAATTCGAATTTTCTTGAAAACATTTTCTAAAAAAATTTGAGTACCAAATAGTAGGAAAATTGTACTATTACTTGAAAAAGGTCATGAATAACCATAGGATAATAAAATAAATGGTTTATTAAAAAATAATGAAATAATTTTCTCTGATGTAAATTTAATTGTAAATAATCCCAAACAAAATGAGATTGTGAAGTAACCCCTTTAAAAGACCATAACATTGACATGAGAATAGATAAATGAATATATTATGTGTTTAAAATATAAATCCACATAATAAAAGTGTAAATGAAATTATATATAGTGAAAATTTATTATAAACATAGTCATATAATATTAATGACAACGAGAAAGTAATATAACCCAATGAAAAGAAATCAGGTTGTGAAATTTTTTACCACTTGGTAACTTTTAACTCAAATATCCTTAAAATAAATAACTCAAATTGAAACACAAAATACCATGAAGAAAAAATAATTCATGATATAATATATAAAAAGGTTTGTATTTACACCACAAAAACTAAATAAGTGGTGATAATGGTGTATAGCTCGTGGAAAAAAAAGTGAGACAGGAATCCCTACCATGCATTTACTTTCATGTGAACATACTTTAAGTTCCTATATAATGGTTTTAAAATTTCACTAACTTATACCTGAACCATAATAATATCTATTATTTCATGTATCAGCTTCTTATAATATCTTATTACCCATTTTTTAATAATATTTCATTATTTTCCCTATTTTAGGTGTTAATTTCCTAGTTTTTCGAGTATGTTTTGACATATTACTTGGTGTTCCTATTAATTAGATAACAATTTCATAATATCAAGAATTTAAACCATGATTTAAATATCATATATATCTGGTATATATGTATTTATAATAATCCATAATATTTGGAGGTAGGAAATGAAATGAATTGTTCATGGAGACGGTAGGTTGTACAAACGCATGAACACTACTTCCATTTCTTTATCATATTTAAAATAGTAAAAATTTAATTATATATATGTATATTATAATTATATTATCACATATATGTCATATATGTTACATATGTTTGTTAAAATCATTCCTTTATACATTCCATGTATAGCGTGAATGAATCACATCGCTTTGAGGAGGCGATAGTCCACACTTCCACAAATGATGTTATTGTGTTTAAATAAAATAGAAGGAATAAAGGTATGTGTTATATAAAAAATATATAAGAATTCAGAAATAATAAATATCATATGTATCATATATAAATAGTGTGTCCATCCTAATTCCCTACCATGAGATGTGGTAAAAGAAAAATGAATGACATCGTTTTTCAGACCCATAATGGAAAAATAGATCCACCTACATGGAATGTTCCACATAAACCCTTGGATTTTCTAATTTCCCTAGTAATTTCCCCTTCTACTCCACCTATGCCAGCTAATCCTCTTCCACTCATTCCAGCTGCTCTACCCTCTTCAATGCCAGTGGTCATTTTGGTTCCCTCAGATCCTCCACCAGATCCTCCTGTTGGGGTTCAGGTAGAATTGACCCCTTCGTCGGTGGTTAAGGGTGATCCTTTGGGGATGACATTGAAATATGTTATCCTTTATCCCACTCCCTCCTAGACGGTACCCCTTTCACTGATTCCTGATATCTTACTTAGTGATATTCTTTGTTCCTCTGTGGATGGTTCTTCATTGTAAGATTTCCTAGTGGATGCCTTCTAGGTGGTAGTTGACTTTCATCGTAGGACCTTGGTGGCTTGGTTTGGTGAAGATAAGTTTTGTATTCCCTTTTTCATAATTTTTTCATCTCTTAGGGGATAGAGGCTCCTACTAGGGTTTCAATTCTTAGTATGAAGGCACTTTTCATCGTGCTTGGATCCTAAGAGGATTTTGTGAAGGTGTGGTCTTGTATCCCTCGGTCAGTTGAAAAATGGTGTTTCAATATCTTTTGATGGTCATTGGATGAACAATTTGTGTTTGACACTCCTCAAGTATTAGTTTGGTTTAACATATCTGGTCTTCCTATCCAATTTCAAAACCATGGATTTCTTTAGGGTATCGTAAATTCTATTGGTATTTTTCTATGTTCCAATGAATGAACTCTCCAACTATAGGATACTTTCATTTCCTGCACTCATTTCAAATTGGATCTCTCTTTCCCTCTCCCAAACCTAATCCTTATTTGAGTAGTTGAGTCTTTCTCATGGTGGCAGACCTTGGTATTTCTCTCCCCAATGCATTTATGTACTACTTTCCAACTCCAATGACACCCCCTCCTATTTTGTCGTAATCATCAGGCCTGAACTATCACTACCCCTCTGGTGCATTCTTATGAATATATATTTCCCTCGGATGCTATGGTTAATCCTTTAGAGGTAGAAAGTTTCTATGGGGTTTCTCAACCTCCTCCAACCCTCCTAATACCTCCTAATCCTCCTTCCCCTTGTGTTACCTATATGGTTGATATACCTACTACTCTGGGATTGTCCTCTACTGTTCTAGATAACCCCTACATGGATCTTGTTGTTTTTAGTCCATTCCCAGCTCTAATAACAAATTCTGTGCCACCTCATCATGTATGTCCTCCTTCCTCACTGCCACCTAGTCTGGATTCCACCACCTATAGTTATAGTAAATATCAATTATGCCTTGATCCCCTCCCCTTGAGCAACCTCCCCTCCCCTCCCCCTCCCCTCCAACTCTCCAATGGTTTCAACACCCTCTCTCAAATGGACCAAGACTTGGTTTTCCACCCTTCCCCTTCCTATAGAGGAGCCCATACCCATTCTATTATTATAATAGATCATTTTCAGGGTTCATATTCTCATATCACTAGTAGCCAATTGGCATTGGGGTCCAAAGCCCAACTGTTACAATTTTAATGTTAACTACTCTTGTTTAGAATTTCTAGGGTTTGGGTTCTTGGGAAAAGTCAGACTTCATTTCATCAGAGATTCCTTGATCTAAGATTTCATTGGTTTCTTTTCTTGAGAATAAGAAAAAATCATCTGAAATTCAGGATTTCTCCTACAAGGTAGGCCTTCACAACTACATTCATGGGAAACCTGCTAACTGGAACATCTAAAATTTCTAGACCAATTCCATTTTAATTGAAAAAAGTCACTATCATTGATCAGAATATTACTATGAAGGTTTCATTTGATAATATTTACTACTTATTTTCCTTTGTGTATACAAAGTGTAGTATGAGTGAAAGCGAAGTCCTTTGGCAGGAGCAGGATTCCTTTAACCTGGGTGACTTGGACTAATTCATGGGTTGAGATTTTAACAACATCATAGAGGAATCAGAGAAAAAAGATAGAGGGGTCTATCCATTAAGGTATAGGTAGGATTTCACTGGGTTTCTACATATAATGGTCTTTTGTACATTGGATATTATGGGGATAAGTTCACATGATTTAATAATTAGTGAGGTTTTCGTCGTACTTGGTGCAGGCTAGATCACTTCTTAGCTAACAGTCGGTTCATTGCTTACTTTAATAATGTAAGGGTTCAGCTCCATGGTCGGGGCCTCTCAGATCATTCTCCCTTGCATATTTTTCTAGGAGGAATAGAGGCTCAAAATTTCCATTTTTTCTACTCAGGGTGGTGGTAGTCTTTCCCAAGTTATCAAGAGGTAGTTCATTTCACCTAGAGTAGTGATTTGAATGGAGGATCCTATGTTGGGTTCCACAATAAGCTTCATCGATTGAAAAAGGATCTTCAGACTTGGGAGTCCCCTAGACCCTCCTAGTTTATGGATCTTGACATCTTGAAGGCCAACATTGATTAGGCTGAGAAGGCTCTTGAATCTAATTGGGATTGTGATATCTTCAACAACCTGGTTAGTATGAAATTTCATTTAGCTGAATTTCTTCTTGAATAGGAACATAAATCATGAGATAAATCCAGAGTGACATTCCTCAAGGATGGGGGAACACACTTATTTTTTATAGGCTTGCATTTGGGAGAGGAAACACCCTATTTTTTCTAACATCCTTCTCAAGGATGGATCCTACATAAATGATCCCCAAGTTTTGGGAGGTATATCTGCATCCTTTTCCACTTCCTTACTGGTATAAGATAACCCAAGCATGCAGGGGGTTACCCCACATGTCACTCAAATCATTTTGATAGTATTCCATAATGTGTCTCCCCTAGTGTTAATGATTTCTTCAGGAGGTTACCAGATTAGGGGTAGGTATTGGAGGTTGTTTTATATCTGAAGTCTGGTAGTGGGCCGGGTTCGGATGGCTTCTCTAGTTCCTTCTATACAAACTCAAGGGATGTCATTAAATAGGACCTTTTGGCTATCATTAAAGAGTTTTCTGGGGTGGGAGTTTTCCTAGGGTGTCTAGTGCCACCACCATGGTCCTCTTCTTGAAGGTCTAAAATCCTTCCTCACTGAAACAGTTTAGACTAATTAGCATGTGAAACTTCCCCTACAAAGTTTTTTCTATGATTATAAATAATAGGCTCTTTGGGTATCATCGTAAATGGGTATCTGAGGAACATCAAGGCTTCATTCGAGGTATATTCACCCAATCTTAAATTTCCATGAAACAAAAAATGGTAAGTGATATTAAAATAAATACATCAGGTTATAAAATTTAAATTAAGTTATATATAGATAAAGTTTATGATTAGGTGTAGTGGTCCTTCATCATCAATATCATGCATGTTATGGGTTTTTCTAAGTAGGTTATTGATCTTTTCTTAAAATTCATTAGCTCCCCATGGTTTTTTATTTCTTTCATGGGGAGGAGTAACTTATTTTTCAAGTTATCTTAGGGTCTCTATCAAGTGGATCTGTTATCCCCAAGTGTCTATTTTGGTACAGGACTCTCTCAACAGGTACCTTAACAAAAGCCTCTAAGAAGGGATGTTGGGATCGTTCTAGTGTAGGATTAATTTTTATAGTTCCTCCCACCTTCTATTTGTGAATGACTTGCTACTCTCCAAGAATAGTAATTCTAGGTCTCTTCAGAAGCTTGATCACATTCTTGTCTTGTATAGAAAATAAAGTGGAAATTCAATCAATCAGGATATGAGTTGTGTCTACATCCAAAAAATTTTCCCTGAGATAAGGGGATGTAAAATTTTTGAAAATTAGGGTTTCATAAAATTTCCTTTCCCATTGAATATTTAGGGGCCCCGATCTTCCCGAGTCGCATTTGTATTCATCACTATGATGGTCTTGTTGATAAAATTTCCAACTACATCCTGAATTGGAAGAACAAGTTCCTCGCCTTTTTTTGAAACTTTACACTTGTTAATAGAATTATCTCCTCCATACCCATGCATGTAATATAATCCTTCATTGTTCTCAAATCGGTCTTATGAAATATTTAGAATATTTTAAATTCTTTCATCAGGGGCACACATGCGGAGGGTAGGTACCACTGGGCTTCATGGCCTCATTTGGCTCAGGACCCCACCCTTGGGGGAATTTTCTAGAGAATCATTTCTAAAAATATGAACTATTTGAATGCAAGGTTGGCATGTGATTTCATGGAGGGGTCTTCACTATGGGGAATGTTTATTTCTAGAATATATGGGGTTGTACTAGATGGTACGGGCTAAAGGGATTTCAAACTTTGGGACTCAATTTGAATTCACTTATCTATTTTACAATAGCACTCAAGGTGGATTGTGGGATGTGGTTATATCAACTACTGGTCTACGAAATAGGTGGGAAGTGTGTTGGGTTTCCTGGCATTCTGAGTGCTGGATCTATCCATTGCACAGGCATTTCATCACCCAACCCTTATTCATTTCATGCTCAACCCTCAGCAGTAAGAGGTCTATTTTAATATAATCCTTAACTCGTATTCTGAAAATTTGGTGTTTACAGCAGTCTCAGCTAGTAATTTCTCTACAAAGGTCTATAGGAAAGTGCTTTAAGGGGTTAGGAGGTCGATGCATGGGGTGGGACTCTATGGTGCACTGAGATTACGTCCTAGCTCAATTTTCTTGTTTGGAGTATCCACAATAGGGACCTTCCTATGGATGAGGATGTTCATGGGAGGGGTATCTCTATTTTCCCTCGGTGAAACTATACTGGTAGTCTGAAGGAGGAATCCTTCATTCACCTTTTCTTTGAGGGTGATTGGGAATCTGTTATTTGGTGTGTTATGGGTTTTCTTTGTGGGAAAGATGTTTTAGTCTTCTTGAGGTATGACTTCCTCTATTCCTGGTTCCTTGGGTCGGATTTCAATCAGCATGAATGAAAAGAAAGGGATATTTTCTTGTCTATCAGTTGTTGGAGTATTTTCACTGCTCGCAACAGGGTTTGACATGAAGGATACCTGAGCTCAACTCTCAGTGTGTTGGTTTGGGCTCGATCCTTAGTGGTTGAGCTGGTTCCCCTTGTCAATCATTGGGATCTCTCTCCATCACTATGGATGATCATGGCTGGGTGTATCTCCTTGGATCATTGGGATATCCTTCTTGGAATATGGGTTAGCTGGACCCCTCCGGATCATGGACTCAAGTTGAATGTGGATGGGTCTTTTATCAATGGTTATAAGTGTGTAAGAGAGGTTGTTTGGAACTCATCTAGCTCTAACATTTTATCTTTTAGTGTGCTGTTTGGTCAGGGTTATTATCTTCTTTTTGAAGCTTCCTCCATGCATAAGGGGCTGGACCTATGTCTCTCTCGTGGTTTATCACTAGAAAGGGTGGATAAGGACACCTTGATCCTTCACAGATCCCTCAAAAATGATTCTCCATCTCCATGGGATATCACTTATCAGGTTCGTCAGTGTAAGACTCTCTTCTCCAAACACATGGATATTACCCACACTTGGCGGGAAGGGAATATGGTTGTAGATTACTCGGCCTCCTGGGCCTCTTCTGACTAGCCTTTCACTACTTTCACTTTAACAGGATCCCTCCCTATAAATGTGTTAACCTTGTTACATCTGATGGTCTTCAGATTAATTAATTTAGACTTTTGTGACTTTTTTTGGGGGGGGTTCCCTTATTAATAATTTTTTTTAATGTTGTATAGTTCAATGACATCATTTTCTGAGGTGGTAGTTCACCGTACACATAAATGGTAAGTTTGTTACCCATTAGATGGAAGTGTGTATAAGTGTTGGTCAAACCCTTAGAATAAAAACAAATTATTATATTCAAAATATTGGTTCTATTATATAATCATGGAATAATAAGTGTTTAGGGGGTGTATAAGGAAATAAATTTAAAGTGACCGTTGAAAAATGTTACCTCATTTTCAGGTAACTCCTTTTGGTTTATACCAAAATACTTCCTCAGTTGTATTTTTTCACAAGGTGATGATTCTAGGATGAGGTTATTTATTTTGGGATCTTATTTGAGTATATTTTAGGTGAGCAAAAGGGATTTATATTTTTTAATAAGTGTGAGGGGTGAGTGGCTTTTTATAGTGGAGGAGAAGTGGCATTCATGTAAATTTTTGAAAATGGAATTCCACTTAAATTTTCCTATGAAAAGTGGCTCTAATAATGATCCCAATTTTATAAAAGGTAATATAGGTTCTATATATGCCCATAAAATGTCTTCTTTACTATTTTAAAGGTTATATTTTCCCTTGAGTTTAAGTTTTATTCCCTTCTTAAGCTAATTTTTCTCTAAATAACTATAATTAATTTTAATCACTTTCACTAATAGTATTTGTCAAAAACTATGTTGAACTTATTAGAAATTATAAATTATGATGATTAAAAATATGGAATCCATTTTTCCAAATTCAAATATCATAATTGGAGGAAATTAATAATAATTTAATCCCAAAAATAGGATAACAAAGTGGGTTTTTAAAGTAAGATATTCAAAAGTATGCTATGTTTCTATATTCAATTTCAAAGTGAAATTGATTCCAATGACCTAAATTGAATTAATTTTTATAAAATTGATCTAATTAAACTTTAAAACAAATCATAAATATAATTTATCCTTATAAATAAATCAACTAAAAAATAGTTTTGAATTAAAATTCAGTATTTTTCATTATTCATCAAAAAATGAGACTTCATAGAAAAATACAAAAAATTCAACCTAACATAATTTTGATGCTTCACTTTACAAAATAAAGTTTATTTTTCATATTAAATTTATAAAAGTTCCAAAAATTGGATTTAAAATAGGTTCTCCATTAAAAGGTTGTAAAGCTATTTTTAGAAAATATAGGATTTCATGCGTACAATTGGGTGTGTTCTAATCATATGCCTATCAAATTTATTATAAGAATGTAAAAAATATTTGATTTAATATAAAAAATCTATATTTCATTAATATCATTCTCTAATTGTAATTAATTTAATTTATTAATACAACATCCCTTTGGGATCATAAAAATATTTTATTTATATTCAATGAGTTTATATTTTGATTTTTAATTAATTGGTAACCAATGAATTCATATTATATTTTTATAGATTATATATTTTCATAAGTTAGTTAATATTATTCACAACCTTCTAATTGAACATCTAGGTTATATCTTATTATATTAAATAATAATATTTTAATAATATATTTTTGTCTTGTAAAACTCAATCATACAAGTAATACATGTCATCGAAGAAACTCATTGTTGCATGTGACACATGCTAAGTTAGTATCACATTAAATGAAATTTATATCATAGATTGAATTTATTTAAAATAGTAAATATATTATAATGTCTTGAGATATTATATTTCCTTATGTGTTTGGTGTTGCGTGTCATACACTCTATCGAATACAATGTTCTTACTTTATAATTATGGGGAGTTACAATATAACCACTAAGTTTTCCATGGTATGAACTGGTATCACTCACATGGAGGTAAGGTAAACTCATGGTGAGCCTATAAATGGCATAAAAATTATCTATCCCCCTATTTATACAAATCTTATACAAATTCTAGTTATAATTATTGGAATTCTTGTCCATATTATCACATTAGGATCCAAGTATCACTCTCGGCTTGGGTATGAGGTAATGGATTAACTATCACAATTCAATTAATTTATCAAATATTTTCATCTATGGTACTTTAATTCAACTAGACTATCATTTGGTCAATAAATTCAATTATAGAACAAAGTATTGGGACATAACTCATGGCCTAGAATTTTTCTTGATTAAATTCATTCTTAAAAAATATTTATTAACTGAAAAAACACCCCTCAAGGATGGTTTAACAAATTTAGATAGTAGAAAAAAGGATACCAATGAGGGGAACACACATAGGTGTGCACCATGTCAAGGAGAACGAACCATGGTGATGATTCTTCATTTTCAAGGACCTTAATAATCATGATAAATCATTTACTTTAATTTATTAAGAATTTAGGGGATTCACTGGAGATGTATGGTGCACATAATGATGGAACATAATATAAATACAATGAAAATTGAGGTAAAGGAGATATACTACTTACCTTAGGTTCATAGGACTCTCCTCATCTACTGTTATCCCTTGATTCAAGCTCGAGTGTGAGGAAACTGAAGAATCTTAAAATTCCCTGAAAATAGGGAAAATGAGGTTGCAAAAAAATAGTGCAACACAGGAAAAGAGAAACTAATAATAAAAGTAATATGAGTGGAGAACCCACCGAGAGGGACCCAACAAACCTGATGGAGGATGAAATGGAGGTTGAACGAGGAAGCAACAACAAATCCCAGATTATATTAAGGGAGGTGCTTCACACAAGGGATAGGGGTTTTTATACTAAATAAAATGAATGGAGAAGGAGGATTTATGTTTTAAAAAATTTTAGGGGAAAATATGTAAAATCACCCTCAAATAAGCGGTCATAGTATTTGGATACACGATTGGCTAAACTATGTGCCAACCATGCACTGGACCCTATCCAGAAAGAGCCCTCACATGGGATAAGAACATGTCTAGGATAATTGTGTGTATCCCATGAAAAATATCTCTATCAAGATGTTTGGAAAACCTACATAGGTTTTCATCTCAACACCCATGTTTGTATAAAAACCATGTGGATTGTTGATGTGCACTAGGTGCCCACATAGTAGAGTCTCATAGTTTACACTAACCAAGTACCAACCATATGGCTTAGTATGCCTCCTTAAATTCTAAAGTTCTAGGAGATAAATTGGGTCTAGACTCTCATATTCTACTCATTATCCTTTATAGTTCATTATTAGTATAAACAAGAGGTTTTGAACATATACATAAGATTCAGTACTTCTCTAAAAAACCAAGATTTTACAAACACAAATTGAAATACAACATAAAATAATCAAAATTCTTTATAGACATAATCTATAATATTACATATTCATTCATGATTTTACATTACTCCCATAACATAATTTTCAACTAAAACGATTACTTTCCATTTAATGTTCATGTTTTGATTATAAATATATTTAATGAACATTGTTTGAATTCATTTAATTAAACTATTATTTATTTTGTATCATATATTTCAAAATACTAATTCGAATCATGCGACTCTACTTTTTTAGTGTTCCTGGTTAAAATACCAATATACCATTTGACTAGAGATCTGGATAATTAGGTCATATAAAGGTACATATGAACCACACAAGAAGGTCCACCAAATCTGTGATGAAAATTATATCATCCAAAAAGATAGAATTTATAGACTCAGTCCAAAATACCAAATTTTATGAATTTCTAAATTATATTCTTCAATATACAAAAACATCTTGGATAAAATTTAAAGTCCCAAATCCACCAAAAAGGTGCCTAACTGATGCTTTGAAATATAGCTTACAATTCTATCTGGGATTTAAAATTATCACACAATCCTTGACTTTTCACCCAATATAGATATCCAATTGAGCTGATATTTTGTGGTATAAAATCAAAGATTTAAGATCCCAAGTTTATAGAATAAATGGTTTGGATTTGAGGGCATATTTCTATCTTAAAATTCATTTACATTTATAAAAAGGAAAAACTTGATAGAAAACTATATAGTAGAACATTTTTTAGGAAAACATCTATAAAATTAGGTAAAAAGGTCCAATGGATACCAAATTTTGTGGGTGAACTGTAAAAATAAATATATAAAACATTGAATAATAATTTTTATCTGTATTAGGCTATCTGAATTATCGAAGTGTCAATCCAACATGGGGGAGGTTTTGGATGGAAAAAATTCCAATCCATATGTCTAGAAATAGACACTCATTATCACCTTAAAAGAAGTTATAATTTCATCAATTAAGGTGTATATTTTTCATGACTAGATCCTTTAAAAGGGCCTAGGAGGACTTTCCTTAATCTTTTTTCAACAAGAGATACCTCTCCTCCACTTTTCTTTTCATGTTTGTTTTCCATTGTTTTCATTTGTAATCATGTAAGTTTGTTTTCATTTCAATTGAATATTATTTCATGTTTATTATAAATCGTCTATAATTCTAATAAACCTTCTACTATGTAACTATAATGTTATCGAAATAGATTAAATCAAGTTGAAAACCCTTCCTTTTTTTGATTTCTTATTCAATTAAAATCATGTGTTTTACTTTTCTTTATCATTTTTGTGTGTTTAGCGCACTACTCCATTCTTGTCTCATTCATTTTCTTCTTCTATTAAATCATCACCATAATCATTATACATCAGATTAATAACAATTTCAATGACTAAGTAAAAAACTATTGGGGTGAGTCATAATCTGGGGATGTTAAGTGATTGAGAGATTTTGATTGATTAACTCCATAATAATGAACTCACCCAAATCATTATTAATTTTTTTTTATAAAATACATAAATAATTTATTTTATATAATCTCTTCAACCCCCCATTAAAAAACAAAATAAAAACAACCAACACCAAAAATAAGTATCGTCACTAAGGATTAAACCCGAGTTCCACTATATACATTAGCAGATCACTGTACCTTTGAACAGTCGATATGTGACAAAAGGATACACTTAAAATGGTGTCGTTTCTAGGTATGTTTAAACTAGTAGTTGATAGTTTTTTTATTTTTTTTAAAAATACCAAAAAATAAACAAAAAAAATATGAAAACAAAAACACAAATAAAATCCCACATTCCCATAAAAATCATAAAAGAAAAAAACACAAAGAAAACCCTATCTTATTCATCCTTCCATATTTTCTTTGAATTCCCTTTAGCCTCCCAAACAATCCATCATATTTTTTTTGACCCATAAATTGAGTGAAATCTTCACTAACTTAGGAGAATTATTATGGATAATAATATCACCCAAGACCCATTCATTACCCATCCAATTAAACTAGATATTCCCAATCCAAGGGAACACACCCTTAAGGAACTCACTTCCTCTTATATGATTCACAAACCCCTTGGTATTCAATATCCAAACACTAAAGATTATTTCTTACTAAAATTGTGTTGATTCATCTTCTACCTCATTTTCAGGGGCTAACTGGTGAGGATCCACATCTACACCTCAAACAGTTCCAAGTGGTGTGCTCCACCATGAATCCTAAAGGGGTTTCTGAAGAATAAATCAAACTTTTAGCATTCCATTTATACCTAGATGACTATGAAAAGTTGTGGCTTTATTACCTCCATCCTGGTTCCAAAACCACATGGAATGACATGAAGCGTCTCTTCTTATATAAATTGTTTCTTACTTCTCAAACAGATTCTATCCAAAATTAAATAAGTGGTATCCATGAATTTCCCCATGAATCACTCCATGATCACTGGTAGAGGTTCAAAAATATTTTGGAAACCTTCCCACAACACCAAATCCATGGACAAATATTGATCCCATACTTCTATAAGGGGTTATTGTCTATGGATAGAACTCTCATAAATGCCCCAAGTGGCAATGATCTTGTTGAGAAAACTCCTATAGTTGCATAAGATCTCATAAACCACATGGATGCAAACATGTAGAAGTTATATACTCAATCACATGATCCAGTCAAAAAAATCCAAGATTATCAAACCATAGATCCCAACAATATGACCTAGTGGATGAGTGGACTTATAGGTCTTGTGAAACAACTATTTTTGGATACAAAACCCCAATATCATTATCTACATAATCTTTATTCCCTAGACCTGTCAAAAATGGTGGAATCTGTAGCTCACCAGTTCATCCAACTGATGCATGTCCATATCTACAAGATGATCCCTAAAATTCTTCTAGTATAATGGAGCTTAACTCAGCATATGTTCAGTAGAACACCATCCCTCAACAATTCAATTAGTTCATTAGAAACTCTACACAACCCCACTCTGATCCCTTCCCTTCAACCTATAACCCTGAATTGATATATGGTATTCTCATCTCTCATCCACCTCAGTTCACTCTTCAAAATCCAAACCAATTCCAATATGGTCGAGGTTGTGGTAACTTCCAATAACCTTATCCTTTTATTCCACAACCACAAAGAATCAATCCTCCTTCTACTCCTCTAGGTTTCTAACATCCTAGTGAGAATTTTCAATTCCCAACCCAATACAAGCCCTTTCCAAAGAACCCAAATCAAATAAATCCCAATAAAGGGCATGCCTATTATTCCAAGAAACCATGGGAAAGTGTTGTGGAATATATTTCATATTTCAAACTTTCTATCCTTAGAAAAATTTAAAACCAAATTTTTCAACTTTCATCCCACCTCATCTAGAAGCAACAATCTAATTCTTCCCAACTCCCAGATCAACCATTTCCCAACCGCAAGGGTAATGTAAGTGAAATTTCACATATATAGAAAAAGTAGATCTCCATTCCTGATGATGAATCCTCTAAATACCATTTAAATGGTGATCTGGAAAAATAAAAAAAGTCTTTAAAAGGAACCTAAATCCACACACTAACTTCATTAAATCCCTCTAAAAATACCCAATTCCTTTTCCTCGAGCTGTCTTTAATCCAAATAATCCCTTCAAACCAGATTCTTAAATGTTCGACAAGTTTAGACATGTTAAAGTCAATATTCCCCTCTTGGATCACATTAAAAAATTCCTAAATATGATAAGTTTCTTAAGGAATTGTTCACCCATAAGAGATAACTTATTACTATAAAAAATGTTCCAACCTCGCATTCCATACCCATAAAGTGAAAATATCTAGGGACCTTTACAGTTCCATGCCAAATAGGGAGTTCTAACATTGATGATAAACTCATAGACCTAGGATCCTCAGTCAATTTCATTCCCAAATCAATAATTTATAACCTTGGTCTAGGTCCCTTTCACTCAATTATTGTTTTTATTTAGTTATATAATCGAATAACATACATTCCTAAGTGAATAATTGAGGATTTACTTGTCTGGGATAATGATTTTATCTTCCCAGCTGATTTTTATGTCCTAGACATGGAAGGGAATACTACTTATTGCCAATATCCTCTGATTTTATGAAGAAATTTCCTCATAATATCTAGAACCAAAATCGATGTCCATGTTGGCTTCCTATCCATGTATTTGGTAACCAACTGGTCAAGTTCACTTTTTTCAATCCTTGTGATTCCCATCAGATAATCATTTTGTATTCTCTATACATGCTTCTGAAAGCCTCTCTAAGGGAGTAATGAACCTCTAACCATCATTTCTTCCAATTCTAATGAAATTGGAGTTTGTTAATTTTTTATCCTCATTAACCAAGTCAAAAATGGGTAGGTTGATATTGACCATTCATATTTAAACTCCATCAATCTAAAGGACCATGAAAAATATTTGGAATCTAATCCCACCTCTAATCTTCAGTTGGATGGTAACGAGGAAAATAAATTAGCAAGATAATTTATTTATTCAAATAATATTATTCAACATTCATCATTTCATATCCATGATTATAAAAATAATCTTATAACTCAAGTGAACCCTGAACCAATTTGCTTATATTTTCTCAATGATAATGAAGTTTTTGAGATTTTTTCTCTCATTAATAAAGAGATCACAAGTGAGGTTAAAATTGACCATTATTTGGAAAACAACATTGATAGAGATGATCTTCAAAAATATATTGAGTATCATGTCCCCTTTAATCCTCATTAATCTACATTGGAAAGTTATAAGATAAATCAGTTCAAAACAACTAGAATTTCATAATCCAATTTCATATTTTCTGAACCACACATAAATGAACCATCATATTTCAATCATCTTCATGAACTTCCAAGCATATAAAAACAACCCTCGAAAGACTACAACAATCTTCATGTTGAAGACCAAAGGGAGGATATCCAAATTCTCATTACAAACCCATTGAATTACAGGCACAACAACAAGTAAGGTAAGAAATTATCCAATGAACAATAGGACCACCCAAAGAATAAGTTTTTCTAGAAACACACTAGAGTTGAGAAAATATAGTGGCCACCATCATACTATGGGTAGTATGTTATAACTGTCAATCTATAGACAGACTAAATGTAGTTATTCTTGGGAGGCAACCCAATTTTTCTTTTACTTTTATGAAATTTTTATTTTTTTTAGTTTTTCATTAAATGAATAATGATATTTGTTTTTTATTCTCTTTTAAATAATGGAAATTTTCTAAAGCATCACTAGAGAAGACACATGCCCTGGGAACCACATTAACTCCCACAAAATCTCCACTAGAAGGATATAGTGACACACCAAATCCAACCCAGGGGCACCTCTTTCCATTTTTCTCTTTCTATATTCTTCACCCTCCTATTTTTCTCTCTATTTATTTCCTTATTTATTCTTATTCCCCTCTCATTCTCAATTTTTTAAAACTTTCTTCATAAAACTTATTTTTCTTTTTTTTCTTTTTTTTAGTGTTTATTTAAAAAAAACTTAAAAAAATTAAAAAAAACTAAAAACATACCAAAAAAATAGAGCCGCATTTAACAACTGTAAATTTTGAATTCTTATCAAAGCATTTTTGGGAGTTAAAATAATTTTTTCATCTAAAACATTTTTTATTTTCATTAGAAATTTTCAAAAATAATTTTGTGTTATGAATAATAAATTTTGAATGCAAAATTTTTCATTTGGGAAATGATTCTTCCCCAATAATAAGGAAAAATATTATCTTTCATAACAATTTCAATAATATCCTTCTTTTCATATTGTATATGTTTCAACCCTGATCATGAGACTTGAGTTTTTAGACCTTTTAGATGAATTTATTACTTTATAATACAATAATATGATAGAGGCATTTTCTGAACCACTATAGAATCAAAAATAGTCGGATATCCTAACATTACCCTTACATTGATCCTCCTTTTGAAAGAACCTTAGATCCTATGAAAACATTTTGTATAGCCACATTTCAATCCCAAAACCTTGTCCTGATGAACATCTATATATATTTTCATTGTACAAATTATTGAAATTTAAGTGTGGGGAAATGGATTTATTTTTTGGTATTCTTTTCTTTATTTTAGACATGTCATCATATTTTTGCAGTAATATATATTTTTAAGTGTTTGGGAGAGGTTTTAATTTATTTAGGTTTGAAAATGTATATATTTTTTAATCATTTTGTACAAATATATTGAAAATGTTCAAAAAATGAAAAAAATAAACAAAAAATAAAAAAAATGAAAAAATGAATGGGTTGTGTCTTGGGAGGGTAAAACAAACTCTCCCTAATCCTTTTATCTTTTTATTTCTATTATAATTTATGTTCTGAGGAGATCAAAAAGGGTTATTAGATGATGATAATATTTTTTCAAGTTCAATTTTTTTTAAAAAATAACACTTTAATCATTATTTCCTATGTCGTTGGGGTGAAGTTTTGTAGTTTTTACATATTTAGTCATTTCACCAACTTATAATTTTATCCATCTCTTATCTTACTTCAAAAATGCATGCCCTTGTAAATATGTTTTCCCATTTCCTTCCATTTCTCGTTTCAAAACAATTGTGCATTTTTTATATGTTAGTGTTTTACCCCTCTTTTCCTAACTTTTTGGAAATTATATTCCTACCATACCAAAGCCACTGAATCCCCCATAAAAAGGAATATTTATTCTTATGAACTTTAGGATAGGAAATGGAATCTAATAGCTCTTAAAAACTTTATGATTTAACTTTTTGTTGGTGAATGAGTGAACCTCCATAAATAAATTGTTATCATCTTGAGAAGAGTGAGTTATGAGTGCCTATATTTTCCATTTATAATTTTGATCCAGAAAAATGAATTATTTTTGGAACATTATGCTGTAAAAAATTTATTGGAACTCTCTTTAGATAAGTAAACTAGTCTAGACCCCCAAATTAGAGAAAAAAATTAATATATGTTGGTGAATAAAAATGATTTAGTTGTGTTTTTATATTTGATATACATGAAGAAATTCACAAGCCTATGTGTGGGGGAGATGATATTACATATTCATTCAGGATTTTAAATTACTCCCATAACAAAATTTTCACTTAAAATGATTAATTTCCATTTAATGTTCATGTTTTGATTATAAACATATATAAAGATCATTGTTTCTAATTAATTTAATTAAACTAAAGTTTAATTTTTTCACTATATCATTAAAAATAAAAATATTAATGATGTAATTATTACTTTTAATTATTCCTGTTTCAAATTAAAACATATCATTATACTTGATATTTTGATAATATGGTGATCTAAAGGGACATATGGACCACACATGAAGGCCCACCGAAACTATGATGAAAACTGGATTAGCCATGAATATAGAATTTTTGAACTCAGTCCATAAGTCTATATTTTATTAAACTCCATAATATGTTCTATCATATCCAAACACATCTTGGATAAATATTTTAAGTCCCAAATCTACTAAAAGGGGGCCCAACTAATGCTTTGATGTGTATCCTACAATTCGGTTCGAGATTTAAAATTCGCACAAAATCCTTTACATTTATCCCAATATATACATCAAATTGATCTGATATTTTGTGGTGTAAAATACATGATTTATGCACCCATGTTTTTATAATAAATTTTTTGGATCTTAGGTCATCTTCTTGGCCTAAAATTAATTAACATTTAGACCAAGAACAAACTCAATAGAAAACTAAACAGAGGAACTTTATTTATGAAAAGATCCAAAACATTGGGGGTAAATTCCAATAGAATAAAAATTTATAGGGTGAAGTGTAAAAATACATATCTAAAACTTTGAAGAATAATATTTCTCCAGTTGCATCTGGCCAAATTGTCAAAGTGGCAATCCAACTTGAGGGGCAGTTTTGGAAGGAAAACAGTCTACTCCCTTTGGCTATAAATAGATAATCATTATCAAAATGAAGGGATTTGGAATTTTATTACTTATATAGGATATTATAAATGAATATATCCTTTACAAGGGATTGTAATTAATTTCCATAATCTAGTTTCAACAACAGATACCTCTCATCCATGATTCTTTTCATGTTTTTTTCCCTAGTTTTCATTTTTAATCATGTAAGTTTGATTTCATTTAAATTGAATATTAATGAATTTTTATTAATAATAATATATAATTATAATAAACCGTATATTATTTAATTTCAATGGTCTCAAAAAAATTCAATCTAATTGAAAACCCTTCTCTTCTTTCGCTCTCTTATTCAATCAAAAGCTTGTGTTTTACTTTTCTTCATCGCTCGTGTGTGTTTGGCACACTACTATTTTCTTGTCTCATTCATTATATTATTATTTTAACTCATCACCATAATCATAATAAACTATATTAATAATTATCTCAATTTATAAGTAAATCACCTATTGGGGTGAGTCATAATCTGGGTATGTTAAGTGATTGAGATATTTTTATCGATTAATATTCTTTAGGTTAACATTGTGTATGTTAAATACAAAATTTCCTCAATTATTGAATTTTTTTCTTAAATTATTAATTCCATGTATTATTGGAACCCCAAATTAACTACCATAAACAATCATTAATTGAGATTATAATCCTATTTAAGTTAAGGGTTGTATTAAATCCTTAACACTTGGAAATTCCCATCAAAATCATTTAGTGAAGTGAGTGTTAATTTAATAAAATATATTGAAAACCTAAAAGATATCACAAGATTAACTCTCTAATAATAAACTCACCCTAATAATTATTAAAAAAATTAACCAAATACATAAATCATTCATTTCATATAATCTCTACAACCAAACCCCCTTTCAAAAGACAAAATAAAAACAATTGACTCCAAGAAAAGAACCATTACCAAAGATTTGACCTGAGTGCCTATATACAAATTATAATAGCACTAAACCTTTGAATGGTATATAGGTGACAATATATTTTTATTAAATATTATAATTATATAATCAATGATATAGTAGTTTAATCCAATGAATAAAAATTTAGTTAAGAAATCCATTACCACTTGGTAATATTCAAGTCAAATCCACTTGGACGAAATAATTCAAATTGAAACATAAAATACCATAAAGTACGAATTTATCAGGATATTACATGTGAAATGGGTAATTTATACACCATATAAATTAAATTTTTGTATAATATATAAATGTGCCTCGGTTAAAGAAAATTGAGGCAGAATCCCCTACCTCGTGCATCCTTTTGATTGAAAATTATTTAACCTCATTTATTGTAGTTTTAAACATGTTATTAAGATACACCAAAACCATATTAATTTTTATAATGTAATAAATTTTTATTTTATAATATCTTATCTCCCATTAATTGTTAATATTTCAATATTTTCATTATTTTGGGTGTTAATTTCCTTGTTTTATTATGTGTGTTCTTTCCTTAAAGATACAGTTTTTGAAAATATTACATAGTTTCCTCATCTAAAGAATAATAATAATTACAAAATTATCATATTTTTACATCATGTTTAATTTTAAAACCAATCATTAATGATGGTTATGAAAAATTATGTATGTTACGATCATGGATATGGTAGGTTATACGTATGCATGAGTATCGTTTCAATTTTCCAATGACCATTATAGAAAGAAGGTATGTAATATATTGTCTTTATAAAATGTCCATAATATCATATATACCATATTATATAATTATATATATCATCTATGGTGTGGTGATGAAAAATGAGTAACATCATTTCGTAAAGGCGGTTGTCCGCACATACACAAACAATGTTATCATCTTTAAGTGAGTGAAAAGGTAAGAAAGAAAATTATGTATTCCGAATAATAAAAATTTCATGAATATAATAATTATTTCATTTATATGACGTATATTTCTTATCTTTAACATTATTATATTCCAAGTAAAGTGTTATTGAAAGATGGATCACATCGATTTGTGAGGTGGTACTTCGTCGTACACACGAGCGATGTTACTGTATCCCCTACAGAATGGAATGTAAAAATAAATATATAATATAATTAATATAAATTTATAACTATATTGAAAATATAATTTATATTATTTATATCCATTATAACACCCAATTGTGAAAGGTTGTAATGGATGAACAAATGACATCGTTTCGCAAGGTGGTAGTATATCGTACAAATGAAAGATGATTTTATAACCCATTTGATGGAAGTGAGGATGGATTTAGGTCATGAACTTATTTTAAAAAACATACAGTATATGGAAGATACTGATTTTACTATATTCTTGTTTTAATAAAAATTTAAGGAGGTTTATGAAGAAATAAAATAAAGATGCTCTTTGAAGAACATTACCTCTTCGTCGGGTATCCTTCTCAAGTTTTCACCATAATAAATTATAGGTTAGATTTATACTATAAATTAGGATTATATGATTAGGATATGAAATTTTTTAATTTATTTTGGTAGGTATTTGTAAAAAAAAATATTTTTAATGTGTGAATAAGAGAGGAGATGGGGTGTCCTTTTATAAGTGAGGTGAGTGGCACACTTGTAATTGTATTGATAAAATCAATCATACCCAAATTTTTTATCATTAAAAAAGACTAAAAATGGACCATTATTGGACATATAATATATAAGGTCGTAATATGTCCATAAAATGGGTTTTGGACAAGTTTTTAGGTCATTTTTACACTTATCTTCTTATTTTAACCCTAGGTAAATCCATTTTTACCTTAACCACGGTAATTAATTTTTATAGTATTCACTGTTAATTTTGTTAAAAAAGTAAGTTGAGTTTGTAAAAAATTTATAATTTATTCTAATTAATGAAATATAATCCATTTTTATAAATTAAATTCACATAAGTGGAAAATTTTAATTTAAAATTAATCTTACAGATGTGATGAGAAAGACGGTTTTTAAAGAGAAAATGTTTAAAATATTAAAAAAAAATTATATCAAAATTCAATATGAAAGTGATAAATATGTAAAAAAATGGATTAATTGATATATAATTTTACTAATTTTACTTTACAACCAATTAAAAATATAATTTAACATTATAAATAATTTAAACAAAAAATCAATTAAAATTAAAATTCATTATTTTTCAATATTAATAAAAAAATGAAACTTTTCAAAAAAATCCAAAAAATTTACCCTAAAATACTTTGGATGTTATAATTTAAAAAATTAATTTCATTTGATAAATTAAATTTTTTAAATTTTTAAAAATTAATGTTTAAATTATGTGTTCAATAAGTGATTAATCCTTCTTTTAGAAAAATGTAGTTTTCAGAAAATATTTATTTTTGTATATGATTATTATTTTATTTATAATAAATAAAAAACAAATGAACATGTGTAAACTGTATATTTTGATAATTTAGTTAATATTATTCATACAAGCCATTCTAATAGTTAGATGATAATTATAACATTAAATAATATTTTAAAAATATGTCACATTTCATTTAAACTCGATGTTTCATGTAACGCAAGAAAAACACAATGTTTTGAGCATGGAAATATAAACTATGTGTTGCATATAACATAATATAATATTAGTTTTGTGGTTAATGTAATATATTGAATATATTTAATTTATTTAAATATATCATAATATCTAAAAGTGTTATATTTTCATCTACGCTTGGTGTTTCATGTCACATACACTATCGAATACAAATTTATTATTATAGAATTTTGTGTGTCATATTCTCCCCACCTTAAATAAATTAACTACTTTCAATTTAAACTTCATCTTGGTAATAAAGTTTTTAATATTTGAAATTTATTTTTTGTAAAACCCACATCATAAAAAGAGTTAATAAAATTTCCTCTTAATAAGAGAGATAGGGGAGTACAATGATTATATATAAAAATGAATAAATAGAATTTTATATATGATAACATTGGTAGAATGTTAAGATATGCACATGGATAAAAAGTGTAAATAATTATAGGTAGTGATATAGGTCATTGATCATGAGAAATTGAGTGATTATTGGAAATTTATTTACCTTAAAACCATAAATATGTGATGATTTAAAAAGACCATTTGATTTATTAGATGTGAATGTAATCAGATAAAATTTTTGTTTCAACATCCTACTCTTAAAGTTGAGGAATTATTTTACTATCTAATAATGTATATAAATATACTTACTTGATATGTTTCAATTTCATTATCATAATTTCATATTTTGGTTGTGATTCAATCAATTTCCAATTCAATATTTACGCTAAGAAATGAATATCCATAAATGAATTTTTATGTCTCCAGCACTAAAATTCACTTTTAATGGATCATAATATCCATAAAAGTTTGATAAATATTTCTTTCTATCTCCAACTATTTTCCAAAACCAATATAGTGAGAACAATTTATCTAATATGAATAAATATCCATATAAATAAGTAGTACAATAATCTATAAAACCTCATACAAATTTCAATGTAAACCATTTTATAAATGTTTAACCTTTTCACCCTAACAAAAGACTAAGATCCATAACTTTAGAAATAAGGTCACTGAATTTCCAAAAACAAATTTTCATTAATCCCCAAAGAAACATGAAGTAGCTATCATCACATACCAAACATGTGAATACCATCATCATGTATTATCTTAAAACATGGTAATAACCTGAATTTCCATAAAACCTTATTAAAAAAATGAATTCATCCTTATTACATAAATAAAACATAGATTATTTTATATACTTATTAAATATAAAAATATTGTAAACAACATAAATCATAATCCACTTTGTTAAAAAAAACATTAATCGGTTCCAAGGTATTCAATACTATCCAATTTAAATTATCAATATCAATCATCTAATTATCCAACAAAAATTATCCTAACACCAGGAACATGTTACAGGTTATATTTTCCTTGGTCATTTGTTTTCAAAAAAAGTTCAAGCTGTCAGTGAATCATTTTTCTTGTTCACTGTTATTATTTAACATACTCTATCAGATCCTCAATAAAATCTACTATAATAAAATACATTTCATAATTATTGTAACTAGGATATCCTTGATAAAATACTGAAATGACATAATTTAAGAATCCAAACACAAGAAAATTAATCATTAAACTGTATCTTTGGTAATAACATAATCTTTACCATGATCTATTATAATCTCTAGAGGTTTGTTCCTTTTACTCTTGAGACATTTATTTTCATAGTGTTCCATCTCCTAATAGTTTAACCATTGTACATTGGAAACTTTTTATTACCCTTAAAATTAAAATCATAATGGAATTTATCTCCAAACTTATGTCAAGCTCTAATTCCTTTTATGTATTCAAAATTTTGTTTATTTCCACAATTATAATATTTTGTAAATCCATTATTCCTTTCTTCCCTTTATCCATATTTTTCTCTATCATCATCTTCTTATACTACTTCCCTTTAAAGCTATAATACATAGAGAATTATTTCTATATCTTTTTAGAACATGATATTATGTCCCCATATAACGACAATGTTTGGGAAAATAGTTCCATTCAAATGATTGTCTTAATAAAATCAAAGAAATGATCATTATTACTCTCACTACAAAAAAATGACTTATACCAACAGAAATTTATTAATAGATAAAATATATGTCGGTAAAAATGAGAAATTTCAACATATATTATGTTTTATTGGTATTGATTTTAAGCTCCAACAGTTATTTTTACCAATAGATCTATCTATTGGTATTGATCTTTTAACACCAACAAATATTTTACCAACATTTAAATCTATTTCTTTATCATAATATTACCAAAAAAAATTACCAATAGTTGAATCTATTATTAATAATAACCATTACAAGAAAATATTTTATCATCAATAAAATATGTTACAATAAACCATTCAATGATACTAACCAATTAAAAGAAACCAAATTTTTTACATAGATTAATATTTTTATGACCAAAGTCAATATTTACTATTTTATTAAAAATATATCATTAATTGATTTTAATTTTCAAGTATATATAAGTATCAATATTGCTTATATTTTGTAATGATTTTCATTTAATAAACATTTAAATACTACAAATAAAAATTTAAAATCATTCTGATATTTGAATTTTATAAACATAATAAATATAAACATGATAATCAATAAAAAAATAATAAACATAATTGAAACATAAGTAATAAATAATTGATATAAAATATAATTGACATTTATATACATTATTGAAATTTTATTTTATATTATAAAACAAATATGTTAATTTTTGTAAAATTGAATATTTATTTTAAAACAATAAATTAAGTAATTAGTAACATATTGACATTTTTTTTGTCATATTTTTTCATATATTTATTTTAATTATAAATTATATATATTTAATTTTATAAAAATTATTATTATTTTTCAATCCATGGGAGCTTTTGTGATACTCCACAATTCAGCCACACTCACGCCCTCTCTCTTGTGTTCCTGAATCTTCATCATGAGGGTTTCAGCCACTTCAATCCACCTCCAAGAGGCATCGAAATAATCTTCTTCCAATCCCATCCACACCTTGGTGAGTGTAACTGACTCCCTTTATTATCCTCCAATATGTATACCAAAAACCCTATCGATTTCCCTTCTTCTCCCTGCAAACAGCACTAAAATCTTCTTCTGATTCCTACAAGTTCAGCATCCCTCTCCCATAAGCTATAGAGAACCCTGGTCATCCATCATATCCTCACCACTTCCATGAATAATCATCAAATTGTACTGTCCTAGTGTATTCAACCCACCGAATAGAATGTATTGAAACCCTAATCAGATGGCTTCCTCTAATTAACTCCTGGTAAGGTAAGGTTGATTGCAAATTCATCCCTTTACCTAGAAAATATTTCCCTCTAAAACTTTATTTCTTCAATCAGTTCCAAATCTCTCAAACCCCTCAAAATACCTGATATGTTTTTAGTTGAAAGATTATTATTTTCATATGTAGATCCAAATATGTTTTTTTAGGGTTTCTGTATAATTTGAGATGTCTGCCTCATCGATATACATTTAATAGTAGATCGAAAGTGATGCTGACCAGCCAATTCCATGACCCATGTCTATGTTAAGGGTCCCCACAGTTTACCTTTACACCCATTTGGGGCTTGGAAAATTCATTTTCACTATTTTTTGTTACACAGCATAAAAATACATTAGGGTTTTACATGCCTTGATTCTCCATTGAAGGCTTCATGTTGTTCAAATCATCAACTAAACCTACATTCTAGTACTATAGGTACCCTAATTGCCTAAATTTCATTACATCACTTAAACCCACATTCTTCCCCCAAATCCCTTCATCGCATCGTATTTTCTTATCTTTATGTTTTTCTATATCATTGTTCTGATTATATACTAACAATGCACATTTCTAAAATTGTTAATTGTGTTTTTTTATGTGTTTTCTCTCTAAATGTTAACTATGATCGTTCTTTGATCATTAAATTCATACACAACAGTTCACAAACTATAATGGTTCCTTGTTTCACAAGATAAAATTTCTTTGTGGTTTGAATTTTGATCTATGTCCATTTAGGTTTTTGTTCTTGTGAGTCCCCTAGGATTTTTTAAATTGTGATTTTCCATGGGTTGCAGTTTTATCACATTCAAATTTAATTATCAATGGTACTAGTGATGTGATTGCATAACCTTACCGTTATTTTTTAATTCATTTGGAAACAACCATAAATTTTGTCAAATCATGGATTAGATTTATATGAAATAGGGTCTTGGTAAATTACATGCGTTTTTTCAGTTCTTTTGGTATGTTTTCTCAGAACAAACTAGTTGATCTGCATTCAAAACAGGGGTCCTCCACTAAAGTTGCACCCTCTAAATACTTTTTCATTAACTAACTTGGATGGATGGATATCCTAAATAGGACTTAATGAAAAACCATAAATAAGTTGAATACAGAAAAGTGAACATAGTAGTTGGCTCAATGGGACTCTTCTAGAAACCAAAAAATATATATATCAATTTCACCTCATTCATGTATAATATATCACTATTTTTATAATCATTCAACTCAAAAACTCATACTATATGAATGTGGATGACTTGATTTTTGTTTTATCCAGAGAGGTATTCTTCATGGATATTACTGAGATAACTCTGATAACATGGTCACCAGAGACATGGGAATATGAAGAAGTACAAGATGATGTTTTATAATGAAATTTAGGTATTTTTTATTTCCTTAAATTTATTTAAAATGTTTAAATATTGTGTTTTTTTATAAATAGAATGTTTTATACAAATTTTTATTAACTTTTTTAAGAAGTATAATAGTCTATTCCACTACTATTAATTAAAGAGGAAAACAAAAAACCAACATTCCCAATACTCCACCTTAAACTCATGAAAATTTCATATTTACATTTAACAAACCAAACACTCTAATATTTTAACCAAACAACTCCCTCTGGGTAGTTTTTAGAAATTCCATCACTTTTTTTGAAGACTTTTTAAAAGACCACCATAGGGTGCAATCCACAAGGTTTCACCCATGGGGCTAAATTCAAGAACTTATTGCAACCAATTATTTTTCTTAAAATGGTTTAAAATTAAATATTTTCATCAAGAAATCATTACCAAGGCTTCCAACAAAAACAACATAGTATTTAAACACATGTCAAATTTTAAATACATAACAGTTCTCATGTTTTGAACAACAGGAATCATGTTACTTTCAATAACCAATAACCACCCCTTCTAAGTATATTTCAGAAACTCTAGAACTTATTATAACCAATTATTTGTTTAAAATAGTTTAAAATTCAATATTATCATCAAGAAAACATTACCCAGACTTTGAACAACTATAAAATCTTAAATAGTGACATTGACGCATTGTTATGTGGTATTATTATTTAACAAGTATGAAGTGGGTTGCAAAAATATGATAACCCATATGATTTTTCCTAAAAGGTATCATTTTTATAGGGATAAAGTGTTCCCCTTATGTAGTGGACCCCACACACCCTTTTTTGATGTATGTCCCTAATTTAAAACCCTGTTACCGTTCTGTTTTAATGATTTTAAAAAACTACTTATTTTAAAACCTATTAAAAACCTTATTAATGTTTTCCCAAAAAAAAGGCACTATCCTTCCAGAAACTATTTCCCACATTACAATGACATTGGTTTACTATTATATATCTTATACTTTCACAATGCCATTTAAAATATGATTCTCCCTTATTAATTGTAATATAAGTAATATTGCTCACTACCCCTACATAGAGGTGAATATTTTCAGTTAGGGAATAAGGAAATGGAACTATGAAAGAGATGATGATGTGTGATACCAAAATACTCTAGTTTTTATTATTATCCTAAATCTGAGATAACTAAAAATAAGTTCTTGATCTTTAAGTGTAGAGAGAAAAAATACTGAAGAAATGTATAACTAAATATGTGATATCTGATACCTAATCATGAAGTGAAATCCTATTAGCAATGATACTACTGAAGACAAACTATGAAGGACTGATTTATGTTACTGAGCATTGAGGAATCTATTCTAGTATAGGATGAAATCATCAAAATGGTGCAACATCAATTTAAAGTAAAACATGATATGTTGTTCAATAAGTTATATCATTAGGTCAATAGAAGATGGTGTATGCATTGAAAGATAATAGTCATTGCACACTATACTAGCAATGTCTAGTAGGGTGTTGTTATGGCACTACATTAGGGTCCTAGTATGGCATGGAATGACTAGTTGACTCTTGATACTCAATGCCGGTATGGATCATCATCATTTTCACCACATTTAGGTAGATTGAAATTCATGACAAACTACTTTATATCTTGAACAAAAAATTGATGATTCTTTGAGCACATTGACAAAGATATCCTACTTTAACCTTTGGGAATTTACAAACTATCTCTGGATTCCATGGTAATATTATGGTTGAAATTTTACATCATGATATAGTACAAGATGGATCTAATAATATAGCTCTAACACCATTTCAATACCAGAATTTAACACCATCAATGAATTAAACTTTTTCATTTTATTAGTCTTTAATTCTGTAGGGGTAAGTTTTTTTACTATCATATTTTGACTAATTCTATTTTCCTTTTAACTGGTTTGTCTTTTTTTATCTTGTAATTTTGAATCTTTCCATTTGACTAAACACTTTAATTTCCATTTTAAATTTTTTAATCCTTTAGTTTTCATTTTAATTGATTTTTAATTTCCCTTTTAACTCTATTTTTTATAATTTGGTTTCATTTCATGCAGATGTTGTACTGATTTTTGAGTCTTCCATTTTAACTTATTTTAATAATTTTTCCACCTTTAAACATATATCCAGTAAAGTATGATTTTATCCTTGATGTTTAATTTTCTATTTGTGCTTATATACTCATTTTATTCTAAGAGTTAATTGTTTGACACTTTAAAAGGATCTGGGTGAATGGTAATGAAATAAAACATTGATATAGTGGTCATCATTACTTTAATATTATATTATTTTTGTAAGATTTTTTCTAAACTAAATATTTCACCTTCAATCTTTTCAGAAAGGAGAGACTTTTTTAGGTCATTATGCATTCACAAGAAGTGAAACTACTTCGATTTGGTTTTAGGTATGAAAAGTAAACTACCCTTAGCAATTTTATTTCTAATTATCATTGTTTTCTATTATTTCCCTTATCTTCATTTTTTTACTCATGTAATTATTATTCTATAAATGAAAGTATAAAAAAGGACCATTACTATTTTAGATTTTTCTGAAGTAAAATTAGATTGGGATCCTAGTTTATATATAACCATAATGAGAGGTTATTCTTCTTATCTCTGTTATTTTCTCAAAACTATATGTTTGGTTATGGAAATTACTTTTTGTGTTGAATTTTTTACTTTTTATTACATACTCATTTGATTCAAAGAGTTAATTGTTTGACACTTTAGAAGGACTATCGAAAATGAAAATGAAATAACACACTATCATAGTTGTCTTTGGGAATTTAATATATTTGTTTCTTTGTATGAGTTTTTTGAAATTAAATATTCCACCATCACGTAGTTCAAAAAGGCAACAATTTTTAGGCCATTATGAATTCAAATGAAATGAAACTACTTTTACTTGATTTCAGGTATGAAAAATGAGTTTCCTGAACAATTATATTTATAATTTTAGTTTTTATTCTTTCCCTTAATCTCTTTATTTTTTAACTTAAGTAATTCTTATTATATAATTTCAGGTATGAAGTTAGATTCTCTTGAGCCTCTTTAATAGAAGAATTAGTTTGTTTGGACACATTAAGAAGTTGTAATTATATTTTATGAGGTTTATTTTTCTACACATTCCTGTGTTATTTTAGAGAGTTGTAATTATATATTTTTATAAAGAACTTATGTATGTTCTCTATGTATGTATACAAATGTCTTGGATATATATATTTATAGTAAAATATTTTAACTCCACTATACATGTCACATTCTCCTTTTTAATCCATAATCATCAATCCATCCTTGATTTCCTTTTAAGGTGTTTACAAATTTTTTAGATCATGAGCAGATTGTTACACGTAAAATGATATGAATGTCTTGATTATAGAACATAGACTTATGCCTCAATGGCAGAATTTTCTATTACTATCACGTGGTTAACATCAGGGTATTGAGTTGAAGAGTGATTTACCCATATTATTTCATTCTTAAAATCAAAAACTTCAACACCCAATATCTCAATGCTTTGAACTAGTTCACGGTTATGATCCAGTCTAGTAACGCATGTAATGTTTTCTTCAAGGATAGATGGTGCAAATTCTTAAGGATTAGTTCATTAGTATTTGAAGGATTAGAAACAACTACAACATTGAAGTTTGGTGTGACATACTTTTAAAGAGTATAAGGTAAATGGATACATATTTTTACATCACATATTTCCTTTCCATGCCTTCCTTACTAGGGAATCAACCAACTATAAAAGAAATATTTACTCCCTTGCATGACTCTCCCACATCAGTTGTAGCAATAAGACTTTTTAGTAGTGGGAAGGAAGCATCCCTCATCTCCATTTTCACCCCATTCAATTACTCCGAAGGAATATCAATATCAAGTATGTAGAGAATCACTGGATGTTCTAAACCTAACATCACCCCTCTTGAAATCATGGGGACAATAGCATAGCCAATTTGGCATGCAGCAGACTGGTTCCCTGGCCATCAGAAGATGTTTTGAGTAAAAAAATCATCTTTTCAGCCAAAATGGGAATATTTACTAAGGGAGGATGTTCAGAGCCCCAGACATGTTGGTAAGAAAACCAGGAGAAGTATATCTCTTAAGGTTTGCTACTTAGTGAGCCACATAATCAATGTGAACCAAGAAAGTTTTAGTAATGGATAGGGGTAGAGAACACTATGGGAGTATCCACCTTATATAGTTTATATATTTTAACAGTTTAACACATTATAGATGTTGTTTTGAGTGAATTAGACATCAAAATTGTATGTATCTAGTTTCTAATTTTGAATATTAAGTTATTGATTTAAAATTTAAAATTTTAATTTTCATGTTTCAGAATTTGAAGATTAATTTTTTAGTTCTTATATTTCAATTTTTAATATCATGTTTTTGATCTTGAATCTTGAGTTCATCAAATCTTGTTTGTTGAATTTTAGATTTTTATTGAATTTTTTTATTGTAAATATGAATCCTACAATCCTAAATATCAATATTAACAAATACAAGTATCTAGATTCTAATTATGAGTAATAAATTCCAAATTCAACTATCAATTTTTTAACACTATATCATGTTTTCAATTATGGTTTTTAATTTTGTAGTTTTATCAAATTTGTACATGGTATCAAACATTTCATGTACAAAACTTATTAATGTTTTGGTCTATGATATTGGTAGATTTATCTCATGATATTTTAAGACATTATGTTTCATCTTTTATTGAATCTAAATTCTATTTATGATGGAGATGTTAGAACATGTTAATCTTTGACTGAATTTGGATCTCAATTATATTCATATTGTTAGAAAATTTCTTTCAACACCATCTTGGTAACTCTATCCTTAGTGCCTGAGGTTTTTCATTGCACTAAATTGTTCTCTAGATATTTAATTAGGTGTCACTATCAATTTTAATTAGTTGTAATTATAAATTGAAATCATTTTTACATGATTATAGAATTTCATGCTATTTTTCAAGATTATAAAATTATGATTTATTATCACTCTTAATTGAAATTAGGGTAATTATAAATGGTTTTTGACCATAGGTTATGTGTCACTCTTAATTAAAATTAGTGATTGTGATTTTTTTATTACAGGTTTAGCTTGTTGGACCTGATGTCGAAGATGGAAATAATGATATGGTGGGAGGGGGTAGTGAGCCAATGGGAATACCTATTGTTACCAGATTCTCGAGATGTCAATAGGGATAATGAAAAATGATCACTATGAAAATCATTTTGTATACCTCTTTATATTTTTGTTTTAATTCATGTAGATATTTTTCATTGATTTGAATTGGAGATGCCTTGCTGGTCTTGAGGCATGGATGAGTTGCGGGTCCCTGGTGTGGCATGTGTGAGCAAGAGTTGGATCCCTAGTCCTAGGTCATAGATGGGTTGCTGGTGATTGTTGGTCCCTGGTGGGGCATGGATGGTTTCTTCTGGCATGGGTGGTGGAGGGGTCATTGTGGGGTGAGGGTGTGTGTTGGGGAGTGAATGTTTTATTAATGGGTGTGATGGATCCTAATGGGGGATGAATTTTTTATTGATTGATTTTTTATTAAATTTCAATATAAATATAATTATTTACTTTTCTTCTAGTTTTCAACATTTGTCAAAATTTTCTTTCTTTTTAATAATTAATACAAATGTATTATATATGATAAATTAATAAATATAATATGAAATTTAACTAGAAATAAAAATTTATAATGTTTATTAAAATGTAATTTATAAACAGATATTATATGTTGGTAATATTATTACCAATAGAAAAAAAATCATTAGAATTTATTGTTAAACATTTTAACCAACATATATATTATCTGTTGGTATTATTATAATTCCAACATAATGATTTTATCTTTCACAAAAACATTTAGTGATAGAGCTTTTACCAAAAGTTTAGTTACAAGGACATATATGTTGGTAAAACATTTTACCAATAGAAAAAAGTATTTTTACCAACAAATATTCCACTATTGGAAAAAGTAAAATATTTTTTAATACCTTTGGATTACATGAATTTATATGGTTCCCATTAAATTTTCTAGGTTCTATTTCTAAATTATGGAATACACATGATTAGATTGTATCATTATGAAAGATAATGTACAATCCAAAAACTAGTGAAATACTTAACGTAAATTGACAATTTTATTCATAACTAATCTTATAATTAGAAACATGGTTTATTTGGGGATGTAATTATTTTTAAACCATTCATAATGGTTTTTAAATAAAATGTGAATAATTCTTAGCATATACCTCAGGAGCGTCAAACTAGGTGAGTAGTAAGGCTTATTTTTGTGCACAAGGTAATGATTAGGTTAATATTAAATCACCCTTTTGAGTTTTTACCCCTAGGTACCTCTTTTCTAGAACCACATCCAATTTTAGTATCCATAAAAGGATGTATTTCCAGAAAAAAAAACCACATAATTGCTACCTTACCAAAACATTTGGATGTTCTTATATACTTATCCTCAAAGTCTATGATAGGGTTATTGTTTCGTCCCTTAATTAATCACTCTCTCATATGGCCAAAAAGGGTTGTTTATGGGACCACAAGAATGCCTCCCTATATGCTAGAGGCTTCTGACAAGCAGTAAGGGTGAGATAAGTATAGTGGGGAGACTATACCCCCTAGTATAGAGTAACTAAATGGATGGATAATCCATAATAATAAATATCAGAGTAATGGAAAAATAGTGGAAATAGTATATCATACAATTAGAAAAATAAATGAGAAACCAATAATGATGAATCATGAAATTAAAAGATTATATGTATCTAAGGTCGAATAGAAAGTGATAAAAATAGAATAATCTGTTGACACAAAATAATCCCAAAAGACTCCAATCATTAACCCTATATTAGACCCATCTACAAAATCCATCACATCCAATAAGAAAAAAATTATCAACAAGATCTATTTCCCTTATCCAAACCTATATCCCTATAATCATCTCGGTAACTAAACAGTGACTGAATAAGGTGTGAGTAAAACTAATTAAGTTGACCCCACCAGGTATAAATATACCTAATATGATAATAATTTTATGAAATAAGTGAAAAAAAGGTGTGTAAATAAATCAATTAATACAATATAACAATTAACTTTCTTTGGAACCATTCTGGAATATTTTTGAGCATTTAACACAAGCATTCCCACCAACAACAATATATCCATGGAAAAATCAAATAAATATATGAAAATATCACTATATAAGCATTTAAACATGGTATTGTAAATATCTCACTCAATATAAGTATTATAGCATATTATTGGATAGATCCCACTCAATATAAGAATTATAGCATGTGGATGGGCAAAGCCCACTCAATATAAGCATTACAAAATGGGACTGGGTAGAGCCCACTCAATATAAGCATTACAGCATGGGACTGGGTAGTGCCCACTCAATAGAAGAATTACAAAAAGGGACTAGGTAGAGAGCAATCAATTAACTCTTTACAGCATAGGACTAGTCCAATCCTAATCAATATAAGAATTTCAACATATAAGAACAATAAGACATAATTGCGGGGATATAACAATATCACATCATAAGCCTCAAAAGTTAATTATGAAAATTACAATTTTTATTTCAATTTCACTTTCATTTATTTCTCAAATGATCCACAATAATATCAATAAGTATTATTACATTACCTAGGTGTTCTATATCAAGAAATCATTAAAGGTGTCATTTCATGCTAAGAACACTTTAATCCATTAGTTGGTTGATAAATATATTCCAGAGTTCACTCACACAATGGTTATCCATAAACCATGTATCTATAAATTGGATCCAAATAGCTCCAATGGATAATCCAATTCATCATTTAATTAATTAAATCACATTTTATGTTGGTGAAATCACAATATTTCACATACTTGAAGATTAATCAGACCATAGGGATAGGTTTTAGACCTCATACATTTATATAGCAATCAACGCGATGCTCCCAATGGAAAAAACCCACAAGGATTATAGTACGGATGATAAAAATAATAAACTAGTTCAAACCAGATCAATATCAATATAATTTCAATGTATAGATCAAAATAAAATACTGCTTCAATAGAAGAATTAAGAAAGTGTATAAACACCAAATAAAAGAGATCTACTAGGAGAAACACCAAACCACAACATTCATAGGAGAGGAAATCTTCTCAGAATCACTAGGAGTTTCATTGGGGTTGAGAGGAGGGGCTGAAATAAATTGCGTAATGAAAAACATAAGAAAAAAACACAATTAAAACTATTGGATTTGAGGAATACATGGAATGTAATCCTTTTATGTAATGTATTTCCTCATTTTTGAAATATACTGGAAAACCTATCACCTCAGGTTAATATTTATCCTAATCAACATTCACACGACATGAATTAGTTTCACAATGTTTAACCACTTCACACCATGAATTAGTTAACAACATGAATCCTGTGAAAGTTACACTTCCTGTAACATGTACGTGGCATGTAATTTTCTAGTAAATAGTTTTCATCCCAGTTTTTTCAAGTGACTGAACCACCTCTAAAGCCTCCCAATCTTATGAAAACCCCTCATAGCCCATTTAACACATTTATACTCAAACACCATTAATTCAAATAAACATACATACCTAAAATTTAGGAAATTTTTCCTAAAAAAAGGTTCTCTATATCTCTCCGAACAAGACTCAACCACCAAGGTCCAATGAAAAACACAAGGAGGGATGTACTTAGAAAAATATGGGATATTACAACCTCCAACCATATAAAAACTTGTCCTTGAGTTTATATACGAATTGTTGTGGGTTCTCGTTGAACAAGTCTGACCATTGTTCTTACATATCAACCCCCCCCCCCCCCTCCCCTACTAGGTCTCCTTTTGAACATGCCCATGTTGTTGCTGCACTCAAACTAGAGGTATATTACTACCCTGTAGATACTTCCCTGTATGGTCCACAATCCATATCGAATTATCCTTAAAGGAGTCATCAGAATAAATCTTGACATCCTCAACGTTTATCATATGAGAAGGTTCATAATAATTACTCTAAATTTGAGACACATGAAACACGTTCTTCATGGAACTATATTACTATGGAAGGGCTAATCATCATTCCTCTGGCCGACACTATCCATTATCTCCAATGGCCTAAAAAACTTAGGAACTAGTTTTCCTTATTTTATAATACAACATTTACAAACCTAGGATAAACTTTAAGAAAAACACAATGACCAACCTCAAACTTAATAGTTCATCTTTAATGGTGAGTGTAATATTTCTTCCTACTCTACATGGTCACCAACTTCCTTTTGATCATCTAAATCTACTCAAAATTCTCTTTCACAATACTAAGTGCAATAACCACTGACTCACCTACCTCCAACCAATAAAGAGATAAACATCACAACCTACAATAAAATACCTTGAAAGGTTTCATCTAGATTGATTCCTGGAAGATTTTATTTTATGAAAAATCCATGATTTCTATATGTTTTTTCCATGAAATGCTATAATCAAAAAAAACAATCTCACAACATATCCTCCAAAACCTAAATAGTCCACCTAATTTCATCATAAATATGAGGATGATAGTTTATTCTCAAAAAAATTTGTGGTCTCAGAGCCTTATGAAGACCCTACCTGTTCTAAAATGTAAATCAAGGATCTATGTCTGAAATGATACTCCTCAAAACACTATGCAATTGAACTATATCATGTACATACAAACTACCCAGATCATCAACTGTGAAGTTTTCCCTGATGGGAAATAATAACCTATATTAATAGATCAATACATAAACACCCATACTACATCATTATTCTGATTTTTCCTAAGTAATACTATCAAAAAATCTATAGTGAAATATCCTCAGATATTAACGCTCCAGGTTAGTTGCTCTGATCCGATCATTCCCAGCTGGTCAGATATCGTGGGGACCAATTTCATTCCCGAAGGTGTACTGGCGAATATTCATTCTTCTAGATGGCCCCCGGAAAGTTTGATGTTTGTTTCCCTGTCCCCGGAGGGGGTTCCTCTGAAATCAAAGTCTCCTCAGGTTCGTCCCTCCAATTGGTTTTTAGCTCTTGCTGTTTTAGATGCTGTAGAGGATATGTCACAGGCGTCGGCTTCTCCTGGAAATTCAGTATAAAAATTAAAGATGTGGAAACCGACTTTTATATGCTGGTCAAGTTCATACTGGAGAAAGATGGTGTCCACTGGGAGCAGGTATACACATTAAGGTGTTGCTAGACTTATGTCATGCATGATATTTTGGTTCAACACACATGGCGTGAAGGGAATTATGCGGTAGATTTTCTATCTAGAAAAGGTAGACAGGGAGTGATATTGATCATTTACAACACTATGGGGTCCTTTCCCTGATGATTGTAAGCTTATTGTTTGAAATGATGACCTTTGCCTCTATTATTTCAGCCCCATTGACCCTTTGACTTTGTTTATTGTGTATGCTTTGATTGAATAAAAAGTGAATTTTTAGTATAGTGAAATCATCCCATTTCCACTCATGAATGGAAAAAGAATGAAAATACCATTCGGACTATAATGCTCATCTTTCACCTACTGATAGGTGAAACATCTCACCAAAAATCTAGCCACTTCCTTTTCCATTACTGACCACGATAACTATCTATAGAGATCATAATACATCATTGTCAAACCAGGATGTACCACCCATCTAGAAGCATGAAACACTCTCATCATCTCATCATGAAAACCCCTAGAAACCCATACTCATCCATGGAAAATAAGAGATTTTATGTTGCCAAGAGATCATCTTGATATTGTCTCCCCACTATATAATTCTTCACTCATAACTAATCCCTCTAGAAAAAATAACGGGTCTACATTTATCTTACCCAAAATCATGGGTATAAAGGATGTTGAAGTCATAGCTATTTGTCCCCATGACATCTGAACATCTGGATTCATGTCTGAAAATAGTTTTATCATCTTCCACTCATCGCAAGAATCCTACACTACCTTTGTTTGTATCTTTAAGCTCAAGTAATCAACAATTATTATGCCCTTACCCAGTGTATAAGCCAACTCAAAGTCAAAATACTACAGATACTTGACCCACATCCTCTTCTGAAGGTTTAAGTCCATCTATAAAAAGATATATCTGATTATCATGTAATCCATGTGCACCACAATCCTTTCACCCATAAGATAGTGTCTCAACAATCTCAGGGCATGTATAAATTTAGCTAACTCTATATCATGAGTAGGGTAATTTCTATCATGCGGTCTCATCTTTCTTGAGCCATAAGTATCCAAATGACCCTCCTGTATCATAACCACTCCACATCCAACTCTAGATGCATCACAGTACATGATATATACTTTACCCATCATAGGTAAAGTGAGGAAAGTTGGTGAGGTTAGACTGCCTTTCAGTTCTTGAATATCTCTCTCATAATCATTCGACCAAACAAACTTTACTCCCTTCTTGGTTATCCAAGACATTAGTGCTGCCAAATGGGAGAGGTATTTGATAAATCATCAATAATATCCAGATAAACTCAAAAATATTTGAATTTCAAATACATTCTTAGGATGCTCCAAATATATTACGACTATAACTTTCTTTGGATTCACTAACACTCCACCCCTGAGATGACATGATCCAAGAAGTGAAATTTATCAATCCAAAAACTGCATTTGGTTATCTTGGGGTAAATCTAATGCTCTCTAAATATACTCAAGATGATGTCAATATGGTGGGAATGATCTTCTTCTAACTGGGAGTACACTAAGATTTATTTGAAAAAAAACTTCCATAAAATGATCTAGAAAAGGATGAAAGATCTAATTCATCAAGGCCATGAATATCAAAATTTTATCTTTCAAACCAAAAAACATCACTATGAACTCATAATAGTTATACTTTCTCATACAAGAATTCATAGGTATGTATTATTCTCTCACCCTCAACTAATGGTATCTTGATATCAAATAGACCATGGAAATGATTTTATCATCTCTCAACTGGTCAAATAGATCATCTATACATGGAAGAACATATCATTTTTTGACCATCATCTGGTTCAATCTCTTAAAATCCACACATAAGTGCAAGGTACCATCATCCTTCTTGGTGAAAAGAAATGGAGAGCACCATGGAGACATACTAGGCCATATGAAACCTTATGTTTTTATATATCCTAACTGAACATTCAACTTTTAAAGTTCTATTGGTGTTATTCTATAATTTTTTATATAAAATAGATCTACTCCCAGCACCAACTCGATCATGAACTTGATCTCCCACTCAGGTGGAACGTCATAGAACTCACCAGGAAAGAAATCCATAAATTGGTCTACCATTAGTGGAAAATAATCCCACTATATTCTACCATCTTCCAAACTTATTCATGGTATCTGGGTTGTGAGATAATCAATTCTACACTTAATCGGTCCGGCATGACTAGCCTAAAGATCCCACTCACCCTGATGAGAATAGCTACCTCCTTATAGAGATATAAAGGTAACTCTCATTCAGTAATGGTCAGTATGTTCTTGGTATAGGATTAACCAATCCATTCCATGAATCAAATCGATACCTATCATTTCCAACACAAATAGTTCCCAAAAGAAATATTGTCCATCGATTTCTAGTGAACACACCTTGAAACATTTGAAATTCTCTAACCACTCTCCTAATGGAATGTCAATGGTCAAAACACCATTCAAGGTTTCCATATCTAAGACCACCCTATTTTCAAAAATATAAGATAAAAAAGGAATGTGATGGACCAATATAAAAAAGAAACAATAAATAGCATATGATACATGAATCGTACCTCTAACAGTAGGATGACATGTATCCAAAATAGTTGGAGTAGTCTACATAATGGGAAGCTGACTAGACCCTCTACCTTGGGCTCTAGCATGGCTTCCCTGATCTATTCTCTCTATGTGGTACTATTATTCTTGTACTGAGGTACCACATCCTTTGCCTCAACCCAAACATATTATGTACCTTTAGCTACCTTCCAGCTGAGGAGTACTTGTGTCCTTTTTGTACTTTGGTATATGTCTTAATTCACTAAAACTACTCTACTACTAAATTCCCTTAAAAATCTCTATAGGTGTGCCATACTACTATAAGATAAACAATCCAAGGTGGGGTATAGACACAGATACCTCTTATGTCCCAAATTACCACACTGAAATCACTATAATAGAACACAATCTTGATATAGATGTTAACTTCCTTGATGGTTATGTCAATTGTCACATTAGCTATAAATGTTATATTGGTGCTTCTTACCACCATAATAAGAGCTCTCAATTCACCCTACTAAAATGGTCTTTTTGCTACTCAAGGAATCCCTCATATTTCCTTCTATGATGAGTTCTTAATTCATAACATCTGAATATCTACTTAGAAGAAAACATTAACTTGTGACCTAATATCATAGAAAATTTTCGTCCTGAAAACACCTCACCCAAGAGATCTCATCAGTAGCTAAACATGGGGCATAGGGAAAAGGTCGGGGAAACATTCAGTATAGTCAATCACTAACATGATCTTCTATGTTAGATGCATGAACTCATGAGTCTTCTCATCGCTCAATGACTCTTTATAGAAGTTTCTTAAGAACTTCATCTAAAATTACTTCTAAGAAAACTCCTCCTATTTTCAAGCCTTCTCTATAATGTCTCACCAAATATTGGTATGTCCATAGTGATTATACACAACAAGATTTACCCTCTTATCTATGGGTGTCTTTAGGTGCTTAAATATCACCTAGAATGGCTCAATATAGAACTTAGCTTCTAGGGGCCTCTCTCCCTAGTAAATATAGTTTGATGATACAACTGAAACTCTCTTTTAAACTCTTGTATCGAAGTCATTGTACGAATAATCTCCCTTTACATGGATTGTGTGATAATCAAGAAGATTTCATGATGTAGAACATTTATCTTATCCTCGGGAGCAACAAGATTCTATGGTTCATTTATGATAGTAAGATATTAATTGCAACTCTCCTAATTCTCAACTCGAAGGAAATATAGATTCATTATCTCTATAAGACAAACACACTCCTCATAACACTGGATAAAAAATTCAACCTCAATGGGTGAAAAAAACAGAGAACCACTACTATGGGTCTCTCTAAACCTGAATTATAAGTGTTTTATCATGACATTGTAGTTCATTTCATTCCATTTTTCAAATATATCATGTATCTCATAGCACAATTCATAAAATAAAGTAGATAAAAAATGAAATAAATAGGTTCCTATAATGAACAATGAATGTAAATATATATCACTATGTTCCAATCATGATGCATTCATACTCATCACTCACTATACCAGTCTATGAGTAGAAATATCAAGAAAAAATATCATCATAAAACAATAACATCACACAATATGTGAATCACCCAAAGTGAAATAATGTCAACTATAACAAGCGAACAACATAAAAAATAATACCATCCCTGGGAACATGGATTTTCCCTTGTACATGGGTTAGCTACTGACATTCACAAGCTCATTACCAAGTCCTTACACATCCTAGTCTTCTTTATACCTTTCCAAAATAATAATACCACATAAAAGAAAAAAACTCTCTGATACCACTTTGTAACATCCCATGATCTGACACTCCATCATGTGGCCAAAATGGTTTGGTTATGGGACCTCAAGCATGCCTCCCCATATTCTAGAAGATTATAACTATTAATGTGGGTGTGATAATTATAGTGGGGAAACTATACCCCTAGTATATAGTTACTACATAGTATAATAATTGATAATAATAAATATCAGAGTAACATAAAAACATAGGAAACAATATATCATACAATTGGAAAAATAAAGGAGAAACCCATAATCAAATAATGATGAATCATGTAATATAAATATAATATGTATCTAATTTTAAAATTAATGTAATAAAAATAAAATAATTTGCTGATACAAAATAATCCAAAAATACCCTGGTACCAAAACCCTATGTTGGACCAATATCTAAACTCCAAAATATCTAAAAATCAAATAAAATCATTAACAAGGTCCCTTTTTGCAAACCTGCATCCATGTAATTTTATAAGGTACCAAATGGTTCTTGGATAGGGTGTGAGTAAAACTCAGTAGGTTGACACCACCATGTCTAAATATAACTAGTATTCTATTAAGTGTATGCAATAAGAAAAAAAAGTAGCATCAATTAATCAATTAATACAATGTAAAAATCAACCTTCTTTGGTTCCATATCGTAACATCTCTAATAATGTGGAACAATTGTTCCACCAAACTACCATATATCCATGGTAAAATAAAATTCTATATAAGAATTTTAGTATGGGACCGGCAAGCCGTGCTCAATATAATTATTACAGCATGGGATTGTGTAGTTCCCTCTCAATATAATCATTACAGCATGGGAATAGCCTGGTCCCACTCAATATAATAATTATAGAATGGTATTAGGGAAATCCTACTCAGTATAATCATTACAACATAGGAATCAGAAGAGCCCACACTATATAAGAATTACAACATGAGACTTAGCAGAGCCCACTAAATTTAGCATTACAGAATGGTACTAGGAAAATCCCTCTTGACAAAATTATTAAAGAATTTAAACATAACGATTTATAACAGTAAGTATATCACAATATAATATCATAAACCATAATGGTTAATTATCCAAATTACCTTTTGTCTTTCAATTTCACTTTAATTTATATCTCAAATGATCCAAAATCTTATCAATAAGAATTAATCCATTAACTAGGGATTTTATTTCTAGAAATCACCTAAGGTATCATATCATGTTAAACATACTTTAATCCATTGGCTGATTCATAAATATATTCAAGGGTTTTCTAACCCAATGGGTAGCCATAAAACAAGACACTATAAATTAGATCCAAAGGGATTTAAGGAATAATCCAATTCATTATTTAATTATTTAAATTGAATGTTATGTTGGTGCAATATCAATATTTCATGTACTTGAAGATTAACTAGACCATAGGGTTAGGTTTTTGAACTGCTACCTTTATTTGGAAATCAACGCAATGCATCAAACGGAAAACACCAACAAGTATGAAGGTGAAAATGATCAAAAGAAGAACCTAGGTCAAACCAAAATAATATCACCATGATTTTATCCTAGAGATCAAAATAAAACACTTCTTCAATAGAATAATGAGGAAAGGGTTGAAGAGAAAAGAAAAGAGACCTTCTAGGGAATAAACACCAAACAACAACATTGGGAGGTGATTAAATCTCCTCGAATTGATGGGAGTTTCCAAGGGATTTAGAGGTTGGGCTGAAAATTGTGGAATTAAAAACATAAGTGCATAAAACACTTAAAACTAAAGGGTATGAAGAATAATTGATGTTAAATCATTTCACATCATGTATTTCCTCATTTTTGAGTTGTGATGAAAAAACCATTGCCTAGGGTTAATATTTATCTCAACTAACATTTAAATAAAGTGAATTAGTTTCATGATGTGTAACCACTTTACACCACGAACCATTTCATGAAATGTGTCTCGTGGAAGTTATATGTAATGTAACATATACACGGTGCGTAATTTTCTAGTAAACGGTTTTCATCCCATCTTCTGTGAAAGTTCCTGAACCACCTCTAAGACCTTCCAAAATCAAAGAAAACACTCTTAATACTATTTAACATGTTTATAACCAAACTAAATTAATAAAAAAACATATATCACTAAATTTTTGGTCATTTTCCCCAAAAAAGGATCTCTATCTCTGAACAAGAATTAGACACCATGGTCTAATTAAAAACTCAATGTGGTACATACCAAGAAAAATATGGGATCTTATAGTTATAATAATTGATCTATTTTTTCATAAATAAAGTTCCAAAGGTTTCTAATAAACTTCCTCTAATTAAAAATTTAGCGACCTTAACCCTGGTATCCTTTAGCTGGTGTCTACTCTATTACATCGGCATAAGATACAAGGAATCATATCCAAAAATGCTAAATAGTTTAGTGGATTTAGAGAACAAGATTCATACATGATTCACATAATAAAATTTAATACAAAAACTAAAACATAATTTTTTTGGTAATATAATTATTCCCTCTAGGATATCATTTCATATTATTCATAGTAAACTTCCCAAATTCCTAGGAAAGGAAACAAAATAAGGGGTGAGATCCAATGCTCATAAAGGGTTATTTATAGTGGAATCTATCATGAATCAAGAGATAATAATCAATATAAAAAGGTAAATAACTAAATAAAAAATCTATATAAATAACCTTAATTGATGAATAAATAATGAGTAATCAATATAGAAAGGTAAATAATAGAAAACAGATTCCATTTAATCAATAAACTCAGAATGAAATACATCTAGAAATAATATCATTGTGAAAATCACATGAATAATAACAAATGAATTCATGATGAAGAAAATTCTTAATTATTGGACATCATGTCTTAGGAACATGATACCTTTTCCATTAATACCTTTAACAATATAGTTTAAAACAGCATGGTACAAATAGATCTTGTTTGAATAAATATATCTTTACCATCAGGACCTTTCAAAAGATAGTTCAGAACTACTGGGTATTAACTCATAGGGTTTAGTCAATTGATTTTTCCCATGAGGCCCATCGATTCATCAAGGGGATTCCTATAAACAATCCCCACATATAACTACATGTCTAAATAATTCCTAAAATATTGAATAAATGATTTAATTCATGAAAAATGTTTATTATAAAAAAAAGGTATATTGATTAAAAGATATTAATTTATCAATATCTTCCCAATCAATCAAATAATTCTGAATGAAAAAAAACCATATATAGAACTGATATAAGTTTTATTCAATAAACATATCCCTGATGAATAATATTTACATTTAGGGGAAATTTAATGTTCATATGCAAGTGAATAATTCAATGGAAAGATAATGACTACAAAAATGAATCAAGAATTGAATGTTAAAATCTTTCCTTGGTCAAAATGATCATAAACCATATAGAGGGATAATAAGGATCGTATTAATAAAATATATACCCATTGGGGTTATAATAAATGTTTTTCATCATAAATGAATATAAATACCATAAAAATATATTTAAAAATATTCTTGAAGAAAATATACATTTCATTCTGAAAATCAGTTTTTTAAAACCTAAAACATTTTAAATATCCTTTTCATAGAAAATCAATTTAAAAAACTATGAATTTAGAGAATATTAGGGGGGGTTATTTAAAAATTAGTTTAAACAAAAAAAAGGAAGCTTCAAATAAATGACAATCATGATATGGGTAATTTTATACTTGTTTTAAAAGTTAAAAAACATTCCTTTTACACTGTAAAAAGGTTGGGAAAGTTAATTTTTAAAAAAATGATAAGATTCCATTCACTTTTTTAATAAAATTCAAATGGAAATTGCTTTGAAAATAAAATAACATTACTTTGAAAAAATATTAAAAATTAAAAAAGGTTAAAAATTCCATTAATAAATCATTTTGAAAATGTTAAAAACATTGTTGATTACATTTTTAGAAAACATGGTCTTGTAAGAAAATAGATTTTTGATCGAAAATAGAAATAAAGCTGGATTTTCTTAAAAACATTTTCTGAATTAAAAAAGTGTTAAAAATGGAACTATTACTTGAAAATATCATGAATAACTATAATAGAAGAAAATTAATTGGGTTTATTAGGTAATGTTTAAATAAATTACTTCAAATGAAATTCAAGAATAAACAATATCGATTAAAATGAGACTGTGAAATAAACCCTTAAAATGATCATAACATTGAAGTGAGAATTAATCAATGAATATATTATGTGTTTCAATAATAAATCCAAATAAAACAAGTGGAAATAAAACACAAGGTAATAAAAAATCATTATACATGTAATATTATAATGATATAATCAATGTAGTATAATTTTAACCTAATGAACAGAAATTGAGTTCAAAAATCCCTTACCATTAAATAATATTCAATCCAAACCCAAATGGATTAAATAATTCCAATTGAAACATAAAATACTCTTAAGTATGAATTATTAAGGATATTACATATAAAATGGGTAGTGTATATACCATATAAAATAAATTGGTGTATAACATATAGATATTCCTTAATGAAAGAAAATTGAGACTGAATCCATTACCTCATGCTTACTTTTGTTTGAACTTTATTTAACCTCAATTATAGTGGTTTTAAACATGTTAGTAACTTACAAAATAACCATATTAATATTTTTAATATAATATATGTTCCTTTTATAACATCTTATCACTCGTTCATCAATAATATTTCTTTATTTTAATTATTTCATGTGTTAATTGTCTTTTTTTAACATGCATGTTCTTTCATTAAAGATATGGTTTATGAAAATATTACATATTTCCAACATATACATAATAATAATTACATAATTATCATATTTTTATATCAATTTTACTTTAAATACCAATCATTAAATATGGTTATGAAAAATGAAGTATGTTACGACCATGGAGATGATAGGTTGTACGTACGCATGAATAATGTTTCCATTTTCCAATGATCATTATATAAAGAAGGTAAGCAATAAATTAACTTTTAATAATTTTAATAATATAATATATACCCTATTATATACTTATATATATTATCCATGTGGTGTGGTTATGAAAATATATTAACATCACTTCGTGAAGGCGGTAGTCCACATGTACATGAACAATGTTATCATCTTTAAGTGAGTGAAAAGGTAAGAAAGAATATTATATTTTCATAATGTTAAATATGTAATGAATATAAAAAATTCATTTGTATCACATATATTTATTAACATTAACATTATTATATTCCAGGTAAATCATTACTAAAAGTAGAATCCCATCGCATCATGAGGCGGTATTCCGTCGTACACACGAGCGACATTATCGTGCCCCTATGGAATGGAATGTAAAATAATATATATTATATAATGAATCCATAGGTATAAATATTTTATAAATATCATATATAAATATTGGAACAATTTTCATACCCAATCATGAAAGGTAATAATGGAAGAATGAGTGACATCGATTCATGAGGGAAAAGACCATCATACACACGAACGATGATTCCATAACCCATTTGATAGATGTGGAGATGATTTTAAGTCATTAAATTGTTATAAAAACGTCAAATTATATTTAATATACTAATTTTTTTATATAATAATGGTTTAAAATAAATTTAAGGTTGTTTAGAAATAAATAAAATAAAGATTCTCATTGGAGAATATTAACTCTTCTTCGGGTATCCTCCCTAGGTTTACACCATAATCCATCATATGATAGATTTATGAAAAAAATAAGGCTTATAGGATGAGGATAAGGAATTTGGTAAATTATTTGGGTAGGTATGGGGTAAAATAAAAGGGTTTGAAGGTGTGAATAATATAGGATATGGGGTGGCCTTTTATAAGTGAGGTGAGTGGAACACTTATAATTTTTTGAAATGATTCAATAATACCCACATTTTAATCATTAAAAAGCCTCAAAAATGGTCCATTATCTAACCTAGAATATAAAAGGTGTAAATATGTCTATAAAATTCTTTTTTGGATAATTTTTTAGGTTATTCTTACCCTTATCCTCTTAGTTTAACCCCTGAATAAATTCATTTTTACCTTAACTGTAGTAAATAATTTTTACAGCTATCAATATTCATTTTGGTATAAAATTAATTTTATCTTATTTGAAATTATAAATTATTGTTATTGAAAATATAAAACCAATTTTTTATAAATTCAATTCATATACATGTAAAATATTAATTTAATATTAATCTCATGAACATGATGAGAAAACGTTTTTTTAAAGAGAAAATGTTCAAAAGTTTACAATGTTTTTATATCAAAATTAAATATAAAAGTGATTAATATGAACTAAATTGGATTAATTGATATATAATTGAACTAATTTTACTTTAAAAATAATCCAAAATATAATTTAAAAATATAAATAACTTAAATTAAAAGACAGTTTTTAATTAAAATTTAGTATTTCTCAGTATTCAACAAAAAATGAAACTTTTCAAAAAAATACCAAAAATTAACTGTAAGATAATTTTTATATTATCATTTAAAAAATTCATTTCATTAAATAAAATAAATTTTATGAAATTGTAAAAAAAATTAAATAATGTCAACAAATCATGACTAATCCATCTTTTAGAAAAATACATTTTTTTAGAAAACATTTACTTTTCTTTTAAATGATTTTTATTTTATTTATAATCAAATAATAACAAATGAGTCTAAACTATATATTTTCATAACTTATTTAATTGTATTCATACCCATCTTTCTAATTTCTCGGTGATAAATTTCACATTAAATAGTATAATTTTAATAATTTATGATGTTTCGTTTAAACTCGGTGTTGTATGTAACGTAAAATAAACTCTATGTTGCATGTAATGCAAGATAAACTTAGTATTGAATGTAACATGAGATTAACATGGTTTTTCATGTAATTTAATATATTTAAGATATTTAATTTATTTAAATATATCATAAAGTCTCAGGGTGTTATATCATCTTTTAATCTTGGTGTTTCATGTTTCATATGCTATTGAATACAATATTCTTATTTTAGAATTTTAGGGTGTTAAAAAACCAAAAGTACAAGTCCAATGAAAAAAACTTAAAAAAGTATAAGAATTTCATATGATATTATGGGAAACATCCCATTATATCCTCAATATCTACCCATACCCAACTTACACAAACATTGTTGTCACACTATGGCACCTTTTTTTTCCAAAAAAAATGATAATCAGGTTTATACACCACTGATTGGGTGTTCAATATATGAGATAAACATGTACAATAGGATCCCACCCTAATGTTCCATATAAATTCATTATAAAAACAATAAAAATATTATCATTTTAAAGAATACATGGAATGATAAATGAAAATGTAGTTTAAATCAAAGGCGTTGTAAATATTTCCCCTTCTCTACAGTTACAAAACAGGACAATAAAAATAGTTTCAAATCATTATTTCCATAAACATTAATCAATATCTAATAAGGTATATCAAATACAAAATAATATGAAGTCGAAGCATAATGGTAAACATACCACAAATCATATCACATCAGGTTAGCGGACTACTAATACCACAATCAATTACTAGTACACACTCACATACTTATAACACATCCATAGGGAGTAGAGGAACACCCCATTAGTGAACCCCCCAACAATGTAAACATCATGTCCCTAAAAAAATGGACCTAAGGAATATAAGAACACCCCATTAGTGAACTCTACAATGATAAAATGGATGATGGACCAAAGTTATACCTTCCAAATAAGTACCTAATTCCTCTTATATACAATATTTAAAAATTAATTTAAAATCCTTTTCATAATCACTTTCAAACAACCTGATCCTTTATCAAACCATCTTTGGAATCCCAATTTAGAATGCTTTAAAACACATGTTTTCCTTTACCAAAACCAAGGGAAAACCCATCCTTTTTTGGAAATATATTTATGAAAAAACAAAATTATTCCAATTAATTTATAAAAAAATATATAATAGGAGAAATAAAAGTTAATTAATAAAGTTAAAGAGATAGAACCACCTACCTCAACTCAGGTCGAACACTACCAACAATGGGATCCACCAACACTAAATGGAATAGAAATAAAATGAAAGAGAGCCTAAAAAAATTCCCCAATATGAGAATCAAAATCCATAATATTCAATAGCCAGTAGAGAGGGTATTTCCCACATACCTCGATAAACATGCATGCTTCACCACAACCTACATGAGGGCCAGCCACTAGGAGAGTATTACACAAAGGCTCAAGAAAGTATCAATCAAATGACACCAAAAGTTCAAAAAAACTAAAAATAAAATGAAGCTCTATTTATATGACTAATTTTAATAAATAAATAGAAATTATTCTTACCTTGAAAGAAGGGAAACATACACAATGGAGCTCAAGTATGGAACAAAGTGATCTAGAAGGAGCTTTGACACCTAAAATCTCAAAGTAGAGACTGTGGTTTGAGGAAGGGGAGATCAAGAGTAAATGAATTAGGAACTAATATTTCGACATAATAAAAACATAATTATTGATAATAATTCACATTGTGAATACATGATTCATGGTGTTAATACTTTAATCAATATGTACACTGAAAATGGAAACTCCTCAGTTTAAAAAACACATATTGACTATTTCACAATGTGAACATGTTTGATGGAATGAACCATTTTCATCCTCTAAAGGTAATTAAGGGTATCTCCCTAGAGACATAATCATATTGTGAATCACCTTTATAGTGTGGATGTGCATTGAAGTAATCACCCAGTCTATGTCCTATAGAAAATACAAAAAAAATAAAATTTCCTTGATTCTCCTTAAAACCTGAAGTAAAAATGTTAAACATTAAAAGATATGTATCATTATCTAAGACATTACAATATTCTAATCATTTTACTTTTCACCCTTGGGAAGTTAGACAGAATAAGGGTACTCTAGATAGAGATGAGGTCACTTCTCCTTCACTAAAAATTCACACTCCTAAGTCTCATGAGAATTTTATCCATGACTCCATAACATTATGAAAAATGTTTTATATTTTACATGAAATAAATTTAGATAAAAATCAATGATATCAACTACTTTCTCTAAAACTAAAAGTTTTCACTTTAGATTAATCTATTCCCAACTAATAATATGAGATGGATTGGGATAGTCCTTCTTTAACTGAGATATATAGAAAAAATCATGAATTCCTATAAATTGAGCTGACAATTCCAACCAAGGTATAACCTATCCAAGAAGATCAGTAACCCAAAACAGTCCTAAAGATCTCAGAGCCAGCATTCCTTCATTACCATGTCAATTGTGACCCAATAGAGGAAAAACATTAAATAAAACCCATCTACCTATGGAAAACACCATATTATGGCATCTACGATCATTATATGTTTTATACAAACTCTATGGTATAAAAAGATGTTTAAATATATCTTAAATCCTCACCAAAATCTCCTAAATGAGGCTTAGTCCCACAAGAGAGGCATCATCCACATCTGCCCAACATAGAGGTGATCTTTATGGGATCTGATCGATGACCAGTAACTGATATTAAATTCAAAATCAACCAATATTAGATATTTATCCAATGATCCATCAAAATCAAAATGAAATAATGAATCACATCCTCTAAGAATTGAATAGCACACTCTATCATACCATCCATCTTTTTATGCTAATATTTAATCAATCGAATTTGTGTCCCCATTTCCTATTAGAGAATATTCTATAATCGTGAGGTAAACCTAGGATACCTATATGAAATAATGGAATATGGAACCCCGTGTAACCTCAAAAAATATTGTACAAATAGATTATCCAGATCATCATCCTTATTGGAGTCCCTGATCTTAATAAAAAAGAATAGATTTAGTCAACATATTAATCACCATCTAGATAGCATTATTTCCTCATGGAGTATATGTTAATCCAAAAAATTATTCCATGTACATATCATATCATTTCCAAAATAGCTCTAAAATAGGATGAATAAAATAAATATTTTTCAAATTCTCTACATTTATTTGTTGTTAAGTGTAACTGTGGGACATATAATCATCAATGTGATGCTTCATTCCTAGCTGCCATAATTTTTTTCTCGGGTAATAATGCATCTTATTAGTTCATGGATGAATAGAAAATGAATAAATATGGTTTTCAGACAAAAATAAACTACTCAAATATTTTTTAAATAAAAAATGATTCTCGAAGTGGATAATGACTTTAGGAGGGAGATTCTAACCAAAAACACTCTTCCCACTATAAAAAAGCTTTTATGAGCCCTCTAAACTAATCATATTACTACTCACTCTATAGAATATAATCAAGGAGAGATTATGATAATTAAACATTGGTGACTACCATGCCTAAATAATCTTATCAATCATCAAGATTCAATTGATTGAATTGTGCCATTAGTTTCAACTCTTAATTTGATTCCAAAATTTCCTCTAATGGAACATTCCTCTTAAGAGAATCCAAAATGGAATTCCCCTTCCAAGGGGTAGAGGTGATATCGAAGTCGGACATATGAAGGTACTCCACCCACTACTTATATCTGATATTCAACTATATAGAATAAAAGATATAACATTTAGGCCTATTATTGTATTTGTTTCAATGATGTGCCAATATGTGTTTGGGGTGATAAGGATAGAGTTATGGAGAATTGTTAATAACTGAAAATGATTTAATTAGAGGCCATGAAAAATATAATATATATATATATATATGTATATATATATCATGATGAAGTTGTGAATAGTAGATATGATGATCTGTGAATAAGAATTTTAAGAAGAGCAAGATTACATATTTATATAATAAAGGAATTTTTTTCTTGGAAAAAAATATGGGGCCAACCGTGTGAGTTAACCATGTAATTATATTTTTATGATGAAGGTATTTTTATCTTGACAAAAATATGGGGCCAACCATTTGATCCACATGGTCCATATCAACCCCACAAATGTCAAAGGAGGACCTCAACCATATGGGATAATTTGACCACATAGCTCACATGGTGGAAGAGGGGTGGAAAAATGTATAAGTCCCACAAGAGTGAATTCCCTAGGGTGCGCACATGGATGGGCACCTATATAAGTCTCGTAGAGGAGGTCAGATATGTTGGTAGGATGAATCCCATAGTAGTTTATGTGAGTTGTATGAGTTATTATCCCCTTTCACCTGATTAAACTACTAGAAACATGGATTAGGAAATAAACCATAGAAATTTGTAGTGAAAGAGTCAATATGGGATGCAGGATGCAAAAAAAATCCCTCCATCTTTAAATGAAATATAAATTTTATTAACCATTCGATGGAGATGATATTGATAATTTGATTAAGTATGGATATATTTCTCATCCTTACACCCCTTGACAACACTACTATTCACCATAGAAGATGGTCAAATGAACTATGATCGATACAATGTATCAATGTGTGTTATGTCATCAAGATAAGAGATGATGAGACTTAGAATCACCATGAATACATGATACGCTTTTCATGAATGTGATAACATGAATAAAAAGTATTTTTTGACCATAAAAATAGTATCAATAGGGTTGTTTGGTCATCCTATACCCATGTATTATTTAAATATTGAAATTATGAGGTAGCGTGATGTTATGTGAAACCATGGATATTCATGAAAATAATAACACCATGTGTAGAAGAACAAAGAACCTGAGCATTTAGGTATTTATAGTGTCAAGTGTGGAATTTATCTGTGTGAAATGATGAGTTTCTTACTGTGAGATGCATGAATGCATGTAGAGTTTTTGATCAAAGGATTCCTGAACCACATAAAGATATATATCGGATTCTTCATGTTTATAAAACATGTTGTGGTATTTACTTACTATATGGAGAATTATAAAACTTGATTCTCTCATTTGGAAGTAATGAGGACTTATTATTGGGAAATAGATGGTTCTACATTCCTATAAAATGAGAGGCCCAACAAAAATATAATCAATACTGAAAAATTGAGAAAACAAGAAAAGTTCTTGGTTTTTTGAAGAAAATAGAGACACTGCGACACACTTTTTTGGTGAGGAAAAGATCTGTGAGGATATCAAGAGGAATCCATAGGTAATTATCTTATGTCATGAATATTTAAGGCCCTTCAAGATAACTAGGTCCAAATATCCTCCTTGGTTATCCAAAGGATACCACTGAAAAAACCTTATAACACATGTAAATAAAGAGAGTGCTTGAGGAAAAATTATAGTGCATGCATTTCTAGTTTTCATGAAGGCATATTATTCATTTATAACAATTTCATGTACATGAATTAATAAAATAAATAAATGACTTAAATTATTTCATTTTATCCAGGAATGTGCATGAATATATAAAGGTATGATATTTATTAAGGATATGAATTCAGAAGAATGAATAATTTCTTGAGAAGTATTGTATTGTGGAAACATAACATATTAGGTTATCAGAGACATTTGAGTATGATTAGATTATGTGAAAAGGTACAGGAATTTTATACAAGCAATATTGATTTAGAAATCTCATTGTATAGGATCATTAAAATATCTTTCTAAAGTGGATCAAGCCATCTAAAGAAGAAGACTTCAACTGGGAGGTATGACCAGTTGCTTTAAGATTGTGATTAGAGGGCATAACCAATCACTGAACAAGAAGGTATTGTTGGGGGTATAACCTACTAGTGGAAGAGGATTAAATTGATGGGTATAACCAATTACTATTTTTAATCACCTTTTGATATAGTGGATAATCTGAATTTTGAGATAATAACCAACATCTATAGGGGTAGGTATTTTTATCTTCCATGTAAAAGTCTTATGACCTATTCCTTTGAATTTGCAACATTATTCAAGGAAAGTCTAGGAGAAACAATAATAGCAGATCAAGTCTATAATCAACTATATATGTTTAATTTAAAAGAAATAATTTGTAAAAACAAAAAAGGGAAAAGTGATTCACCCCATCCACCTCTTAGTGATCCCGCACTAATTTAGGCTCTTTAAGTGTTATCAGAGCCAATGATATCTCTGAAAGATATAATTGACTTTTGAGAATAGATAACATTAATTTTTTAAATAGTAAGGGTGTTCCCATTTTCAATGGTATGAACTATCATTATTGGATGAATATGGTGATATCGTATCTTCTATCCCTATGAATAAAAGTAAGAGATGTAGCTACAAGGGGATTCTCATGCTATAATTAGAATTATCATATTTCTTTTATTGATAATAGGTTCATAGATATGGATGGAAATCCTCAAAATGAAATCTTTATGGCCTTATAATAAAATTTATATACTAAGGTGATGGGTATCTAAACTGCTAAGGATATTTGGGATAAACTATGAAATAATTATGAATGAAATCTTAAGGTCAAAGAAGTTGTGTTGAAAATCTATATTAGAATATTTGAGGATATAAAAATGGGTGATAATTAAAGTGTTGATGAATAATTTACATGTGTAAATGATATTGTTAGTAGCATCAGAATTTTTTGTGAGAATATGGATGATTCCATAATTATGATAAAACTAATGAGAAATTTCCTATATATATTTGATCAAAAGGTTTTAGCTTTATAAGACTGAGATTCTCTATCATTGGATTAACATCATAATATTATCCTAACTTATGAAATGAGAAAATTATATATTTCAAGAAGAAGTAAAGAGATCATATAGAATTTTAAGTCATGATAAAAGGTAAATCTAGAATCCAAGAAGAAATAGAATCATTTTATTCTGAGGATGAGTAAGTTGAACACGAATTTAATAAAATGATGTCCTTATTTCAATGAATTTTTAATAAAGGAATGTATAATGGAAAAGGAAAAGAATCACTCAAATGTTATAATTTCCAAAGTATTGGTCACTTTATTGGTGATTGAAAAAATAAAAATGTTGTTGACACTGAATTAGATGAATATGATAACAATTCACACAAAAAAAGTGATGGAATCATAAGAGCATGTTTTTAACCATGAATAGAAATATTATGAGCAGAGAAATGGGTGAATTTTTATCAACAAGTAGTTAGTAAGATTATGGAAGATGTTTATATAATATTATTTGTCTTATGGGGAAATATAAGAAATCCAAAGAATGATTTGAAGATAATGAATGTGATGAGGGAACTTAACTAGCATGCATGTTAAAAAAAATCTTGAAGATACACTTATAGACATTATGAAACTCAGGAAGGAAAAGAAAATTATAAAGTAAAAACTTAGTAAAATCACCTTTGAAAATAATGAATGACTCAAGAAAAAGGAGACACATCTTAATGAAATAAGGGCGTATAAGAATAAAATAGTTGAGTTGGAAGTAAATATAAAAACTATTGATGACAAACCTATTGTAACGGAATAATTAGAACATGTTGAAGATAATATAAAATATAAATTTAAAATAGATTAATCTGAGAAAATGATGAGTGATATATATGAAAATATTAAATATAATTAGGTTGAATTATTTTAAACATGTTCAATGTTTCTTAGTTAATAAAATTATTTAAAGAAAACGATAGAAGACTTCACAAGAGAAGATAAACTTAAAAGTGAATCATCATAAGATATTATGAAGAAGGGTCAATTGAGAAAAGTGTTTTCTACTCCTAATCACTCTTAATGTTTATTTTTCACCTCTAACTATGTAGGTTTTATAAGAAAGACTAAAAAATCAGGACCAATGGAATAAATGAGATAAATTATTCTATAAATGTTGAGAATAATAATCTATCTAGATGTTTTTATCCTATGTAGATACACCCACAATCTGTGAAAAGAAAGAAACGATAAGCTTTAAATTAAAACATTTATCAGTCTGTAAGATCAAGGTTCAAAGGATACTATATTTTTGTGGAGTGTTTGGTAATAAAGCTTATTTATCCAGGTCTAACATGTCACTACCTATAATGATTCATGAATCAAGGTGGAAAAATTCTATTCAGATGATATAATATTTTCAAAAAGAGAATCTTGTAACCAACACAACATCAAAACTATCAACATAAAAAAATTGAATTCTTGAATGATGTTTGTGGAAGATATAGACAAGAAGGCCATAAATATTAGAAATAAAGAGTTATCTCACCAAGTGATATTTTTTAGAATTTATATATTAATAGAATATATTTGGTGAATAAATCTATAATCACTAATAAATCATGTGAGATGCTCAAAAATTCTATAAACATCAAGAAAGAAAGTTTAGTTATCTACCCTAATAAAATTTCCAAGGTTATAAAAATAGAGGAATATCAAATGATTACCATGGAAAATAAAAATAAATTGGTGATAATTAAAGAAATTAAATTTGATGATATGTCATCTAAAATGATGACTTGAAAATCCTAAAGTGTGGAAAATATGAAAAAACTACGCATGGTACTAAACATTGTATGATAATACTACTATCCAAAGAAGAAATCTTGATGAAGAGGTTAAAAACATGAAGAAGTGCATATGATACTAAAGATAAATGAACATCCATATCAAAAGTGTCAACTGATGAAGAAAAATCAATCACGCACTCTGAAAGAACCATGAAATTAGATACATTTGATAGGAATAATATGTCCAAATTGAGAGGAATCACTATGTATGGATGTTATTTATAAGAAACCAAGTGGTTCATTATTATTACCAAATATATTTATGTGTTATAATATAACATTCATGGAATTTAATGAGAATTTTTTTCCCATATTGGTGTTCATTAATCTACATGATTATGAAGGTGTGCATGCCTTGAGTGGGAGCTTATATAAAATCTGATTTATTCCAATCACACTCTTATCCCTGTTCTTAATTTTATTTATTAAGGGGTGCTTAGTTGATTTAAAAAATAGACAAAGGGGAAGTTATTTTTGTGCACCTGAACATTTTTATGAGTATGTTGAAGTGTGTGTAGGGTTTTTATTTATTTTCTAAATCTTATTATTTTCATCCCCTATCTTGAGAATTGTGAATTTCTAAGCTTGGTATCGTATGTGAGTATTTTTATGGACAGATTAGAAATCCTTGGTTATGACTCTATTATTTTCAACCCAAATATTGAACATGTATAATTAGAGTTGATAAACTATAATCTCTTTTCAAAGAGAACCATGTGATATCAATTATTTATTAAAACTATGAGAGTACTTTTGAAAATCCTTTCACTTATATATTTTTAATTCATTATCAAAGGGTTGGAATGTTTATGATAAATCATATCGAGTTTTAAATATGTAAAGATATATTTAAAAAAATACAAATTAAGAGATTTTTGGACCAATATTTCATTTGTTTTCAATGATATATCAATTTCTGTTCAGTGTACTAAGGATGAAATGATATATAATTATTATAAAATTAATATGATTTAATTTAAGGAAATGAAAAAATATAATAATATATATTTTTTATGATGATATTTTGAAGAGAATAGATGATGATTTTTGAAGAATAATTTTAAGAATACCATGCAGTTATATTTATATGATGAAGGCATTCTTTTCTCAGAAAAAAATATGGACCCAACCATGTGATCCAACCATTTAATTATAAGTGTATGGTGAAGGGATTATTTTCTTGGAAAAAAATATCAGGCCAATAATGTGAGCCACATGTTCTAACTTAACCCCTACATGTGGGAGGAAGACCTCAGTCACAAGACAGAATTGGCCGACACAGCCCATGTAGTGGTAGAGGGGAGGGCTCATGTGTAATATCTTGAAGAGCACACGCCTAGGGGTTCACATGCTGATGGGACCATTTATAATAACCGTAGAGAATTATTATAAATAGGGAGGGTCGAAGCCTATGGTGGTGTATGTGACGTGTATGGGTTCTGATCCACCATATCCATATCGAACTAGTTGTGGTGTGTATTGGGTAATAAATTAGATCAATGTGTGGTGGAGGAGTCAATGTGGGTGTTCTGTCTTCTATATAAAGAGATAGTGAGCCTTTGAATTACCATTCATGCATGATATTCTTTTCATGATGTGATAATGTGAAGAACGGTCATTTTCTAACTACAAAAGTAGTTTCAAGATGGTCATTTGATCATTCGATCAACATGGATGAGTTCGATCTTGAAATGATGATTCAGTGTGATGTTATGAGAAACCATGGGTATTCATGAAACTAATATCATCATGTTTATAATAATAAATAACCATATAATTTAGGTATTTATAGTGATAAATTATGAATTTATCCATTTGAAATGATGAGTTGGATTCTGTGAGATGGATACATGCATGCAGAGTTTTATAGATGAGGATTCCTACACAACATGAAGAATGGAGACCCAATCCATTGGGTATTTAAGAAAATCTACGATATTTACCTACTGCATGAAGAAACAGAGAGCCTGATTCTCTTGGGTTAAACTGATGAGATTTTATTCTCATTAAATACATGGTTATATATACCTATAAAAATATAGGATCATGCAAATATAAGGTATTATGAAATATTGAGAAAATGATAATATTTATCAGTTTTTTGAAGAAACCAAAGCCATCATGACAAGTTGTTTTGTAAGAATGAGATATACAATGATATCAATAGGAATTGATAGGAATTAACCTTATTTCATTCATATTAAAGGTTCTTCACAAATAACTTTATCCCATGGGCCTCCTTGGTTACACAAAGGATATTTTAAAAAAACCCTTTTTAGGCTTGTTAAGGAATATAAAACCTGAGGTAGATGGACGGTTCATCCATACCTAGTTTTCATGAAGGTATTACATTCATGTAATAAAATTGAAATTTAATGGATTAAGAAACTATGAAAAGGCCATATATTCTTGAATTTTATCCATGCATGTGCATGAAAACGTAAATTCATGATATTTAATGAGGCATGGACTTTACTAGAAGGAATAATTTCCTAAGTAGTGTTGCACTTAGCCAGTTGGTCAAATCAAGAGGTCATAGATATTTGAGAAAGATCAAATTTTATGAAAATATAATTGAATTATACACAATAATGTTTGATTCATAAAGCTCGTGTAGAAGGATAATCAAAATATATTCCTACAATGGATCATGAAATTTGAATAAGAAGGCTTCAACTGGTGGGGGGTATAACTAGTTGCTGGAAGACTGGTATTATGGGGTATAGAAAATATATGAAGAAGAAGATATATTTGGGGGGTATAAACAATTGTTGAAGGTGGAATGAAGTTATGGGTATAACCATCTTTTAACAAGGGTTGTAATAAATTACTATTTGTAATATCATTCTAATATAGTGGATAATAAATGTTAGGTGGAATAACCAACACAAAAAAGAGTGTGTCCTTGTACTGAAACTTTTAAAACCTTGTGTTATGTTCCATAATATTTACAATATTATTAAAGTTAAGTCTAATAGATACAAGAATAGTAGATAAAGTATTTAATCAACTAAAGAGTTATAATTAAAAAAATGTAAAAAGAAAAAGGGATCACCAATTCACCCCTCCCTCTATCAGTGATCTCACACTAATCTAGGATCTTTAATAACTAAGGATAATTTTGTCAAAAAATATAGTGAATATATCCCCGAAAAAATAATTTCATAAACACATAAACACATTCATGACCATGGAAATATACAAATAATGATTGGGGTAATTCCTCTCATGCAATCAAATATTAAGAGAATCATATACAACAACATGAGAATCCTGTGTAGGAACGCAACTAAAACCAACACTAGAAGCATCATAGTACACTATATACCCCTTACCAAGATCAAGTAAGAAAAAAATAGGTGGTTATGTTTGAAATAGTTTCATCTAATTGAAATAAGTCTGAAACTTTCCACCACATGAATTTCACCCCTTTCTTTCTATAAGCAGTCAAACATTACTCAAACATCAGGAAATCCTTGAAGAACCATTGATAGTATCCAAAAAGAAAAAGAATGGTCCATATATAAAATACATTTCATGGATCCTCCCATGAAAATATATTCTTCACCTTCTCATAATCAACTTACAATCCACACTCAAAAATCCCATGTCACAAAATCATTAAATGTTAGATCTATAAACTACATTTCAAAATCTTTCCATACAAACGGTGAATACTCAAATATTCCCAAACCAAACTCAAATGGTGGTCATTCCCATACTTAGGCCTCAAATAAACCAATATATCATATATTAATAGAACCACAATATTTTTGAGATATTGATTGAATATCTGATTCACTAGGTCCATAAAAACTCCAGAAGCATTATTCAGACCAAAAAGCATCACAATATATTCATAATAGTTATACCTTCTTCCGAAATCCATATTTAGAATATCATACTATTGATATATGAGATGATGATATCCCACTCGAATATTAATAATTGAAAAACAATTTCCCAAATTTAACTAGTTATACAAATCATCTACATAGGGAAAAAGATAATTATTCCTAATCATCACCTGGTTGAACATCCAATAATACACCCACAACCCAATTAAACTATTAGCATTCTTGGAAATCAACACTAGGGATTCCCAAGGTGAAACACTAGGGTGAAAAAACACTTTCTATATTTGATCATCAAACTGAAACATGAGATCTGTTAGTAGCATTGGTTCCATGTGATAAGAGGATATTAAGATTAGTTGCATACACTTCAGAGGATCAATATAATATTCTACCTCCCTTTCTAGAGTAAGACCAAATATGTCATCTATAAAAAAAATGAGGAATTCCATAAAAAAGGGAAAATTAACAACATATGAAATTCATTAGGCTAAACTAAAACAAAAAACAAAAAATTCTTATTCTCTAATCATAAAGGTCTTTTACGACCATACCTCAGGTCCCACTCTCCCTGAAAAACCTTAAAGCTACCATCAGTAGTAGAGAACAAGACTTGCCAACGGTAAAAATAAATCTCACTATAATGATATATAATTATATACATGTCATTAATTAAATAAAATATATCTATATAAAGAAAAAGTAAATTAAATACTAACTCCATGTCATCTAATGATAAAGAACAAGGAAACCAAAATCTCTATCTGTTCTTCTTTCTAAGAGGTGTACCTAACTACATGATAAAGGAAATGAGATCAATTTAATGTTTAGACACATAAACAATATGGAAAGATATAAATGAATGGCAGGAACCATTATTTAATATATAATTCTCTATAGAAGATGCATTGAAAATGGTACTTATCATAGTCATTGGATCTGCATCAATATCCACTAGAATCTCATCCACTTCATGAATCTGCTTCACTCCTGAAGCATGTGGCAAGTACCCTATGAAATTTGAAGCATCTGACTATGTCATAGTGACCATTGGAGTGGATGATCCTATACCTTATCATGTAATATACATATCCTAATTTAATATTTCTAAATGGTTGTAGCAGGAACAACTATTACACAACTTTACAAGCGTCTAACAAGAATGTCTGGTGTTCCTAAATATTCAACACTTATTGAAAGTTAAGGGCACACTACTAGAAATAATTTATGTTGTACAAGAGTCCCATTATTGGTAACTACCTTCACTATATCTATGAGGCCAATTCCAATCCCTCTTCTTTCTCTACATACCACTAATACTTCCCTTGGGTGGAAGAAATGTAGAAGAAAAGTAAATATTTCTTTCCATGTTCATATTTTCATTGAAATACCTTTATACCATATCTTCATAGGTATAAATATTTATTTATAACCTTAAAGGATAGTGGTTAGTCACATTATAACTCTTGATATCAATCACTTTCTCCTCTAGCTTCTAACTGCACCTCAATAACTACATTCTATATTTTAAATAAATTTTTTTATATGACATTACTTTCTCATATGGTAACCTCTATACGGTTCTAATCTAAAGGTATATTAACTTGAGGTGTAGCTACTATAGCTGCCCATAGAACCCATGGGATATTTTGTAGAGGCATAGCACTGCACACCAAAATAACTTGAAATGATATAACAATAGTTCAATCTCAGTACAACCAAGAAAACCATATAAAAAACTAATATTAATATCAAGAACATTACATAGGAGATACACATCCCAACATCATAGGGTAACTTGAGTCTTTTCAAGGCAATGGTTGGCCAGACACTCATCGCAACATACCTCTCATGTTCTAGTAGTTCAATATAAAGTATACTAAGTAACCCTAGATAATGAATCATGAGGAAAACCCACCTCTGATACAAATTTTTAGTAGAAAAATCTGGGATACCCTCACAAACTGCTAACCAACATGATCTTCCATATACTCGAAGGGTGTTCTTGATCCTCATCAACTAGCGACTAGCACTCGAGCATCAAAAACAACCAAAGGGTAAAATTTCTCACAACCTAATGTAGATTAAATGGATTATATATATATATATAATGATGAAAGTAATAGTGGAAGAATAACTATAAGAAATATATTCCACAACTGATAGAAAATATAAATAGTGATACAAATCATAACATCCATAACAATTCCCAATGTACATGTCCAACAAAAAAAGTAAAATTAAAAAAAAAAATCAACCACTCAATGTGATAATTTTGGAAATATCCCACCATCTACCCACCAGCTACCCATAACTAGATGATACAAACCACAGTGCCTAACTATAGATCCTTTCCTTTTAATTATTCAAAGGGTGTAACAAGGTCAACACACCACTAAATTTTTTTGTAGGTCCTGAGCTAAATAGGCTCAATAGGATCCCACCCTAGTTCTCCATATAAAGTTATTATACTAACAATCCAAATATGATCATATGAATTCTATTTATTACACATTAATTCATGATTTATTACATAAGATTATACATAATAAAACTTTGAAGATCGATAAGTCTAGTATATTTTGGAATTAGGTACATTTCATAAAAACATAAAATAGAGGTTTCATCGATATTATTAAAAACTTCATTGACATGATCATATTATTTCATCGTACTTAAAACTGCATGGGATAACCTTGGGACATACATAAGAAAGGGGCGAGCTATAAATCCCGATAATGGAGTAAACATGGAATAACATGAAGAATGTATTACATTTTAGAATATATCCATATCGATGAGACATAAAAGGGTTTAGAGTCATATACATGAATAGTGAGGTATGATATAGCATGATAATATAAAGGAAACATGGGAAATGTGAAAACAACTTAAAACTTGGTATCATAAACATAAGTCAAGGCTAAATACTAAAAAATAATGATATAAAAAGTCTCATGATAGAATATGTTCACCCCCCAATCCCTTTAATTATGTCTCGTGAGGATAAAACATTACCCAATTCATTGGAGTGCTATATAATTTTGGGCACACCTATCATTTTTATTTTATTCTAATGCATAAGTGTACCACATAGATCATACAACATGGAATCATTTATAATCAAATTTTATTCCATGATCAAGGAGTTTGGAATAAATACATGTAATTAACTAATCATATAAGTATAAGTTCATAAATTTGAACACCCTTTATGGGAAATGGGTGTGGGTATTCACTATACAATTGTTTGGCATGGAAAATCGCTGTGAAATTTCAGTAGCATAATGGGGGAAAATAAATGTTCATAGTAAGGATTAGTGAGATTGAAAGAGGTATCTAATAATTTAGAAATAAAATTTAAATTAAGGGTGATATATAATAACATATTCTAATATTATAAATTTTAGATAAAATTCATAAGATAATAAAGATACTCGAGTAAATAGGAGGAGAGGATCTCTAACTATATATTGGCATGGTAGCAGGTGTACATAAAGGTTTATAGAGGTATTAATAATATTTAAAGTGTTATATAAAAATTTATAAATCAAATGGAGATTAAGGGGGTATTTAATAACATATCCCAACATGAAAAAACTAAAATTAAGAGGCATAACATAAAAGTGGTTCTTGAATAAAAGGAGAGTGGGAGATCACTTTCCTTGAGTGTGTCATTCCAAAATATTGAGAGGATATTATTAAGAGGTTGTGGGGACATTGGTATGACTCTAGAGATGGTAGGTCGAGGTAAGGACGTGCATCATGGTTTTTTAGTAAAGAGAAATGGGAGCTCGGGTGGGTTTATATAGGAAAAGAGTGGAGAATTCTTTATTATTTCTCAAACTTTGGTTTTGGACTCTATATAATAAAGTAATCAAAAACAAAAACCTTCCCATAGTTTTTTCACATGGATTTTACCAAATAGGGTTGTTTTTCATTATTTTTTAAGTAAAAGGTCCAAAATTGTTAATATATTACACTTTCTTATGTGGAAGTGAGTCATGTCCTTGATGAAATGATTTTAAAACCATAAAATGTATTATAGGCTTTAGAGGATTCATAAAGGATTTATAAAATTAATAAAATAAACATAAAATAAGATATTTTAAGGGTAAAAAAATTATTTGTTCATGGATACCCTTTATAGCAATTATTATATAATTTATGGGTCATTATTATGTCATAATACACACCGTATATTTATACTGTATTTAAATTTGTCCGGAAAATTTAACTATCTTGAAAAATTCTGAAAAAATAAACATTAGATAATTTATACTTTCTTATTCCAAAAATAATATTTATTTTATCCCAAATAATTTTCTAAATATATTAATTTTCACTTTTAAAATAAGAATCTATTTTTATTGAGAAATTTTGGGTTTTTTGACAACAACAGTCTCCAATACCTTATAAAAATTACATTTAACTTCATAAAAATTATATTATCATTTATATTTAATAAAAATTATTTAATAATAATATTTTATTACAATGTTATTTATTTAAAATTTCATTATTTCATTTAAATAAATTCCTTAATTGAATTTGAATATTACCTAAAGATACAATTTTTACTTTATTGTACCAAATCAAAATCATTTATAAAGTAATAATAATAAGATGAAAATATATTCATTTATTCTTTAAAATATATATATTCATATTATTAGGTTCTTGATACATAGACATTTATTACATCAGAAATCACCCTAGGGGTAAGGTGCACAATATTGAGACTATCATGAGGTGGTTTAGCGTACATGGTTTGGGTCGTGATCTCAATGGGCATGAACATCTCCCATAAATAATTTTTATAAAGCTTAGGTTATTGGATATTAGAATTGTATTGTTCAAGGGAAAATCCTAGTGATACAATCTCTCTTGGAAGCTCCGCTAAATGGTCTTCATAGGGTATGATCCCATTGGTTGAGGTTATCAATTCATTTTTCAATGTCAATTGGATTTGTTAAAGCCCTATATTTATATTAATCATATGATCACTATTCAATGACTATATTATATAGAGTTATAGTTCTTAATGGTATTTAAAATATGATATTTTATAATAAAACCAAATAAGTGCATATGTTTTCTATAAGCATAACACATAATAATACATTTAACTTAACCACAAAGGGAATTTTATTTATAACAATTTGGGTCATTACAATCATCCCGTCTTCAGAAATTTTGCTCTCAAAATTTTCTTTTCATAAACTAAAACAAATGAGGGTAACTCTATTTCATCACCTCCTCCAGTTCCTATGTCATTTATTTATACATATTATTTCTCAACATCACTTTGATGAGGTGCATTGTCATATTCCTTAGAACATTTCTTCTATGATCTAAGATCTTCATCAGTTACTCCTCATATGAAAGATCATTCTCCAATGGTACAACATCTGGATTCAAAACATGTGAGGGTTCTGGTATGTACTTTATCAATAGTGATACATGGAACATATCATTTACTTAAGATAGTTTAGTTCAGAGTGCAAGTTAATAGGTCACTGCTCTAATGTGATCAAGGATCTCAAAGGGACCGATGTATCCTAGACTAAGATCTCCCTTCTTCCCAAATATCATGAATTTATTCTATGAAGATATGAGGAGGAATATATTGTCTCTAACCTCAAACTATAGTTCTCATTAATGATTTCCATCATATCTCTTTTATTGACTCTGATTATCCTTTATGTGCTACTTAATGGTCTTGGCCCTTTCATCATTTCCCTAGTAATTTTAGGACCTAGCAGTTTTTGTTCCCCATATTCATCCCATCATCCATGTGTTTTACACCTCTTATCATGAAGGGATTCATATAGAGACATTTGGATGATTGAATGAAAACTATTATTTAATTAAAAATCAACCAAAGGAATATATTGTTCCCATCCTCCTTTGAATTCAATTTAGTATGCTATCAACATGTACTCGAGTGTCTAGATAGTACACATAGATTTTTCATCAGTTTGGGGGTGAAATTTGTTCTAAAGTTCAACTTGGTATTTAGAGCATGTTGGTGACTCTTCCATAACATATAAGTAATTCTTCGATATCATTCAGAAAAAATAGATAGTTGATTTCCATGAAGCCTCACCACATGTATAATGTATATCCTTGAACATTTGTTGAGTGATAAGTCATATCAAATTATAATGAAGTGAGTAGTCCTTATAAGATGGTTCACCGTAACACATATAGAATTATTTCTTCTTAATGTATTTGAAAGACCAGTAAAAAAAGTCATGGTTATTTTTTCCCATTTCCATTCAGTTGTGGGTAATGGTTGCATTATACCCTTGTATTTTTCCTTTATTCCTTCACTTTCTAACATAAAATACATCTTGATGTATATTTTGTGATATCCTTATTCATATTGTCCCAAAAATTGTGATCTTAGAGATCTCTATACATCTTTTTTCTCCCTGTATGGATGGATAAATTTGAGCTATTTGAATCATCCAATAGTTCCTTATTTAACTTAGGATTTTATGGTACACATAGTCATGACCAAAATCTCACAACTCATTCTTAATTAACATTGAACTCTGAAGGTTTCCCTTTTCGTACAGCTTCCATTTTCTTTTGAATTCCTATGTCATCTCTTTGAGAATCCTTTATCCACTATAGAAGGGATGGTTGAGAAATCATATTTGAAAGGATTTATGATGTTACATCATTTATGATTCCCATATCCATCATTTTGAAGTCTAAAAATATCATATCCTTATCAATTTTCATCAATGATAAAATTGTTGGATCCTTTTTACTTCGATCATATTCCACCTTATTTTCTTTCCTATGATGGTAGTGGATTGAGCAGTCATAATCCTTAATCATATATAACCATCTTCACTAGTTCATATTCATATATTTTTTTGTGAATATATACTTGAGGCTCTTTTGATCAGTATATGTTGCACAGTTCTCCTCAAAGTGATAATTCTTATATATTTTGAACACAAAGATCACTCCATCTAACTCTAGTTCATGTGTTGGGTAGTTCTTTTCATGAAATTTCAATTACCTTAAGGCATAGGCTATCACTTTTTTATTCTTAATTAACACATATCCCAATACCTTCTTCAAAGTGTCATTGTATACCATGAAAATTTCCCCACTTTTGGGCAGAGTAATTATAGGTGCAATGATAATCCTCTTTTTAAACTCCTTAAATATCTCATCCCATCCATTATTACAAAAAACTTGACTCCCTTATAAGTAAGATTTGTTAGAGTGTTTGAAAATCATGATAAATTTATCACAAATCGACGATGGTACTAAGATAATCCAAGGAAACTATAGATTTATGTCATAGATGTTGTCCTCCATCATCCTTCAATTGCTTCCATCTTTTAAGGGTCCACATATATATCATTATTAGTGATAATATTCCCCAGTAATGAGACAAAATTCAACCAAAAATTAAATTTTATATACTTTTCATAAATATTCTCCTTTCATAATTTTTTTACCATAGTTCTCAGATGCACCTCATTCTCCTCCTTGCTTTTAGAGCATACTAGAATATCTTTTATAAATACTACCACAAATTCTCCAAGATAATATCTAAAGACTCTATTCATAAATTCTATGATGATTATCGGAGCATTTGTGAGTATGAATGTATTTAAAATGAACTCATAGTGCATGTACCTTGTTCAGAAAATAGTCGTGGGGATATCCTCTGTAACATCTCAAGTTTTTTAAAAGGAAACACAAAGTCGATAGCGTACAAGATACAGCACATCGAGTTTAAATGGAAAACTAAATATTATTATTTAATATGGTAGTTATAGAATAGCTTCTAGAAAGGAGATAATGAACATAGTTAACTACATTATGAAAATATGGTTTACACATGTTTATATAATTAATCATTGGTTAGCAAACTAATTAGAAATTACAATAAAAACCAATTGAATAAAAAGGAAGTATTTTTATGAAAACCTTTTTAAATGTGAATAATTATTTTTATAAAATAATAAAATCACTATTGTTGGATTATATTAATGAAATATAAATTCAATATAATGTTTAAAATTCATATTATTATTTTTTCTAGACATTATATTATTTTACGGAGATAATGATTATTTTAAAAAAAGCCAGTTTTACCACATTTTGATGGAGAACCCATTTTAATTTTATTTTTTTTCACTTCTATAAGTTATATTGGACAAAATAAACTTATTATTTTTCAATTTGATATGAAATTTTACTTTGGTTGAATTTTTTTATTTTTCTGATAAGATTCATTTTTTTCATTAATAGTGAAAAATACTATATTTTAATTAAAAACTGTGTTTTCATCTAATTCATTTATATTGTTATATTATATTTTTAATTGGTATTAAATTATAATTATATTAATTTTTTACCATTTAATTCAATATAGTCTATTGGAATGATTTTTTTATTTAAAGTATATATAAACATTATTGAAATTTCGAATGTCTCTTTTACTCGCCTTCTAGCCACATCTATGGGATTAGCATTAAACATAATGTTACCACTTATGTGAATTGAACATTGAAAAATGGAAATAAATGGTTGTAATAAGTATGAAAATTTTGGTCTAATATGATCAAAATATTTTTTGTTCAATAGTAACTTTAGTATTTTATTTACCACGGTTAAGGTTAAATTGGTTAATTAAAGTTAAAAATAATATTTTAATATTTTAAAAATACCCTAAAACTTTTCCTAATTTAATTTGATGAGTTATTTTCGAACAATATAGTCATTGTGATGAAATTTTGGCCTTTAGAATCCACATGGGTGTGAATATGACATTTATAACATTTTATTTAAAGTAAAGACAAAGATTTCATAAACATGACTCTTATTACTAAAACAATTTTAATATGGGGTTATATAAGTGATATATTTGATAATAAATAGTCTTAAGAAATATGAAAATATTATATAGATTATGATAATTTATTTATAATTTTTAGACATTAAATAATTCATTTTAATTATGACACATTGATGATGCGGTAATAGATTTATTAAAGCAAGAATCAAATAAATGATATTAATAATATTAAAATAAATATAAATTAAAATATTTGATTCCATAGATTAATTTCATGTATTAATTTGACATTATTTTGATAATTTGAATTATTTTTTTTAAATTAATCAATTTTTTATGATTTTTTTAAAGATTCATGTAATGAAGTGTCAAAATTGACATAATTAATAACATAAAATATAAAATATTTAATTAAATGATATAAATTTTTTAAAAATATAATATTTGGAAAAAAAGTTTATATAAGTATAAAATTTTCAATAATGACTCATTCATTGGTCTTTTGACATTTTTTGGTAATTATTTTAACTCTCAAAGTGTAACTTACTTGATTAAATAGTAAGAGTTAAAAGGGGTTAAAACAAAAAGATAAGGATTAAAAATATTCAAAACTTATCTAATTTTAATTTGATGATGATTATTCGTCCCAAAATAATCATATATTTGAAATAAATTTTTTATGGACCATTTGGAAGAAAATTAATTTATATTAATTTAATACTTTTATAATTCCAAGAGTGCCCCTCCCCTCTCCTATAAAAAGGGAACCCATTCTTCTCTATTACTCACACGTCAAAACCATTTGGTTTGGCCAATATATAACCAAAACTCTTCCTATAATATATAACAACGTTATATTGGCCTTATTTTAGTCATAACACCATCTTTAGAGGTGTAAAGGTGTTAAGAAATGTGATCATCTGAAGGAAATGTAATGCTTTTAATTAAGTATTTCTATTTTGTTTGTTCTTCATATTCCTTAAAATATTCTCCAAACATGATGATATAATAAATCCAGTTTACTCAATATATTTATATTTTATTATTTTTATATCATCTCCTAAATCTATCTCTACTTCAATCAAATGGGAAAGAAATTAATCGTTTGTGCGTACCTGTGAACTATCACCTCTGAGAATCGATATAAATTTTTTTCATAACAGTCTCTCATGACAGGTTAAATTGATTTAATTAATGTTTATAATTGATATTAATGAAATATTAATCATTATAATCTAATAATATATTCATTACATTATTAATTTTAATTCACATAAAAATGATAACGTCATTCGTGCGTACATGAGAACTATCACCTCCATGAAGTATGTGATTCATTTTTTTCACTACATCACTTGTATGATATATATATATAGGTATATTTAATATATTAATATTATTTTAATTATGTTTTTATTATTCTGGAAAGGTAAAATAATACTTAACTCTTTTCCATAATGATCAATAAAAAATGGAAAATGTCACTCATGCTTACGTACGACATGTCGTCTCTATGATTATAACATTGTTCATTTTTCATTACCATAATTAATGGTTTGGTTTAAAATTATAATTGATAAATAAAATTGATAATTATGTCATGATTATTATTATATAGATGATGTACTTATGACCACATGGACTATTGATATCATACCGAGTTCATTTTCGTCTTAAGTACTGAATAATGACAAAACGTCTGATATGAACTTAAATAATTATGTAATTGTTATAACATGGTAATAAGTGATATAAAAGGAATAATAAACATTAAAAATGTTCTTAATCTACTATAAATTAACCTAATTTTATTATTCCAAAAAATAAAGAACGTGCGAGACGAGTAGGACTCGATAGTGTACATAATATGCCACATCGAGCTTAAACGAACAACTAAATATTATTATTTAATATGGTAGTTATCAACTCGAATTTAGAATGTATGGAATTAATTATATTAACAAAATTATGAAAATATGGTTTACACGTGTTATATAATGATTCATTAGTTAGCAAATTAATTAGAAATTACAATAAAAGCTAATTAAATATAATGGATGTGTTTTTATGAAAAATTATTTAAATGTGAATAATTATGTTTATAAAATAATAAAATTACTCTTTCTAGTATATATTAATGAAATATAGATTCAATATAATGTTTAAAATTCACATTTTTGTTCTATACATTATACAATTTTATAGATAAAATGAGTATTTTTCAAAAAATCCACTTTTACCACCTTTTGATGGGGAACCCATTTTAAATCTAGTTTTTTCCACATTTATGAGTTCTATTTTAAAAAATAAAACTATTATTTGGAAGTGGGACATAAATTTTTACTTTGTATAAATTTTTGTTATTTTTTTCATAAGATTCATTTTTTATTTAATAGTGAAAATATTGCATTTTAATTCAAAAACACTTTTTCTTCTAATTTATTTATATTTTTAAATTATCCTTTTAATTGATTCTAAAATATAATAGGATTATGTTTTTAATATTTAATCCAATTTAGGTCATTGGAATGATTTTTTTATTGAAATTAGATATAAACACGTATTGAAATTTTGAATACCTCTTTTTCCTGCCTTCAAGCCACATCTGTGGGATTAGCATTAAACATAATTTTACAGCTTCTATGAATTGAATTTTTAAAAAATTAAATACAAGGTTGTAATATATATGAAAATTTTGGTCTAGTATAATCAGAATAATTTTTATTGAATAGTAACTTTAGTATTTTATTTACCATGGTTTAGTGTAAATTGGGTAATTAAAGGTAAAAATAATATTATGATATTTTAAAATTACCCTAACACTTGTCCTAATTTCATTATATGAGCTATTTTCAACCAATAAAATCCTTAGCCAAAAATTATGTCCTTTGAAAGCCACTTGGGTGTGAGTATGCCATTTATAACATTGTATTTAAATTAAAGACAAAGATTTCATAACCATGTCTCTTATAAATAAAAAAATTTTAATATGGGGTTATATAAGTGATAACTTTGACTATAAATAGTCCTTAGAAATATAAAAATATTATATATATCATGATAATTTATTTATAATTTTTAGACATTAAATATTTAAATTTAATTATGATGCAATGATAATGCAATAATGGATATATTAAAGAAATAATTATATAAATGATATTAGTAATATTAAAATAAATAAAAATTGAAATATTTGATGACATACATGATTTTTTTGGATTAATTTGACATTCTATTGATAATTTAAAGTAGTTTTTTTTAATAAATCAAGTTTTTTTTAAATGTTAAGTAATGAATAGTGTCAAAATTGACATAATTCATAACATAAAATATAAAATATTTAATTAAATGATATAAAATTTATAAAAATATAATATTTGGAAAAAAAAAGTTTATATAAGTCTAAAAATTTCATTAATGACTCATTAATTGGTCATTTGATATGTTATGGTAATTATTTTAACTCTCAAAGTGTAACTTACATGATAAAATTGTAAGAGTTAAAAGAGGTTAAAATAAAAATATAATGATTAAAACATATTAAAAACTTGTATAATTTTATTTAGATTATGGGGATTCGACCCAACATCATAATTTATTCGAAATAAATTAGTGTGGGGTCATTTGGAATAGAAAATGAATTTATATTAATTTAATACATTTAATATTTTCAAGAGTGCCTCTCCCCTCTCCTATAAAAAGGGCACATATTCCTTTTTATTACTCATAATTAAAAAACCATTTGGTTTACAAAACACCTAAACAAACCCCTTCCTAGAATACCTAACCACATTTTAGAGGCCTTATTTTAGGCATAAAACCCTCCTTAAAGGTGTTAAGGTGTTAAGAAAGGTGATCATCTGAAGGAAAAGTAATGTGTTTAATTATGTATTTCTATTTTGTTTCTTCTCTGTATTCCTTAAAATCTACTACAAACATGATGATATAACAAATAGAGTATCCTAAATATAATTAGATGTTATTATTTTAATATCATCACCTAAATCCATCTCAACTTTCATCAAATTGGAAAGGAATTAATCGTTCGTGTGTATGTGTAAACTATCACATCCACGAATCGATATAATTCGTTTTCTGTAACCATCTCTCATGAAAGGTTATATTGATGGAATTAAAATTCATAAGTTATATTAATTAAATATTAATCATTATAAGATAATAATATATCAATTATGATCTTGCTTTTCAAGATCATAAAAATGATAACGTTGTCTGTGCGTATGTGTGAACTATCACCTTCACGAAGCGATCTGATTTGTTTTTATTCACTAAATAACTTGTATGATATATATAAGTATATTTAAATTATTAATATGATATTAATTATGTTATTATAATTATATAAAGGTAAAATAATACTTACCTCCTTTCCATAATGAATAATGAAAAATGGAAAACTTTACTCATGCGTACGTATGGCCTACCGTCTCTATGACTATAACGTTGTTCGTTTTTCATTACCATATTTAATGGATTGTTTTAAATGTATAATTAATATATAAAATTTATCATTATTTGATGACTATTATTCTATATATTATGGACTTATGATGTCATGGACTATTGACATCATACCATGTTCATTTTCATCTCAAGTACCGAATAACGACAAAATGTCTGATATGAACTTAAATAATTATGTAGTTGTTATAACATGGTAACAAGTGATATAAAAGGAATAAAAAACATGAAAAATGTTCTCAATAAAGTTGAAATTAAACTGATTTTATTATTCTTTAAAATAAAGAATGTACATGATGATTGGGACTCAATAGCGTATATAATACGCCGCATTAAGCTTAAAGAAACAACTAAATATTATTATTTAATATGGTAGTTATCCCATAGTTGTTATAATTGAGGGAATAAATATTATAAACTTAATTATAAAAATATGGTTTACACGTGTTTATATAATGGCTCATTAGTTAGAAAATTATTTATAAATTACAATAAAAACCAATTGAACATAAAGGAGATGTTTTTATGGAAAAAAACTATTTAAATGTGAGTAATTGTGTTTATAAAATAATATAATCGCATTTTTTGGATTATATTAATTAAATATAAATTCAATATAATTTTTAAAATTCATATTATTTGTTTTATAGACATTATACAATTTTACGATTAAAATGAGTATTTTTCAAAAAAGCTAGTTTTACCACATTTTGATGGGGAACCCATTTTAAATCCAGTTTTTGTCACTTTTAGAAGTTATATTTGAAAAAATAAACTTATTATTTGTAATTGGGATATAAAAATTTACTTTGGATAAATTTTTTGTATTTTTCTCGTAAGATTCATTTTTAATGAATAGTTAAAAATGCTGCATTTTAATTCAAAAATGCATTTTCGTATAATTTATTTATATTGTTAGATTATACTTTAAATTTTTTAAAGTATAATTAGATTAATTTTTTTATCATTTAATCCAATTTTTTTTATAGTAATGATTTTTTTATTGAAATCAGATATAGACACTTATTTAAATTTTGAACGTCTCTTTTACCCTCCTTCTACCCACATTTGCGGGATTAGCATTAAACATAATTGTACCCCTTAAGTGAATTAAATTTTTAAAAATGGACATACATAGTTGTAATCTGTATGAAAATTTTGGTCTAATAAGATCAAAATAATTTTTGGTAAATTGTAACTTTAGTATTTTATTTTCCATGGCTAAAGATAAATCGGGTAATTAAAGGTAAAAATAATATTTTAATATTTTAAAATTACCCTAACACTTGTCCTAATTTTGTTGGATGAGTTATTTTCGACCAAGAAAATCCTTGGGCCAAAATTGTGTCCTTTTAAATCCACTTGTGTGTGAATATTACATTTGTAAAATTTTATATAAGTTAAAGACAAAGATGTCATAAACATGTCTCTTATTACTAAAACAATTTTAATATGGGGTTATATAAGTGATATCTTCATCTATAAATATTCATTAGAAATATAAAAATATTATCTACATCATGATAATTTATTTATAATTTCTAGACACTAAATAATTAAATTAAATTTTGAAACAATGATGATGTAGTAATGGATTTATTAAAGAAAAAATCAAATAAATGATATTAATAATATTAAAATAAATATAGATTGAAATATTTTATGTCATCCATGAATTTTCTAAATTAATTTTACATCTTATTGGTATGTTAAAGTATTAATTTCAAATTAATAAAGTTTTTATGATTTTTTAAAAAATTCAGGTATTGAATAGTTTCAAAATTGACATAATTCATAACATAAAATATAAAATATTTAATTAAATGATATAGAATTTATAAAAATCTAATATTCATCCAAAACGTTTATATATGTCTAAAAATATCATTAATGACTCATTAATTGGTCGTTTGAAATGTTATGGTAATTATTTTAACTCTTAATGTGTAAGTAGCATGATAAAACGGTAAGAGTTAAAAGGGGTTAAAACAAAAACATAAGAATTAAAAAATATTCAAAAATTATCTAATTTTAATTTTATTATTGGTATTTCACCCTAAATAATTATATATTATAAATAAATCAGTTTTGGACCATTTATAATATAAAATTAATTTTTATTAATTTAATAATTTTAATATTTTCAAGAGTGTCTCTCCCCTCTCCTATAAAAAGGGAACTCATTCCTATCTATTAATCACACTTAAAAACCATTTGTTTTAGCCAACATTTTTCCATACCACATCCTAGAATACCTCCCCAAATTATATAGTCATTAGTTTAGGAATAACACTCTCCATAGAGGTGTTAAGATGTTAATAAAGGTGATCATCCGAAGGAATGGAAAATAAAGAGCATACGAGATGAGTCAGACTCGAGGTAACAGACTTCATCTCAATCTCCTTTCATTGAGACATTTCTTGATAATATGAACCTTTATTCTTTTATAAAGTGTATATACATCCCATTTTACTTTATATATCCATATTATATCTATAATCATGTTATTTAATGTTTTTTTAAATGTTTTTCTTTCATGTGGATTATAATTTAAATGTTCAAAGTGGTATGGGACGCTTTGAATGTTTAAAGATTTATTTTTCATTACTTTTTTTACGTGTAAATATTCTGGATATTATTTGACATATATATTTATATGGATATAAAATTATTATAAATTACATTTTCTTCCTATTTTTAATTTCATTCGAAGGTTTTAAAAAATGGATCTTTTCAGGATTTCTATACGCGACGTTTTGAAAAATGACAAAGGGAATGTTCTTTTTATTATATACAGTGACAACTGCTTCTCCCCCACAGTGACCTTTATTTTATATTTGGATTCCTATAAAATCCTTAATGTTTTTTTAAAGAAAAATAAATCACTTATTCCCTTTTTTGATATTTTGGTATTGAAAATGGTTTTTAAAAAGCATTGATTATTTCAATATATTGAAATGAATTTTTGTGATTTCAAATGAATATTTAAGAGTGATATGTTGATAATTATAATCTTTTATGTGTTATGATTATATAATGGTACTTGGAAATCTAGAAAGTGGTTATGTAATAAACTAAAAATAGGTGGTTTGTGATAAACCAAAGATGGGTGGTTATATGATAAACCAAGGATGGGTGGTTACGTTATAACCTCAAATTAATTAGGTATGGAATTCAGTTGTATGGTTATTCCATTTGTAAGAGTTATATGTGAGGAAGTAAACTATATGGCTATTCCATTTAAGTATGATTATGTCATAAGATACCATTATATTTTTAATAAAATTGGTGACATGAATTGGTTTCACAATTCATGCCCCATGGTAATTTATTAAAAAACCAATGTAGAATTGCAAACACGAGATGTAATGATTTTACACCAGCTGGGATTTTGAGAATTACAAACCAAGAAACACTGAGGAAAATCCAGCAAATTCATGAGAAGAACAGCCCAAAGGGGACTCCACAAATCCATCCGGTCTGAAGGGAAGACAACACCTCCACTTCACCATAATTTGGATATTAAAATCAGGCCCCAAAGAACATCATACCGATCAAAATGAATCGAACTGGAAGCTCATCCCGAGTCCGGTTGGAGCTGTACATCTGAAATGTTGTGCAAATTTTCCTATTTATCAACATGAGCCTCTTCTCTCAAACTACTATATAGTTGTGACTAAGGGAAAAAATGAAACCTGAACAAGTACTTGAGACACTGAACCAGCATTAAGAATAGAAAACTAGAAAACATTTGGTTTTGAAAGAAGTTGGGGGTGTCGACCAGCAGCACAGTTTCATCTTCCAATAGAAGCACATGTAGTAGTGCAAAAATCCAGCAAAGAGATATCCATGTTTACAAAAGAACCCAAAATAAAAAACTCCTCGAATACAACATTCAAATAGTAGTCACAAACAGAAAATTAAAATAATAATACTTTATAAAAGATCTCTCAAATCTAGTTGCATACAACACTTTTACTGTGCACATGAAGTAGCGAGAAGAAAGTCTGAGAAAGGAGAAGTACAAGGCATTGAACAAATATCAACATTTCTCCATCTAGATCAGTGTGAGAATAAAATGATAAAAACATCAAGGAACACTGTTAACTCATAAAAAAACAAAGAAGACTGATCATATAAAATTAGGGAGTTTTTTAGGCTTCTACACCAACCTCTTATTAAACATTTTGTATTTAATATCAATGTAAGTATCTGCCAGAATTTCTTCTTTTCTGAGTCTTTGGTAGGCTATTTCATCTCGTCTGTCCCTTTGAGATTTAAGATCTTTATTCAAATTTTCATTTGACAGGGATATCTCCTCATCAGTTGAGTGATTCATCACATCTTGGGATTTAGAGGGTCCAGTTATTTCCTTCTTAGAGGCATATAAAGAATGTGTGACAATTGTTCTTTCAAGGTGAGAGTAATCTCTGAATTTTTTAGTTTTTCTAGGATTTGAAGTAATGAATCCATCAGCATCCACAATAGGTTTTTTCTCTTTCTTGTCCATTGAGATTAAATATATTTCCTCAATTTTATTGGTATGATCATTATTTCCATGTGAGTTCTCACTATAATCCAAGAGTTCACCTTTCTCATTGGCTCATTCATCTTGTGATTCCAATTGTTTTCCATTCTCCTGCATCAAAGTAAGTGGGTAAGGGGTGGAACATAAATCCAGTATGGGATCTGAACTTTCCTTATCTTTATAAGGCTATTCAAAATTTACCACCTTGCATACATGAGTTTGTTCATTAGGAGGTAGCACAGGTTGTCCAACATTAACCATTTTTCTAGAATTAATCTCATCTTTCTTTCCATTCACAACCCAAATAGCTTTGGTATTAGGGTGTGTAGTCTTATGTCCACAATCCTTTGGATCTTGTCCTAGATTGAGGCATAAATGACAGTATTCAGGTAGTATCTCATAAAAAGCCTCCTAAAATAATCCAAACTCTCCATTCTGAATCCATATTTGAGAAGCCAGATTCTGAGAAACATTAACTCAAATATAGATCCTAGCAACTGATGGCCTTGAGAGACTCCTCATTACCGAATCTAGATTTAATGGATTACCAATGAGCATGGAGATCTGAAAAAATGTAGTTTTCTTAAACAGATGTAGCAGAAGTCCAGGGAATCCAATCCAAACTGGAATGATAGGGGATTCAGCACAGGGATTGAAATATGTAGTATATTTAATGACTTTCATAGAGTAACCCCCAAAGAACCACAAATGTCTCACCTATAACCTATAGTAATCACCCTCGGAGGAAAGACGAAAGAAGATATTGTAGGAGTTCAAGAGGCCAATATGAAAACTTGAGAATCTAATGGTTTCAATGTATTTCAGTGATGGACTATGATAAGAAAACTTCCCAACAAGAACAAAATAAAGATCTGATGCAATATAATTTACCTATTTTGTTGAGAATGAAATCATTGTTTGTCTGTGGTGACGGAAATTTTTAGGGTTAACGTATGACGTAGGCACCGCGACATCATTTTAGAGAGCCTCAGTATTTGCGATTGTGCTCTCGGCAACAAAATTAGTGAAAGATCACAGAGCTGAATAAGGGTTTCGATCATCCAAAGTCAGGTATCTCAATTGCTGACCCAGAATCAGCCTCTCCATCCTCTTGGGATTGTTTTTATATATTACCCCAAGATACATTTATATGTTTACTATGATTTATATGGTTTTATGGTAATCTTTGGATTACAAAAATGGAAAGCAATGAGCTTATTTTTAATTGGAAATTATGTTTTACTTCTTAATGGTGGAATGTATTACTTTATGATAAAGTATCCATGGGTTTACATGTTTTCAAAATAATAACAGTTTTCCTTCTTTTTGTATCCCTTACTAATATTTTTATGTTCATTCCAAGTTTTAAAAAAAAATTCACAAGTATTAAGATTGGTATGGACATATAATATGTCATGATGAAAGAATTAAAGATGTGTCACATAAATAAGTCATGTTTTATTTTAAGGGGTTTTCCTTGTTAGAAACATTGAATACTATGTATTATATCCCTCTTGTAAATTTAAGAGATTAATATGTAAATTTTTTTCTTAATTCTATAAAAATACAAACAAAAAAGATACTTATATGTGAATTATTGCTCAAAATCACTGGAATAAGTTATGTTTAAGGTTAGAGACTTTTAGTTGGTTTCAGAGGAAAGGTTTACATAACTTTAAAGGTTAGGATGTTATCTGGGTGTAGGTTAAAGATACCATATAACTAAGAGGGTTATTATCATATGGAAAAAAATAGGATTATGGTAAATTATATGGATTGGATAAAAACCTAAACAACTGAGATATAAGTAGGTTGATGTATTAGTGTATTATAAAATATTTTATGTTATCTTTACCATATAGAGGATTCTTCTTTTAATAATTTGTTTCATATTAAAGTGATGATTATTTTTAGCAGATTAAGGATTATTTTTCAAGATGGAAGGAATGATACATTTCACAACCTTCTTATCCCTCCCTGATGATTTTATCATCACTATTATCAGAAAATATTGTTCGAATGATTTTAACAACTTCTTGAGTATTCATATCACCTATAAGAAATTGTTTGAGTTATCTAACACCTACTCATTTCTAAAACAATATTATGGGTCATGGTATCTTTATAATATGATTTCAAGATCTTAACTCATCCAACTCTTTCTAAAGGTAAATTACTAGAAGTGGTGTGAGAGTTTACTTTTTGAAATTAGGAAAACATGCCAAAAGATAAAAGGAACATCAAGAAGATCCTAAAATTTGGATTCCAGGTATAAATTATATTTTTATCCATAATGTATATAACATGATATGATTGATATTTATGAATCATGAGTATATAATCCATATATTTGGTTTTTAAGAATGAGGTATTAAGAGATAAGGTGTAAATTCATATTTCATGGATTATGATGAATGTTGAAATATTAATATGTCTATATATAAAGGATTTAATAGTTATAGTATACTTCAGGATGTAGAAATGATTAAAATTATTAATAATCATTTGATGATGGGGGTACTTTGGAAGATTTTTTTAGTTTTTTAATATGTAACCCTAAATTTTTTATGTGAAAATGTTATTTGAGGAAGAATTATCTTCTGTGGACATAATTGTAAAGTTATGGATAACCTTTAGGGTTCATATAATCTTTTGTTTTTGAGGTAATTAAGGGTTATAACATTCTGGGGTGAAAAATTAAAGGTATGAGATAACCTTTGAGGTTAAAACATGTTATGGTTGTTTTGAGTATTTTAGAAAATTTTGAGAATGTTAAGAATAATAGAGTTTTAGAAAAAGAACAACCGGCAGGATGGGTGACAACCCGTCGCGTTGAACAAGGTTGTGGCAATCAAACCCACAACCAAAGGGAGACAAGGATTTATCACCTACCAATGGCCTATGTGAAGTAATAGATTAGTATGACTTCATTATTTTAAGTTAAATGATCTAATGTATTAAGAATAAGTTGATTTTGGGAGCCCATGTTTTATCAAATAGATAATATTGGTAATGGAAAATGATTTAGTAATTAAGTGATAAATTTTATTTTAAAAGGCCTTCACTATTTTGGGAACCCTATATGACTAAGGTAAATAGAATAATATTGGATTTTATTTGAGGAGTAATGGTTGAATTTTATTTTGGAAGAATCTATGATTTTATTGTGAACATATGGCGATTCAAGATATTTTTGGAAATTATTAACCTATCTTAGAGAATATGTGATTTTAGAAATTACATATTTATTATGAGATATTAAGAGTGATCAATGTTACTTTGAGATAAATGTTAAATTTTATCCTAGATTACTATGTGATAAAATACTACTGAATTTTCGTTTAAATTGTATTTTTGATTATTTTGAATATTTTAACGACGGTAATTTGATGAATAGTCTATGTTGAACTTTTTGTATTACTATTAAATTTTATAAAATAAAATTGGTCTTTCATCATATAAGGTTTATTATTTTAAATAATTGTTTTATCTAATCCTAACCATATTGGTTTTGGTCAATGTTTCAATATAGGATAAATAGATAGTTAATATTTTGTGGATTATGTGATTCTATAGAAGTTGATTCATCTTGAATACTCATCGTTTGGAGAAAAAGATGAGGTTGTGGTTGAAATTGATTAAAGGATGAAACTTTACTTGTCAAGTAAGTATATTTCATTATTTTATTATTCTATGAAGTAAATAAATTCCTCAACTTAATGAAAAGGATCATAAAACAAAAATGTTTTCTATTTACTTTTCCAACTAAAAAATCAAAGACTATTAAACTTATCACAATTTATGGTTTTGTGATTATTAACTTTCTCTTGGTCGTGTTTTCTATCACTCTCCATTAGAACATGATAGTTATTTTTTCCATATCCATGTTTTTCTACATGGAATCCTAGTATGTGTTATCTTATGTGACCTTTTTACTGTCCTTTCTTTCTTTTAAAGTGGGAGATTTATTAAACCTTTTTCTGAAGTGGGAATGAAATAATGGTATTTTGAAAAGTCACACCTTAATTAACGACCCTGAATTCAAATTATGAGTACACAATTTACAAAATGGGGGAGAATGTAACATCTCAAGTGTTTTAATATGAAAGACAATGTTTGTTAGTGTATAAGATATACCACATCAAGCTTAAATGGAAAACTAAATATTATTATTTAATATATTAGTTATCGCCTAGACTTTAGAATTGAGAGAATGAATAGTGTTAACTAAATTATGAAAATATTTTTACACATGTTTATATAATGATTCATTAGTTATCAAATTAATTAAAAATTACAATAAAAACCAATTCAATATAAAGGATTTATTTTTATGAAAAACTATTCAAATGTGATAATTTATGTTAATAAAATAATCAAATAACTCTTTTTGGATTATATTAATGAAATATAAATTCAATATAATGGATAAAATTCATATAATTTGTTTTCTATACATTAATCAATTTTACAAATAAAATTAGTATTTTTTAAAAAAATACATTTTTACTTCCTTTTAATGGTGAACCCATTTTAAATCTAGTTTTTCTCACTTTTATAAGTTCAATTTGATAAAATAAAATTATTATTTTGAATTAGGACATCAAAATTTGCTTTACTTAAATTTTTTTGTATTTTTCGGATAAGATTTGTTTTTAATGAATAGTGAAAAATATAATATTTTAATTCAAAAATGATTTCTCTTCTAATTTATTTATATTGTTATTTTATCCTTTTAATTTTTTTTAAAGTATAATTAGATTAATTTTTTATAATTTAATCTAATTTAGATCATTGGAATGATTTTTTGTATTGGAAGTAGATATAAACACTTATTGAAATTTCGAACGTCACTTTTACCGCCTTCTAGCCACATCTATGGGATTAGAATTAAAAATAATTTTACCACTTATATAAATTGATGTTTGAAAAATAGACATACACGATTTTAATTAGTATGAAATTTTTTTTTCTAATTGAATCAAAATAATTTTTGGTGAATAGTAACATTAGTATTTTATTTACCACAATTAAGGGAATATTGGGTAATTAAAGGTAAAAATGATATTATAATATTTAAAAATTACCCTAAAACTTTTCCTAAATACATTGGATGAGTTATTTTTAACCAAGAAAATCTTTGGGCTGAAATTATTTCCTTTTGAAGCCACTTAGGTGTGAATATGACATTTATAACATTTTATTTAAAGTAAAGACAAAGAAGTCATAAACATGTCTCTTATTATTAAAACAATTTTAATATGGGGTTATATATGTGATATCATAAACTATAAATATTAATTATAAATCTAAAAATATTATATACATAATGATAATTTATTTATAATTTTTATACATTAAATAATTAAATTTAATTATGACAAAATGATGAGGTGGTTATAGATTTATTAAGGAAATATTCAAATAAATGATATTAACAATATTAAAATAAATATAAATTGTAATATTTGATGTTATCCATGAATTTTATTGATGAATTTGACATTTTATTAAAAATTTAAAGTAGTTTGATCAAAGGAATCATGATTTTATGATTTTCTAAAAAAATCAAATAATGAATAGTGTCAAAATTGACATAATTCATAACTTAAAATATAAAATATTTAATTAAATGATATAAATTTTCTAAAAATATAATATTCAGACAAAAAAAATTATATAAGTCTCAAATTTTCATTAATGACTCATTCATTGGCCTTTTGACATGTTATGGTAATTATTTTAACTCTCAAAATGTAACTTTCTTGATAAAATGGTAAGAGTTAAAAGGGGTTAAAACATAAATATAAGAATTAAATAATATTCCATACTATATAATTTAAATTTGATGATGATTATTTGACCCAACATCATCATATCTTTGAAAAACTTAGTCTAGGAACATTTGGAAAAGAAAATAAATTTATATTAATTTAATACTTTTAATATTTCCAAGAGTGCTCCTCCCCTATCCTATAAAAAGAGCACTCATTCCTCTCTATTAATCCCACTTCAAAAACCATTTTGTTTGGACAAGATCTTCCCAAACCCCTTCCTATAATATCTCCCCACATTTTATATTCCCTAGTTTAGGAAAAATACCCTCCTTAGAGGTGTTAAGGTGTTAAGAAAGGTGATCTTCCGAAGGAAAGCAAAATAAAGAACGTAAGAGATGAGTCGGACTCAAGGTATGGGACTTCATCTCAATCTCCTTTAATTGAGAAATTTATTGATGATATAAACATTTATTTTTTTATAAAGTGTATATAAATCCCCTTTTAAATTCCATATCCATTTTATATCTATAATCATGTTATTTAATGTTTTTTAAAATGTTCTACTTTCATATGGATTATAATTTAAATATTCAAAGTATTATGGGATGCTTTGAATGTTTAATGATTTATTTTTCATAACCTTTTCTCAAGTAAATATTCTTGATATTATTTTGTATACTTATTTATATGGATATAAAATGAGTATAAAGTACATTTTTTGTCTATTTTTAATTTCATTCAAAGGTTTTTAAAAAAGGAATCTTTTTACGCTTTTTATACATAATGTTTTGAAAAACGACAAAGGGAATGTTCTTTTTATCATATACGACGACAACTACTTCTCCATCACCATGACCATTATTTGAAATTTGGATTCCTCTATAAGCCTTAATTTTTTTTAAAGGAAAATAAATCACTTATTCCCTTTCTTGGGTATTTTGGTATTGAAAATGGTTTTGAAAATGGACTAATTATTTCAATATCTTAAATTAATTTCTTGTCATTGAAAATGAATATTTATAAGTGATATATTAATAATTGAAATATTTTATGTGATATGATTATATAATGGTACTTGGACATTTGGCGGATGGTTACGTGATGAACCCAATATGGGTGGTTCTGTGATAAACCAAATATAGGAGGTTCCATGATAAACCAATGACAGGTGGTTATGTTATAACCTCTAATGAATTAGGTATGGAAGTTGTCCATATGGTTATTTTATTTGTAATAGTGTTATGTGTGGAAGTCAGTCATATGGTTATTCCATTTGAGTGAGATTATGTCTCAAGTTATCTTTATATGTTATATGTACTTTCTATGGTTTTATGGTAATATTTTTATTATAAAAAGGGTAATAAATGAGCTTTTTTTTAAAGGAAAGTATTTACTAATTCTTAAGGGTGGAATATATTATTTTATGATAAAGTATCCATAGGTTTAAATTTTTTCAAAAGAATGATGTTTTTTCCTTATTTTTATATCCCTTTATGAGATTTTTATGCTCATACCAAGTTTTAAAATGTTTTTCATGGGTCTTAAGATTGGTAAGGAAAAAGAAGATGTTATTATGAAATAATTGAAGATGTGTCTAGAAAAGACGTCTTGGTTTATTTTAAAAGGGTTTTACTTTGAGGAAAAAGTTAATACTAAGTATTATAGTCCACTTGTAAATTTAAGATATTACTATGAAAAAGTTTTTCCTAATTATCTAAAATTTTCAACTGAAAATATACTCATATGTGAATTCTTGTTCAAAATCAATAGAATAAGTTGTGTTTAAGGTCGAGGCCTTACATCCTCCTTCTTTAAACTTACAAGATAAAACCCCGACTGAAGATCCACCTTAAAGAAGTATGGTTCTCCACATAACAAACTAAACAAGTCATAAATATTTGTAATAGGATACTTTTTCTTTTTTTTTATCATGTTTACTTTACGATAATCGATGCAAAGGTGCATTGACCCATCCTTCTTCTTGATGAAGAGGATTGGTGAACCTCAAGGTGAAACACTTGGGTGTATGAACCCTTTATCCAGATTCTCATGTAGTTGTTTATTCATCTCCTCAAGTTCCACAATAGTCATTTTATATGGATTATTAGATAATGGAAATTCCCCAGGTATAATCTAGATTAAAAATTAAACCTCTTAACTTGGAGGAAGACCTAGAAATTCTTTGTAAAACACATAAACGTATTCTCTAATAGTGGTAATTTCTTAAATGGTGATATTTTCCATATACTAAATCATTTTAGCTAGATATTCTTACTCATAGGGAAATAATATCAATTCTTGAGATATTGGTGTTAAAAAAGATTGATCAACCACATTTCATTTGTATTGAATCAGAGGATAATTCATGATACATAGATTTATTTCCTTCTCACAAAAATTTATTTTGTATCTATATAAGTAAAGTCAATCCATACCCATAATTTCATCAAATTACACTAAAGGGGGTATCACAAGGTTCACTGGGAAGTTAAAACCACAAATTTTGATATAGGGTGAGTTATATACTTAAGATTAAATAATTTCCCCATTTTTTATTTTCACTAACAACACTACTTCCATGCTTTGTAGAAGTGTTTTAATAGTTCAACTAAGCTTGTGTGATATGAATGAATGCATAGAACTATGGAAGATAACCCTACCTTTCACTTTTTGATTATGGTTCTAACCATTTGCATCATCCAAAATAGAATTAAGGATGATGATTTTAAAACTATTAAACAAATAAATAGAAAACTAATAATATTAAATGGATAACTTATAAATGATATTTATTCCTTATATTATGAATTTATAGGCTTCAATCTATATTATCCATGATCTATTTTCTAACATAAACACTTATGGGCATTTTTATTACCTTAATAATGGTTTGTAATGAGCTTGTGAATTTACCAATGCATATCCCATGGGAGTGTAAAACCAGGTGTGCATCAAGGCCCATTTTTTGTACTAGTTCCCCCATCATGTCCAGATTAATGCGGTGTTTAAATTTTTTACCCCTAGGTACATCTATGCTAGAGCCACACCCACTTGTATTATCTAGACAGGGATGTATTTTATTATAAACCAGTTATTCTATACTTTACCAAAATTTAGGGATTCCTTTTTATATTTAATCATATCCCTAATCCTTCACTAGAGTTTTAAAATCTTAATCCCAAAAAAAAATAAACTTTCATCTGAAGCCAACTATGACAACCATGCTCTTTATTACACATTAATTCATGATTTACTACATTAAATTGCACATAATACAAACCAGTTACTGATAAGTCTAGTGTCTTTTGTAATTATATACCTTATATAACAACTTAAAATATTGGTTACATCAATATTATTAAAAACTTCCTTGACATGATCATATTATTCCATCCTACTTAAAACTGCATGTGATAAATAGGGGACATAAATAAGAAAGGGGTGAGCTATAAAGCCCGGTAAGGTAGAGAACATGGAATAACCTCAACAAATTATCAGAGGTTTGAAAATAGGCATATAAATGATACCTAAAAGGTGTTATAATAATAAAAATGAACAATGAGGTGGGATATAGCATGATAACATAAAGGCAACATGGGAAATGTCAGAACAACTTAAAACATTGAATCATAAACATAGGTCAAGGATAAATTCCAATAAATCATGATAGAATAAGTACAATTATGGATTAGGTTCACTCTATAATCCCTTTCATGACATCTTATGAGACAAAAACATTACCCAATGCATTTAAGTGATATATAATTCTAGGCGCACCCATCACTTTCATTTTATTCACATGCATAAGTTTGCCATATAAATCATACAAAATAGAATCATTTATCATTACATTTTTTTCAAAGATAAAGGATTATGTAATACATAATTTTAAGCCCATGATAAAATAAGTATAAGTTTATAAAGTATAACACCCTTAATAGAAAATGAGTATATATATTCACTAAATAATTTTTTGTTATAGAAAATCGCAGTGAAATTTCAACAGTATAACAGGGGAACATAAATGTTCATGGGAGGTATTAATGAGAGTGAAATAGGAATATCATAATTTAGAAAGAAAATGAAATATAAGTTATTATTTAAGAAAATATCCTCACATTAGTAATTGGATATAAAATAAATAAGGTAATAAAGATATCTGAATAAAGAGGAGAAGGAGAGGATCACAATTTTGGCAAGGTAACGGGTGTACATAAATGTTAATTGGAGGGATTAATGATAGTTAAAAGTGACTCTCATAATATATAAATAAAATTTAAAGTTAGGGGTATATTTGAGAACATATCTCAACATGAACAAATTGAAATTAAGAGGCATAACATAAAATATTTTCTTGAATAAAAGGAGAGTGGGAGATCCCTTACATTGAGAGTGTGATTCCAAAAGCATGGAAGGATTTTATTGAGAGCAAGAGGTTACCTTTTTATGACTCTATAGAGGGTAGGAAAGATTAATGAAATGATACAAGGTTTTTGAGTGAATAAAAATGGGAACTTGGGTTGTTTTATATACGAAAATAGTGAGGAATTATTTATTATTTCTCAAAATTGGGATTTTGACTCTATATAATAATATAATCAAAACCACAAAACATACCATGGTTTTTTAATAGGGTTTCTAAAAAATAATAGTTATTTTCAACATTTTATAAGTAAAAGGTCCTAAGTTATTAAAATATTACCCTTCCTAATGTGTGAGTGAGTCATGTCCTTAAAGAAATGATTTTAAAAACTTAAAATGTATTATAGGTTTTTTAGGATTCATAAAGGATTTATAAAATTAATAAAATAAAAATAAAATAACATTATTTTTAAGGTTAAAAATATATTTGGTCTTGGATACCCTTTACAAAATTTATGACATCATTTTGGGTCATTATGATGTCATAATACAAAGCATATATTTATACAGTATTTAAATTTTACCTGAAAAATTGAATGTCTCAGAAAATTATAAAAAATTAATGTTTGGATAATTTCAAAATTATGATTACAAAAATAATATTAATTTTATCTTAAATAATTTTCTTAATATTTGAATTTTTACATTCAAAATAAGAATCAATATTTATTGATAAATGATGGGTTTTTTGACAATAATATATTTCAAACCCTATAAAATTTACATTTTAGTTAAAAAAAATTATATAATCAACATTATTTAATAATAATATTGTATAAAAATAATATTTATTTCAAAAATCCATTAATTCATTGAAATAAAGTTATTAATTGAATTTGAATATTACCTAAAAATACAATTTTTGTTTTATTGTATCAAAATCAAAATCATTTATAAAGCAACAATAATAAGATGAAAATATATTAATTTATTCTATACAATATAAAAATTCCTATTATTAAGGTCTTGATACACATACACTTATTATAATAAAAAATTACTTAAGGGTATGGTGATACTTACATGAGGTGGTTCAACATGCATGGTTTGGGTCATGATCCCAATGAGCTTGAACTTCTCCCATAAATGGATTCTCTCATGATTAAGTTGTTGTATATAATCTTGGTCTTAGTTATAGGAAAATACCAGTGACGCTATATCCCTTGGAAGTTCTGATAAATGGGATTTATAGGGTGTTATTTTTCTAGTTGAGGACATCAATTCCTTTGTCTATATTAATTGGATTTGTTAAAACCTTGTATTTTACTAATCATATGATCACTATTAAACAACTATATTATCAATGGTTATGATGCTTAATGGTCTTTAAAATATAATAGGTTATAATAGAAACAAATAAGTTCATGTGTTTTCTATAACCATAACACATAATAAAACATTTAATTCAACCACAAAGGGAATTGTATTCATAACAGTTTGGGTCATTACAGATCATCATAAAGAAAACATGGAATGATAAATGATAAACCATTTTATATCAAAATCATGATAAATATTTCCCTTTTTTCCATATATCCAAAACAAGCCTAAAAAATATTTTCATAACATAATTTCCCTAAAAATTTATCAATGAAAAATTAGGTATATAAAAGACTAAACAATACAAATAAAAATCATAATGGTAAATAATACAAGGATCAAAATAGTTTAGGTTAGCAAGATAATCCTACCATAGTCAATGAGTAGTTTCCACTAAGATCCTTAGAAAACTATCCTAAAAAGTAGACAAACACCCCAAAAGTGAACCCCTAAACAATTTCAACACCAAGTCTCTAGAAAAATGGGCCTAGAGAGAAGAGTATCACCCAATGAGTGAACCCCCTGATGATAAATTAGACAATGGACCTAAGATAAAAATTCCACCTAAGTATACAAGGCTTCATATGTGCTACATTTACCATGTCATTTCAAGAGTTAATTTAAAAATAAATTCCAAACAACCCTTTTCTTTTATCATACCATCTTTGAAATTATATCATACAATTCTTTGAAAAAACCCATTTTCCTTTACCAAAACCAAATGAAAATAGTTTTGTAATGAAAATCCATTTACGCACACACAAATTTTTCTAATTCATTTGTAAAGAAATTTATAAAATAAGAGCAATCATAACTCATTAAATAAATACTGGAGATATAACCACCTACCTCAACTTGAGTCAAACACTACCCGTAATTGAATCCACCAACAATGGAAGGAAATAAAAGGTAATCCCATTAGACCAAAAAATATTATCATATCATAGAATATGAATATATAAAAACTGAGATCTAGTGGAGAGGATATATCCCACATACCTTAATAAATAAACCTCCTGAACCACATCCATATTGAGGGTTGGGATCTAGGATAAGATCACATAATAGATTTAAAAAATATCAAGAAAAAAACAACATAAGTTTGAAGAATCCAAAAATGAAACTAAATTGCATTTCAATTTCCAATGGAAATGATGAAAAAGAAAGGATGCTTACTTAGAGAGAAGTGAAACATCCACTATGGAGATTTAATATTGAAGGAAGTTATATGTAAGGATAGGTGATACCCAAAATCAATTAGAAGACCCTGGGGTTTGAGTTAGATAAGATAAAGTGGGAATTAATTAGGAATCAATCTTGTAGTGCAATAAAAACAAACATGTCATAAAAGATTCATGTGATGAATACCAAATTCACATCATGAATCCCTTATGTTTCATGTATACTAAAAAAGGAATAATCTCAACTTAAAAAAAAATAGATCAACCATTTCACAATGTGAACATGTTCCACACTCTGAACAATTTTCAGTATCTAAAAAAATTTAAAGCATATACCTAGTGACATATTTAAATCATGAATCACCTTTATGGAGTGAATGTTCCTTATAGGTAGTGCTATGTCCAAAAATTTTAGAAACTACCAAAAGAATAAAAAGGACATTATGCTCCTAAAAACACAAAATACAACAATAAAACATTAAAAGATAATTACCTTTAACTAGGATGTTATATAAAATATTTTTTTGATAAATTAAATCTAATTATATTATGTTTTATATTAACTTATTTTATGTTGTTTAATTTTTTTACATAATCACATTAATGATTAATTGTCACTTCATTATGTAGATAATTTTATGGATTATTCATATCTATGTTGTTTCATTGAGACTTTTTTATGCATGTATTCTCTTTTAAAAGGTATATATACTTCTGATTGATATATTATGACATGAATGACACATTAATCATGTTATATAATGTTCCCTTGATGTTCTCTCATTCATTATATATTAATTCAAAGGATGTAAAATTTTGAAGGGATTTCATGGTCTTAATTTCAATTCATTGAGTTATAATTCAAGTGGTGCACTATATTTTATTTTATATGTTCTACTTACTACCCCATGAATCTATTTTAATATATTAATTCATGGAAATTTTATTATTTATAGAATCTTTTTATGTTCTTTCATTCAATGGGTTTTTTATTAAATCATTACCCATGTCACAAGAGTTTATCATCTCAAACTTCCTTCTGTGAGACATGTTTTGATTAATGAATCTTTATTTATTTATATGGTGAAAAGAATGTCTTTTGATAAATATTATCATGAAAAATCATAGAATCATGGTATTTTATATTTCTTCTTATGTTATTTTTTCCAAATGATATTTGGTTTTAATGGTCCATAAAGGGTATTTCTATAAAATCATTATTTTAAAATTTTAAATATATTTAACCAAAATTTATGTCTATGGTATTTATCATATAGCATTAATGTTCTCTTATAAACATAAATTATTTCAAAAAGTTATTTTTCATTATCATTGACCTTATTTCAAAAGATATTAAAGGTAAATTTCTTATATATTTATGAACAATTCACTTTTGAATATCCTTATAAAAATTTGAAAATATTTTTTTTTAACATTTATGACATCAAAATATTTTCATTACTTCATAAAAATTAATTTTTTGAGGCATAAATTTCATGTTGACATGTATATTTTAAAATTAAATCATTTTTTCAATATTATGTGAAATTTAACTTTTTAAATGTACTGATAAAAATGTGTATTGTTTCCCTTGTTTTCTATGATATGTTTTAATTAGTTTTCTAAAATATTTTCAATTAGATCAACATACTTTAATGATTCCAATGCTTTACAGGGGATATGATCTTATTATAAAATTAACTCTCTTTCTACAAATGGCTTATGGTAATGTTTTAAATAGATTATCATGGATCCCATTTCTTTTTAACATGTTAATAAAGCTAAAAATGATTGATGGTTTGTGTCAAGGGTGTTATATTTAAATGTGAAAAATTCTAAATGATTTTTATTTTTATGTTACATGAAAATAAATAAGGATGATTGGTGAATACATACATTATAAAAAAATCATGGGTGTTTCTGTTATCAACCAAAGATGGGTGGGTCTGTTATTACCCTCTAATGTCTTGTATAATGTGGAAAACTTAACTAAGTGTACATTACTCCCAAGGTATGATGGAGTTAATACATTGTACATTAATCCTGAAATATAATAGAGTATACTGGTTATTGGATACTCCTAATATATTTTGGACGCTCCTTTCGTCATAGAATCTAAAGATCGTAAAAGGGGAATATATGAGCACAAAGTGATTCAACCTTTGAAGAAAACATCAAAAATTGACAAAGGGATGAACAAGGAAAACTTTGCCCATAGGCCGCGCAAGTTCCTTCATGGTCGCGCAAGTGGACTTGCTCGACGCAACTTGGCGTGCAAGTGACTTGCGCGACCTAGTTGATAACCGCCCGGTAACCGCCCAGGGTCTTCTCCTACCTATAAATAGACCCTGTGGGCCCCCCATTCGGGAGGATCTTTTTTCAGAAACTCGGATTGAAGCTCTTGACGCCCAAGTCTCTTCTAAAAGCTTCCGGAACACTTCTAAGGTAATTTCTTACCTATAACGGAAGATCTAAAGAGAGGGAGTAATTCCTAAGTGTTGAAACTCATCAACACTTGCGCGCCTGAGTGGTCAGCCCTTAAGGGAAGTGGTCACACTTGCACGCCGCCTTATTCCTTCGATAGAACTTGCGCGTACCTTTTTTGGAAGAACCTCAAGAGTATTTTAAAGGCTGTAATGAAGAGTCGCTCAAGTATCTCAAATGTTGGTTGAATATCGCTCAAGTACCCACCATGTCGCGTAGGTATACCTGCGCGACCAATAGTTGCGCGTCGCCGCAGTACCTGCGCGCCTTCCAAGACTTGTGCGCCCCTTCCTTTTTGGGTGCCTTTCTTGCCCATTTCACCCCTCTTAATCCATTACACCTTTCCTTTTTAAGATTCAGTCTTCAAGACACTCTTCAAATACATTTATGGAATGATTTCTTGATTTGACTTCCTTATTTGAAAGGAATTCTGTGGAATATCTCTCAAAACCTAGTGATTTAAATATCTTTCTGTCACCAAATATGGAGAGTTCATTCATTCAACCTCATCCCTTAAGATGAGAGAATCCTTAAACCTGGGTCTCCTTTTCAGGAATAAGTCCCAGTCATAATCATGGGCTTCCTTTTCAGGAGTAACCCCCAAGTCCCCTAACCTAGACCTCCTTTTCAGGAATAAGTCCCAGTCATAATTATGGGCATCCTCTTTAGGAGTAAGCCCCAAGTCCCTTAATTTTTTGGGCATCCTTCTTAGGAGTAAGCCCCAGATCCTCGAATTTGGGCTTCCTTTTCAGGAATAAGCCCCAAGTCCCTTAAATTCTCTTTAACCAGTCCTAATTTACGTTTGATCTGGGATTCCTTCTCGGGAGTAAAACCCAGTTATCAATCCTCTCCTAATTTGGGTTTCCTTTTCAGGAATAAGTTCCAAGTTAGAGTATTCAAATCTCCATGAAGCACATATACCTTTATGGACCATGTTCCTGGATTTTCTCCCTAAAGTAAATCCTAACCTTCATTTATCTGGGTAGTCATATATACATAAGCCCCAAACCATTTTTTATGATTACATTTTTCATGGCCCAATTGTCTATTTTATTACCAATACCTCTTGTTTCTCACACCGAGCATGACTCACATGAGCTTAGAGAGTAAAAGTAATTATGACATCCTTCTTTGAGCCATAAATCATAAACATTATACTCCCTTATTCGAACTACGTGGGTTCTGATTCCTTTTCCAAAACAAAGGATACGTAGGTAGCCCATCTATGGGTTCGATCCCAACTCTGAAATAATTCATGTCCTTCTGAATGACAATAAACTTCATGTTCCCCACTGAGTGGCTTTAAAACCAGCTTGGTCATCATAATGACCAAGATACTTTTATATAAATGTTTTGAAGGTTACCATTGACCAAGAATCTCTAAATAGATATAGATGATTCTCTATTGATGAAGAACCTCAAATACATATAAAAGATTCTCTAAATTTCTTACATATTTAATCATTGATTGTTAAACTGAAGGAAATCTCATTTTTTACTTGTTAATGTAATAAGGATTCATGAACATAACTTAAATCTATAAAGAGAGACCCGGAATAGACAATAATTCCCCTCAAAAAGGTGTGATGAGTCTGACTTCCCATCCTCTTGACCAATGCAAATTCCTAAGCCTCAACAGTTCACAAACTAATGAAGCGCCTACCTTTGGAAAGTAGGTCCAAGTGGATGTGAAATCATTGGATGTTTCTGGTTCTACGAACACACCCGTTAGAAACCGATCGGAACGTTTGAATCTCCCATCCAGGAGGTCATCCCCGAATTCTGAGGGAAACAAAAAATGGTGAACCCGACGTGAATCCTTAACCAAGTTAAAATGATGTTTTACCTATTTTTTAAGCCCCTATTTAAAACTCAATAAGAGGGCTAACAAAAACAATCATTGACATGTGTGCTCATCCAAAGGATGAAGTGGCTGAATTTTATCTTGATTACGTCTGTTATATCAAACAGGCACTCTTTTCCAAGATCATCTGTATTTCCATAATGGATGCTCTCAAATTCACATCTGTGAATACTGCTGCTGTAAATACCACTGCTGCTATTCCTACTGGATCGCCATCCGCTCTGAGGATGACATCACCTACTCAGCGTCTACAACGCTGGGTATCAAATGCGCTGGTTAAGGAGTACCATCAACACGGTACCATCCCAACTCTGGAGGCTGCCCGACAGGCCCTCCAAGTAAACAACTCACACAGGTCATCCGGACAACGACGACCAGTGATCAAGAGGCAGGCGGTGCTGACTACCGTCTCCAACCGTTTCGGGTCGTTATCCCCAGAACACAATTTCCATTCGCTCCCTTACTCTGAGGAAGTGAATGAGCAGGTCCCTCATGGACTTAATTCAAAAAGATAGGAGTCCTTCCCGAGGGATCCCATCAACAATCGCCGCCAGACTCGTGCGGCAGTGCGCCCTCAACATGATGAGGGTACCGACTCCAGGCATTCAGCTCAGGTTCCTTGAACCCGAGCAGGCAAGACGAACTGCCAGAGACGGAATCTGGTTAAAAATGGGCAGGTTTTCATCCCTGCCATCTCCGGATAAGTCCACCAACCTAACTTGGTGGCGAACAACGAACAGGCACACACACCTATCCGTTTTAAATCCGTTGTCTAGCAGACTCGTCTGGCAGCATCAAGCCAATCCCGCCAGGCAATTCTGGCGGAGTACTATAGGCAGGAACATACACCTGCTTATACATCATCAGTTAGTCAGCAGGCTCGCCTGACTACATATGATGGATCTCGTCAACCGCGTTTGGCGAAGTTTAATCAGCAGGCACATACACCTGCTAGTACTAATCAAGCCTACCAACAGTCTTGCTTGGTAGCGCACTGAGAAGTCACTCAAAAAGCTCCGACGGCAAACAGGAGGCAGACTCAACTCTCTGCCTCCACACTTGAGTACTGTCAAGATTCACTGACAAGAAAAGGAGGACAGGAGCGGTCACATACGCCTACTCCAAGCCCGGAATGGACGTATATCCCCATTCCGGCAGCTGAAGTCACCAAACATATTTTGTCAATGGTGAAAGAGCAGAAGAAAATTCCTGCTCATATTCTGGATGCTTGCCAGGATATCATAACAGCTTTAGAATCATCTCAGGAAAAGACACATAAATCTATCCCTAGCAGTGGAGTGACACATCAATGATTCACTCCGGAACAGACACACACATCGGTTCCAGTCCAAGAGGGTTATGGTGCATACTCCCCCATATCATACGGACAACCAAGTCAGGCACATACACCTGATTTGAGTGGAGATCATCAGCCTAACCTGGCCATCTTTCCTGATTAGGCACATACACCTGCTCAGATTAACCACTTTCATCAACAAGTGGTTTCCAAAGTGAGTAAGAAGGCATCTAAGAAAAAGATTCGCCCAGCACAGTCAGGAGATCAAAGGCCAATCTGTAACAAGGCCTTGCTCGATGCTGGAGTTCTTGAAGCCCTCAGACATTTATCTGTTGGAATTAAAGATTCTACTCCCTCAGTTCCCAATAACGGGAACATTAATTCCGAAAGTCTTCAATAGACACTTCCTCTTGAAGGCTTGCTTCATTAAAAATTCGGTCAATCTTGAAGTTTCTTCTTCAGATGAGAGCCACAAGAACCCTCTGTGTGGTCAGAAGACCAAGGAGCAAGAGATCTCATCTTTTGTTGTAACCCATTATGGTGGTCCTCTCCATGATGATGAATTTCGCTACGAAAGTCCTCTCCGCAGTAGTGATTCACATTGCCTGGAAAATACTCCAGTGGATAATGTAGTGCCGAGAAACCCTCTTATCTTGAGGCACTTGCAAATGTGAAACTAGTCATGTCTGATGCTTTATCGCTAGTAAGTGAAATACTTTCTCAATTAGAAGATAGCCCAGGGTGTAGGTCATTCTCCGAACCACCCCTAAGTCATGCATCTTCTAGTTTGATCAATGATCTCTCTACCAATCTTGTTGAATCCGATGAAGCAACAAGTAAACACCAACTCTGGTCAAAAAAGGTACAAGAATCTTCATTTAATGATAAAGAGGAAATGCTGAACATGAGGAAAAAACTGGCGAAAAGTGAGGTCCCAGTCATGTTTTGGCCTTTGGCTGACTCCCAGTATGACATTCCAAAGATGTTGATGGAAGATGGAGTCCATGATATTCATCTCAACATATGGAAAACTCTTTTTCAATTGAATAAGAAGGTATTATCTTATGATGAATATGAAAATCATCTTAAGATAATAGAAGAGATACAACGTCAGATTGATTTGGCATCTCTATCAGTCTCTCGGTATCCGAAGGCTGAAAAGAAACAGGGAACCCTTCAACTTTCATGCCTTGGCGCACTAAGAAAATTGCATTAGTTAATTGCCAATGCTCCATCTGGTGTTCATATCATAGGATGGGGTGTTCACGGAGCACTATATTTCACAGTACTTTCCAGTTAGCAAAGCCCTCCGAAAATGGTCTCATGCAATGTTATTGCCCATGGCCGGCCACAGTCAATGGGTTTTGTTCATAATCAAAAGCTTGCTCAAGAACAGGCTTCAACTAGTTCCTCTCAAAATCAAGAATATAGAGAACAAGTTGTTGAATTACTCCTACATCAAGCAGGCGAGAATATTGCACAAGCCTCTCGTATGGAGCAAACACATCATCAAATGACAAAAGTTTCGGAAATCATCCAACGGTCTGTTAAACCAGGTGATAAAAGTGGATACAGGCTAATGCATCCAGCTAATTTCCGAACTAAGATTTACAAGATCAAGAGAGATTTTAAGAAGGTCTCAGACATAGCATGTCAAGAGCCACCCCAGCTTGTCAGACTGGGGACTCCTTTAACCCAACCCTCAGAGTAAACAAATGGGATTCGAGGAGTTGAGCGGAAGCAGCAGGAACATCCCCAGTTCTCGAGACTTGGGACTCTTTCAAATCATCAATCCCCTTCTCAGAGAATATCGGTCTTTTCTCGATTGGGGAAGAATCCCCAAGAGGAACGAAGAGCCAAATTATCAGGAGATTCCCTCCAAGTTATAGCTCTTCAAGAAGTTCCTAAAAGATTAAATCAACAAAAGACAATGTCTCATCAAAGACATGAAAGAAGACAATATCATAGAAATGTTGATAGAAGGGATGCGATGCATTATACATCAATCAATGTCATCAATGCCGTTGTTGCTAATCCACCAGAGGAGACTCACTCAGGGGACTCAGATGAAGAGCGTCCTGCTCAAGAAAATGTACGCACCGATACAAATGAAGAAGGTGTGCATACACGAAGTCAAAGGATTACTCAGAACCTAGGTAATCAACTTCCTTCTCTCCAAAAAGTATCCAACAAAGGGGGGGAAAAGAATCAGGTTACATATACTTCCTCTGGAGAAGGTCAATCGCTCTCGTTAGAGCAAAGGTTTGCACAACAAGTGGAAGAAATGAAAGAATTAAGAAGGTTGAATGCAGAACTACTTCAGTGTAGTCTTTTTCTTAAGAATTCTAAAGTCCGACAGCCGAAGGAATTTGTTGTAACTACTGAGATGGATTAGGAATATCCTCCTTTATCAGTACATCATCAGAGGTCTAATCCTATGGGTCAAACGCAACAACGGTTGGCAGTGCTACCATCAGTTGCAGCACCAATCACCACGTCTGTCCAAGATCCATTCATTGCACCTACCCAAGACCAAATTCAACCTGATGTTTCTCAAAAGTTAATAACTACTATTGAGTCATTAATAGCTCGGTTAGAAACTATGGAAGGGAAACGGGCACAAGTTCAACCAGAAAATAAAGTTTATCCTGAATGGGTAGATTCAATTTCTCCTCCATCTAGTTTTGGAAACCCTTTTTTCCCTACTTTTAATAGATCAGGCGACCCTGAACAACATTTGACACATTACGTATCTTGTTGCAATCTTATGATGGGAACTCCAGAGCAGCAAGAAGCAGTGAAACTCAGATGCTTCATGCGAACCTTGAAAGGACCAGCCTTTGTCTGGTATACAAGCTTGCAATCCCGGTCAATCATCGGATGGGAGGATATTCGTCAAAAATTCCTTCTTCAGTTCATCTCAACTTTTCCAAAAACGACAGTTTTCGATCTTACAAAATGCAAGCAAAGGGAGAATGAAAGAGTCTCTGATTTCATTTCTCTATGGAAGGGATTAACGTATTCCCTGAGTTTAGCACTCCCTCAGGAAGAGTTGTTGCCAATCTGTGTGGAAAATTTGCGTGACGAATTACGCACACCATAGATCCTTGTGAAATACACAGGAGGGTTTCGAGACCTTACTTCAATCGCTCATTAGATTGAAGATTCCCTTATACAGGCTAAGGTTAAATCTCGTGTAATTCCATCAGCTTTAGGAAGGAGAATGGGTAAAGCAGAAACTGCTACAGGTATGCTTAAACAAGTGCCTGTACCTATTTCTACTTCAAAACCATCATCTTCTCAAAGGTCTCCACCTCCTGAACGCCAACAACAAAGGCCGTTTCGTCCAATTGATCAAATAGATCAACGACGAAAACAATTTGAGGATTTGAATAGTAAAACATACTCTTTCCGAAATGAGCAAGTTCCTGGTTACTTCATTTCAGCTCTGGAAAATAATTTGTTTGAATTACCAGTGCCCAAGAGACCAAACAAGGAAGGAGATAAAGACCGTCCCAATTATTGTCCCTTTCATCAAATGTTGGGGCATCCCATCCAGGAGTGTTTTGTCTTTAAAGACCTCCTGCAAAAGATGGTCGACTTGGGACAAGTCAAGTTGAAAGGTTCTTCGACTCAGATAGCATGTGTTAATGCTACAGTTCCAGAGGAGGAAGGTGAATGGCAAGAAGTCAAAAACAGAAATGCACAGAAGTATGATGATTGGATGGTCAGAAAGATAATCAACCAGACTCATGCCATTTTGCGAACACAATTAAAGAAACCAATTGTGTCTTCTGCCATGAATATTGCGGTAAAACCCTCTTCGTCAGAGGGAAAATCCTCAAAGAAACGGTTTGATTCAAAGAAGAAAAAAGAATCAGAAGAATATGAGTATGTATCAAAGCCTAAATTGTCTTTGACTCTGGCAGACTTTATACCATCTACTTCAAAACCACGGGCACTGCCCCATCAAACGGCACAGCATAAACAGGCTAGTCAGGCAGAGTCTTTATTAGACGAAGAGTTAATCTTCGGTTCTGTTAATATGATTCAATTAACAGATCCATATTCAAGTCATAATTTCAATTTTGATGAGCCTGAATTCCTTGTATCAAATAAGGGAATCCGAGGAAGTTCCCGAGGTTCATGATACAGGGGAAGACGTGGATCTTTCTGAAGCCACTACTCCAATTCTACCCCTACTAGCACTGTGTACGCAGCAGAAACTCGTGGTAGAGCCCTTCAGCGAGCTAAAAAAGAACAAGCAGGTTTTTCTGCTAATAGCCAACTCAGTCTTGGCACAGTTATTTTAGAAGACCGATTGAAGGTTCCATCTTCTTTATCTCAGCAAGTAAATGGATCTAATTGGTCTAATCTTCAAAAACCAAGGATGTTGCCAACTTCTATCCCAATACAAGATGCATCAGCTTCCAAAGCATCTGCTTCCAAGGTACCTGCTAAACCGCATATTCCTGTTGGGAAACGTAGACCTTTAGATCTAAAGTATGATATATTGAAACACTTGGCCCAAGTACCAGCCAAGTTATCAATTTTGGATGCTTTGAATCTGTCAAAAGATCTTTGGGAAGCACTCATCGAAGCTTTGTCAAGTCCTTAGGAGTTTGAAACTGAAATTGCTGCAGCTGAAGTCTATCACATAGAGAATAATACTGCAGAATGCCATGCGGTGATATCTTTTACTGATAAAGATGAAGATGATGTTGTGCATGGGAACACAAAACCTCTGTACTTATCTGGCAAAGTCAATGGTGTAGATATCCGAAGAGCTTTCATTGACAATAGTTCAGGAGTCAACCTCATGCCCATTCGTACACTTCATCGATTGGGCCCCACGGAATCTGATTTATCTCCTTCTACCATGATGTTACAAGGATATGATAAAAATGAACAAGAAACACTGGGCGAAGTTACACTCAGAACTCAGTTTGGAAATCTTGTATCCAATTCAGATTTCATGATTGTTGACCAAGACTCAGCTTTCAACATCTTACTTGGAAGACCCTGGCTACATCAGCATGCAGCTATCCCTTCATCATACCATCAATGTCTCAAATATTGTTTCAATGGTCAAGTTGGAACATTGTATGGTGATAAGACCCCGTTCAAGACATGTGAGTCTCAATACATTGAGGCAGAATTTTATCACATGAAGGGAAGAGAAAAATCTATAATGAAGGAAATTACCAAAGTTAATGCTCCATATGGTTTGGAGAAAATTCCAATAAATCCATTTACACATGTGAGTACAGATTATGTGTTACCTATCAGTCAAATTGACAAAATAGGCCCAAATCAAAATACTCTTATGGAAATATCCATAATGTCAATTACGGAAATTGAGCCAGACAACATGGGAGAAATTGGTAACCTACCAGACAGTGATGAAAGCACAAGTGGTGACGTCTTCATTTCATCTGCTGAAATCCAACAGGTCTATACTTCGCCAATCAGGCCAGAAGAAGTTATAGCAAGGTCGGAGGTGAATAATGATGTCAATTCTCAATCCATCATCTCCTCTTTATTTCCCAAAGAAGGCCCTTTATCATCAATAGGGTCGGAAATGGAAGCTTCTTCTTCAAAATGTTCAAATTTTGACATCTCTTTTGATCATGAAAATTTCGTTTTGTCATCTACTATGCAAGTAGAAATGGAAGAAATAGCACATGATGAAGAGGAAGAGGAAGATCTTAGAGATGCTCCTCCAGCATTTGAAGAAGGTATCTCTACCACTGTGGATGAACTCAGAGAAATAAATTTGGGTACAGAGAAAGATCCACGCCCTACTTTAATTAGTGCGGCCATGACCCTTGAAGAGCAAGAAATGTATACTTCTTTTCTAAAGCAAAATAAAGATATTTTTACTTGGAACTATACATAAATTTCTGGGCTTGATCCTGATATTGCTACTCATCATTTGGGTTTACCAAAAGAACATCGAGGATTTAAGCAAGCCGCGAGAAGAACACACCCAACTTATGCTTCCAAAATTGAAGCTGAAGTGGATAAGCTGATCAAAGATAACTTCGTCAAAGAAGTTCAGTATCCCAAGTGGTTGGATAATATTGTCCCTGTAAAGAAGAAGAACGGACAAATTAGGGTTTGCAATGATTTCAGATATCTTAATCGGTATTGTCCTAAAGATGATTTCCCAGTTCCGATTACAGAACTCTTAATTGATGCAACCGCTGGCTATGAAGTACTTTCCTTCATGGATGGATATTCCGGATATAATCAGATCCGAATGGCCCCAGAAGATGAGGAATCTACAGCCTTCAGAGCCCCTCAAGGTGTGTTTTGTTACCGGGTGATGCCCTTTGGTTTAAAGAATGCAGGTGCAACATATCAACGCGCCATGCATCGTATCTTCAAACCTTTCTTAGGGAAGTTTGTTGAATGCTATGTAGATGATTTTGTGGTTAAATCCAAACAACGTTCTAATCACTTGGCTGATTTGGAAGTCATATTCCACAAGCTTCGACAACATAATTTGAAGATGAACCCCTTAAAATGTGCTTTTGGGGTAACCTCAGGAAAATTCCTCGGATTTGTTGTACGCCATCGTGGTATTGAAGTCGATCCTGAGAAGACCAAATCAATCCTTGATATATCACCTCCTCAGAATTTGAAAGAATTAAGAGGACTTCAAGGACACTTAGCCTATATTATGCGTTTCATCTCCAATTTGGCAGGAAAAAGTTTACCCTTTACCAAATTATTGAAGAAAGGAGTCACTTACCAGTGGACTGAAGAATGTCAAGAAGCGTTTGATGTTCTCAAGAAATACCTCTTGAGTCCACCATTACTCATGCCACCTGTTGAGGTTAGACCACTTATCCTCTATTTGACAGCTCTTGAGCGATCATTGGGTGCCTTTCTCGCTCAAAAGAATGATGCTGGGAATGAAAATAACCTCTACTATCTCAGTAGAACTATGCTTGAAGCAGAAACCCGGTATTCAAGTATTGAGAAGTGCTGCCTGGCATTAATCTTTGCAGTTCAGAAACTGAGACACTACCTGCAACATCACGAGGTCCAATTGGTATCTCGCAATAATCCACTCAAATTCATCTTTAGTCATCCAATGGTTACAATACGTCTAGCAAGGTGGGCAGTTATTTTGCAGCAGTTCGACATTCAGTATGTATCTCAAAAGGAAATAAAGGGCCAAGCTCTGGCTGATTTCCTGGCTGAACATCCTTCAGTGGAAGACACATCTTCAGATATTGAACTCCCTGATGAGGAAGTTTTTTCTATTCAAGAGTGTCCTCAAACATGGGAAATGTATTTTGATGGTGCTTCCAGAAGTCCAACAGGGAAGAAAATGGAAAATCCTAAATTCAACAAAGTTGGTTTAGGAATTGTACTCATTTCTCCAGATAAGGCATTGTTACCTTATTCCTTTTTATTGTGGGAAGGTGGTACCAATAATGAAGCCGAATACCAAGCTCTTATCACAGGCTTGGAGTTAGAACTTCAAGCACAAGAGAATCACTTAAAGGTGAAAGGTGATTCAGACCTGGTAATCAAACAAGTCAATGGGGATTATGCCATCAGAAAAGAAGAGTTAATCCCTTTGTATGATTATGTCAGAAAGTTAATCGCATAATTCCCTTCATAACCGACATTTTCTTATGTCCCAAGATCACAAAATGCTCAAGCTGATGCACTGGATAATATAGCCACAGCTCTAGCAGATCCAAATCGGGACGAGACAACCATCAGTATTGCCCACCGTCGTGCAATTTCACCTTATGTTCAAGCCAGAACAGAGTAAATTAATGAAATTAGTCCCATTCCTGAACCGTATGGTCATACTACAGGATGGATGTCACCTATCAGGGAATACCTTCAAAATGGAACACTTCCACCTGATAGAGCTGAGAAAGAACAAATCTGGCGACGTGTGGTCAATTTTACTCTTTATGATGGCCCAAACCACCTAGATAAAATTCTCTACAAACGTGGTTTTGATGGAGTTCTCTTCAGATGCATTGATGGTGAAGAGACAATGGATATCATGAAAGAAGTACATGCAGGAGTCTGTGGTGCCCACCAGTCTGGACATAGATTGTCTGATCAAATTCGAAGGCTTGGATACTTTTGGCCTTCAATGATACAAGATTGTGTTGATTTCACAAAGAAGTGTCATTCATGTCAAGTACATGCCAACTCCATTCATCAACCTCCAGAGTTGCTTCATGCAGATAAATACTCATGGCCATTTGCTACATGGGGAATGGATGTGGTGGGACCTTACCCTTCAGCTACGACCAAGCAGTTTAAGTACATTCTTACTGCTACTGATTTCTTTTCCAAATGGGCAGAGGTAGTGCCTCTCAAAGAATTAAGTTCTAAATGCATTGTTAGCTTCATCAAGTCTAACATCAATACTAGATTTGGTGTCCCTCATACCATATTGACGGAAAACGGCACCAACTTCTGTTCTTCTGAGGTGAAGAAATTGTATCAAGAATACAACATTAAATCCAACCATTCATCTCGGTATCATGCGGCGGCCAATGGCCAAATAGAAGCCTTTAACAATACTCTTTCAAATATACTACAAAAGATGGTGGATAAAGATAAGAGGTCATGGCCTGATAAACTCTTTCATGATTTATGGGCTTATCGGACGACCACCCACAATGCAACGCGGTCAACTCCATATTCGTTGGTATATGGAACAGAAGCAGTCTTTCCAATTAAAGTTCAATTGCCCTCACTCAGAGTATCCATTTGTGATCAGTTATCTACATATGAGCAATCCCAAAAGCAATTGAATGAATTGGAACGGTTAGATGAGAAAAGATTGTGCACTTTGCATCACTTGGAAATCTATCAGAATCGAATAGCACGAGCTTTTAACAAAAAAGTTCATCTTCGTTCATTCATTCAGGGAGAATTGGTATTAGTTATCAGAACTCCAATGATACCAGGAAAGAAACCTCCCAAGCTTGAGCCAAAATGGGAAGGACCTTATTCAATACATAGGGTCTACTCCAATGGAGCTTATTCATTAATCTCGATGGATGCAGAACTCATTACTACTCCAACTAATGCCAGATTTTTGAAGAAATATTTTGTATAAAATACAAAGTATTCACAAGATGTCCCCGCAACATGGCACTAAACTGTGCAGCACCAGTTCGTCCTTGCTATATAACGTTAAACTATACAGCAATGGTCCAGTATGACCTTAAACTGCAACTTCATCCCACACGACATTAAACCGTGAAAAAGTTCCCTAAAATGTCCTGTATGACTTTAAACTACACCATAGTCCAGTATGACATTAAACTGCACCATCCATGGTCCATGCATATGACCCTAAACTATTTGAAAGTCCCTTACATCCGGAAAGACGTTAAACTACATAATCATCAAAGGTCCTGTAAGACCTTAAACTGTACTTATGTCCAGTATGACATTAAACTGCACCATCCACAGTCCATATATATGACCTTAAACTATTCGCCCTTTTGTCCAACATGACACTAAACTGTAGAAAAAATCCCCAATGCGTCCAACATGACGTAAATGGTGTGTTATTTTGTCCTTACTGCATGACATTAAACTGCGCAGTCCCCCTTTTTGTCCAACATGACGATAAACTATATTTTCCCTGTCGTCCTAACTACATGATGCTAAATTGTATAGAAAGTCCTTGATATGTCCTACATGACATTAAACTATATTTTTTCCCTGCTACATGACACTAAACTGTGTAGCACCAATAGTCCTAATAGCAAGACTTTAAACTGCATAGTCCCTTTATATGTCCTACATGACATTAAACTATGCATCGTTAAGGTTGTTGTTACCTCTTGTTTCTCACACCGAGTATGACTCACGTGAGCTTAGAGAAAACCTCAACCATAACACTCTCTTTGGGCCGTTAACCATGTGTAAGTCCCAACAACATTTTTATTAGATCGTTGTCCCCAAGAACAACTTGATCATTAATTCATTCTTTAATTGAACTACACGGACTTTGATCCTTGCCCTCCAGGCTGGGTATGTAGGCAACCTCCCAGGGTTCAAGCCCAAAAACAATATCTTCACATCGGTTCACCACCATCTCATATGATGTTGATTCGTGAAACCACCCCTAGAATCAATATCTTTACATTGATTCACTTTCGTCCTTGTTATATGACGTTAAAATATGCAACACTTTTGTCCGGTACGACAATAAACTAAAATACTCTTTGATTTCCTCATTTGAGAGAGAACTATTATTGACATTGATTTTTCAATCATGTTTCATTTCAAAAGACTACGTGCATACATGGTAATGCCTAAACTTTTTATCTCAGGTTAAACCATCATTGCACTAAATTCCCCTTTCACCCTTCACATGTACGAACAAAATTTGTACAAAGGGTAGTTCTAGAACTACATGGGATTGATTCCCATCCTTATGGGATACGTAGGAACGTTAGAGTATCCCTCGAATCCAGCCCTAAGTCTTTTGGGCCTAACCCCAAATTTCACTTTCAGTCCCTTGGCTGAAAAGTCCTCATGAAAACACACACTGTGTATTCATTATTATGGTCCGAACTCTATGACCCTAAACTAAGATCTCTCATATTTTCGTCCTGCACGACGTTAAACTGCATTTCAAGAACTACGTATGGTTTGATTATCATTCTTATGAGATACGTAGTGAAGTCCAAAATTTCAATTCATGACCCAGCCACAACATGATTATGGTTATCATTGACCTATGTATCTCTATATACATTAGACAATACCCATCTTTATGTGTTATAATCCTAAACCTTAAATATTTTCAGATCTTCATAACCCTTTTCATGACTTTTAGTCACAAAAATGTCAAACTTTTGAGAATTATTTTGCCTGACTATGCAGTATGTGCCCATAGGTGGCCTTGCATAAACAGTCCACATAACAGACTTGTTAGCCAAAAGATACTATTTTATTTAACTATGAAGCCAATTCCCTTAGGTGGCCCTGCATAATTCAACCCCCTAACGGGTTTTTTAAATGATGGTAACTTCATTCTTGGGAAGAATGCCTCTTTTGTCCTTATTTGTCTTAAATGATGGTATGTAGGGATCCGCAAAAAAATAGCCATCCTTAACATATTTGTCCCATATCCTTTTTCATGATCTGAAAGTATTCAAGTCTATGGTTTATTCTTCTTCCCTACGTTTGGGTCAGACCTTCGTAGGAGTGATATTCATCCAGTTCTTCGATAATCTTGTCTGGAAATATCTTCTCCATATTCAAGTACCTCTTTCCATACAGCAAACTCTATACTTTATAAAATTTGAATCTCCATAAACTTTCACTGGCTTTTAGCACTAGGAAAGTAAATTTCTGAGAGTTCTTTTTGCCTGACTATGCAGCACGTGCCCATAGGTGGCCTTGCATAAACAGTCTACATAACAGACTTGTCAGACGAAAGATTCTATTTATTTGACCATGCAGCCAATGCCCTTAGATGGCCCTGCATAATTCAACCCCCTAATGGGTTTTGTTAAATAATAGTAACTTCATTCTTAGAAACTACTTCTTCTAATGCCTTTTAGCTGTTTTTCATATCATTCCTCAGATTCAAATATTCTTAATCCATAGTTTACATATTTTCTCTCATACTTGAGTATGGTAATATGTTTTCAGATAAATTTTCAAGGAATTGAATCAATTTTAATCCATTTCGGTCAAAGCTATTTCGACCTTAAACATTATCCCTTTTATGTCCGGTATGCATGACTTTAAACTGCCCACAAAAGACAAAGGAACTCTGAATAAAAGTCAAGTTCCAGCTCACTAAATATACATTTTTTTATGATTTAGGTAATATTGAGCAATTAAAAGGTTCAAATTTTGTAGGGTTATTTGTAATAATCCTAGTAAAAATCAAACTATGCTTACTAAGCCCATTGGCTTAAGTAAATTTGAAGCAGGTAGTGAAAGAATGCAGGTACAAATGATTGAAGATGAAAGTGTTTTTCATTGATACACAAGAGTTAGAAGAACATCCACAGACTGGAGTCTCTTCTCTTTTTCAAGAATTACAAGAGGCTTTCAACATAACTCTTCATTTGATTTACGGCATCCTGAGATTTATCAGCAGTTACTTGAAGCTCGTGCACTTGACCAGCTTCACTCTTTTCATCTTGATGAAGTGCCTTCTTAGCATTTATGATGGCTTTCATGCCATTCATATGAGTTTTATCCAATGATTTATTAAGTTGATCAAGTTCCCTAATAATAGCATCTAACTGTTGCTGGAGTTGCACCTGCTGGACAACTTTTTCTTTGATTTTATGCTTCAGCTCCTTCATCTTGGCAGCATAATCAGCTTCAGCTTGGGATACCACAACCTCAAATTCGCCTATGTTGACTGACAGTTTCACTCTGATCAAATCTTCGTGACTTTTTTGAGCCTGATCCCTCCTGAAAATGATCTGTTTCACCATGGCATGGATCTTTTCATATCCAAAACCACCAAGTCCTAGTATAACAAATTGGGATGACAATCGAGGAATTTTCGATGGTAGCTCTTCTAAAGGCACCCCAGATATGATGTTCCATATGTTGTTCCATGCCTTACATCGTGAAAAGATGAACGCTTTAAGCATCTCTGGATCTGATTCAACATCATTGTCAGAGGGGGGCATGTAATCTAGAATTAATGCACTTAAAGAAGTGCCCTGTCCTGCTTTTTCCCCCCTGATTTGTGCTTCTTCACTTTCAATTCCTGTTGGGTCAGAGGCTGAGGCCTCACCTCCGGATCTAGTCATTGAAGTTGATGGTCCTGCATGATTAATTGAAATATTTAGTTAGCTTCAAAGGATAACAAAAGAATAGATTTTCTTGCGAATAAAGTACAATCACAGATATTGTTATCCCTTACCCAAGGATGGTTCAGCCACCTGAGAAGACTTCTCCCCATCTTTCCCGGTCTCAACAGGATTTTCAAGATGGGTCTCAGGAGGGTTTATTGGGTTTAGCTCTACTTGAGCTAATGTTTCTACAATGGTAGGGTTGACATCAATGTCCACACCCTCTTCAGGCATTGGCAGTTCAGCAGCTTCTACGGAAGAAACTGCATATTGTTTTCAGTCATGGTTAGAAGTGTAAATTTTAAAAAAAAAATTGGGCGAAGGGTAGCACTCACGCCCAAGGTCTTCTAAATCACATGAAAACTTAGCATGATCATAAAATTATTCGAAAGTCATTCCTTGATTCATCATTTCATCCAATGATATTTCAGAATCCTGGTTAGTCTCACCAGTGGGAGCATTTTCTACATCTTCTTGTCGACTTATGTCCTGCAACCCCTGACCCTAGACAGCATCTTCAGCAGTAGGAGGGATACTGGGAATGGATGCTAGCTCTTCTCCAGGAGCAACCAATTCAGCTTGGGTCTGTGATCGTTCTACAGCACCCTCCACGGCCTTTGAAGGAGGGTCAGTCCCTTCCCTCAAGGGGGAAATTGAAGAAGCCCTTGCAATCCTCAGAAATATGAGTAACCATGTGATTATGAGTATAAACTCATGATTATTTGAAGGACTTACCGCTACTAATGAAGCATTTAGCTGTGGATTTCCTCCTTTGTTGCCTTTGCTTCTTTTGTTTTTTCGGAGTATCAGTAGTATCCCTTATTGGCACTTGTATTGGCGAATGAAAGGCTATGTCCAGGGCCTCATTCATGGCCTGCTGGCCTGGAGATATCTCACCTGGTTCGTGAGGAGAATCAGCAGCAGCCCCGATAGCAGTACCACCAGGGCTATACTGTGGCGAAGGAACCTCAGTTCCTTTCTTTGCAAGCTGCGAGATGAAGAAAATAACTTCCTTAAGTAACAAAGCTTCAACTGAAATCAAGTTGCAAAGAAAATAAGGAAATAAAACTTAAATCTTCAGGAGCCACATACTCTTGCCATTCCTCATCTCCAGAACCACCAGCCCCCTCAGTGGCACCACGATCAATCATTTCCTTCACCTGCCTGGTGATAGGAACAGAGTCATCAGTGGCATATATGATCATTTCCAGCTCTCTGATGTAAGCTCGCACTTCATTGGGGTTATCTTCGTATTGAAGATTTTTAGAAGCTATAAGATTTCCTATTCCAGGAAGTTGTAGGCCCTCACACAAATCCAGCCAGGTGGTCTCAGTACCACAGTATAAGCCCTGCCATAGCTGAACAGCCTCTAGTCTTAGATATGAAGGCTGTGAGGAAGGTCCTACAATTTTTTATTTTAATTTCTTCCCATCTCCTGCAGCTACAGATAGAGAATAAGAAAGTAAGACTTATTACTTTATAAAGTAGTAGTGATTGAAATTACTACAATGAAACAACTCACCAGGAGTTGATGGAGTGGGTCTTTTAATTCTGTCCGGAGGATTATATCGGGCACGAAACCGCTTTGCTTCCGGTTGTGCCTCATCATCCCCATCATGATAATCCGATGAATCAGTTCTAGAAGAGGAGTCTGTTGAACCTATTTTAGGTGGGGAAGCGTCACCTTCATGAGGAAGGGTTTCTTTCTCTACATTCCTCTTCCTCTTTCCCACTTGATATACTATGTGATTCAATATCCCTTTGGGGTATGATGTTATCCAATGTTCGGCATAATATGTAGTCAAATTATGTGCCTCTTTTTCAACTGGTAGATCAAATACTTCCCCAGTCTTCTCTCTTGATGTCAGCAGCCATAGTTGTCGAGCAACCATCGGATTTTTCTCTAACCTGACTTGTACTGGAGGGTATACAACAATCTGTTGCAGACATTTTAATTGGCGTGCAAATCTATATGGATCATAGGCCTCACATATGATCTCTCCATCAATCCTGGATACTAACACATCATCCCTGTAAGCTAGAATGTATTCCCTCAAATCCAAATGGGTTGTCCCATCATCAAAAAATCGCCCGGATGGCGGACTTCCATAGGGAAAGAAGTTGAATTCCTTAAACATTCTCATCCTCACTTTCATGTCATAACCATTAACATCTAATGGAGCAATTCCAAATAATGCTTGCACTGACGGTCTAAAAGAGCTTCCAGGAATTTGTAATCCATTCTGTACATTGTAAGTCCTGAAGTGAGTGGCGATCCATCCCCACAAAACCTGGAATGGTCCCACTATTCTTAAAGGAGATTTACCCAGGAAGACATGAAGTAAACTCCTATGAATCTTTGCTAAAATGGGGGAAGCTAACCCAACCATTTTTCCCTCATCCAACTTTGCCGCAATGACGAAGGTCCCTGGCCTAACGCCTCCCTTCGAATCCCTGACCGACAAGAGATAAACACTGAGCCACATTGCCAAGAAACCCTCCAGATGAGTTTTCTTTGGAATTCTTTGATTCACTTCATATCCCCACTTTTCAAACTCTCCTGCTTCTAGAGTTGGCCAGAATGTGCCAGGAGCTCCTCTCTTCTCAGGTTTTGGACAGGTGGTAGGATGTTTGGGCCTGGTATCCTTGGATTTCTTTTTCTTGGATCCTTTTTCTTTTGGATCCATCCCTTTCTTCTCAATAAGAAACACATTCATCCATTCTTCCGGATGAATATCTTTTCTAAAATGATTTAATGAGGTCTATGAACTCTTGAGCCTGTGGAAGATCTTAAATAATTCTCGAGCTAAAGCAGGAGTCTTCTCTGAATCATTCCAAGTCACCTTAGGAGGAATGAATTCATCATACATATCGCCCAAAATTGGAGCCCCTGAGATCTTGTGGACATCCCACAAACTGATACCTACTTCTCCATGAGTCAAATGGAAAGAATTAGTTGCTGGGCTCCAGTGGCTGAGTATCTCTGGCACGAAGTTATCATGTCTATAAACATATGTTTGCCCAACCCAGACAGCCTCATATATTGCAGCTCTCTTCAGATCCTCGATAAACTCTGCGCAGGTCTGTCGCACCCAGTATGCCCACATCCAAGTTGGCTTCACACCTCCCCCAGGACAGAAATCCCAACTTTTCTTCCATCCTTTGGATTGATCCATATGAGCATTTCGGAATATCGAAGGATGACAATGTGGTTGAAGCTCAGGTGTATGTTTTTTCAGATCTGGTGTGCAAGGGCTATGATGCATCATATAGGCCTTCTCCATTGTTCCAGCAGTTAGAAACACTCCTCCACCTGAGATATTTGCTGAAGCAAAGTTGGTATAATTCTGAAACCACGAAAATGGAAGATAATTCTTTAATTCTGGAATAATGACTTCTTGTAGATGACCATAGCCATACAAAGGTAGATAAGTGCTTTGAGAAAAGTTGAGATGATAGTTCTTCAGATACTTAGCCAAATTTGGAAGAGTACTATCTTTGACAGTATAATAATCATGGCCAATGATGTTCATCATATCATCTATCCGCTTGCTATCCAGTTCATCAATTAATCCGGGTCTAAGAGCCATTTTATTCTGCACAAAGAGTTGAATAAGTTAATTTATAAATGAATTAATTTTTCAAAAACTTTGTGAAAGAAATCAAAAAAAATGGATAAGGCATTAAGGCGCGCAAGTATGGAGATGTCGCGAAAGTGTTACATGTGCCACGCAAGTTTTTGTCGCACATGTATCACCGCGCAAGTCCTATTACCTTGAAAGTAGCGCGGTAGCGAGGAAACAGTGGAAAAAGATACTTTCATGGCGAAGATGTCTTGCACGGAGAGAGCTCGAGAAATTCGGGATCAGATGCTATACACGGCCAAAAGCTGTGTATTTATAGGCCAGGAAGCCTATCTGCGCGCCGTACCCAGTGCGCTTAAGGCCTGCGCGGAGAGAAATTGTGCGCCGCCCTTTGCGCCATCAAGACTTGTGTGCCATCTTTCCTTTGGATGTCTGTGATTTCCTCAAAGTCAAATCCTCATTTCTTTCGGATCCAACTCTGAGGGGGGACTTTTTTTGACGCTCCTTTTGTCACAGAATCTAAAGATCGGAAAAGGGGAATATATGAGCACAAAGTGATTCAACCTTTGAAGAAAACATCAAAAATTGACAAAGGGGTGAAAAAGGAAAACTTTTCCCATAGGCCACGCAAGTTCCTTCATGGTCGCGCAAGTGGACTTGCGCGACGCAACTTGGAGCGCAAGTGACTTGCGCGACCTAGTTGATAACCACCCGGTAACTGCCCAGGGTATTCTCCTGCCTATAAATAGACCCTGTGGGCCCCCCATTCGGGAGGATCTTTTTCCAGAAACTCGGATTGAAGCTCCCGACGCCCAAGTCTCTTCTCAAAGCTTCCGGAACACTTCTAAGGTAATTTATTACCTAGAACGGAAGATCTAAAGAGAGGGAGTAAGACCTAAGTGTTGAAACTCATCAACACTTGCGCGCCTGAGTGGTCAGCCCTTAAGGGAAGTGGTCACACTTGCGCGCCGCCTTATTCCTTCGATAGAACTTGCGCGTCCCTTTTTTGGAAGAATCTAAAGAGGATTTTAAAGGCTGTAATGAAGAGTTGCTCAAGTATCTCAAATGCTGGTTGAATATCGCTCAAGTACCCACCGTGTCGCGTAGGTATACCTGTGCGACCAATACTTGCACGTCGCTGCAGTACCTACGCGCCTTCCAAGACTTGCGTGCCCCTTTCTTTTTGGGTGCCTTTCTTTCCCATTTCACCCCTCTTAAGCCATTACACCTTTCCTTTTTAAGATTCAGTCTTCAAAACACTCTTCAAATCCATTTATGGCATGATTTCTTGATTTGACTTCCTTATTTGAAAAGAATTCTGTGGAATATCTCTCAAAACCTAGTGATTTAAATATCTTTATGTCACCAAATATGGAGAGTTCATTCATTCAACCTCATCATTTAAGATGAGAGAATCCTTAAACCTGGGTCTCATTTTAAGGAATAAGTCCCAGTCATAATCATGGTCTTCCTTTTCAGGAGTAAGCCCCAAGTCCCCTAACCTAGGCCTCCTTTTCAGGAATAAGTCCCAGTCATAATTATGGGCATCCTCTTTAGGAGTAATCCCCAAGTCCCTTAATTTTTTGGGCATCCTTCTTAGGAGTAAGCCCCAGATCCTCTAATTTGGGCTTCCTTTTCAGGAATAAGCCCCAAGTTCCTTAAATTCTCTTTAACCAGTCCTAATTTATGTTTGATATGGGATTCCTTCTCAGGAGTAAAACCCAGTTATCAATCCTCTCCTAATTTGGGTTTCCTTTTCAGGAATAAGTTCCAAGTTAGAGTATTCAAATCTCCATGAAGCACATATACCTTTATGGACCTTATTCCTGGATTTTCTCCCTAAAGTAAATCCTAACCTTCACTTATCTGGGAAGTCATATATACATAATCCCCAAACCATTTTTTATGATTACATTTTTCATGGCCCAATTGTCTATTTTATTACCAATACCTCTTGTTTCTCACACCGAGCATGACTCACGTGAGCTTAGAGAGTAAAAGTAATTATGACATCCTTTTTTGAGCCATCAATCATAAACATTATACTCCCTTATTCGAACTACGTGGGTTCTGATTCCTTTTCCAAAACAAAGGATACGTAGGTAGCCCATCTATGGGTTCGATCCCAACTCTGAAATAATTCATGTCCTTCTGAATGACAATAAACTTCAAGTGCCCCACTGAGTGGCTTTAAAACCAGCCTGGTCATCATAATGACCAAGAGACTTTTATATAAATGTTTTGAAGGTTACCATTGACCAAGAATATCTAAATAGATATAGATGATTCTCTATTGATGAAGAACCTCAAATACATATAAAATATTCTCTAAATTTCTTACATATTTAATCATTGATTATTAAACTGAAGGAAACCTCATTTTTTACTTGGTAATGTAATAAGGATTCACAAATATAACTTAAATCAATAAAGAGAGTCCTGGAATAGACAATAATTCCCCTCAAAAAGGTGTGATGAGTTCGACCTCCCATCCTCTCGACCAATGCAAATTCCTAAGCCTCATCAGTTCACAAACTAATGAAGCGCCTACCTTTGGAAAGTAGGTCCAAGTGGATGTGGAATCATTGGATGTTTCCGGTTCTACGAACAAACCCGTTAGAAACCGATCGGAACGTTTGAATCTCCCATCCAGGAGGTCATCCCCGAATTCCGAGGGAAACATATATATCCTCCAATGGCCTGAAGGCCTTCATTTTTTATTGATTTGATAATCCACCTTTCAAGGGATGAGTTGGAACCCTACAATGCCCGTAGGTGAATGATTACATTCTCGTAGGCCATAGAGGAATTCATTGCCTGTAGGCACAAACATTACATGCAACCCAGACTAACAACTTGGAACTGCTCCTCCCCAGCATCTTCATTGTGAAATCAGCTCTCCACCTTTGCATGGCTGTTTGGCTAGGCATTCTCATGCATGCACAGGCTTGTCCCGATGGCAGGTGTCATACCCTCTCATTCTTGCAATCCGTTTAGCTTCTGTTGTGGTGAAATCTCCTTTTCTCATCCTCCTTGTAGAGATTGTTCCTTGTAGTTTTTTTGTCTGGTTTGAATCTACAAGTGTCCTGAAGGCCTTGAGATGGCCTGAAGGCCCAACTGACCCAAAGGCCTGGGTGCCCGAAGGCCAATGAAGGACTCGGGGACCAAATCTGAGGCCCGAAGGCCCAAACGGGGGCATATTCTCACCGGCTACAGTGCCAAACAGTGTCTGCTACAATTCCTGCTACAGTACCTGCCATAGTACTGCACATTTCCTGCTACAGTACCTGGAAATTCTGTCTCCACCTGGATTTGATCCCTGGTCGCTTAGATGCACCAACAGAGACCTTGCCAACCAGGCTAAGGCTCATGTGCCATAATATATATAATAAATATCTAGTTAGGTGATTCCATGATGAATTTTTTATGTTCCAAGTTACCTGGATAATTTCATTATTATTTCAATTTGTTTTAATTTTACCTTTGTTCAAGGATTATTTTTAAATAGATCATTTTTTTGACTCATACATCTACTATATTTTATTATAGATTAATTCCATGTCACATGTTTAATGACCCAGGTTTTGATGGGTATGAAATATCATATGTAAATATCATGTACTTTGAATATGTTATCATACCCTTATTCTTATCTTATACTCAACAAAGATATTAAATATTAATATGTATATTTACTCTTACTGAGCATTTTAGAATTCCCTTATTAGGTTTCTTTCCCAAGTTTATAAATTAAGATTTTAACTACAATATTTTTATAAGGGATTCATTTTAGTGATATTGAAGACATAATTCTGAATATTAAATTTTGGGTATTGTGGTAAAAAAGAATAGTTAAATAAATTGGTAATGTTATATCATAGTTTTCCTTTATTCCTTAAAACTCTTATCCTAAAAGGTACTTGGGTATAGTAGATATTAAAAATTTTCATTTTATGTTGTAATTATTGGATGGATAAAATTTTTGTCACATTTATTGGTATCAAATAAAAAAATGGAAAGAATATTTATTTATCACTCAATCTATGAGTGCAGGTTTGGCACTGTTACACATTAAATTTAAAAGGTTTACTTAAGGGAGTAGTATTTTCATGAGGTACACTCAATGAGTTGTAATCATGTTTTTCACATTTATTTTGAATCATGTGGGATTATAGTATTTTTGGAGTATTTCTTTTATCATTATTTAGAATCACAACATAAAAATAGTAATTGAAGATGGTGCATAATGATTTTTTTCAGTAGAAGGATTTAAATTTTTTCAATGGTTTAAATGTTTTAAATGATAAAAATGGGATTTTTTAGGATAAAATATCTAAAGGTAATTTTTTTTATTTTTGGGTTATTGTTTTTATTGAAACTTATGGTTGAAAATTTGAATTGTGGTAGTCGGGAGAACAAATTTAAAATGTGGTTATGGAAGCAGTTAAATGTGTTTGAAAATTATTCCTAGAAAGTGATGTGGTGTCATATCATTTTTCAAAATTTTATGTTTGAAAAATAATATGGGGTTTGATGTTTTTTGTGGGAAAATAGGTAGTTTTCACATTCCAACCACATAAAAACAATGTGGAAAGTATGTGAACCCATATAGGAGGGGGGTGTTACTTCATGAAACTCTATAGTGGGTATGAAATTTTGGTAGATTCATGCAGTAGGGGAAGGTATAATAAATATTCCTGAAGAAAATTGTATGTTCATATCCTATGTGTGTGATCATGGTGGTGTTTTAGTTTATAGGCTCATCACATAGGATGTTTTTTGGATTTTATGTTCTTTGAAAAGTTGTAACTTGGTAAGTTTAGGGGGTGTGATGTAGAGATAGTGAAATGAAGGTCTTAGTTAAGGGGTAAATATTAATTTTTTTTATTAGTGTGGTTTTAGGTTTCATTGGATATATAAATATTCACCAATCAAATCTTTAGATGAACTGAAAATTATTTTTGAAGGATCATCCCTAGAGTATTCTAAAATGTAAAATGGAACTTCTTGGAGGAAATGGAACTTCATAGAGGTAGTAACATGGAACATAAAACAAATGAGGAAATTACATAGATATGTATATCTGAAGAGTGTGTTTTATGCATTAGTTCAAGGAGGAATCATATTGTAGGGGTAGTGAAAAGTTGTATTTCACAATGCTAGTATATTCCGTAGGATTGTAAAAAATCATTTTGCATTGGAAATACAACCACGTAATAGCACAATTAAAAGTAAGAAAACCAGAAAGAATGTAATTGGTAGTTTTCTATGAGGTTAGAACATAGAGGATTTGTTTTAGGGGAACAATAGTTCATGATTGATTTTTTTTGAAATAAAAGGAAATTAAATAAAGTGTATTTCACCTTATAGATGAATATAGAGTTTCATGTCACACCCACATCAATGAGAACCAATTCAGAGTGGATACAGATAATTAGAAGGATATTATATAGTAGTAGTGTGTTCACTTTAGTAGAGATATTATTTTGTTTTTGATGATTGAATGATTATAAACAAGAGGGTAAATAGAGCATTCTATCAACAATGTTATAGCAGTATCATTATACTTCCTGATGAATTGACACATTGACTTTGTATCCTCCTTAGACTATCTTAGTTAGGGTGAATCAAGTAAATTAGTCATTTAACTTTAATGCTATCATTTATATTTATTCATTTATACTATATTAATATGTAAGAGAGTTTTTCTAGTGACAAAACAAGACCGTAATATATAATTTTTCTAATTCACCCCACCATAGGGGTATTTAACATATTTGATCTAGAAAAACCACCCATGCTTCAATGCATAAAATGAAAGTTTTTTTAGTATTATACAAATAAATTACCCTAAATATTTTATACTGATTAAAATAAGTATCCAAAGCCTTTAAGTCTAAGGAAAAAAGGAAGTGCCTATACAATCACCACTAATGAAATGGTCTATAAAATTAAAGAAATTAAAGGTAAACATATTCTCCACTCTAAATCATAAAATGTATTAATTGAATCTAAATAATTTATTTCTTTAACATCAAGATATTTTTGAAAAGATTACAAATTTGAAACTATAAACTCTTGATATAGAATTATCATAAGAAAAATATAGTGGGAAATGATTGTATTTATAGTATAAAATTCATATCTGATTAAAATTTATTGGTATATACATCATGAAAATCTAGTTCAAAATCAATTATTTGAATTTAATTTGATATTTGGTATGAATTATCTATCTATATATGGATTTAATTTCCATTTTTAGGTTAAGTAATTATCATTTCATATCCCAAATCATACCTTTATTAAATATCAATATGAAAATATTATTAATTCCCAATTGAATTGAACTATATAATATGGGTCGTAATATCCAACAATGAGGGAAAATTGACTCAAATGGTTGAGTAGGAATTCATCATTGAAGACATGAAAATCATATAGGAGTATATTGACTAATTTCTTGATTAATTACATGGTCATCCTCCAAAACATGATGTTGAGTTATTAATTAAACTCATTCAGAGTTATTTTTCATTATCATATAGTACTTATATAATTCTACATCTTAATGGTCTATAATATAGGTATATCATTTTAAATAAGTAAAATTTCATTGAAATATTATATTCATAAAATGATTTCACTCCCAAAAAACTATTTATAGAAACAAGGCTCGCTTTTATTTCTTACAAAACCAAATTCCATTATAGAATCATCAACACAAATATTGCATGACTTGGATGCTTGTTTTAATCCATAAATGTATATATGAAACTTTTTTACTTTATTAGAATTGCCTAGAGTCACAAATCCTTCTTGCTGAGTCATATAGACATCTTCATGAAGGTTCATATTAAGGAATGTTGTTTTGACATCCATCAACCAAATATCATAGCCATAGGTTATTTCCATAGAAATTAGAATTTTGATGGATTTAATAATATCTAATGGTGAAAAAGGTCTCATCGTATTCAATAATTTGACACTATTTGTACCCATTTATAACCAGTCGTGATTTATAGGTACTGAAGATCCATTTATGTCTGCTTTATTCTTCAATAACCATTTGGAACCAACAAGATTTACATCAACTGGAGAATCCACAAAAATATATCCTTTGTTTTCATATATTAAATTTATTTCATATATCATTTCTTCCTTCTATTTGGTAACATATGTGATGGTTAATATTTCCTTATAGGTTAGTAGATCATTTTTATCTATTAATAATGATTGATCATCCTTAATGACTAGAAAACCATATATTTTAGGTTCTCCAACCTATCTTGTACTCCTAAGTAATAAGTGTGTCTCTAGAATAGTTTATTCTATATGGATTTTTGGAACTTGTTCATATGCCAACTCCTATGTATCCTGAGTTTGGACTTCATCAAAGTCTATCTCACTCCCACTATATCTTTTAGAGATGTGCACCCTATCAAGGAGCATGGAATGTCACACCACTATTACCTTTTTATTTAAGGTTTTTCATAGGTAATATCCCCTTATTTCTATATGGTGTCCTATAAAGATACACATTGTGCCTTGGGGTGAAATTTTTTCCCTAAATATTCCTTAAAAACACTTCACATACCTACACATGTATTTTTGACAATACAGGTTTTTTTCCACTCCATAATTGGTATGGAATATCATCTGCCACTTTAGTTGGTACTTTGTTTAGTGTGTATGTAATTGTCAGTAATTTATATCCCCAAAATGATATTTTATGGTTTGAATGACTCATTATTGACCTCACCATGTTTAATAAGGTCTAGTTCATCCATTCACTTGGACCCTTCCATTAGGGTGTATAAGGAGGAGTGATCAATGATAAAATCACATACTCCTTCAAATAGTAAATGAAGTCTTGATTAAGATATTTTCTAACATGTTCTAAGAGAATTTTATTAATATTTTTACCAAGATATTTCTCAACCTCATTCTAAAATTCTTTTAATTTCTAAATGGATTCTGACTTATACCTCATTGAGTAGATATACTCATACCTACTAAAATCATTAGTGAAAGTTATGAAGTATGAGTACCCATACGTTGTTTAAACTAGGAATAATCAACACACATTAGTATAAACTAACTCTAGAATTTTTTTGTCCCTTTCACCTTTTCCACTAAATGGAGATTTAGTTATCTTAACTTGTAAACATGCTTGATAAATACCAAGTGGTTTTAGTTCAAATGAATCTAAATAATTATATTGATATAACTTAATCAACCATTTCTCATTTACATGAATTGAGTGATGATGCCATGTAACATTCTATTACCAATCTATCAGGTACATCCTTGACCTCTTCATGGTTCTCCTTTTTCTAATTGTCTATAGAGGACTGAGAAGGAATTGGGATGATACCTATAATGATGAAGTCACATATTTGTTTTAATCATGGATTTAACTAGCTTTTTTAATAGGATGCATTATGGTTTCACGTCATTTAACTAGGTTACACATCATGTAGGTGTTTTTTGGTACAAGTCGTGAAAGGATTCACACTATGAAAGGTTACATGTCATGAAGAGGATTTAAACACCGTGAATGTTTTAAATAATGGATTTTTAATCCAAGGTGATGAATTTTTTGTCATACTTAAACACTGTAGATTTCATGGCATGTAAAGGAATTACACGTCATGTATTTCCATGATAAGGGATGTTTTAGGAAACTTATCTGGTTTTTGGTTCTCATTCAATCATCCTTTTTTCTTTTCCCTTGAACCAAAGATCCTCTCTGGTTGGAGACATTGTCCCTTCAGGATTAATCCGCTCGGTGTTCGATCTTCATTGTGGTTGTGGTGAATCTCTTCGGGTGAGAAATATTTCCACTTATTTGTTTAAATAGATTATGGTAGCTCCCTTAGGTGACGTTATTGGATCTATTGATATAAATTGGTGATTTTTCTTGTATTCTTCCAAGATATATTGTGTGATCTCATTACGATGGTCATTCCTTTATTGGTCGTAGTGTGGCGGGCATTCATTGTCGAGGTATGTGTTATTTTTTCTTCTTTTTTGAACCTATTTATCAATTGAATCAATCCTAAGATTTTTTAATTGGATTATAGGGCCTTCATAGACATTGTTGGGTTTTCATTGTTGGTGGATTCCATTTCGGCATGTGCAACATGAGTTTCGAGGTAGTTGGTTCTGTCTCTAGCCTATGTTGATGAACCGTGTTGTTCCTACTTTATAAACTAATTTTTACAAGTAAATGGAAATATTTATTTGTGTGTGTTTAAAATATTTTTTAAAGAAAAATGGTTTTTCCCTTATTTTTGATGAATATAAATAAATAGGGTATTTTAAAATAATTGAAAATGTTTTTTTAAATGGTTTTGAAATTATTTTTGAAACATTGAAATGGTTGTGAAAATGAGAAAATTGGTTACATTGGGTATTATGTGGAAGGTTTAGCTTGAGTCCATTTTCCATTATGGGGGTTCACTTTCTAGGGTGTTCCTCTTGTCCTAGAGTGTATATTATTAGCTCTAGGTAAGGATATGATGTTGGTGTTTCACATTCTGGGGTATCTCCCTTATCTTGGAGTATAGATAATTGGCTTCAGGTATCACGTTGCACTGTTTACAAATTTATGGGTACAAGTAGTCTACTGCCTAACCTATTTTATTCCTTGTTATTGTAATGTATGTGCTACTACTATTGTTTTTTATTTCTTGGATTTGGACTATTTTATCCTTGATATGCATATTGATTCCTGTGAAATATGATATGGAAAAATGTGTTTGAAATTTATATACCTTATTTTGTTTTAGAATTGTGATAAAAATATAAATTTTAACCATTTTTTCTTTAAAAAATATTTAATGCTTATCATGCCATGTTTTATTTAAAATGATAATGCAGGAATTATAGTACAGAGACTTTTTAGGGAACACCTCAGATAGATCCGACTAAGCATGTTTTCTCACACCCTGCGCACCTATTTGATGGTGCATAGACCTTTGTGTGTCTTCCATTGTAGAGAAAGGAAAGGAACTGTAGTGAGGCGGTGAGGTTTCATGTCAGCTAGTTTGGGTAGCTAGTTGTGAGATAGTTTTAGTTCATCCATTCCATCATTTGGAGTAGCTGTTTGGTTATAGTCCTTTGTAGTTGGACTTGTCTATTGGATTTTTGGCTACTTTTTAAGTTGTTTTTCTTTCTACTGTATTTTTACGATTATGGAATATATTTATTAGTCATCAAATATTTATTTCTTCTTCATGTATATATATATATATATTCCTTTTTTTGTTTAGTTTGGGAGAAATCATTCTCTATGGTTTTCTGTTTGATGCCTGGGTGATTTTCACTAGCCTGTGGGGATTGGGAACACCCGTCGGGTATATGAAAGAATGGGTCAGGTGCCAAGTTTGAGGGTTACCCAGTTCAGTGCATTACAATTTGGTATCAAATGTGGTATATCCTCAAGATTCCTTATCTTGGTACGTCTTTTAGACTGTAGATAGTATTGCAGGGACTAGAGAGGTATGTTTCAATGAGTTCCTGGCCAGATCTTGTCATAACAAGACTCAAGTTTCCATGGGAAGTTAGGATATGTGTCTCTAATATTGAATTTTGTTTTAAATATATATTTTGGCTTAAGAGTTTTCAATTTTAAGAATATATTTACTCCTTTTTCTACTCATTCCTTCTATTTTAGTGTGTAGCATTATGCCTCCTAGATGTCTTCTATGAGTTCCTCAGGAAGGTGTAGCTGATTCTCCATAAGGGAATCCACCTATAGATCAGAATATCATCAATACTATCATACATGTAGTCTATTATATCAATAAGGATGTATAATAACTTCATAATGTTGATGTTGAGGTACATCCAAGAGCTGGAGGAGATAGAGACTGATCCTGGGAATTCTTGTGCGAGAACCCACCATCCTTTAAAGGAACAAATGAACCTCAATAGGTGGAGGACTATCTAGATAGGATCAATAAAATATTTTACTTCTTAGAGACACCTGATATTATAAAGGTTAAGTGTGCAGAATTCATGCTCAAGGGTTCTGGAAATCGATGGTGGGATTCTATGGTCCAGGAAGATAGACACTTAGACCTAGATTGGAAGAATTTCAAAACCATGTTCTTCTAGCAGTTTTGTCCAGATTCAATGATTTTTAAAAAGTATCTACAATCCCTATCCTTATAGTATGGAGATCATTCAGTTTCATTGTACACCAATTGGTTTGATGAGCTTGTCTATTGTGTTCTGTAAATGGTGAAGAATGACCAACTGAAGGCTCAGAAGTACCTACAGGTTTTGCGACTGAATATCATATCACATGTATTATGTTGAAAATTTCTACTTATGATGATATGGTAAACAGATCTATGATGGAATAGATAGATATGGAAGGTAATTTTGTTTTTCCCAACTCTTCTCTTTCATCTAGTGGTGGTTTTAGTAGCATGCATGGGAAGAAGAGGAAGTGGTAGGATCATTGCAAAAGTAGTGGTGGTGGGTATTAGTAGAAATCCTCCTCCAAACCGTCTTCTACCACTATCAGTGTTCCTATAACTTGTTATTAGTGTGGAAATATTTTTTTCCCCTATGCCTTTGAATACATGAAACAACTGTGGATGCATTGGTTATTTATAGTGTTTCTGTCATGCTATGACTATGCATCGTTATGGTTAGGGTTCGTTAGCTCCAAAGGATACTACGGTGTAGTAAGAAGCTTCAAAGACTACAGGGATCAAGCCATGGGACTCAGGAGTGAATCATTTTAACATATTATATGAGTGTCTAGTATAATTCAATGCAGGTCAGATGATAGTGAGAGGCACTATCCTTATTGCATCTTCAGCAGCAATTTCTTTATTTGATACTGGTGCCTCCCACACATTTATATCTTCATGTTTTTTTGATATGCTTAAACTTCCAATGGAACTTATGTTATTTTTAATGGAGTTAGTGAAACCTCTTGGAAAGAGGATAGAGCGGGGGGTTTTGTGTCCTTCTTGTTTGTTAATGATAGTCGATACAGAGTTGGTGTGGGATTTTCTCATTCTTGATCTGGATCTATTTGATGTAATCATCAGTATGGATTAAATTGTATCTCATTGATCTAAGGTTGATTGTTATCATCGGTGTGTTTTGTTTATTACTATTTATGGGATCTATCATGTATTTAAAGGGGATTGGGACCCAAGATCAGTTGGTGCGGGGCCTTCCATCCCATAGCTTAGGAGTTTTTTGTCTACTATTGCATTTAATCCTTATGATTTTTCTTCTATTACTGATCTTCTCATTTTTGTTTGGGACTTTCTGATGTTTTACCTAATAAATTATTTTGTCTTCCTCTAGAGAGATAGGTATAGAATGATTTACTCAGTTCCAAGCACATATCTAATATTGATACCTTCTTATAATATGGCACCAGTGGATCTGAAAGATCTCAAGATTAAATTGGATGACCTGTTGGAAAAAGATTTTATTCACCCTAGTGTTTCACCTTGGGCAACCCATGTGCTCTTTTCCAAGAAGGTAGATGGTTCGCTTCAGTTTTGTGAGAACTATCGGAATTTGAACCAAGTAATGGTTAATAAAAAATATCCTTTTCCTCATGTGGATGATTTTTTTGATCAGTTAAAGGAGGGAAAGTGGTTCTTGAAGATAGATCTTCAGTCGAGTTATCATCATCTCAGAGTTCAGGAGTCTGACATACTGAAGATAGATTTTAGAAGTAGGTATGTCCATTATGAATATCTTTTTATGCCTTTTGGTTTAATTAACACTCCTAAAGTTTTTATGGATTTGATGAATTAGATATTTCATCAATATCTTGACTCTTTTTTGGTAGTGTTCATATATGATATTCTAGTTTATTTGAAATCTGAGCGTGATCATGAGCACCATCTATGTTTGGTTTTTCAAATTCATAAAATTAAATGTTTATAAAAAAATCTTTTTAAATGTAGTTTCTGGATTCAATAAGTGATTTTATTAGGGAATAACATTTATAAACATGTCTTATCAGATGATCTAGAAAAGGTAAAGGTTGTTTTTTCATTGAAGGAACCACAAAATGTCTTTGAGATATGAATCTTCCTTGGTTTTTTTGGATACTACCAACGGTTTGTTAAGGATTTCTCTAAGATGTCATCACCATTGATTTCTCTTACTAGAAAAGCAGTGAAATTCACATGGGATGTGAAATTTCAGTCTTATTTTGATGAACTAAAATGAATTCTGGCATCATCTCCTATTCTAATCTTACCTAATCCCAATAAAGGGTACGTGGTTTTTTTGTGATGTTTATGATGTTGGCTTGGGATACATGCTTTTGAAGGATGACCATGTAGTAGAATACAGATCTCAACAGCTGTAGAAACATGAGAATAATTACCCCATTCATGATTTAGATCTTACTATAGTTAAGAATGTTCTTAAATGTTGGTGGAAATATCTTTTTGTGGAAATATTAACAGTCTTTTCTAATCATAAGAGTTTTATTTATATCTTTTCTCAAAAATAATTAAATCTTAGTCAGAGATGGTGGGTATTATACCTTTAGAAGTTTGACTTTGATATCACTTACACCTCATGGAAAGGAAACTTTTCTGCAGATTCTTTTATAATGAAAGTACCATCACAGACTATTATAGAATTGAAGGAGAAGTGGAATCTTATGGGTATTTTTTCACAGTTGCACTTAGATGCTCAGGGGGGATGTTTCGGGTATGGTTCTAACTAGTGTTAAATTATAATCATATCTCCTAGAGTATATTTTGAATATTCGTTATTAGGATGATGAGTTTAGTAATGTTCGATAAATTATCTATGATGGGGAGACCGTTTCTATTTGGTCTCTTTCTTCAGATGGTATACTCCACTTTGGGAATCGGGTTATCATCATAGCATCTATGAGGGGTTTAGTATTATTTAATTTTTATAGCTCTTCATGGTCCATTCATCCATGAACTAATAATATGTATTATGATATGATATAGAGATTATGGTGGCCGAGTATGAAGCAAGACATTGTAGATTATGTGTCCCGCTGTTACACCTACCAGCGAAAAAAGGTAGAGCACTTGAAACCCTCTGGTTTGCTTCAGCCTCATCCGGTTCCATTATGGAAATGGGATGAGTTATCCATTGATTTTTTTTTTGTATTACCATGGATTCCCTTAGGGAAGAATTCTATTTGGGAGGTCATTGATTGGTTGATGAAGACTTCTCATTTCATTCTGGTCAAGAATACCATTAAGTTTGAAGATCAAGGTAGGTTGTATATGCATAATATTATGAGGTTATATGGGATTCCTTCAGCCATTGTTTCGGATAGGGATACTATGTTTACCTTGAGGTTTTAGAGCATCCTCAAAGAGGAAATGGTAACACAGGTCAAGTCGATCACAACTTACCATCCACAGAAAAACGGTCAGATGGAGCATGTGATTCAGATCCTAGAGGATATGCTTCGTGCCTATGTCTTAGATTTTTTTGGATCATGGGATAGCCATCTGGGATTGATTTAGTTTTTTTAAAACAACAGTTACCATTTGTTGATAATAATGTCTCCCTTTGAGGCAATGTATTCTCTCCCATGCAGATCACCTCTTTATTGGGTGAAGATTGGTGAAGTATCTTGAGTTGGACCAAGTTGGGTCCAAGAGACAACAGAAAAGATTCATGAGGTACATTGACATCTGCTTATAGTCTAGAGTTGACAGAAATCATATGAATATTAGCGATGTTGTCCCCTATAATTTCCCAATGGTGATTGGGTTTTCTTGAAAGTTTCTCCTATGTTGGGTCACCATCGAATTGTAAAATTGGGTAAGTTGTATTTGAGATATGTTGGACCATTTGAGGTCACTAAGCATCTTGGATAGGTTGTTTATCAGTTGGAATTTTCAGTTTAGTTGATAGATATTCATGATTTTTTCCACATATCTCATCTTAGGAAGTACCATCCTGATCCTGCTCACATTCTAAGTTGGGAGTAAATTGTGTTATAGCCATATTTTTCTATTCTAGAGAAACTAATTGACATTGTTGAATCTCAAGTGAAATTCTTGTGTGGGAAATTGATTCTCTTGGTCATAGTTCTATGGAAACATGGATCAGATTCTCATGAGACTTGGGAATGTGAGTCATTGATGAGGGAGCAGTGCCCTCATCCTTTTTCAGGGATTACATCTTCCACATGAATTTATGGGTATGTAAAGTCTTTATGGTCAGAAGTTTGTAACATCCCATTACCGATTTTTCAGGTACGTCCTTGACCTCATCATGGTTATTCTTTTTCCCATTATTTGTAGAGAATCGAGAAGGAATTGAGAGGATATCTATAATATTTAATTCACATATTTTTTGGACTATTGTATTTAATTGGATTTTTCTGTAGGTTGTAGGGTGGTTTCACACCGTTTAACTAGGTTTCACATCGTGTAAGTGTTGTTGGGTACAATCCATGAAAGGCGTCATGCTATGAAAGGTTACAGGTCATGAAGAGAAGTTACATATCATGAATGTTTTAAATAATGGATTTTTAATCTGAGGTGATGTATTTTTCAGCATACTTAAACACCATGTATTTCATGGTGTGTAAAGTAATTACACATCATGTAATTCCCCAATAAGGGATTTTTTAGGGTGCCGCTCGGTTTTTTGGTGCTCATTTGATCATCCATTTTCCTTAGCTCTCGAACCAAATATCTTCTCTAGAAATTTTTGGAGAAACTATTCTTTCCAGATCGATCCACTCAGCGTTCAATCTTTATTATGGATGTGGTGCATCTCTCTGGGTGAGATATCTTTTTGCTTCTTCATTTCCATAGATCAAGGTAGTTCCCTTGGGTTGTGTTATCAGATCTTTTGATCTAAATTGGTTTTTTTATTGTCTTCTTCTAAGATCTATTGTGTGATCTCATTCTAAAGGTTGTTCCTTTGTTGGTCATGGTACGGCAGGAATTCATTGTTGAGGTATGTGGTATTTACTATTCTCTACCAACCCTCTTTCTCAATTGAATCAATCCTAAGATGTGTGGATTTGATTCTAGGGCCTTTATAGACATCTTTGAATCTTCGTTGTTGGTGGATTCTATTGTAGGCATGTGCAACCTAAGTTATAAGGTAGGTGGTTCCATCTCTAGCCTATGTCTATGAACCTTATCATTCCTAATTCATACACTTATTTATACAAGGAAATGGCATGATTGATTTTTCTGTGTTGAAAATAGTTTTTAAAGAAAATTTTTTTTTCCAAATTGTTGATAAATAGAAAGAGAAAGAGTATTTTCAAAGCATTCAAAATGGTTTTGTGAAATTATTTTGAAATGATTTTTGAAACATTGAAATGGAGTTCAGAATGATAACATGGTTTACCTTATGTACTAGGTGGAAGGTTTATATTGATTCCATCATCCACTATGGGGTTTAATTTATAGGGTGTTCCTATTATCCAAGAGTGTAGATTATTGTCTCTAGGTATGGATATAATGATGGGGTTTTACTTTTTACGGTGTCTCCATGGTCCCGGAGTGTAGATAATTGGCTTCAATTAACATAGTGCCCTGTTTATAAATTTATGGGTATGAGTAGTCAGCTTCCTGACCAGTTGTATTCCTTGGTATTATGATGCCTTTGTTGCTACTTTTGTTTTATATTTCTTGTATTTTGACTATTTTAGCCTTTATATTCAGGTTGATTCTTGTGAAATATGGTATGAATTTTTTTTTTAAATTGATGTACCTGATTTTGTTTTAGAACCATGATAAAAATGGAAATCTTTACTATGTTTTTTATAAAACTTATTTACTACTTATTATGCCATGTTTTATTTAAAATGATCATATAAGAATTTTTTTACAAAGTTTTTTTATGGAAAACCTGGGTGGGATCCTACTGATCATGTTAGCTCATACCCTGAGCACCTATTCGATGGTTTATAGACCTCTGTATGTCTTCCATTACATGGAAAGTCAAGTTGTTGTAGTTAGGTGGTGAGGTTTCATGTTAGCTAGGTTGGGTAGTTAGTGGTGAGATGGTGGGAGTTTTTCCATGCCATATTTTTAAGTAGATGTTTGGTTCTAGTCCTTTGTAGTTGGACTTGTCTCTTGGATTTTTGGCTACTTTTACTATTGTTTTGTTTCTTCTATATTTTTATAGTTAAGTTAGATATTCATTAGTCCTCCTTTATTTCTTTCTTCTTCGTGTATATATATGCCTTGTGTTTTTTTCAGGTTGGGAGAAATCATTCCCTCCAGTTTGTTTTTTGATGCTCGGGTACTTTTTTCTATCCCGTGGGGATTATGAATGCCCTTCAGGTATGTAACGGAACGGGTCAGGTTTTAGGTTTGAGGGTAACCTAGGTTGGTGCATTACATAACACAACCAATTGTGGTTTGATTCATGTGAACCATATTCATTATTTATTTCCAACACTTGGATCTCATAATCTAATACATAAATACCATTATGTAAATGTGCCTTACCATAACATCTTATTTATTTATAAAAGAAGAATTTTTCATCTATGAACTTGAAAATTAAACCTTTTATATATAATTTATATATAAAAATATTATTTTTTTGATTGCAGGAATGTAGGAACAAGTATGAAGAACCAATATCATTCTTTTAGCAATGTAAGGTAGTAGTCACCAATGGATAGCATTTATAACATAGCCCCATTTGATTCCCATAAATCCTCCTCACCCCATTCAACATTTAAAAATTTACTAGGATCATGTATCTGTATACAAATTTGAGATCCAAATAAATTATACAATACCCAATAATTAAAAATTGAAATGTTACACTTTATAATGAATATACCTTAAGGATCACTTTACTTCCTTCATGTTGTGCAGTTTTTCTTCTAGTGGCTCATCTTTCCACATTGAAAACAAATAGCATCTTGTTACCTCACTTTCTCTTTGATCTTCTTCTTCTTAGAATGGTTGTGCATAGAATCCTTATACGTGGACTTAGTTTTGGTGATCTTCACCTTGAATTTCCTCTTATTCACAATAAGGATAGAATAATTTTTTTGTATTATGTTTTTTATAGTTATAGAAAATTAAGTTGGGGAGATCTGGGAGTAACTTATCTATTTTTTATATTGAAATTCATAATAAATTTATATAATTCCTAAGGGTTTAGGTTATAATGAGATTAGTGAAAAATTCATCAGGTAGTTTAAAACCTAGAATTTCTGGATTCTTAATGTAGCCAATCATTTTCACTACATGTGGTCTAGCTGGCGTTCCTTCTCCAATATTACAAGTGAAAATTTCCTTATAGATCTTAAACCATTTTTGTCTTTCTCCCTCCTGATAAATATTATGGAGATAAATAATCACTGCATATGCATCCATAGTAACATGTCATTTTTATAGTTCACTGGACATGGAATATAGCATTAACATTGCACATAGTTCATTGCCCAATTCTTTCTTGTAGAAAATTAACTCTTCCTTACTTTCCTCCACAATATTTAGATCATGAATTAGGGATTCTAGGACTTATAACTTCCATTTCTATCATAGTAAAATGTGAAATCTCCTACACCATTCCAAAAAGTTTTTTCCAATAAGGATAATGACATTATCCAAGATAGTTCTCATGGATAGAGTTGTGGTTGCTTAAATTTCCATTTTATTTTACAAAAATTCCAGTGTAACACCCTAATAATTTAAAATAACACTTTATTTATTATGTATACGATATGCAACACTGAGCCAAAACGAACCACAAAATACTAATATATAAATATGAACTCCATAAACTAGAATTCAATTGGTGGGTTTGAATAGTATTAACTAAATTATGATATATATATATATATATATATTACCTAATCAATACAAATACATTGGTTAATTCTTAGGAAATAAGTACACAAATTTTAATAAAAATATTTTTTGTTTTAGAAATACATTTTCTTCAAAAATGATTTTTATTTATTTTTTGATAAAATTTTATAATTAATTTATCAAAATTATATAATTTTAATTTTATAAAAATATTATAATTTTTTAAATCAATATATTAAAATTATCTTAGGGTGAAATGTTTATATTTTTTAAAAATTTTGATTTTCCCAATAAATAGTGAAAATACTAATTTTTAATAAAATCTTTATTTTTTTAAGAATTTACAGAATTTAATTTTTTTCAAACTAAAATTATTTCTCTTATAATCCTATTATAATATTTTTAATTAATTTTATACTTTAGTTTAATATAAAGACATTTTTATAAATAAAAAAGCATTTTTTCCATAAAAAACGCCTTTTGATGCATTTAGAATTTTAATTTTAAATTAAATTATGCCACTTATTGGTATTGAATTTAATAAAAGGGATTGTATACTTTTAATACTCGGGATAAATTTTTGTAAATATTTCACTATTATTTTTTTCCAATATGAATTGTAAACATAGTGAAATTTATCACCATGGTAAAAGGTAAATCGGGTTAATCTAGGTTAAAACTAAGTGATAAGACCATAAGTATTCATACTAATTATTATTGGATGAAAATAATTATACAATTATCACCTTATTCCTAAAATTTAATTTTTTTAATTGAAACTTTTCCATGAAAATAACCCTTACAATATTTAAAGCAAAGAAAGTTACAAAATGGCATTCTCTTAGTTTTAATTATCTATTATGTCTCCATATAGGGACAAAAAAAGATATGAATGAAAGTAAATATATATTTTGCGATTAATGAAATTATTTTTATGATGAAAATTAATTTATAATTTTTAGAAATTATATAATTACAATAAATTATTTTTCAATGATAATACAATATTTATTTAATTAATTAAAAAATAAAATAAATGATTTTTAAAATATTAAAAGTGATATAATTTTAAGTATTTAATGTGTTACATGAAATTTATAGATCTATAGGATATATTAGAATGTTTTGAAATCATTATATTCTAATTCCTCCTTTTTTTATATAATTAAAATCAAATTAAAAGAATAGTGTTAAAAATGACATTAATGATATTTTATAATAAATAATATTTTATTAAATGATATAATATTCATAAAAATATTATATTTGGAAAAATAAATTTTATATGGTTTTAAACATCAATCATGGTCTATTTATGAGTCTTTATTCATTTTATAATAACATTATCAGCCCATAAGGGGTAGGAAACTTTAATATAATTGTAATTATCAAAAGGGTTAATGGGGGTTAAAACTAAAAGATAAGGGTGAAAACATACCCAAATTTAGTCCAAATTTTCTTTTATGTGATTATTTGGACTTATAATCATCTTAAATTATAATTTTATCAATTATTATCTATTTTTTCATCAAATTTAATTTATATTAATTTAATATTTTAAGAAATTCCAAGAATTCCACTCCCCTCAATTATAAAAAAAAAGACTCCCCTTCTCTCAATACTAAATAAAACTTTTTATCATCAAGATCGACCAAACCCTGCCCATTTATCCTATAAAAATTTTTATCCCAAGTTTTTCAGGTTCTTCTTTCCTCAAAATACCGACCCTAGGATCCTTAAGAGGAAATCCAAATGAGTTCTTCTAAAGAAGAGGTAATCACCTTAACGGATCACTTTCATTTCACCTCTTATTTTACCTTCTATAAATATATATAATTTATCATAAAATAATAAAATAATTAAAATTAATATACATAAATTTTATCATGATTATGGTACCACCATTATCCACCCTCTTTCCCATAAAATTTGAAGTGAATGTATGGCTTGTGCATACGTACGACGTAACATCTCCACATAGTGATACAATTCATTTTTCATCACCATATTTTATGGATGAGAATTGTGATGGGTTTATTATTTATATATGATATGTAAAACATAATTATAGTTCTATAATTATAATATTGTATCTACCTTCTTACCTTCCAATCCATTGGGAAATGATAACGTCACTCATGCATATGTGTGGGCTACAACCTCCACAAACCGTGTGATTCATTTTTTATTTACATTTTACTTGGATGTTAATGATCATGTATTTTATGAATATACATGATTTATATAAAATAATAATTATCAATAAAGTTGAATTATTATATACCTTTCTTTTGTTTCACCCATCAAAAAATGGAAACGGCGCTCATGCATATGTACGGGCAACAATCTAAATGGATGGTGTTGTTCATTTTCTCTTTCTAAATTTTATGTATTATTATAAATAAATATATAATTAATATGTATTATGTTTCTACTATTATTGAAATTATATATATATATATATAATTTAAACCTGATAAAAGTACAATTACCAAATCTACCGAATTAAAATAGATATGAAAACGAAGCGGTTATTACTAGAAACAATGATTTTAAAAAAGAATCGTTAATAAACGGGTGATAAAAGATTATAAATAAGTAATATGTGGAATGACGTATATTATTATGGTTATTTAAGAGATTTATAATAAATTTATATTTATTATATAGGAGTTTTGAATTTGTATTATGGAATTCAGACCTAAGGTAAGAATTTATTTCACAATCTCATCATTATTCAGGATTGTTTATGTTTAAGTCCCTATTGGGGAAATATTTTTATTCCATGTATATATTTTCTTTAAAATGTTTTAAATAATATTTATATTAATATAAAATTATTTATTAATTACATTTTTACCCATATTTTACTTTTTAAAAATTATTTTGAAAGCAATCTTCCTTTAATTTTTCGAATAAGGTACTTTTAACATTTTTACAACGGTGTGAATGGAATGTTTTTTTAACTTATACAACATGAATAGTTTTTCATAAAATCAGCAATAATATTTTATTTTAATCTTCCTCTAAATTTTTACAATATTCTTTTCAAATAAAATTTTGTTCTCGTATTTTTGATGTTTCAAAATTAAGTGATTTCAAACTGAAAAGGGTATTTTCCTCAAGAATTTTTCAATGATATTTTTAAATTATTTTAATATATCTATAAACCATTTGTTGAAAATTATTATGTTTTAAGTTTATTATCTTTTCATACCATTGATATATTTTATTGGATGGTTTGTGATCGGTTTGTCTAGGCATGTAATATTTTGATGTCATTCACCATATTTCTCTGGATGGTTTATGATTATTTTTATTGATTGGGTTAATTATTGACATTTCATATACTAGTTTCAATATGAATGTTTAGGTTTATAATGTTTCACCAATTTTATATGAGGAATACATTGGACTTAGTGAGTGACGGGTGAGGCCGACTATAGCCCCTCGATTCATCAGTAGGTCTCATGAGACAAACTAAGCTTAGGTATTGGCTAAGGCCTTTCCCATTTATGTAATATGCGTTAGAGAGAGGCCTAAATGGTATGTTTATTATTTCCATCATTATTCATTACCTCATTATGATATTAGTTGTTTATGTCCATGTGATTATTGGTTAGTTATGATATCCATAGATAAGTTTCAAGATCATGTGATTATTTATATGGAATTATATTATCATCATTTATTCCTAGCATATTATTCTTCATGATTATGTTATTGATTAATTGGTTTTTTTATATATTTATATTTCCATGTTGATTATAACATGTTTATTCATGTTATCTTTCAATGTACTCATACCCTTACTGAGCATCTGAGATCTCCACTTTCTTATGATTATTTTCCCTAGGATACTAGGAAATTTTTATGATTAATATACAGGGATATACTAAAGGGTAATATGGTGTTCTAAAATAAAATAATATGTTTTATTTTATACTTTCAAATGTTATGTGAAACTCAAGAATATATCTATTTTTCCAATACTACTAAACTATTCAGTCCTTTGGGAGGTGATTGATTGTATCTACTTCCAATGTAATAAAGTAACCACTAGCTTTGGGATACTGGGGTCAAGGTCTTTACATTTAGAGTTGAGTATTAGTATTTATCTTATTATAAAAGTGAGGAAAAATTAAATTAATTATATGAATTTGACTATTTTATCAAATCCAAAAATCCCTCACCACTAGACTCTAAATGTCTAGTCACATGGTCATTCTAGTGTAAAGGATCTATATTCCCCTTTCTAATAACCTAAGAAAGAAACTAGTAAATTAATAAAAGTTGTATTAGTAGGTAGATCAATTAAAACTACAGGTTTTTATCTCCTTCATCCATTGAGTAGACTTGATGATCTTGAAACCTTTACTCAATTTTCCTCAATAATTGCCTCCAAATAACATCAAGTCTAGATATGGCTACTTATCTTGTTTTATACTTGGTTAATTTGACCTGAAAATTTCACAAAAACTCCCCAGTAAAATTAAGTGTCCCGATGAGGGTTGTAACAATACTTAGTTATATGGTTTCATCATCAATAATGTAATGGAATACTTAGCCTGAATTAATATTTAGTTGATGTATTTTTTTTATTATGAATAATTTTGATTGTTTTATCCTTTTTCATATATTGTTAATAGTATATGGATTTTACTTAAGAGATTAACCAAGTTTTGATAAAGAAAATTACCCATTAACCTTCTATTTTAATTCTATATTTTCATCTAAATATATTTATATATGTGATTGCAATCTTTCATCTATAATATAAACTATACCTAAGACAAAAATAAAATAAATAAATAAATGACACAATCATGGGGTTATTTAATGGTAAATTTATTAAGTGAAAAATAAATCAAACTATGAGACTAAGAGAAAACTCCATTTGTCTGTCTTGGCATGAGTTGTAGAATCCCACATATCCACCTATATATCGCCTGATTTGGTTTCTCCTCAGTTCAGTATTAAACCGCCTCCACCTCAACTTTTCCTTGAACTAAGTCCATGTGACTTCAAATAATCCATTTATTACATATGATTTATAACTCACACATAGGTTAGGGGAACTAAATTATTGGTTATGGAAAATTATAGAAAACAACCATAGACACGTATGTACTATATAATTAAGGAGAAAGGGATGACATGCAAGCCATCATATTTAATTTAATAATGAATAATTACAAACTCTTATAGTAAAATTAAATTAAATAAAACCAACACATGCATAGGTATGGTCAAATCTCACATTTATTCATACACATGAAACGACTCTGAATATAAAATAACTATCTAATATTAATTTCAAATTTTTCTTTGATAAGATAACATATGCATGAATTAATCAAATTAATTATATTATTAATCAATTAATTTTCTATATATTATTATATCCCATAATCCTAGATATTCCCACACAATATGGTTTTAATTAAAATAAATTATTTAATTTTATATAAAATTAATAAAAATAAGTACACAACATTGTACTTGGAAGTAGCTTGGCGAGTACCAGTCTAAACAACTCTTTATGGTCCTTATTGTATACAATGAACTCACATGACATATTACTTACATAGCATGTGTCATAATTTCATGGTGTGTACTATCATATTAAGGACACATAGAACAGATGAAAATTACATTCCTTATACGATTTAATTCATGTTGGGTATTTAGTGTTGAACAACCATACATGACTTAAGGTATAGAATATTACAAATAATTAATTAAGCATTTGATATAATATAAAACCTAATGTTTGGTGTGTAATATTAATCAAATGACTCATAAAACATTATTATATGAGATTTCATGGATTAATTAATTAATTTTAATATTTCTACATAAACAAGCAATGTGTACAGTGTGTGTTGGCTGTCCACATGACATGTATGGTGCTTAGCTAGATGCCTACAGTACACACCTAGGGACTTGATGTGTAATTACTATGGATAATTATGATATAAATGGCATGTTGGAATAACACATGGTGTGTTAACTCATATTACATGACTACCATACTATAAACATTGTGTATTAAATACATATGGTTTATTAATTACACAACGCATCTTGAATCCATGTTTTCTACTATAAAAACACATGGACTACATGACATGTATGAAATATACATAGAATGTCATCTGATTAAACCATGTTCCACCCTAGATAATCTTCTCATGGTGAGTATTTAATGAAAGTGGTGTGTATTCATTACATGATAACCTAGAGTCCACACAGGTGTCCTAGTTCAATGAACACAGATACACAATGTGTAAAAAATAAGTATATTCCATGTAATCTTGGGTTATCTGACCAAAGTTATTATAACCTTCATATGAGTTATTTAGATGCATAATTTATTAATTATTAACCAATCTATGTTAACCTGAACGATAATAAGAGGGAAAATAGGTCTTGAAAATGGATAAATGATGAATTAAAATTAGAGATCAAATCTTACTTTTAAATGCATAAATGATCAAAAATCACTAAATAATTTTAAATTTGAATTTTAACACTCTGATACCACTTGAAGGTTATATTCATAATAGAAGTGCTCATTGGGGCCTTGACCGACTCATCAATTGTTAGATTCAATGGATATTTTGTGATGTATATGACATGGAATCCATGAAAAATCAAAAAAAAATCTAATGAAACTTGACTAAAACACCATAACCAAGAGGATCTTTCATGTAAAAATTATATTTAATTAAATATATAGGAATAAAGAATACCTCAGTCTTGAGATATTTCTTCAAAGAAGATGTTGAACATTAAAACCCATTTTGGTCTATCAGCGTTGAGATTTAAGGTTCAATGTGTAGAATCCCTCTAGAGGTGATCCACACATTCTCTTTTTATCTTTGAAAAATGGTGATGGATTTTCAGGTTCTAGCATGATGGATCAATCATCTTGAAGTTTTCACCTTGATCACTATGAATATTTATTCACACTTGAAGAATCATCCTTGCATTCTAATTCTTGATAAGATGGACAAGGGATGTTAATCTATCAGTATTGAGAGAAGAAAATATAAATAATTCTTTAGTCTTGAGAGAGAGATCTAAATTTTTTTGTACACAATGATTCTCCAATAATCAATCAACCCTTGCACAATAGTCACAGTCATCTATTTATAGAGTTAGGGTTATGGTTAAAATATTATTTAATTTCAAAATGGCTCACAATAATATATTAAATATTTAAATGACCATATGCCATGTAATATTAATATTATTATTTTCTCATGTCATGTGCTAATTGGAAAAATTATAAATATTATTTTACCATATTAAAAATTAATATTTATCTCCAGAACTCATCTCAGTTCTCTCGTCTTCCTCACCATGTATCAAATACCCAATTAAATATTATTATTAAATATTTATTCAATAAATATATATTATATATCCAAGTAATTAAATAATTTTCTAGAAAATAAATATTTATTTAATTTATGTGATCAATAAATCCTAAATAAAATTATTACTATTATTTGAGAATAATATTTATTCTAATAATTAAATTCAAAATTTAACTTAATTGAGATAAAAAAACACTTAGTGCATGACCCTCTAGTCTTGTCCTCAATTTTATTAGTCGGGGTTTCTTAAAGTCCAAGATTACTATCTAGTGATGACTCAATGCACCCAATAGAAAGAAGTTAATGTCACAACCTTGACAACCACATATGAGTGTGCACTATATAATATAATCCATTTGTCTCTATATCACATAGAGTAGGTTTCCTATTTGTGTCATCAACCTTAATGCTTTCCATATGTTTCTTTGATTATCTGGAATGAACTATTCTATATCACCATGTCCATGAGATTTATTTTGATGGTTCTATCCTAATCATATGGTCAAGATATCAACATCTATAAATGGAAGATAAAAATCCTTCCTTGAATTATTCATTAATAAAATATAGATCATGATGTGACCAATGTATTCTACTTAGTGTGAACATATTATGCCATAGGTTTCATTAATAAATCTAATTACACAAGTCAAAATATGTATTAATACTAATATTAAGGCCTTATAACCATTAAATCTGCTTGAAGATAATAATTTCAATGACACACAAACATATGAAATTCCTACTAGCATGTATGTCCTTATAATAACCCATATTATAGATTACTAGGTGAAAACCTCAAGTGATAAATCCCCATACTCTTATTTCACCTCTCACATGAAAATAGAAAAACTATATTCCCTTCCCTAGTTCTTCATCTTGACCATGGGAAAAATATTTAATATATATCTACATAGCATCTTATGGTTCTCATCATTATGGGAAATTTTTGGGAACTATTTCGATGCAACAGATACCCTAGGACATTATTCCATTAAATACATGAAGAATAATGATCAAAATGTGATAGTATATATTTAATATTCACGTATTTGAATATAAATGGTAATCTAATGTACAAACTAGTTATTTCTAGGACACAAACTCTAACAGTCCACTAGGTCATCTAGACCTACCACGGTTACCGGTCATCGATACCATCTAAAACTCATCACTAATTAGTGATTTCACTACTCAAAGTCTCCCACTAATATATACCTCACGTGCTTAGTCCACATTATTACCAAATTCATGTGACACTTACATTCCCACTAACCAATGTAATTCTCAATCCTACACTCTCTAAACCACTGGGCATCCCAATGCCAAGTCCCAAACAATTTCCACGACCCACATCTAGGTCCCATCTAGAATCTCCTAAGGGATATACCTCAACCTCGCACACTAATTAAACCCATCCTCATTTCCTTATTCTAAGTCCCAAATGACTCTTCCCACACCAAGTGAACATCTAGATGCAACTACGTCCTTTAGAGGGAGTTCTCAGTCACTCATGAGATGTACGTTGGGCTCGCTTTTCATCAACTGGTCAAAGACTCTCACACCTCCCTGCCATCACTAAGAACCCAACCTAGTTCACCCCATATATTAACTCATAACCTAATACCATTGATAGGTATCTTGTTAACTAAACCAAATCCAACACACCTATGTGAAACAGTCATCAGGCAGTCCCAATTAACCTAATTGCTAAAGGGAACTTAATCTCATCCTGTGATACTCAAAGCCTCCTCATAATCTCACCTAAGTACTATACCATTTCATATACCCTATTCCCAAACCTATGCAATTATGTAGACCTGAACACTGAAAAATAAATATACTTATGAAATTGTATAATAGGTTCTTGTTACCTCAATACCAAATTTAACTCCTCATCAAGCTCCATCAAGCCTTATCCATGCTAAAAAATCATCTCTTTCACTTGTGGGAACTTGTCTCATGATAAGGAACATAAATAATAATTTAAAAAACTTATAAATAATTATTAAATTAATTTACAAATAGTAATAATACTTAAAAACCCACTAAGAATCAACCACTCATTGGTATTATGAGTAACTAAATACAATGAACTCCCAAATCATACTCAGATCTAAGATATATAAAAGACCCAAAAATTAAACCCTTTACAATGGATTATTTTACATAAATCATTGAAAACCCTAGTAAATTTTACCAAGTGGCATACCATTACCGAAAGTGCTTTTGAAGGCATGAAAATAAAATTTTGGTTCATCCTATATGCATATCAGGTGAAAAACCCATTGATTTCAGTCGATTCCACTATGATATAGATTAATTGACACTAAAAACCTAAATCAAAACAATAATAGTTAGTGGAAAGGAATATTAGATATGGTTGGAGGAATAATTATGCCTCCAAAGTAGTGAAATCACACTCAGAACCTCCTCAAATGTAGTGAAGAAGTGGGAGGGGAGGTATGGTCGTTGGGCCTCCCATGCATGTTCCTGTTTGAGAAAAACTAAGTTGGTTTGAGCCCCCTTCTTCATTTGACCTCAATAGCTTTTCATGGAATGAACTAAAGGTTAAAACCATAAACTTCCTTGATAGGGGGATCGACCCCCTTTCTTAGAATTCACACCATGATGTCTTACCTCACAGTGTGAAGGGCATGCAGTAGGCCCCTACTACACCTCAACCACTCTATTCCTCCTATAGAATTATCTTGAACCCTAAGGTCACCACTTGAGCCTTTAACCTCATCCAAAAACACCATTTAAATATGTTTTAATTCTAAGAAATATAGTCTAAGTCTTGGTTTTCAAGATAAACCATCAACCAAACCAATAATTCAAATTACCTTGGGAGTTTTCAACCTGTAATGATGTGGGTCATTAAAATATCCTCACCATAATGATTCCCATCCTTGAGAATTCATAGTAAACCTCAAACCGTGTATCTAGGCCTACCATGGTCATCCATTCACCATCTATCAACTTCATTCGATCTCTGGATTCTAACCATGATTTCATTTCACAACTCTGAACCCCAAACACATCATTCAATAGAAGTTGAGCCACCCTCTCACTACCAATTCCAACATTGATATGGTGATCAACCACACTTGTCTCTCATAACATATCAGGGTGTGTTCAATAGATAGATCCTAAGGCTTATGGTGTTCATCACCATAAGGCTCTAATTTTTAAATCTAATTCCAAACTATGGTTCTCCTCACCATAAGATTCTCCTACTGAAATGCCTCTCTACTGGTCCATAAACCAACTAATTACATCCCACATGATGCTCCTAACACGGTCACCTCTTTATATATCCAACCTCAAGAAATAAAATTTATTGAAACTCCTATATATGAATTTTTTCAAATTTCTTGGTCGCACCCACCGAAACATCCTCAAAAAATCACTTACCATTAACTTGAAATTTCAACAAATGACCCCCACACATGGGGTCTCAGTCATACCCCGAGCCTTGACACAAACTTTTATTTCTTCCCAAGAATTTTATTCCCAAAAAAACACATTCAACAAATTTTATCACATGATTCATCCCCATAATTACAAAATGGAATGGGTTCACCCCTTAAAGTATGCCATGAAATTGGTTCAGTGAAACTGGTTCACCCTATGAACCATGGCATAAAACTAGTTTACCCCCTAAACCATGTCAAAAAATGTAGTTTCACCCATTGAAACATGAGATAAAACTGGTTCACTCCCTAAATCATGTCATGAATCATGCCTTACCCCATTAATCACCCTCAAATCACACTGAGACTACCCCAATCCCAATGCCAATAGACCGACTTTGACCAATATCCAATATGAACTCAAAACCTAGTATTACCCACTAAATTGGAAATCAATAAATCTTATCTCACACAATCATCATCATTCCACCTCAACCTTCCTCCAATCAGTCTCATTACACCATGTTCCTTTTGACTAATGGTTCATTCACCCATGACTTATATGGTGCTCCCCAATATAATAGTATCATTATCATCACCTAATAAAGATAAACTTTCATTCTCTATGGCCCACAATCAATCCATTACCAAACAAAATAACTAGATATGGACATCTCAATATTACCCAAGAGCCAACACTAAACCCCAATTTCCACTCGGTCTCATATCACCAAGAATATCATATTCCAATATATAATAGTTAACTTACCACCATATAGATTCCCTTATATTTATACTTGAGTACTGACCCTAATAGGTTACACCACCACATGGGTATCACTCCTCCAAACCCATTCTCATATCATGTCAACCTATGACATCATTCCTTCCTAAAATTACCTTTCAAGGTTTAACCTAGATTGATCATGTCATGGTACCCTAATCCAATTCCGATGTCACATCCCACTACCAAGGGACATCCAAATTCTTATTGAACCTTAGTCTATCATTAAAACAATAAAATCATCACTTCACTACCATCATAGTGCCTCTTGGTTTTATTCACAACCTGATAAATTCTCAATAGACCTTCAAATAGTTCGTTCACCAATTCACAACTCAACTAGGACCTTTGCATAACCACCATTCACCTACCCTCATACACCAAGACTTTTCCCAAAAATTCATTATAATTACCAATATCCATATCTAAGAAAGATTGGTTCACTAAGACCCTTCCCATGGGTTCCCTTTCATATCCCAACTCAATCTCAACCAAACCCAATGAATGTATTCTCTCGTATAACTCAAATAACACTTCAACAAGTCACATCCATTATAACCCAAGATCATGCACTTAACCCTATAATCATGCCTCACTACATGTTATCTCAACCAATAGCCTAAATAAAATCCTATACTAAGGCTAACCACATGAATACCTGCCACACGGGTGTCATCTCAAGGAAAAAAAGATTTTACCCATGCTCCCACCGCTATATCCAAGAGTACATCCAAAGCCACCAAGATAGTCACCCAACCATCCCTTCCCTTTGAAACCAACCTTGATACTAGAAAATATCTAAGTGATTCACATCTAATGCATCCTTATACCCTTTCTCAGTACCCATATTGGTTAAGTGAACCCATATTCTCAAGGAAACTCATTCTCATCCTTAGATCACCTCTCATGAATACCTTTCCCTCATTGAGCCAACACAAGAGCATCAAATTCCAATACTGACCCAGGAAGTGTATCTATATATCCCTTGAGTAAGGGATTGTATTACCATCACTAGATAACCTAAAACACCAAGATCCACATAACCATAAATCATAAGAAAATATACATGATTTGGCTAAGTAGAATTTCACCAACAAGTTATATGAGAAAACACAATATAAGTTGTTGTTGTAACATTTAAAATATTGACCTCTAGTCATATAAAACCCAAATTCAAGCACACATATATCATTTGAATCTTATATACCTATTATGATGAATGAATATGACCTCTTAAAAATAGGATAAGATCCAATCATGGGAAAATTTATATCAAGAAAAAATCCAAAACCACATAAATCATAAATCCAAAAACACCATGTGAGTCACTAAGTGTGAAATAAAACAACCAAAACATCACAAACCAAGAACAACATTCCTATTTCCTAGGTAACCTTTACTTCCTAACAGAATAGGTGTTCTCAATGCACCATTTCAATTTTTATCACATATTCTAAAAAATTACAAGAACACATTTCTATCATATCCCAAAATCATAAAAAAATATTTGATACCACTTTGTAACACCCTAATCTATATAACTTGGCAGTTCCCACACTAGAGAACCAAATTACCTAAAATGGGCATCCTCATATACCAAAGATTTCCAACCAGTGGATATGGAATAATCTATTCATTGAGGAGACGATTACATCAAATAAAATTCATAAAAATACTATAAAAATAACTAATAATCATACACATCCATAAAAATTAGAGTATATGGGATAAACACTAAATATATCCAATATCATATTTGAGGTTTTGATTTAAATATACAACCAATCGCCTACCATGAAGATACCAAAAAAATAGAACACATTCACCCTAGCCCTACTACCATCTCTGATCCTCATCCCAATATCTTGATACACTTAAGATGCCTCAACCCAATCCTCTACATAGAACATGCTCTAACTTAAAATTCAAACATATGGTTTTCACACACACCAGAATTCTGATGTATGGTGTGGTCATATAAATCAGTAGGGTCTCACCAAACACATCTAATATACGAAATCATATGAATTTTTATGAATGATGAAAATAAATATCAGTAAATAAACATTATCTTTGGGTTTTCATATGATAACTAGGCTACCAGAACTCCTAACAAGGTATACATGCCCATTGGGTCATCAAGTGCTAACTAGGCCAACCTGACCATAACAAAACCTACTTCAGTTCCATGTAAAAATCCAATCATGGACTCATTTAATAATACCTATAAATAATTCCCATATCTTACATAAATAATCATGGTATGGAGGCATCCAAAACCTCAACCCATTGCCCCAAGAAACTGAGAATAGTCATACATCCATAATACTTGACCCATCCCTCCTCACAAAAGGAATATCCATCAGTATCATATTGCATCTTCCCATAACCCAATACCCAAGGATATTTTCTTACATAACCCAATACACTTCTATAAAGGTACTATATCATTAATCAACCCATCCCCACTCACTCAGGATGTGGTTAACCAGTCCATCTCACTCAAAGATAATCCCCCTTCCATAACTATTACCCTATTACTAAGAGTATGAAATATCCATAAGAACACAGATTCAAGATGCATATTTAAAGTTCCTTGATCCAATAACCTATTTAGTGAATATTTATCTCATTTACCTATCCATGAAAACTCCATGGAGGTCTATTAGAAACATGCCAAGCACACTGGGCCACGGCCTATCACATAACTTGGTGGATGATTCGAGGGAAGTATTTTCTTAAGAACTTTCCCCTCATTATGTCATGTCTCAAATCGACCAATGGGGAATCCATTAGGTCCTCTAGACCCACCATAGTCTATACTCATAAGTAGTATCTCAAAATCATCACCCACTAGTGAGGTCACTACTTGATGGATCAAACTAACCCAAACCCCATAGGGTTGGTCCACATCCTTCCGGAAGTCCCTCGATACTCCTTCTCCCACTACCTAAGGACCATCCCAGTCCTTTGATATCTAAACCACTTGGAATCCCAATTCCAGGTTTTGAGTAATTCCCATTACCTACACCTAGGACCTGTTTCAAATATCCAATGGTAAATCCCTCATTTTGTCACCTATTATCGATCCATCCTCATTTTCTTATACCAAGCCCTAAAGGAATCCTCCTAATCCAAGTACACATCCATACTCACTACTATCCTCAAGGGGGATCTTATAGTCACTTGTGAGACTTAAATTGGGATATATTTTCATCACTCATCCCTAAGCCTCTCATACCTTCCCACCAGCTCATAGAACCCAACAGAGGCCACCTCATATCTCAACACATATAAAAAGACATTTGAGTGGTATATTTTCATCTCAAAAAAACCAACACCACTTGGACACATAGTATTTGAGTGGTCTTGATACACATAAGTGATAAATAGAACTTAATCTCATTCCAGGAGTCTCAAATAAACCCTATTGTCTTGCTTAAGGACTTTACTAGTCCTTATACCCCATTCCTTAACTCATGAAATAATGAAAGCATGCACAAATATAAATAGACATGCATATTAAATTGTATCATAGGGGACACCTACCTCAATACTAGATGTAACCCCTCATTGAGATCCATCGATTATCATCCAAGCCAACCAAGCATCTCTTACTATTAGCATGCCTCATGATAAGACACATAAATAATTAATTATAAAAATTTATAATTAATTATTTAATTAATTCCAAAATAAAAATAGTTCTTAAAAACTCATTGGGTATCAACTTCTCACCATAATCCTAAGAAACTAGATGAAATCTACTCCTAGATCACCCCTAAATCTAGGATATATAAAATTCCCAAAATTTATGCTCATTAATATGGACATTATTACCCAAATTTCGGAAACCCCTTGGAAAATTTATCATGTGGTGTGCCTTTTCTAAAACTGATTCCAAAGGCATATAGATAGCATATCAAGTCATCTTCTTTTCATGTTGGGTGAAATATCCTTCAATTTTGGATGATTCCAAAATGATTTTTTGGAATATAAACTGAAATATTAAACCAAAATAAGTGGAATTAGTGGTAATGAAGAGTATAGAGAATGTGAGAAGAAACATACCATTTACATCATGAAATCAAATCTAGAACCACCTCAAATATAGGGAAGTACTCGAAGGGGGAGGTCTAGACATTGGGTCTCTAGTGTGCATGCCAATATATCAAAAAATAAGGGGGTGATCCCTATAATTTATTTAAATAAAACAAAAAACAATGTATCATAGTGTGAACTAATGGTCCACACCATGAACCACCTTAGCATGTGGATTGACCCCCTATCTCAAAATTTCATTCTATGAATCCATGATTCATGATGTGAGGAGCTTATAGTACTCCCCTACTACACCTCAAACACTTTGTTCCTCCTCTAACCTTATCTTGAAACCCCAGTTCACCACACAAGCCTTGAACCCCATCTGAAAACACTATTTCAGGAAAATACAATACTCAAAACTTCAATCTGAGTCTTGTTTCTCAAAACAAACCATCCACCTAACCAAAATTTCAAATTCCATTAAGAATTTCCAACCCATAACGATGCAAGTTGTTACACATAAAAAATTATTGTATGTGGTGTTTTCACTAATTTATTAGGTTTGATTATTTAAAGTGTCCACAATGACCTATATAGTGTTGTCATGTATAGATCCTTTATGGAATTATAATCAACTAAACCACATGTAATTTTATTTCAATGGAACTGTATATGAATCTTTTGATTAGGTGATCGCTATTGATGGAGATTAATTACCTTCATAGATGGATTCATGGAGATCCAAGTGGTTTGGTGTGGGCTTTGGGTTCACTATTTCTACTTATGTTGGTTTGGAGAGGGAGAGGATTCCTGAGAGGAATTTGGATTGGTCTTGATTTTCCCTAAGGTTTAGGTTTCCCTAAAATCCCTAGTTTGACTCTTTGGTTAAGGGAGTCTGTTCTTACATCATGTTATCTACAAAGTCTTTTAGTGGGTGTTATTGGATCGTAATGTATATGCAGATGGCACGATACAAGAGTGGGTGAATTTTAATTTTTAAAAACAATTATTTTTATTCCTTAAAAGTATTCAGTTTGAAATAATTTAAACTAATTCAATTCACAAAACCTCTTAATATATTTAAAACAATTAATTGGATTGTTCCTTGGTTCCGATGAAAAATAATATCATAATTAGGTTGGTTACGATAAGTATTCCATAGGTCATAATAGAAATTAATTGTATTTACAGTTGAAATTATTTAAATATAGTAACCATTTAAAAGAACTTAATCGATATTGTTGCGATGATTAGATTAAAACAATACAATTATTAAATCATAAAGCATACTAAATTTTATTGAGTAATTAAAAATATCATAATTACAAAAGATTGTAATCAGAGTAACAAAAATATATCTTAATCAGATTGGTTATGATAAATAGATTATAGAATAGAAATATGAATAAATAAAACAATTAAATATCTATTATAGTAAAGTGGAAATGTAAAAGAATAAAATTAATTTAACCCAAAGAGAAATGTATCCTTTAACCTAGGATAGAGTTCCCTTTATTTATACTTTCATAAAAGTATATCATATCCACACCAAGGTAATCCATCGATATACTGATCAGCTTCTATCTTACTATCCCCACAATTCCTTGATTAAGTAGGTAATTGGAACCTCTGCCTTCCTAGTTTTGGAATCCCTTGATTTCTAAATGATCGGTATTTCTGTCTTCCTATTCCCAAAATCTCTTGGTCGTAATCACTAATGATTGGTGTTTCACTAGGAAAAACAAAAACTCTTGAAAGGTACAAGTAAATAGAATGAATAGTTCAAAAATTTACTTGAGATTATTTCTCATGAAGTAGATATTTAACAGAGCTCTTGCAGGATGTCTTGAATTTTTCCAAAAGTTCTGATCTCATCCAAATGACCTGGTATTTATAGGCCTCATCCCAACGGTCATATTTTGGCTCCAACGATTGGATTTCTTCCTGAAATCTTCGATGGACTTGGACACCTAGCACTCCAATGATCATATTTTAACTAAAACAATGGAATTATTCTATTATGCATATCAAAATAGAATAAATGACATCATTTTGATTAAAAGGTTTTCTTTTCGATACAACACTGTTTTCTGGTTACGATAAAGTGGGTACGAAAAAAATATGTATCTTCTGATAAAATAAAAAAGTGAATAGTAAATAAGTATGATGATTTATGTTAAGACAGTGAATACAATTTATCTAGTTATTACGATATTGATCTATGTGTACAAGGAAAATCATAATCGGAGTGACTAATATAAATTGTATTCAGCCTTGTCACGATAATCATGGAAATAGTCAAAACTATATTTTTTGGTGTGTATGATATTTATCATACTTAGAATGAAAAATGTAATGATGGTCCTATAAAACAAAATCCTTAGAGTAAATATAATAAAACAAAATATGAATTCAATTGAAAATTAATTTTGTGACTTCAAAAAAAAGAATAGAAAATTAAAAAGAGGAATTTTGACTCAACAATCTCACCCCTTTTGGAAGGCACAAACCACAAGTTAAAAATAAGTAGAGTATTAAAAAATTAGATATATTTTATATTTAGAAGTGAAACACTTATACTTATCTCCCTTTGAGTTTTAAAACTATTCTAAATAGAATTTGAATACGATTAACCTCCCCCTTAGGATATCAAAATTCCTAAGGATTGTATTAAAAAAATAATCCCCCTTAATAAAATTATTCTTCTTTTGAGAATTTCTATCTTTGTCAAAAAAAAATCTCTATTTTCCCCTTTATAAAATATTCTCCACTATTTTTATTTTCAAAAATGAATAAGATGGTTCTTCTAAGACATGTAAAAGGTTATATAAATAAATAATGAAAAAATATAAAGTATTTGATCATCTAAAATGAGTGAAAAAACATTCATTAAAGAATGAAAAATATTCAATAAAAATAAATATATATGTCGAATACTTTAATTAAAGTTTCAAAAATACATCAAGAGGTCAAATAATTCATTTATTTTCCTTTTCTTTCACCTTCTTCATAAGATTTAGAATGAATGTTTTTATCTTCTTGAACTCTTTTCTATCCTCCATGATCTTGCCAAGAGATTATTTCTGAGACTGCATAAATTGATCCTGATATTCAAAAAACTTGTACTGGTTATGAATGACTTCTTCCTGAGATTTTATCTTCTCTTAAAGAGACCTAATTATTTCTTCCTATTCCATAAACTTTTCTTATTAAGCTTGATACTTTTCTACCTAAACTCTGGTTACCTTTTCTAAGATTTCAACTCTATTATATAAAAAAGATTTTTGATTCTTCAAGTTAATTATATCATTCTGATAAAGTAATATCTTTTATTGAATGACATCCAGCCTCTTTTCAATTACTTTTAAATCATCAGACTAACTTTTATCTAGACCTATGACCATTTTCAATTTATGGGAAGTATTACTTTTTAAATTATTGAAAGTGTCTGAAAGTTCATTCACAAGCTTTCTGTGATCTTATATTTTGTATTCATGAATCTTTATAGTCTCATCAAACTTGTGTGACCAATTTACTACATTATTATATGCTTTCATGTGCTCCTTAGAGATTTTATCAAACACTTTAAAGTTGGCCTCAAGGTTCATCATTCTTTTTCTTTATAGCTTGATTGAGTATGATCTCTCATTTTGATTATCACCCATAAAATCAACTTTCCATTATATTCTTGGTAAAAAAGGAATATATTTTTCAATTATTATAATATATTGAACAAGATATTGATCTCTTTTTAAAGAGATAGTCTAATCTGAATATTTACCTTGTTCATAACTGGGAAGTCCAGCACTGTGGATTCCAGCATCTTTATTATCTAAAATCTAATTCTGATTGATATCAGATTTGGTTTTTTTGCCCTTATCATAAATTTGAATAACTTTTTGAGCTTAAGATCCATGAAAATATTTATTTGAAGTTTGAATTCCTACGAATGTAAATTTTCTAGATGTTTCTTGATAATATCTTATAGGAATTGTATCAGACTCAGACTTTTGATCCTGACTGCTTTTTTCACCTTCATCCCTTTCTCATTTTTCTTATTCTTCACTATTATCTTCTCTTTTGTATTCTTCATCGACATATTCATCTCTCTGATGTAACATAGTATTATCTCATAAGACTTTTGGTGGTGCTGATTTTTCTACAACTTTCTGTTTCTTATTTCCCCTGTCTTGGACAGAGGGACTGATGGTGATTTTGGCACTTGTTTTTTCTACTACTTTTATCATATTATCAATATCAAAGGTATTTGTCTTTATCTTCATTAGTTTATTTTTCTTCTTACTTTTTTCTTGGATTTCATCAGCCTAAATATTTTCAGCAAGGTCTTCAGTAAGATTAAGACTAAAATGTGTGTCTCCTTATTTCCTTTATACTTGTTTCTTTCTTCACTTGGCCAATATTTCTATACTATAAACACTTTTTTTCCTTGTTTTTATAAAATAATAATACTTGTATTTCTTTTCTTTTTCAAAAATAATCAGTACATATTGTTTTGGTATTCCTTGGCTTCCTCTAAGTGTCTCTTTTAGAGTCTCAACTTCTATATATTTAACAAATTTTTTTTATTCTGCCTCAAAATGAATTTTCATTATTCTTATAGTACCATCACTATTTAAAATAACTCTTAAATTTATCAGAACTTTCTGAATAAGAATTTTTTAAAATATCAATATTTCTTGGATGAATTTACTCAGAATGGTTGGAAACATAATCAGTTGGGATTTGATAGCTTTGAACTTGAGATTATTGATGGTATTGAAAATATAACCCATCAAGTTAATCTTCCTCATGTTTAAAAGATATTTAAGAGTAAAAACTTCTAAAACTTTTAGAGTCTCTCTATCACCACATCTAGGAATTAAAAAATCCTTGTATCCAAAGTGAAATAAATCTATTATCAACTGATAAATGGGTATTTTTCCTTTTTTCCTCATGAATATAAACCCTAGATTATTCATCCCTTTATTTAACAAACAATCCCTTTTCCTTTGGTAACTTATGCATTGGATAAAATGTATATCCCTCTGATGGAAAATCTAAGAAATGTGATGATTTCTTTGATGAAATAATTATCTCACTATCATATACATGAAAGGCTACCTTCAAATTCTCTTCATTAACATTAAAATATTTGTATAACTAGATGAATTCTTCCACAATGATTGGATCTTGAGAATTGGGTTTTTCAACACAAACTGATTCCCATCCTTGGATTTGAATGATTATCTTTAGAGATAAATCATACTTTTCATATAATTCTCTTGTATGTAATCTTTCATGGAATAATTTCATTATGGATATATATTTCAGTTCCATTTCTTTTAGAGATGTTGTTTATGACTGAGACATGAGTAAAACTTTGAATCCTAAAAACTTTAGACTTCTATATTTGAATAGGTTCAAATCATCGTCGTAGATTTGAGGATAATTGATGTGGGATAAGGAAGGGAATCTCCCTTTATATAGGTGAGGAGAAGTTACCATTTGGATTTTGTGGTCCATATTAGATCAAGGATATCTAATGGTTGAAAAAAAATATAAAAAAATTATTGTATTTAGAATGAATTCAATAAAGGTTTTTTTAAATTAAATAATTTAAATTCCAACAATTAGAAATGTAATAGATGGTGTGTGGTTAATAAATTTTACATGTCAGAGTTTGAGGATTAATGTATTGGTTTCAGTATATTGTTCTATGAAAATTTTGAGTATGAGAAAATAGGATTCAAAAATGATAAAATTCTCAAGTATGATAAAATAGAATTCATAGGTATGAAAAGTTAAAAAAATGAGACTAATAATTTTAAAAATATATATATATGACACCGATAAATTTAAAAATTTAAAAAAATGATACTGATAATTTTAAAAACATGATACCAATAAAAAAATCTCACGCTAATAAAAAAATATGATACCGATAAATTTAAAAACATGATACTGATAAATTTAAAAACATGATACTGAGCATATACACTCCCCCTTTGAAGAGGAGTAAATTAATGTAAGGAGAAGGATTAAAAAATAGATATGAATGATTAATTTATAGTGATCATTACTTGATTTTGTTTAATGTATTCAAATCTATCAGAAGGTAATGGTTTTTTAAATATATCAGCAAGTTTTTCTTGCATTCTAGTGAATTGTAAATTGATATATCCTTTTATTGTGTGATCCCTAATAAATTGATTCCTATTATCTATGTTCTTTTCATGTGAGTTATGTGCAGGGTTTTTTCTTAAATCTACAGTCCTAGTGTTATCACATAGTATTTGAGTTTTAGTAAAACTCATTCCATAATTAGTGAGTGTGTGTTGTATCCACAAAACTTGAGCATAACAACTTCTAGCTGCCACAAATTCAGCTTCAGTAGTGGAAAGTGATACTAAGTGTTGTTTCTTACAATACCAAGAAACCAAAGAATCACCTAATAAATGAAAAGTTCCAGATGTACTTTTTCTATTAATTCTATAGCCTCTAAAATCATCATCCAAAAATATTTTCACTTCAAAATAATTTCCATAGGAATAAAAAATTATCAAATCCATAGATCCCTTTAAATAGTGAGAAATTATTTTCAAAACGTTTAAATGAGATTATTTTGGATTTGATTGATATCTTTTGCATAATAATACTGAGAACATCAAGTATTGATGACTAGTTGTTAATTATAGTAGGCTTCCTGTCATCCCTCTAAAATTGGTTTGATTTACTAGTTGCCCGACTTCATTAATTTCAAGAGTATTTGAGATACCTATTGGATTACTAATACTTGTAGTATTTTTATATCCTTATTTTTTAATAAGATCTTTAATATACTTATATTGGGATATATAAGTCCCTTCTGGTTTTTGAGAAATTTGAAATCCAATAAAGAATGTTAACTCACCCATCATACTCATCTCAAACTCGGATTTCATAAGATTCACAAAAGAATCTATTAAATATTGTTGAGTTGATCCAAATATAATTCCATAAACATAAATTTGAATGATCAAAACATTTTTATTTTCTTTATTTATAAAAAGTGTGGGATCAGTGTTCCCTAAAAAAAATTTTGAAGAAAAAATCATATTAATCTGTCATACCAGATGTTAGGGGCTTGTTTAAGGCTATATAAAGATTTTTTAAGTTTAAAAACATATTTTGGATGTTTTTTAACTTCAAAACTAGGATTTTGTTCAAACAAAATTCCTCTTGAACATATCCATTAAGAAAATCATGCTTCATATCCATTTGAAAGAGTTTGAAATTGAAGAATGCTACAAAGTCAAATAGAATACAAATAGATTCAAGTCTAGCTACTAGAGCATAGTTTTCTTCGTAATATATTCCCTCTTATTGATTATAACCTTTAGAAACTAGTATTTCTTTATTTCTAATAATTATTCCATTTTCATCACATTTGTTTCTGAGAACCCATTTTACATCAATTATATAAGTTTCTTTAGGTCTTTCAAGCAAGGTCCAGACATTATTCCTTTAAAATTCATTTAGTTCCTCTTTCATTGATTTTATCCCACCTAGAGACTCATTAGGACTTTCAGGTTCGAATTGTGAAAGGAATTATAGATGTTCTACTTCATTTCTCAACAAACTTCTAGTCCTTACAGGTTGATTTACATCACCAATGATATTATTTCTGGGATGATTCTTAAGGAACAACTAATTTGTGTTTTGTAAAACCTTCTCATCAACATAATATTGTAAGTCTTTTGGATTGAATACTTCAGAAACACTTTCTTGATTATTTTCATTATTATAAGAGTATTTTAACAAAGGTTTATAATTAGTTTTGGAAAAAAATCATAATATTTAGGTAGGGGTTGTTTAAAAAAAAGGGATCAGTTTCATCAAATTTAACATGTATTGTTTCTTCAAAATACAATAATTTTTATTGAAAACTTTATGATCCTTATAATTAGTGGAATAGCCTAAGAAAATACCTTCATCGGGTTTGGGTGTGAATTTATGTAAATTATTTTTTTATTCAAACTAAATACTTTGCATCTAAATACTTTGAAGTGTCAAACTTTTGGTTTCTGGACAGTCCATAATTCATAAGGTGTTTTATTAAGAAATGGTCAAATTAAAACTCGATTTATAGTATAAAAAGCAGGACTCATAGATTCATCCCAAAAAAAATTCAATATAATATTCACTCAACATGGTTCTTGTTATTTCTTAAAGAACGCGATTTATTTTTTCAACAACACCATTTTATTGAGGAGTTATAGGTGATAAAAAGTTATGTGTAATTACTTTTTTACTACAAAATGTTTCAAAATCATAATTTTTAAATTCTCCTCCATGATCACAATGAATAGTTATCAAAGGTATGTTTTTTTCATTTTTAACTTTGGATACAAAATTTTTAAAATAATAATAGGCTTCAGATTTCTTTACTTGAAAATAGACCCATGTATAACTAGTGTAGTCATAAACTAAGATAAATACATAATACTTTCCTCTAATACTTCCAGTTTGTATAGGACCAAAAAAATCCATGTGCACCAATTATAAATAATTATTTTTTTATACTTCACTAATGTATTTAAAACTTGACTTATGTTTCTTTCCATATTGAAAATGATCATATGCTTTTGAAGAATCAAATCTTAGTTCTAGTAGATCCTTAACAAGTCTTTTCTTAGAAAATTTATATAAGTTTCTAAGATTATAGTTTCCTAATATTCTATGCCACAACCAAGATTGATGTTCTATTTTAATAAGGAAAGGTAATTATTGGCTCCTAAGGTCTTATAAATTAAGTTTTTAAATATTTTCATGCCGATTAGAAGAAAGAGTGAATTTCTTCTTGGAATTGTGTAATATAAATTTATCATTCCTAAAATTCACAAGGTAACTTTATCACATAATTGACTTATTCTTATAAAGTTAATCTTAAAAACATTAACAAATAATACATTTGAAATCAAAGCTTTTCCAAGAAGAACAATATTACATATACCAACAATCCTTCCTTGAGAATTATCTCTGAAGGTAACACTTCTACATTTCATTTCTATAATATTTTCATAGAAGTATTTATTACCAGTCATATGATGGGAACATCCACTATCCATGTACCATATATTTTTGTTTTTGGTACTTCCTTTTTTTCTGAAAGTAAAGTAATTAGGTTTTTGGAGTCCAAATTTTCTTGGATCTAGAAAATTTAGAAAGAAAAATTTTGGGAAACCACATTTGTTTTGAAAATGGGATTTGTGAAATCCCAGATATTTAATTTTATTTGAGGATCAATTTTTATTCCAATGACCTCTACATTAACACTTAGTGAAAAGGGGTAATTTTCAAGAATAAAATAATTATTTCTAAAAATGGTTTTGAATGAGTATATCCCATTTCTAAACTATTACTTTATATGTGAAGTTGTTTATACATTTTTTCAAAACCATCTTTAACAATGTTAAATTTTATCAAAAGTTTATTTAAATAAAATATTTCATATTTTAGTCTTATAAGTAAATTCTTATCTACATTAGTATTAGATTCAGAAGTGAGTTTTGAATCTAAAACATTTTTTTCTGTAATAAATTTTTCAAAATCTTTTGAAAGATTATCCTTCATAGAATTAGCTTCCTAGAGGTTTTTAGAAATAGAATTAATTTCAAAATCCTTTTTATCATTATCTTTAGAAATATCTAATACTTATTTTGTTAAAACATTTATTATAGAATTTACTTTTTCAAGTTTTCTATAAACTTTTCAATTTTCCTTTTCAAGTAATTTAGAAAATCTAGAAATATCTTCATATAAAGGTATAGAATTATCTTCCACTGAGAAACTTTATTTATAAGAATAAATATATCCATTATCATATGGATAATTTGTACATAAAGATATATTATTTAAAGATTCATAAGTGTGTACCTTTTCTATGAAGCAATTATTTTCAATAGGTATTCTCAAACGAAGACCAATATTCTTTTGTCTAGAATTTTTATTATCTGATGATTCATCTAAATAATCTCTACCACTAGCACTACAAGAGTCATTATACTTTAAGAATTTATTAATTTTTGGCTTATATTACTTTTTCAGATTCCTCTCAAAATGTATTTCTTTTCTATATTTCCTTATCAACTTTGGGCAATCGGGTCTGATGTGTCCAACTTTCTTGCATTCATAACAAGTAACTTTAGTATCTTTCCTATATTTATTTTTTTTCTTATATCTATATTTAAATTCTTTATTTCCAAAAATATTATTCATCCTTTGAGTAAGATTGTCCAATTCATTCTCTAAATGTTCTAATTTCCTTGAATCTGATTGAATCACAGATTTATTTTCCTTTGTAGACTTAACAATCTTCTCAGGAGTTTTGGATTTGTTTTTATTTTTAGTATTAGTAAAAGAAACTCCAACATTATTTTTTCTTGGATTTTTCTACATCTCTTTTCAAATTTTTTATAAAAAGAGTTATAAACAATTCATCAATAGTAACACTAGTAACCTTTATTAATTCATAAACAGTAGTTCTTTTTTACTCCCACTCATTAGGAATGATTTCTATAATCTTATCAACAAGGGTTTCACATATAGTCCTTTCTCTCCCATGGATTGTAGACTTTTCACAATTTTCATAAATCTTTTTTGTACCTTACAAATAAGATCTTCTTAAGGAAACTCAAAATAGTGATATTTTTCTCTTAGCACAACTCTTCTAGTCTCAACCACTTTACATGTACCAAAATGAGTAATCTCTAGTTTCTTCTAAACACTATTGGCTGCTTTATAATAAAAAATATGGCTATATATATTTCTAGTAATAGAACAAAGTAAATTATTATTACCATGTAATTCAATTGATACTCTTGATTCTCTTGATTGGTAAAGAGTCTAACTTCCTTGTCGGATATTTTGTGATCTCTAGTAAGCATAACAAAATTGTCAACACTAGTATTGATCACAAAATTCTTCATTTTGTCTCTCTATTATTCATATTCATTACCATCAAAAATATATGGTCTTATATAATTAATATTGTCAATCGAACTGAAATTTAAACCTGCCATCTTAAAAACAATACAAATTTTATTTTTCCACAGTACAAACTAGTGTAATAGATATTTATAAACAAAAAAATTTATAAAAACATATCTATATAACTTGAAAAATTAATGTAATCAAATATATGAGTAGTATAAACCTGCTCTGATAGAAATTTTTTGGATCATAATGTATATATAGATGGTACAATACAATATATGGTGAATTGTAAATTTTAAAAACTTTCGTTTTTATTCCTTAAAAGTATTTAGTTTAAAATAATTTAAACTAATTCAATTCAAAAAACCTCTTAATATATTTAAAATAATTAATCAAATTGGGCCCTAGTTATAGTGAAAAATAGTATCATAATTAGTTTGATTACAATAAGTATTCCACAGGTCGTAATAGAAATTAATCGTATTCACAGTTGAAACAATTTAAACAGATTAAGCATGTAAAATATCATAATCACTATGGTTATAATGATCAGAGTAAAATAGTAAAAATATTCAATCATAAATCATACTAAATCATATTTATTAATTAAAAATATTGTAATTACAAAAGATCATAATCAGATTAATAAAAATATACCATAATCAAATGGGTTATGATAAACAGAATATAGAATATGAAGATTAATAAGTAAAACAATTCACTTTCTATTATAGTACATCAAAAATGTACAAGAATGAAATTATTTTAACCCAAATATAAGGGTATCCTTTAACCTAGGATAAAGTCCCCTTGATTTATAATTTTAAGAAATTTTGTCTTACCCACACAAAGGTAATCCCTAGATATATTGATTGTCTTCCACCTTGCTATCCCCACAATCCCTCGATTAATTGGGTAATCAGAACCTCTATCTTCCAAGTTTTGGAAACCCTCGATCTGCAAATGATCAGCACATCTATCTTCTTATCCTCATAATCCCTTTATTGTAATCAATAACAATTGTGGTTTCACTAGGAAAAACAAAAAATCTTGAAAGACATAATTATGTATAATGAATAGTTCATTAATTGACATCAAAGTCTTTCACATTAAGTAGAGATTTGAAAGAGCTCTCACAGGATGTCTCGAATTTGTCAAAAAGTTCAAAACTTGTCCAAATGACCTGGTATTTATAGGCCTCATCCCAACGGTTATATTTTGGCTCAAATGATTGGATTTATTCTTAAAATTTTGGAGGGACTTGGACACCTAGCAATCCAATGGCCATCTTGTAACTAAAACAACTACATCGTTATATTATACTTATCAAAAAAAAATCATGAAATTGTTTTGATTAAAAGATTTTATTTTTGATACAACACTATTTTCTGGTTACTATAAAGTGGGTATGAAAAAATATATATATCTTCCTATAAAATAAAAAAATGAACATTAAATGAGTATGATGATTTATGTTAAGATAGTTAATACAATTTATCTAGTTAGTACGATATTGATCAATGTATACGATGAAAATCATAATTGGTGTGACTGATGTAAATTGTGTTCAGTGAGTATGATATAAATCATATTCAACCTAGTTACGATAATCAGGGAAATAGTCAAAACATTATTTTTTAGTGTGTATGATATTTATCATACTCAATATGAAAAACATAATGATGGTCTTGTAAAACAAAATCCTTAGATTAAATACAATAAACAACATATGAATTCAATTGAGAAGTAAGTTTGTGATTTCCAAAACAAAAAGGAATAGAAAAGTCAAAAGAGGACTTTTGACTCAATAGGTACCTTAGGTCCTAATATCTATAGGGGTATTTGGTGGTTATGGGTGATATTTATTTTGGTAGGGCCCACAAGGCTCTTCTATCACTAGGGTGTGATGTTTAAGAAGGCTCATTTTAGGATTCTCGGTGTTTGAAAAGTTGAGCACTGTGAGTGCTCCCAGTTTTTAGGTTAACTTAAGAGGAAAGATTGGATAACTAAACCTGTTTTTTTTGTGCTTTTAGATATCATAGTGTAAGAATGGTAATATTATCATGGTTTTAGATCAATTTTTGAGTAGAGGATGTTCATATGATTGATCTTGGCATGAGGTAGATACCTTAATTTTAAAAAAGATCATTGAGGGTGCTCTGGTTGGTTGGAACTGACCTATGTAAGGATCATTTATAGTAGTTTTAGGTGTGCTATCATAGTCCTATTTGATCATGGATCATGTGAGAGTGTGAAATCATGAAAGTTTCTTGGGGAATCACACTACCCTTGTGAGGATAGTGGTGATTGGTGTCACTTTTTGTGATAAATCATTTGTGTGTGAGAGAATGTGTGTGTGGGTTATGTGCAGTGCTGGTTGGTTGCAGATAATTGAATGGGTCATGTCTGGGTCTATTGAGTTGTTAAGGTATTGAGATAACTTGAGTGGAATGTCCATAGTGGAACTTTTTAGCTCAGTGCTTGAGAAGCAATGTAAGAAAATCCACACCATAGGCCATTGGAGGATGTGACCCGTATATAAATTAGTTTTATAGTGTGAAGGATGTTGTTCCTAGTGATCTATGGATTAGAAATTTTTTTTTCGGTGTTCTCTCTCAAGTGTGAGTGGTTTGGATATGTCTAGTCCTTACATTCAGTAATGGATGGAGTGTGGGTCAGGGAGGCTAGATTTTTTCTTGTGGGGTGAAAATAAGGATGCTCATATGATGGGGAGCATCAGATTAGTTTCTGATGAGTGACTCTCATGTTCTAAGAATCAAGGGTGCTTAAAGACTACTCTATGGTTGGTCATGATAGTGTTGGTTTCACCAATGTTTTGGGTAAGATCATGGTTTTTGGTTGACTATTGAGTCTTCTTGGGGATTAAAAACTTTATGATGGAGAGTTTTTAATGATGTGCATCATTATATACTAATAAAATTATGATAAATTTTAATTTTTTTCTCTCGAGTGGTTTTTGATAGGAAAAACATTAATTTTTTGTTTGAGTTCATCTCAGATAATTTTTTCAACCACTATGTTGGTCATGGAATAGGGTGTTTACCCTAGGATATAAGTTTGGTGGAATTCAGAGCCATTCAATTTTTTGGTAAAATATTAATATTTAGTTAAAATAAATATTAATTACTCCCATGCATTTTAATGATGATATCTCTTGATTGGAGCCTCAAATTGAGATTCTAAAAGTGGTAAAGTCTAGGATGGGAGTTTTTTTCCTAAGTGATTCATAAACCCATCACAGGCATTGGGCACATAACCCTTTCTCTTTTTTTCCTCTTTTTTCTTTATTTTTTCCTTTTACATTTTATTTTCCTACAATCACATGTGGTTTATCACATACACCCCCCCCCCCCCACACACACACACACATGTGGTTCATGCTCAGATGAGAGATAAATGGAGGAATAAAAGTGGGATATAGATAGTAAATTGCACCAAGGAGATCATTGGGACATGTATTAGATCCTAGTGGTTGATTCTTGTGGATTTGGGAGCAAATACTTAGCAATTTTTACCAAGATATAGTACTAAATTTTATTTTTAGCCAAAAATCCTCATAGATTATTTTCTTATAATTTTTAAATCTAGAAATTTTTTATTGGGACACCATGTGGTCAATTTGTTTTCTATTTTGGCTGAAATTGGGGTTTATTTCCAATTAAAATGGTTTCTATTTGAGAAAACCCATCTACATGGCTTATAGTTCAAAGAACATTCATCATGTGTTCTTATTTTTTGGTATAGGCTTGAGGATGAGGATTTCATGATGTGTGTGTTTGGGACATTCCATGTATAGGTAACTCAAGATATTGTGGGATAATCATCCAAACACACCATGTTGGGGTACTTGGCCATGTAATGTACACATCCCGACCCAATGTTAGGTATATGGACAATGGAAAAATATGGTGTTCATATAAATCCTATATGGGGTATGTGGATATGCACATGGTTTGGCACCCTGTGTGGGTGACATACCATGGCATGATAGTACACGCCTTGTGGTAGTAGTATATGCCTTGTGGTGGTAGTAAACACCATGTACTTGGGGTAGTATACACTGGGTTGGATATAAGTACATTACCTAAGTTGATGTTTGGGATTAAACACCATGTACACAAGGTTCCCACCATTTACTTATCCTTTTTAGGCATTTTTATTAATTTATTACCATGGATACATAATTGGACCTATGATTTGTCCATTATGAGTGTTTTTTATATAGATCATGATAGTGGAATCATTTTTTCATGGAGAGGCTTTCGGGATGGTGTTTTTTATTAGGATAGTTCATGATGGAGTATTTCTAAAGGTTATAATTTAGATTCCTTCTATGTTTTGGGATGTGCGGTGTAAGTTCTGAGTGAGGATCACTTGCTTGTCAGACGACATGGATTATAGACACCAAGTCAGTTTTGTTTTAGGGTTTTTTAGAAAATTTCTGAAATAAAATATTTATTAATATATCTTAGGATATATTTTATGGTCCTTTTATGTTAGTATTGATTTATATATATTGTATCATCTGAGTTTTAGATCCTATGTTTGGTGATCTAATCAGTTAGAGTCTTTGAGATGGGTTGATGCTATGGGATGGAGGGTACGACTGCGTTCTGTTGAGTAGTTATTAAGAAGATTTTGATGGATCCTTGATAATTACCCTCATTTTCATGGAAATGATTTAGGATGACCTTGTGTTTACATTGATGATCAAGTATTATTGGTTGCCCATTGAGGGATGCTTGGATGTGTTTCTCATGCAACTCTTATCATGTGGTTTGGATGAGATAGAGGATCTCCTTATAGGGTGTCCTATTATATCTTTTTGGATTCCATTAAGGGTGAGTTAATGGTCATGGTTTGGTTGGGTTAAAAATCATAAGTAGATCTTACATGTATTATGTATGGCCTATGATTTTATATGGATGTTATACAAGGGACTATGGCAGCCCCATGTTTCATTAACCCTAAGTGAGGGTTGTTGGTGTTTCACATTCAGAAATGTTGGGTGTCACCTTATTACCCAAATACTAGTAGTGAGAGCCCATAGTGGCTATTCTAGTTATCCGAGGGACTAAAAGGTATCAAATATTTATTTATCATGAGATTTTCTATGATTAGTATCAATAGCCTGGATGATGGTTTTTAGAGTTGATCAACCCTTAATTTTATGGCCTGTGGAAAAAAATTTTGAGGCATTTTATTCTCAGGTATTGTTTTTGATTGGATACCATTTGGATATCATTAGACTGGGTGTTCCTATAAGTTTGATATGATTATATCCTATGTTTATCTTCTGGTTGTTATTAGATAGGTCAAGGGAGATGATGGATGATCTGGAGGAGTGAAACCCCCCTATATTAGTGTATTTTTACCTAGCTAGGGGATGGGTGTTCGTGGTTCCACACATTTTTATGGATCCAAGTTATGGGTTATGCCCTTCCCCATATTTCTATTTTATGGAGTCAGTTATTTTTATATTAATATCATACTTTGCGTAAGTTTTCTTAGTATTTATAGAGTTCATGTCACTAGTTCAGATCATTCCATGAGAGACCTTGATCTTAGTAGAGATGTGTTTCATGGTTGTGGATGGTGAGGATGATATCCTAGTGTCCTACATTTGTTTACATTTAATTTTTAGACATCTTGTAGATCCTATATAGATCTATAAGATGCATATTATGTTATGTAGTTTGATGATCCACATGAAATAATTTTCCCATATTAGTCCATATCATGGGTATATTTACCAGGGGTGTCACCTTAGATCCTAGGGTTCACTATATATTTTTTGTTCTACCCCCTTTTATTTATGAATTTTATTTTATACCAACTATTATTAGATTTTGACTAAGATGATCATATCACATGTGCATGTTCTTGTATATAAAAAAATGTGATAGGTTTTCCATTGGGGGTAGCTTACAAAGATTTATTTCTCAACCCTGATGTATGCACCTAGGTGTTCATGCAAACCATTTTTATGATTTTGATCATAGGATGCACAATAGATGAGGATGATACCTAGTTTTATGACCGCTCATGTAAAGTCTGATGTTCGATCTAGAGTAGATCAATAGTTGTGAAGACTGGCCATATGGTATGGCTTAGAGTTGGCAGTAGAATTTTGTGTATTTAGTTTCATTTTTATTATATATATGTTATGATTCTAGTGGGAAATAAATTATTGTACTATCATTATTGTGATAATTTTTGGATATTTACATATTCTATTTATTATTCTGAAGTTTATTTATATTGAATACTCTAATGTTTATTTTATGGATATTTTTTATGCATGCTTTTATTATACTCTGAATAGAGGCTATAGTGTAACACCCCTAGAAAAGTGGGACTTAAAATACTAAATTTTATTACCCATGTTAACAAGGTCCGCTTTTATTTTTAAGATTATATATGATTATAACTCCATAGTTAATCATGGATTGTCCAAAAGTAGTGTTATCATGGGTGACCTCTTGAGAAGTTTCCTAGGGTGTGTCTGAGTAAGGACAAAGAACACTAAAAGAAAATGTGTTAACTTACAGGGATAGTCATTAGTCTGATAAGTAACCCTGGTGGGTAATATAATGTGGTGTTATGGGAAGGAAACTATCGTATTATAGGAGACCCATGGGGTCATATGACCATGTTCATGACCTAAGGAGGTTGGGTCATGGAAAAGGTTATTGGAGCCAATACCCAACCTCAAGTGTAGAGGAACTTCATGGATTTTAGTTGTGGTATCTACAATGAGGGATTTATGCTTTACAAGGGGGGGATTGTAAAATTTTAAGGGGTCAAGGGTGAGTTATTATTCTTATTTTATAGATCTTGGATTGTTTTTTGGATTTTAGATTGGGATTGGACTAATTCTTGTATCCAAAATGGATATATAAGGTCTATCAGCTAGTCGGGGAAGTCCATCGGCCATCCGTTGGAAGGATGATATAAGGTGTTTCCTATAAGAAGACTATCAGCCAGCCAGTGGGGTCCACCAGCCATCTGATGGGTGGATGGTAGAATAGAGTTCTTATAAGAACCCCACCAGCTAATTGGTGAGTTTCTCAAAGTTTCATGCATTCTGCCTGGCACCACCAGCTAGCTGGTGGAAGCCAGTGGCTAGCCAGTGATGTTGTTCAAGGTGAGTAATTCTAGGTTAGTATCATAATTTTTTTTATTTAATCTTTATTTTTTATCTAATCATATCCCTAAAACCTAAATCAACCCCCATGAACTTAGAGACTCTCTATAAATTATTGTGCCCCTTACAACCTCGTTTCATCATGGATCGAAGGGTTAGTTTATGCATAAAATCTATTCTAGTGATTATAATATCATTTTGAACTTGAATTCCTCTTTTTTCATATCTCTTCTTCTTCAAGAGTGGTGGTTCCTTGTGTCATTGATGGATCCATACCTTGACTTGATGAATTGTGTTTCTATTATCCTTTATCGTTTGATTATATCCCTTTATCTCCCTTTGTTAATGGATCCCTTGGTGATGAAATTATCATGAATTGAGGTGTATTTTTTATAAGTAAATTCTTATCAATTGAAACTATTGTTTCTTTATTAATTGAATTGGATTTACAGTTGATTTTAAAATCATTATTTGAGTCTTTTGATAAATTATTTTGAAATTTCATGATGTTTGTGATGAAATCTCTTTGACGATGTATTTTGAATTAAAGAGTTTATTTCTAGAAAATGATCATGAAATTAAATGAATAATTTGAATAATGATTTTGATAATTCATTTTGAGAAGATATGGAATGAAATGTTTTTTATTTGAAATGAATTAAATTGATTTCAAAGGTTTCATTTTTTGATGAAAAACATTTGATGTTGGTTTTTAAATTAAATGGAATTTTTTGAAACTTGAACGTAGGGATGGTTGAAATGATTTTAGATTGATTGAAATTAATGTTATCCCCATGTATGATTGATTTCGTTGAGGAAAATGGGATCCTTTTTAGATTGGTGGGAAGAACACATTATATGAATGTATTATCTCTACCTAGAAATGGATTGATGATAAAAATTATGACTAAAAATATTGAGGGAAGGGGGTTCATTCTTTAGTTTGTTCTCATATTCCCCTTATTCTTGGGATCTAGGGAAGTATGCACACCATGATCCATATTTTTCACATATGTGTGATAATCACTATACTAACCTAACCCCAAGACTCTTAACCATGGTGTTATGATTGTAATTATTTTTATATAATATTGTTTGATATAACTTTTTATTTATTTCTATTTTTATTAAAACTATTATTCTTGCCTTTTTTTAAAAAGATTCTGCCTATTTTAAAATAAATTCACTTCTGTAAATATTTTATACCATCCATTGAAATGTTTTGGAAATAATGTTTTGATATAAACTATGAAAATACTAACATGCCATATTTTATTTAAAATTGATCATATTTGGGTTTATATAATATAAATTGATTATGGAATAGATGGTTAGATCATACTCTGCTTTGTTTCTCACACCCTACTTTTGAATTTTGTAATTTAAAGAATTTCTTATACTATGTCTCAAAAAATGGAATTCACCACTCGATGGAAGTGGTTATTCTGGATAATGGGACCTTAGTAGTATAAAGTGTCTTTTGGAGCATGTGATCCACTTATTATTATGAGATCTTGTGAATATATTTTTGATGGTTATGTGATTACTCTATATGAAGTTGTGTTTTTAAGAAATTTTTTTTCTACCTTGTAGAGTTTTAATCTTGATGTCTGCATTGGCATATTGACTTTTCATTGATTCTTATATCTAATCTATATTTATTAGTTATTCTTGTGTAAAAATTGTTCCCTCTTTATTTTTATTGATTCCTAGTAATTAATCTCCAGACCATGGGGAATGGGAACACCCTTTAGGCCATGGTAGAACTTTTTTAGGCACTATTTAGGCCGAATATCTAGATCGATTCATGAAAAATTATTATCAAAGGAGTTTTTTTCCTTTCTTGTATGTAGGTACGTAGTTTGGGGTGACTTGGTAGACTAAATAAATGATTTACATGACTTAAGGGGTGGGATATGAGTAATTTACCATTCATAATGAGCTTTAATTTACCATAGGTTATTGGGAAAAAGTTTCTTTGAGGAGTTTTTTATCTAAATCTAGAATTTTTCCAAGCCTTGATCGGAATTTTGTGTTTCCAAGTTGAATTTTGATTGATAGATTTTATGATAATGTGTCTCTATAATTATGTTTTCTAATTATATATTGATGTTTTATAGTACCATTCCTCTAAGAATACATTTTAATAGACTTTAAAAGGTATATCCTGATGAACCATGGTGAGAGAACCCTCTATTTGATCAAAACCTTGTATAGGTTGTTTTTTATGCAGTCTAAGCTCTAGGCCAAGTAGATACACCTATTCCCATTCACCCTATAAAGGTTTTACCTTGTAGGGATAATAATAGAGATCATTCCTAGGAGTTTCTTCTTCAAAACTGCTATATTTACAGGGAATGAATGATCCTCATGAGGCATAGGATTGGTAAAAAATATTGAGAAACTCTTTGAGTTTTTAGAGAAATTGTATTTTATTAAGGTGAAATGTGTTATTTTCAAACTTGAATCATATAAAAATATGTGGTGGGATGTTATATTCTATAAAAAATAATATTATATTGAAATGTAAAGACATCAGAACACTTTTCATGGAAAAAATCTATCCAGATTTGATGTTATTGGATAAGTTTATTGAATTCCTCAATCTTCAGGAAGGTGAACATATAGTGACTCGATATTCCGGTCATTTTACTATAATTTCTTAGTTTTCACTTAAGGTAGTGTCAAATTAGATGTTTAAGTCCTATATGTTTGATATTTTCTTTGAGAATAAATATGATATTAGTTTTAATAATGAATCTTGACTCATATGATGATGTTTTGGATAGATCTTTGATGGTGGAACTTGACTTGGTGAGTAATTCATAGTTTATGGGAGTTCCTCCTACTCTTAGTCATAGTTTTTATAGTTCCTTAAAAGGGGAGATAAATTTTAGTGAATTTAATTATGGAAATGATGGTGGGGTCCTTGATAGTATAATTTCTCCAAATCATTTTTATTATCTATTAAAGGACAACTAACTCTTTTCCAATGTGGAAAAGTTGGGCACTCAAAGAATTCCTCTATAGAGGAACCAAAAATATATAGCTCTTATGGATTCTCAAAACACTTACATAGGTTTTTCATGTGTTTTAAACTCTATGTAGTTTTATAGGATTGATGGTAATAAGAGTATTTGTGTAATGGTCATATGCTTCATGAAAAAGGGGGTCTACATGCATGTATCAGGAATGAAGCTTCTTCATGTTGTGGATGAGTCTCTAGTGGAAACTAATGTGGGTCATATGATAGTGAGAGGTACACTTAATATTGATTCATATTTAGTGACTAATTTATTTAATATTGGGGCATCTCATTCTTTCATATATACCTACACTATGAACTTACTAAATCATTCCACTGAGCTCATGCCTTATGTGATAGAAATTTCTACACCTCTTGGGATAAAGAGATAGTAGGGACTCTTTTACCCCTCTTATATATTCTCTTTATCAACAGTTGAGATTGTATAGGAATTTTTATTCTTGATATTAAACATCTTATTTCATTCTTATAATGGACTGGTTAATGGAATAAAAATCTTGAATTGACCATTGTATTTGGCAGGTCTCCTTTATCTCCCCTGATGGAGAGTGCCTTGTTTTTTAGGGATAATGGGACTTGAGGTATAACTAATCCAAGACTCATCTTATATATTTACTTATGATAATATCCATTTATTATTTTGAACTGTAGTAGTAATATTCATGTGGGTATCTCCCTAAAATGGCTATTGAATTCCCAAATGTATTTCTGTTATACGTTTCTGGTTTTCTATCAGGGTGGGAGGTTGAGTTCTTTTTTTTTTTAGTTATAGGTACCCAACCTATATATATTACTATTTATGAATGGAACCATATAAAATTAATTAGTTAAATTCATAGTTGGATAACTTGATGTTCAAAGGCATCATTCAACCCAGTGTGTCACCTTAGTTAGTGCTAATTTTTTTTGCAAAGAAGACTGATGGAGCCCTTTGCTTATGTGTTGATTACTAAAAGATCAATCAAGTTTCAATCAACAAAAATTACTTGTTTTCCTAGATTGAAAAAAAAATTATTAGCTAAAAGGGGATAAGTGGTTTTCTAAGATTAATATTCAATATGGTTATCACCAACTTAGGATCAAGGAGTCAGATATCCCTAAGACCACTTTTAGGAGAAGGTATGGCCACTCTGAGTATTGTTTTATGTTTTTTAGTCTATCCAATTACCTTTCTATATTTATAGAATTATTGAACATGATTTTACACCAATAAATTTATACTCTCATGGTGTTATTCATGGATTAAAACTTGGTTTACTTTAAACCCGAGGAGGATTCTATGCATCATTTGAGAATAGTTCTATACATCTTGATAAATCACTAAATTTTTTCCAGGATATCCAAATTTCATTTAAGGATTTTATAAGTTACATTTTTAGAGAATGTGGTATCAAAACATGTTATCTTATCTGATCCTAAAAAGATAAAGGCTTTAATGTATTGGGAAGAACTATGAAATATCTTTAAGATTTATATATTCTTAGGTTTGTCAGGGCATTATCACTAGTTCATTAAAGATTTCTAAAAAAATATTCTCTATTGACCAATATCACTTATAAGGGAGTTCATTATTTGGGGTGTTATTATATTCCCACTAGACCTAGAATTTTATTTCACTGAGATGTGTGAGAATATAAGTACTAACCTAAGTCCAGAACTCTTAACCATGGTGTTTTGATTGTAATGATTTTTAAATATTAGGGTTTGATAGAATTATTATTTATTTCTATTTTGATATAAATGATTATTCATGCATATTTTGAGAAACCTGATTATATAAGACTGTTTTGAAGGAAATTCACATTTTTTCTTATTTTATACCATCTATTGAAATGTTTTGGAAATAATTTTTTGATATGAACTATGAAAATATCACCAAGATATTTTTTATTTAAAATTTATCATACTTGGGTTTATCTAAAAATAATTGATTAGGGAATACTTGTTAAGATCCTATTGGTATTTTTTTCTCACACCCAACTTTTTCCTTTAGGCATTGGTATACTTTAATATTATAGGTCTAGGAAAAGGGAAATAACCACTTATTGTCAGTGGGTGTTCTTGATAATGGGACCATGGGAGTTGGTGGTTACTAGTGTAGAATGTTATCCACTTATTATGAGGAGATATAATGATGATTTTTTTATGTTTATGTCATTTTTCGGGTTGAATTTCTATTTTTTGGACTTTTTTTTCTATCATGTAGTGTTTTACTCTTGATTTTTGTTTTAGAATAATGATTTTTTATTAATTATTATCCAATTATTTTCCTTGATTGGATATTGTTATGGTGAAATAAATTCCTATTTCTTGTTATTTTTTCCCAATGTTGAATCTTATAAAGGTTAGAGAGGGATATATGATCTTTTATGATACATAAAGTTTAGATTTGGGTTTCATTCTCATATAGGGTGATCATGTGTTGGATTATGGTTCTCATCAGCTATAGCCTCATGAAAAGAACTATCTCAAACACAATCTTGAACTCACATTTGGTATGCATAGTCATAAGAGTTAGAGACATTACCGTTTCATATATATTTTTACCATTTAATATTATCACAAAATATTGATTTATATCTTCACATAAAAATATTTTAATATTTATTAGAGGTGATGTATGGATTACCTTTAATATTTTGACTTTTATATTTCCTACACCCTTACTAAGGTAAATGTTTTTATTGATTCTATGAGTTTGAAACTTCCATCCCACATCGAGAAAGAGTCATCTGAAGAGTGAAACCCAATGAATCTCGTTGGTCATATGCATTTGGGAGTCTGAGAGGATGGGAATGAGGTTTTTTTTGTGAGTGTTTGGTTGACATATTCTCTTCTCAAGATGATTCTCCAGGAAAATAGATTGAAGATGAGTTCCAAGGCATTGAGGGTTATTTATATGGTGGGGAGACCATCAGTGAATGGTATCTATGTTCTAAGGGTATCCTTTTCTTCAAGAACCACTTTTTTATTCCATCACCTATGAGAAAGGTTATGATGGTAGATTATAATCATTCCTAGTGGGTGGTACACCTAGTAAAAATTAATATGTTTCATGATATTAGGCATTTTTTAGTGACTATATATGAAATGGGAATTTTCTAATTTTATTTATTTTTTTATACTTGTTAACATATTAAGGCTGAGAATAGGAATCATTCTGGCCTACTTCAACCACTTCATGTCCAAAATGGGAAGTGATATGAGATATCAATTAAATATTTTATTAGGTTGGTGCATAATATTTGAGAAAATAATGTGATTTTTCTATTAATAGATCAGTTTAACGAATTGGATCACTTTATTCACATTCGTGATATTACCAAAGTTGAGGAATTGAGAAACCTATATCTGTAAGATATCGTCAAGTTATATATAGTTTTGTAATCTATAGTTTCTGATAGGGATCTCTGGTTCACTTATCATTTTTGGAGAATCCTCTAAGAGGTTATAAGATCCTAGGTAAATTTGAGCATTGCATACCATCCTTAGATAGAAGTTTAGATAGAATGGGTTATACAGATTTTGGAGGATATGATTTTCACTTGTTTCCTTGGCATTGTAGGAGTGAAATATTTCCATTTGGGGAAGGATGATTTTTCCTATAATAACATTTACCATTCATCTATTAAGATTTCACCCTTTGAGGCCTTGTATATCTGGACTTTTAAATATCTTCTTTATTAGTAATAGATTAGTGAATCTTCCCTTATGGGACCTAGTTTAGTCCCGGAGAAGAAAATTAAGATCTAGAAGATTCATTATAGAATGGTAATGTATAAGATCCAATATATGTGTCGTGTGGATCATCATCGATGTCAATTAGAGTTATTAGTCGGTGATTAGGTGTTTTCTAGAGTATTTCCTCAATTAGTTCATCTATATCTTAGAAAAAATAGAAATTTATGACCTAGATATGTGATACCATTTGAGGTTGCTGAGTTGATTGGAAAGGTGGAATAATATTTTTATTTTTCATCATATATTACATCAATCCATGACATGTTTTATGTATTGTGGATCAATAAGTATATTTATGACCTATTTCATGTTTTGATTTGGAAGGGACTCAATGTGGAACTAATATGACCATTATTGAGTATCTATTTTTGATTATCAATTCTCAGATGAATTTTCTTTATAGGAAATCTATAACTACGGTTCAAGTGTTATGGAAGTACGGTTATGATTCTCATGAGACATGGGAGAATGATTAATTGATGAGTGAGGAATGTACTTACCTCTTTACTATAAATTCTTCTTGATCATATTTCTAGGGTAAGAAAACATTTATTGTGGGGATAATTGTAACACACTAACACTTACTTTTAGGTGTGATTCATTTTTACCCATTTTCCCCTCTTTTTATGAGGTGATCTAGGATTATTACCATTTATTACTGGTTGTACTTTCTTTTATGAGACTTTTTAGGGGTCAGGGTGAGTGTTGATTCTTTTTCAAAAGTGTGGGGAATTTTCTGGGAGTTTAGATTGGGAGTTGATAGGATCCTATATCCAAAATGGCTATATGAGTTCCACCGGCTCACTGGTGAGGGTTAATGGTTGGTTGGTGGAAGGATGGTCATAGGGGTTTCCTATAAGAAACCAAATAGATATCCTATGAGTGCCACTATCCAGAAAATAGTTGGATGGTATAATATAGTTCCTATAGAAAATCTATTTTCTAGCTGATAGGTTCCTAAAGGCTTAGGCATTATGCCCCATTCCACAAGATTTCTCTTGGAATCTAGAAGCTAGCTGGTGACATCATTAGGGGTGAGGAATTATATGGTAGTATCATAAATTTATTTATTTTAATCCTAGTTTTATTTCTACATTCATTACCCTCGAACCTAAATCAACCACCAGGATCTTGGAGACTCTCTAAAGGTGACTTTCTCCCTTCAAACCTCATTTATTAAATAAAAAAGTGTTTATTTCTACATTGGATCTCTTATGGTGAGTGTAATCTTGTTTTGAATGTTAATTCTTCTTTGATCATATCTCTTATTCTTTAAGAGTGGTGGATCATCATTTCATTGTGGATCTGGACCTTGACTTGATGAATTGTGTTTCTAGGATCTTTTATTGATCTATTATAGCCCCTCATCTCCCTCTATTCTTGGATCCCCTTTCAACTGTTAATGATATCATGAATTGATGAAGGTGATTTCATAAAGAAATTCCTATCATTTGAAACCATTGTTTCTTAATTAATTTGAAATGGATTTATAATTTATTGTCAAATCTTTATTTGAGTCTTTTGATAAATGATTTTGAAATGGAATAGTGTTCATGATGAAATCTATTTTACAATGGATTTTGAATTAAAGTGTTGATTTTTGTAAAATGATCTTTAATTGAAATTAATGGTTTAAAGCATGATTTTGATGATGATTTTTTAGAAGATATGGCATGAAATGTTTTATTATTTGAAATTAAATGAATTAATTTTAATGGAATTAATTTTTTATGTGAACCATTTGATGTTTTTTTTAAATGAAATTTAATGTTTTGAAACATGAACTTGAGGTTTACTAAAATGATTTATTGGAAATATTTTATATTGATTTAAATGAATGATAACCCCATGTATGATTAATTACTTTGAAGAGCATGGGATCCTAGGTTGATAGGTGGGAAGAACAAACACTAGGAATGTATTAGCACTACCTAGAAATATATTAATGATGAAAATAATTACTAAACATATTGAGGAAAGGGAGTTCATTATTTGGGGTGTTCTCATATTACCCCTAGTATTAGGATTTAGGAAAGTGTGCTCACCTTGAGCTATATTTCACTAAGATGTGTGACAATCCCTATACTAACCTAACCCTAGGACTCTTAACCATGGTAGAATGATTTTAATTTTTTATACATTCTAGTGTTTGATATAAATTATTATTCATTCCTATTTTATAGAAATGGTTATTCATGAATGTTTTGAAAAAGATTCTTATATATTCCTATTTTAAAATAAATTCACTTTTATACTTGTTTTATAATATCCAATGATATTTTTTGGAAATAATTTTTTGATATGAACTGTAAAAACATTATCATGCCATGTTTTATTTAAAATTGAGAGTATTCGGATTTATCTGATATTGATTGCATATGGAATACTTGGTAAGACCATACTAGTATTTGTTGCTCACACCCTTATTTTACCTTTGGGTGTTTGTTGAATTTCTTATGTCGGGTCTAGGAAAAGGGAAATAACTACTCAGTGGTGGTGAGTTTTCTTGATAGTGGGACCTTGGGAGTTTGTGGTGAATGATAGAGAATGTGATACACCATTTATGAGTAGATATTATGATGATTTTTTTTATGGTTTTGTGATGTATGAGGATGAATTTCTATTTTTTTTACTTGTTTTGTCTACCTTATTAAGTTTTACTCTTGATTTATATTTTAGAATAATGATTTTTTATTTATTATTATATATAATAATCATTCTCTAGTACTTGTTCTTTATTCATAGGTACTATTATACAACCCATGGGGGTCAAGAATGCTCTTTTGTCCATGTCATAACTAGTTAGAGTGTCGTTTAGGTAGGTAATATGGGTCAGTTTGGGATATATAGTATCCCAACTATATCCTTGTTGACCCTTGATGCTAGTTGGTATCCTTTTTGTATATGGAGGTACTCTTGAGACCTTATAGAGAATAAAATCAGGTGACGTGTTAGGTCAACCTGGGTTGGTTCATTATAACGGTTATGATGAAACAATTATAGTTAAAAAATAAAATACATAATTATTTATTTATTTATTTTTATATATCTACATCTCCCTTAGAATTTATTTTTAGAATAAGGATAAGGGGATTGAGATTTTTTCATGGATTCATCCATCATGTAGGGGTATCCTTTGCTGGAGATTGGTAGAAATTTTTGTAGATCATTATAAGTGTCAAGAAAGGTATGGTTATTTACACTGATACTCCTTTTATTCAAGAAAACTTCCCTATTATTGATTTCTTGCTTATAATTTGAATTCAGAGGTGGTATAGTAAAATAATTATCTATATTTTAAGACAAACCTTCTACCTTTGTAATTTTTAAAATCTTATGAATAGATTTAGATAAATTATAGAGTTAATCACAAGGGGTTTTTTTGATAAATTAATTGATTAAATTTTAATTTAAATGGTTTATTTAACCTACCATGTGTCATTGGAAATACCTTAATGAGATGAATCCACCCTCATGGTAATCACTCCAATCGGTGTTGTAGATTAGGATAGAATCTAGATAAGTTTCTTCCCTTCTCAATTACACTCTAAATTTTGAGTCTCTTAGGATTCGATCGATGGAAAACTAAGGATATAGAATTGGGGGTCTAAAATATGCAAACTATGAAATTTGATGTCCATCTAAGGTGGTAAAACACTATGGATAGTGGATGGTGGTGAGGTAGAGTATAGAAAAAATCTAGGGTCTCTAGGGAAATCATTTATATTTGATATCACATTGAATGGATATTTAATCACTACATTATCCATAACATATAGGGTGGCATGAAATTCACATGTTGGAAGCATGATTATATATATTCATCTGATCAAATGATTGTATGAATTCCTAGAGGTTTATGCTGAGGTGGTGGGTTTTTTATAGGTAAAATTAACTATTGTACTATCATTTTATGAAGATGATATCAGTACTGAGAGGTAATGAAATGAAAGCACATGATGTGGCCTGATGTGGCTCGTTCAATCAAATTGATAGAACGTCCATGGGAACAAGTGATGTAACTCACCCAAGGTCCATATGATTATAGAAAAATGATGATCGTACAGTTTCAAGGAAAAAAAGAGTGTGTGAGTATAGTGGTCTACTTATCCCATACATTAGTGTACCATGTGGATCCCCCTATTAGAATAAAAAACTAGGTGTGTGGGATTTCATGAGAGGTTGAAATTAGACCATAAATGTTGTTTCATGCTCTTATTTTCATTTCTCACCCAATAAAATCAATTTTAGGTCATTTCAAGATCATATTATGGTTGATTTAATCCTTTTATGATTAAATATTTATGAAAATTATTATTATTTAATAATAATAATTGTAAAAATATTTAAAAGAATAATTTTCATGAATTATCACCTTAGGTAACTGGATATATTATTACTGAGTGGAATGGACTTAGTGGGATGTGAGTCACCTAACAAGGATGTCAAAATTTCCATGGTCTTATTATATAAATATTTTCATTATTAAATATTATTATTATTTTTATAAATAATGTGGAGACTTGGTTTAGAATCTTAAATTGATCAATTGATTGAGATACTCAACCATGGTAGGTGGTGAATGTTTCTTATTGATAAATCAATGGTTGGAAAATTATAATACTGAAGTGTCATGTTTGTGTGGGATGATTGCAGAAAAATATTATTATTACTTAAAATAATAATATTTAAAGTAAATTTTATAGAACATGATAAAATGTCTTGAATGGTTTACTTTGATAAGTCCCTTAACCACAAGAGGTGGTGAATTGCCCTTATTAGTGGGTTAATGGATATTATATGAGGTTATGAAAGGAAATTGAGTTATTTAACATAATAATAATTCACTTGAAATATTTTGAAATCTCTTGTATTGGTTATGAATTCATTAACAAGTAAGGAATTAAATATGTTGACCATATATGATTTAGATGGATAAGAATAAAATAATGGAAATAAAAGGTTGATATATCACTATGGATTGATATTCCTTTATATGATGTGACATAACTACAAAAGAAACTATAAATACTAAAAAAATGAGTCATATCTGTATAATAATATAATGAAGTATGGATTGAACCTTTGGTAATATGGGTGTAAAATATTTCAAATAATTATTCAGGTGATAAAGGAGATTCATCGGTTAATGTAGTGGTGTAACATTGGTTACTTGAGATGATTTGAATGAAAATTCAAGTGAAGAAAGTGGTCTACAGTGTAAAAATGGTCGATCCTATCCTAGCCTAAGCCTAGTCTGGCTGAGCTAGGTTGGGTTTAACCCAAAAAAATTGAGTTAAAAGGAACTATCTAGGTCAAGATAAATAATTCTAGAGCATGGTACTGGACTGATCTCAGTCAAGCCATATTCTTTGAGTCTGGTCTAGTTTGTTGAGCCAGGCCACGAGCTAGGCTATTTTTACATAGATTCACAATAAAAAATGGTAAATTTTTTTAAAAAATTAGAATTAATTCCTTAAAAAACTCTTTAATTTTTTAAAAAAGTATTTAAATGTTTTATTTTAAAAAATATATAATGTTTAAATAAAAAATGTGTTATACATTTTGTAAAAAAACGTTTTATTATAACATATCAAAAAAATTTACCATATAAATATTTTTAAAAAAATAGATATATAATTATATATATAATATAAATATAATTGGCACAATTCCTCGACTAGTTAGTCCATGAATAATCTTGGAAGACAAGGGTATGTGGTAAGATTCTCCCTTACCGCAAGTTTTTCTATAATTTTTTAGGTTTTCTCCGGCATTATCTAGGCCTACAGGGAAGGCTATCAAGATGGCATTTCAGGTCAGGCCTATAAGTGTAGTTTTTGGGCTAGCCTAGCCTAAAATATAGTGTCCCAAACTCGGCTCAGACACACCCCTGACTCGATCCCAGCCTAGCCCAGACTAAGCATCTTCAGGTCGGACCTAGTGAGGTTTCGAGCCAGGTTGGGTGGGATTTCAGGCCATTGGGAAGGATTTACACCCATAAAAGTGGTATGAACCATGTTTTGATGTGACAATAGAATAATTCAATAATAAACTCATTTTTATTGAATTATTATTGATAAACGACAATGAGCAATGAATGTGGAACCCCATTGAGGATTTCATGTTATCCAGTGATGGTTAGGTGGAAAGTATTATCTTCTAGGTTGAAATGTGGTGAGATAGATAATTTAATGACTATAAATTATTGTTTATTGAATTATTATTAACTTTATACAGTCTTATTAAGTGGGATGGATCCATTGGGAAAGACATAGTAGTCATATTTCTATATGAGAATTCATGTGTGACTAATAAGGGGATCCCCAACTCATAGTTGAGATGATTGATTGTATGTACTCATATACCTTAATATGTGGTGAAACTTGTGATTGATGGATTTCGATGAGGCTAGATATGGTGGTAGGACTTCATAACACTCACCCTAGATCCAGTGTTATAGTTGGATAAGGGTGTCTATATTGTGTCTCACCCTCTGGTATGGGTAGAGATTGATGATGACATGTATATATTTACCACCACTCATTCACTACTCTGGAATGGGATGTGTTGGATATTTCTGGGGGTAGTTTGGGATAGGAAATTTCTCCAATACCCTCAGTATAAGATAGATGGATATGAGTTTTTTTCCAGTATCTCTTATTTGAAGACATGATATATAGGATATAAATATATTTATAGTTCCTACAACATACTTAGAATGTGAATGTGATAATGGTAATTCACTTGAGTGGTGACGCTTATCCTTATTTCCCCTAGTGTAGGGATCAAGATAAGAAGCAGTACACCCAATAATAACTCTACTCTATTGCTACTAATTTATGTTTATAAGTATCATTTACTCAGTAAAAGTATTGGATATGTACATTTTCTCCAGTATATCAGTATATATATTTATCCCTAGAGATGTGTATTTACTCTAGTGTCCAGAAATGTATATACTTCTAGGTACAGAGATGTTTATTTCATTTAGTGGAGATATGAATTTCCAATAGAGTTTATAAGATAATTGGAGATGTAGATTTCCTCCAATGCTACTAAGATAAGTGGATATGTGTATTTCCTACACCATATCATTATTGGTGCATCTGTGGTGAATTACTAAGTAAAATTTCTCTAATGAATTTTCTAATAGGATTTTTTCTCATTTTCATGGAACTTTTTTATTTGGAGAGCATGATAAAAGTGATCTGTGGGTTGATTGATCGGGATAGTTCATGATCATACTCACTGGGGACATTGAGTAATATCAGACTTGTCTATACATTATGTGTTATTGATACATAATGACATTAATTTTTATGGATCCATATCATTTGTTAGGATAACCATACTTTGTATTTTTATACTCACCTATGAATGGGAACTTACACATTTAGTCTTAGTTAATATATGGTTGATTGGGTATGTTTATGATCATGTCATCATTTGGAACTTAACTAGGATGTAATTTTTCCTTTCATGTGACAAGTATGCCATATTTTCCCTTGATTAAGATAGACTTAGTAAGTGTTCATCCAATCCTAAATAGTACACATGATGTGCTTATCTATTCAGATGAATGACATGAGATATAATCATCCATAAAGGTGAATGATGTGTGACATAGTCATCGACCAATTCAATTTATATTTATAGAATCGAGAACCTATGAGTTGGTTATATGGGTGATATATCTATTTTATATCTATAATCTCATTGTTTTTTAATTATGAATTAGAATATTTATGCCTGGTTATAGTGATTTATGTTTATTCATGGTAAATATATCATATAAACTAATATGTAGTAAAATGGTGGTGATTTGTGTAACACCACAGTAATTTGTTAAATAATACATTAAGTTATGAAAAATAATAATTTAAATTAAGCATTTTAATTAATAATAATACTTATAAATAATTATATTTCAAATTAATTTTAAATTAATGTTCTAAAAACAAATACTATTTTATAATATTATTTTTTGCAAAATAATATTTTAATTTGGATATATGTATTTGATTATTTTCATAAAAATAATTATAAAATTATCAAAAGGTTATTTAACAAAATATTTTTAACGAATGTATTTAATTTTATCCTTAATAAAATTATTTATTTTACGATGATAGAAATAGTATGTAAATTATTTTATCATAATTTGAATACATTAAATAAATTATTATTTTTAAGTATTATAAGTTGTAATATTAAAATGTCAAATTCTTTTTTAAAGTGACACTATTTTAATTAATGGTATTAAAATTATGAGGTGATTTGAAATAAATAAATTTTTAATGTTCATATTATAATAACACGTTTTAAAAAATATCAATATAATAATTATGATATTTTTTAAATTATAAATATATATAATATAAAAAAATGTGAATGTATAAAAAGTTACACATTTTTTTTAATATATATAATTATATTAATATAAAAATAAATGAATATAAAGAATAAAACAAAAACAAAAAATATTGAAATGTTTTATAAATTTATATGAGTTATGAAAATATAAATTATATGTTTTATAAATATGTATAATTATTGTATATATAAAAACTTGAATTAATAAATATATATATAAGTATATGTTTATAAAAATTTATAATTATACTTTTCTTTTTATCATATATATATATATATATATTAATTATATGTTTCTAAATATATATATTATCATTTTTTATGTGCTCTATTATTATAAATGTGAGATAGAAAAAAATAAAAAAAAAGGTTTAAATTATGATAATGAAATTCTTGAAACGTGACACCCACAAAAGAAAAAAAAGAAAAGTGAAAATTGGGTAATGGGAAACGTGAAAATGAAAAACAAGAAAAATGAATAAATGAAATATTAAATGAAATGAAGATAAACCTTACATATTCCTCATTTATTCTTTCTCTCACCAATAGAACTGACTATCGACCAGCCCCGACCTAACCACACCGTCGTCATCATCCTCTTCCGACGACCACTATTACTGAGATGACTTCTAACTGCCCGATTTACACAGCCTCATCTAGACCATCTCTCCAAACCCCTGACTAAATTCTCTATTTTTGTACATCCTCAAACCAGTAGGTTGACGCTTACTTTTATCCATTTATTTCCATCGTTGAAGTCACCCTCCCTCCTTGGCCCATCTCTTTTTTTTTACTTCTAAAAATAATTGAATAAATTATAAAGAAATAAAATCAAATCCATGACTTATCAACTCTCACAGCTTACTTCGGAATCCATTGATATAAAATAACTAAAATTCCAATCAACTAAAAATAATTATTTTCCACCTGCACTGTGTTTTTTTATTTTAATAATGTGATTTTAGTTATTTAAACCCTCACCTTACACCTGACCCATATCTTCCCTAACTCTCCTCTGCTTCCTGCTTGAAAATTTAGTAGCTATCAGTCCCTTGTTGATACAAACCAAGGTAAGGGATAAAATTATTTTCAATTTATAAGGATTTATATATATATATACTAATTTATACATATGTATGTTTTAGTATTTGTTCCTGTCTTTTTTTGTATTTTTCAAAACTAAAGATGTAAGGGTTTATTTTATTTTATCAAACTATCTTCATTTTACATGAATTTACATATATATATATATATTACATATATATGTGTGCATATATACTTATATGATTATCTATTTTCATAAAATATAATATAAGGGTTTTTATTTAAATTTTAATTCCAAGCCTATGGTTTGAATGGATTTAGTTTTATTATTGGTCAAATTGTGTTGATTATAAATATATACATGTGTGTGTGTGTACGTATATGTCTATATTTCTATCTTTCAGATTATATTAAACAGTTGTTTTTTTAAATTTTTATCTCTAAGCTAATATGTTGTAAGATAAATCGTTTACCAAAGGGTTCGCTTGTATTTTCAAAAACATCAATTTATGTATAAGGTATAAGGATATATATATATATATATATATATATATATATATATATCTCAGTTTTTTATTAAAAATGTTTAATCTTTTATTTCCAAATCTATATTCGAGGTTAGAATTTATTCTTAATCTATCAATTTATGGTTTATTTTTATGTACAACCTTAGTTTTTAAATAATAATAGTTATCATTTTATGTGAAAATCCTAAACAAGCTATCATTTGATTTGCTAATTTACATATAACCAATTATTATGTCATTCATAATTATCAATGTCCATCATTTAGATTATAAATAACATGCCATGCATTTTAAGATCAAGTGTGTTTTTATTTTGATTATCCATTTTATTTATGAATTTTCAAATAAAGATAGTTATTCCAATAATGAGATTATCCTAAAAAAATTGAGAAACTCTCAAGAATATGTTGATGATATGTGATAATAAAGGTTATTTTATTTTAAATAAAATAATATTATGTGTGTATTTTTGAAATTTTTTGGGTTAGGCTTGAGAAATGTAGGTCCATTGAAAGTGTTTTAAAAAATTAGCACGAGTATATTATGTGACGTTATGGGGAGTGAATCCATAAGTCTTAAGGGAACTTTTTTCCATATAATTTATGAATATAAGCCTTATGGTTTTTATTATAGTCTCCCAAGATTCATAAATGACCCACTATAAATTATTATTTTAAATGGATAAATCCCAAAGATCTTTTAAATTATTATTATTTTGAGAAAATAGTGGTTTTATAATATATATAGATAGATAGATAGATATAGATATCAATTTTTAAAAATACTAATTGTAAGTATATATATTTATTCAAAGGTAATATTTTAAATGTATTTATTTATGGTTTTAAAACCCCTTACTGTGCATTCTAAATGCTCACCCTACATTTTAAAATAATTTTTGTATAGGTTTGGTAGATTTATCAGTGATGTATTTTTATATGTGGAGTCAGCTCACTGAAGATTATTTTGTTTATTTAATTTTATTTTTGTGCAGCTTTGATGAAATGTAATAATTGTATTTAATTTTAAAAAACCCATATCGTTAAAGGTCCTCTATTGTATAAAGAACATTGTATTTTTCAGTTTCTTTTATAAAAAAATTACACATCATGTTTTAGCATTGGATTCAGGATGCTGGGTTCTGGGGAATTATAATTTGGAAACTCACATATTGTCATAGCATGACACCAAAGGATTGATGTGAAGAAAATAAAGAGGACCATATCCAAAGGATATTAATTCTATGAAACCCTATTCACACAATTATAGTTCAAATATTGTGGATCTAATTGAATTATTGCAAGACCATACAAGTTGAAAGACTTTTTCAAGTTGTAAATAAATATTTCATCTAGTTGGTATCATGAAACACAATCACACCATGAAAATATTATTCAATGTAAAAAAATTCAAATCCATGTGTGAATCATAGATAATATAATCCTTGAAGACCAAATACTTGGGTCACGCTATGATTTTCTATCACGGTGTGAAAATTTGAGATAGAATCAATTGGAAGGACATAAATACCATTCATGTTATGACCATTAATTAACATTATAAATGGGACACATGACTAAATTAAAGAGATGTTATTTTTCTCCTAATTTCAGGGAGATTTGATGTTACTTTGTCCGAGAGACCATGAGGAAACTTGTTGACTTATAAATTGTGGATTCGACCATAGGGAGAGGAATTTGATTACTAAAAGGGAGATACAACTAGGGTTATGATCTAGAGATCATTCATCATATTTAGTACTTTATTTATACTATTCCATTTTTTTCTATAAAATATGAATGTTGTTTATTCTAATTGAATCCTACTATTTCAAGTACTTATTTTCATTTATTATTTATTTTATTTTAATTCTACTTTTTCTATGTGTTTTTATTTCAATCTATTCTCTCCACATGTGATTGTATCTACCCCCTCCATGTGTGTATAATTCTCTAATGGGTTAGGGATAGAGATTAGGTGTATCATACATCAATAAAACATTAATCTAAACAAGGTAAGGATGATTAGGTTAGGAATTAGGATTGGAGCATAATTTCTAAATTACTTCCCTATGCATGATCTGAACTAATGTATTTCATAGGGAAGATAACCAAACCTAGTTGATGTGATCAAGTAATGAACATTATCTTAGATTTTCCTTCCATTATTATATTTTTTATCAATGTGTCTAATCGTTTCCATCAATCAACCAAAGGATTGCCATTAGTTATACAAAATTGACCTAATTGACTATAGGAGGTTGGTTACTCTAGGGAAACTTTATGTCCAATAATATTAGACCAAACCATAACCTAATTAAGGATATATTTAAAACTAATCCCCTAAAATTGATTTCTCAATCCCTATATTTTTTTCATTTATTTTTCTTTACTATTATTCTTTATTTTAATAATTAAAATTAGTAAATAATGTGTTGTGATTTTGAAAAGATCGTGATAATTTAATTATTGGTCAAGATTTGTCATTATGCTCTCCCTGTTTCATAAAGGATCAACCTAGTACATCCACTATTCTATGCCTTATTAGTTAGTGTGGTTTGATAAAATTTATAATTTATAATTTGGTTCAATCAGATGATTTAATAACATCCTTTGGGACAATTTAATTTTGGGGTCATTTCCATGGAACGGTAGAACGTAGCTAATAACTTGATATTGATTTCTTTGGTAAAATTATTTTCTTATGTCATTTATATTTACTTAATTTAGTTAAGTTTTTTGTTTTTGTTTTTTATTTTGTTTTTTATTTTAATTTTATATGCTTGATTTTCTGTGGTGGTGTAAAAGATAGAACACACAATGTAAGGATATTATGTTGCATTGTCACCAAAGCACATTGGATTACATGAGGTGTATGCTATGTGGGCAGCTCCAAGATGTGAAGGGTGGTCACAACATGAAATAAACTGGGATGATTCATATCCCTATGGTTATGATGATTGTTTTAATCATCAATGGAGAAACACTTGCTACTAAGCTATGGAGGATATTCTGGATATTTAGACTACGAAGGTGTACTCTGGGATGAGTAGTATTATCAAAAATAACCTCCCATTAAATTAACCTAATAGAATGAGTCATAGTGATATTAATGGAATTACTCATGATGTCTATTGAAACTTTTAATAATAATATGAATGATAATTAGTTAATTCATGGAGAATATGGATAAATGATTAATAACCTTTCTCATACTATTACAACTTTAGATTCTATTCTGAATAACTTTCCATTGATTTCTATCATAGGAAGTTAAAAGGTGAAGTTTGTTGAAGAAAATAAGGAAGTGGTGAAACAAATTCAAATTAATGAGAAAAAACATTGAACAATTCCCTAAAATTAAATAAGTGAAATAATAAAATTAAATAGTGGGGTAGGACTTCCATGAAACTACTAAAACCTTCAAGAAATAAACAACTTCATAATTGTAAACATAGAAGATGTGCGATGAAATTAAAGGATTGATTATAGCACCCAAAGAATATGAGAATAATGAAGATATGGTGGATCAAAGGAACTACAAAATATATTCAAGTTTTGAATTTCATATGCTTTCATTAAAAAATCAATTTCTGGACTCTATCACTTGAATTGTTCAAGAATAAACAATGGATGAGGAATAGAAGACATACTGTATATGAAAAACATAGGCATACATGGGTAAATACAAGATGGTTATCTTTGTATCTTGTTCCTATTTGCTAAAAATGGAATAGGTTAAGCTAAAAACCATTAAAAATATCATATTTTGGGAGGTAACCTATGTTTTAAATTTTTTCTAGGATATAATTTTATTAAATTGGTTTAGGTTAAGAACTCTCATCGTGGTCGATTAGCCTATATTTTTAATCTTTAATGTGTGGGTTTCTAATTTCACTTTTTTTGAATTTTCAAGTATAAAATAGAAGGCACTAAGCCAAGAGGATGGAGTGGTTATAGTTGGATAAGGATTGTTTTTGTATAGAAATTGGAGAAGTTGCAAGTAATTCACACTAAGAAAAGAAAATTAACACTATGAATTATTATACAACAGAATATGATACATTATTATAAGGGGGTACTATTTTTATTTAATTATATTTATACCACAAAAAAATTTCCATTACCTGTTTTTAAAAAAATATCTTAATTTTTTCAAGCCCTTAATTGAATTAGAGTCTCCCATAGTGGCTAGAATTCATTGTCTTGTACTCATTGATCTAGGTGAAATTAATTCTTATGATAATTCTTTTAACTTGTTGAAAATTTTAATTTATCATTCCTATAAATGGAAAATGATATATGAGGATCTTCTAAAATTCACATTCTTATTCCATTTTTTAGTTATTAAAAATGATTACTGGTATGATTTCTTTTATTGAAGTTGATTCTTAGAATCTTGAATTTCTTAAACTGGTTGTATTCATGACATGAGTGATTGTCTATTTTATTATTCTACAATTCATGAGGGGATTAATAACCAATTTTTTCTATTATTTTCTAAATATATTTCTTGATTTATTACTAGGATATGTAAACCTATCATAACTTTCATTTAGAACATGTAAAATCTATAATTGAATAAATTCACTTTTAAAATAATTGAGGAATTTTGATTGATTGGACATTTATCCTTGTACCCACCTGTAAATTTATCCCACTAAAGACTATATAATTCATGGATGACCTTGATAAAAAAGATCCATATTAAAAGATTATTATATCCTTTCCCATAGTAATCTTTATATTTTTTATGGTAATTAATTTATTATTTATGGGGGAGAGGTTATTTTTTGTGGAATTAGGATATCATAAAATTAAGGAATTTTTATTAGATTTCATAGGATTTGGGGGGTTAGGTTCATGATGACATTCATTATGTTTCACTGTTTATCTTTGTTCTTGTTAAAAAAATGAAAAAAAGGGTTGTTCTTATGTAGTTCAAAAATCACCATATCCATATTGATGATCTTTTCATCATATGAGGTTAATTAGTAGATATGAGACTTATCACATGTATATATTTCAAAAATAAGTAAAAAATGAATAAATAAAAAATGAAAAAAAGAAGAAAAAGAAGAAAAAACACATAAAAAACCAGAGAGTTTATAATTCATTATGCATACATGGTCCTTGAGCCTTTACTTTTATCTTTTGGAATTATGGGTTATGGAATTCTATTTTGGAGAGGATTATTTCATCGAGATTATATTTTGAATATCATGATTTATACTTTAGAGTACAATATCTTCTTTAATCCTTATTTTTTAAAAACATAAATACCTACCAACCCTTAACCTCAGAGTTATTTGATCCATAATGAAAATACCTCATGATTAATTGTGATATTTTTCTTTATATAGTGGGAAAATTAGATCCAATGAAAGCCTATGGTTATGAGAATGTACTTGAGGTATGAGAGAAAAACTATTTAAATTTACCTCTAATAATGAGTGAAACAAATTCAAGTGAGGTAAATCATAAAAGGAATGGGTATTCATGAATGGTTGAACAATAAGAGTGGAATAGATGAAAATTTCTAAAAGTAAAACTTATAAATGAGTCACGATTTTAAATACCTTTATTAGGAATGATTTTTTATTTTGCAATTTTAGCTGTAAATTTATTTTTATGAACATGATGATTTGAAAATTACCTTATAGATTTATGGACCCTTTATGTTAGGATTTTGATATTTTCATCAAGGACAGGAAAATTATGGAGTGTGGAGGAGTTTAATATATCTATTTATATCCATATTATAATTTTTCATTCATTTTGAATTAGAATATTTATTTCTTATCATAGTGATTTAATTATATTCATAGAATACCAATCATATGGACTGATCTATAGGAAAATAGTGGTTATTTGAAAACTCACATCACATCATAGCATGAAACCATAAGATTAAGTCAATAAGCACCATAGGAGCTGATCCAAAGGTGATTCATACATTGAAATCCTATTTATTTTGTGACAGTTTGAATACTGGGGGATGATAGAATTACTACAGGACCACTCAATCCATTAAGGCATGTTTAATTCATGAATGAATATTGCTTTCAGTTGATTCCATGAAACAAAATCACACCGTAAAAATCTTGGTCAAAGTTAAAAAATTCAAAGTTAAATGAGAATCATGGAGAATATAATATTTAAATACCAATGACTTGGGTTATGTTATGAATTTTTTTCATGATTTGAAAAATCGAGAGAGAAACCCATCAGAAGGATATCAACCCATTAATTTCATTATCATTAACTCATCCTAGGAATGAGTCACATGACCAGATTTCATATATGCAATATTTCTCTTAATTTTAGGTAGAATTGGTATTTCTTTGACCGGGAGACCATGAGGTGACTTAAGATAATATAAATGGAGTATCCTTCTAAGGGGAGAGGTGTTTAACCACTGATGGGGAGTTGTTTCTAGGGTTAGGAACTTGAGATCATTCATTATAATTATAACTTTCTGCTTTTCCATTTTCTACTATTAACTTTGAATTATTTTTAGTTTAATAAAATTCCTTTTCTTCAAGTAAGTATTTTCATTTATTATTTATTTTAGTTTATTTATACTTTATATTTTTTTATTCTAATATCTTCTCTCCACATGTGATGAGATCTAGACCCATCATGCATGGATATGTCTCTAAAGTTTTAGGTTTAATGAATCTATTTTTCCCATGTAACACTTTGGAATATTTTAAAGAATATTTTCAGAGTTAGAAATGAAGTTCTAGGCCCTGTGGAAGCTCGGGGTTGATATATTAAAAATATTAAATATAATATATCATACATGTGTAGTTATTTTTAAATAATGAAATCTATATTTAAGGTTGTATCATATGGAAAAAATGATATCACTATCAATTCTAGAATTTAGTATTTACCTTATACATGATATAACTTTTTTTCATGTTAGTCATTTAGTTTAAGTGCAGTAGAGGGTGGAATAATAGATGGATAAATTAATTAAATAATTTATTTTTTATTAATCACCTAAAACATAATCCTCCTATGTATTAACCCTACTATAGATGCTCTATAGGGTGGTCCTCATAAACCTAGATATTGAAGTTGAGGGTCGTGGAGAAGAGTGTTGGTGGACTATGATGAGATCATGCATCGATGATGGAAATCCCATTTGGATTTTCATTATTGATGATGTTCTCAGATCTCACTAGAGACAATGACAGATAATTTTTATTCATCATAAATTTATCCAATATAAAGATAGGATGTTTTATTGTGTTGGTTTAGTCCCTATTCTTGATTTATACATGGAGAACATAAATTTATTATTATAAAAATTAATTCATAGATATTTTATTTTGGTTTACAGTTGATTACATTTATTACTAGGTTTCGGAATTCTTTTATCCTTTTTTCCCTATTCATAGAATTCTCCACTAATGAATGAAAGCAAAACCAAAAAATATATAACATTAATTTCTTACATTGTTTTGGTTCTTTATTCCCTCTATTCTTCAAACATTCATCATTAGTATTTTTATTGGCTAATTATTTGACTATACCCAAGAATCAATCATTATGAAATTGATATTTGGCACAATAGATAATTCCCATGAGTTCAGTTTTGGGATAAAAGGTGAAATGGAGATTTAATAGTGATGATGGATATTTGATGATAGTGTGGGTGATAAGTTATCACAATACAGACCATGAAATTATTTAGGATGGAGAAGACAGGCGATTTTTTATCAAAGGGTGGCTAAAATCTAACCACCAATAATGATGTAGGTGAGAATCATGGTTTGAGTGAAGGAGGGGGGTAGTGTTAGTGAATACATATGAAAGATTCAAAATTTATATACAATTATGATCTATAAGTCGTGTGTTTTTGAAGAACACATGTCATGTGGACCCTCTTCCACGGTGGATAGGGTTTACGTATAAAGTTAAATATCACATGGTTGTGTTACTTATTCACACATCATGTAGTCCTTAAGTTGGAAACCTAACATGTACCCCTAGGGTACATGGGGACAGACATGGCCAGCTTTACACTAGCATAAACCGACTATAAAGGAATAATCTAGAGTACATGTACATGAACACGGGCATGACCAAACTTAGCGGTATATGTCATGTATCCCTTATACATGTAGTTTACTCCCTATGGGGTAGGTTGGAGCCCTTTTTCCCCTCATTATGGATTCAGTATCAGTGTGGGTGTATTCCCTTTGTCTATATCTAAGAGGGTACAATGTGGTTTCTTATCTTGAGTATAATATGAGAAATACCTTTTATATGCTAGTTCTAGATAGATTCGGGTATCCCTCTCTATGTCCCAAGGTGTGATCCTTTATAATTTTTCCCTAGGTTGATTCAGGTATCCCATTTCAGACATCCAAGGCATGTGATTTCCTTCCAAGGGGATTATCTCAGATAGGGTTGGGTATCCTCTATAGGTCTTGGGCGTGATCTCTAATCTATGTATTGATATTGTATGAGTTCTAGTGAATACTTCGGACATAGAGATGCCTGATGATTATGACCTCTCAGATGAGATTCATCAGTGTTTTCAAGACCTGGGGATTGATTTCTCTTGGATGAATGTTACCTTTGAGCCTGAATCAGAATCCTTAGGCTAGTAGTGAGGTTGTGACCTTACTCTGAGACTTAGTGTCTATCTATGAACATATCTTGGTTGTCTTATTTATTCCCATTTTCCATTGTGATTTTAGGATAATTCCCCCTTTGATAAATTTTGTTTTTTTTATTTCAGGGCATCCTACTGGGTATGTTTGTACTTACAAATGCATGGTCTCTTCTAGTATGTTTTGTGTCTTATGTGGGAAATAGGACTTTAGAATAATCCATAAGTTCACTAGGAATAGGTATAGCTTGGTTTTTTTAATAGACCATGGATGGATCAAAGAGTTTCATATTAATAACAGTCCCCTTTTGTTAGTAGGTAAGAAACCTTTTTATAGTATTGGTGGGATTGTATTTATCCCTTTTAATTTCCCACTCTATTTTCATACTTTGATGTGGTATTATTTGTTACCTAGGCATTTACAATATAAATTATTTATCTTTTCACATTATACTAGTATTAATAGATTTTTTATTGTGTACATGTACTTTAGGATAAGACCTCTCATGTGTATGACATGTATACTTAGAGATAGTCTCCACCCCTTGAACTATTGGTGGTGGGATTGGGGTGTTACACTTGGATTACCATTGGTCAGGTTGGCCCTAGTGGGCCAGGTTATGACATAGTGCTATCTAATCCTAGGCTATCTTAGTACTAGAGTTTAATTATAGTCTAGCTATAAGGATTGGTTTCATAACTAGGTCTATAGTGTTAAAGTTACTCGATTTCATCTCTTAGGCCATGGAACCTATTGATGGTGCAGTGTTCGATGTATCAATTCAGCAAGAATCTAATAACCTTCTTGTTGACTTGGTAAATATAGGCACTAATTACAGGGTAAAAATCATTACACACATCATATAAAAATGAGTTGTGGTTTTTACTTCTTGAGTGTGCTCACTAAATATGATATTTTAAACATGGTACATCTTTATTATTTAAATATTCCACTGTGATGACAGTCATCTAGTACTTCGTAGTAGGATTGTGATAATGATCAGCATAGTGATGAGGCTTCAGTCTAGGGAGTTGTGCAAGAGGTGGATCTCCACCTATTGAGCATCTGGTTATTTTGATAGTATTGTTAGGTGATATATGAAAACATATAATTATTCCAAAGTTCCAATTAAAGATACCACTTAGGTTTTGGGGAAATTCAAACCCTCAAGTAGTAGAGGACTGGCTTGAGGTAGTAGAGATATTTTTCGACCTTGTGAGGACAACTCCTGAATTCCTAGTTTTCATAGTATCAATCCTTATCCATGTCCCATTAGGGTGATTATTGAGCTTAATAATTCATAAACATGATAAGGAAACTATATCTGGTATGAAGTTCAAGAACCTTATCATAGAGTATTTTTTCTAATGATGTTTCTAGTAGTGGGAATCTAAGATATTTTAGAGCTCCAGCGGGGTGGAATGATAGTTACAGAGTATGCATTGAGGTTCAAAAACCACTCACTATATTCCATGGATATGGTTCATGATAGATACTTTCAAGTAAAAACCCTTAAGTGTATCCTTCACTGAGATATCCAAGTTCTATTAGTATCTCTTTTCATCCATTCTAACATTGGGGTTCTAGAGCATGCATTGGTTAAAGAGTGATTCTTAACGGAGCAGTCACGGACTATTGGTTCTGGAAGTGGGCACCCTCGAGCTGATACCTCAACTATTGGTAGTAAATTTTAGACTTAGGGATCTAGGAATGTAAAGTGGATTTAGAGGTATTCTCAGGATAGAGGGTCATTTACTTAGGGCTCCCAAGGAGATTCAAATCATCAAAGTTATAATTAGTGTTACTCCTATTATGGGTGAGGCCATATTGTGTGGAATTTCCTAACCAACCCAATAGTAGATAGGGACTTGATTTATGGGTCTCTAAGGAAGTGTTAGTGGCTTGAGTAGGGAAGTCCTGTGGGTGGTATAAATGGAATAAGAGCTAGGATAGTTGTGGGAGTTGGTCGATGTCATGACATGTTTCCACCACTACCACCCCTAAGTGGTCCACACCATGCTTTGAGATATTATGATCAGGGATGTGGATAGCTGAAAGCAGTGGATACTTATAACCTATAGTCTCTGGGTATGATTTGAGGTGTGATATATGTCTTATCTACTTTATTTGTAGTTTTGATATACATAGGCATAAGATACTCCTTCCTTTCCATATCCCTTGTTCAAGACTTAAATAATTTAATAGAGCCTTTAGCTCAACTTTTTAGCTTAAATACTTCTAGTTAGGGATATTCATTAATCACACGCTTATTTAAATAGTGTGAACTAACTCTTGGAGGATATATATTCATGTAGGATCTATTCCTAGACACGATGAAGTATTATGACATCATTTTAGCTATAGAATTCCACTCTAGATTCTATGCGTAGATTGACTATTTTAGGTAGAGGATACAATGCCTCTAGGTTTATGGGAATAGATTTTCCTTCATTGGAGAAAAGGAATAATAGTAAGAGTAGTACAGGATCAAACACAAGAGGATACAACTTATTTCTCATCAATTGGACAATATGGCCCTTGGGGAGATAGATGCTATAAGCTTTCAGTTTCTTAAAGTGGTGGAGGAGTATGAGGATAGATTCTATGAGGATGTTTAAGAATTTCATTCATATTAAGATATTTATTTCTACATATAATTACACCAAGGGACTACCCTAATATCTAAAATATCATATTAGGTGCCCCCCTATGAGCTATGAGAGTTGAAGGTTCATTTATAGGATATGCAGAGGAAGGGCTTTGTTAGATCAAGTGTGTCCCAAAGGGCATCCCCAGTGTTGTTATCTAAGAAAGTGAATTAAAGATTGAGTTTTTTCATGGATTATCATTTCTTGAACAAGGTTAAAATAAAGAATAAATCTCCACTTATGAGTACCAATAATATCTTCAACCAGCTGGAAGGGGTGAAGTGGTTTCATAATATTGACCTTAGGTTGGTTTATCACCATCTCCATGTTTGAGAGGAGGATATATAGATTAGGGTATTTTGTAACCACTATATTCATTATGAGTATTTTGTGATTCCATTTAGAATTAATAATTCCATACAAATGTTCCTGGGAATCATTAAATAGATCTTTTACCCCTTCTTGGATTGGTTTTTGGTGGTCTTCATAGATGAAATACTCATATACTCAGTGTTAGAGAAGGAGCACGTGAGATATTTGAGGGTGGTCCAGGACATAATCTGAGATCAAAAAATTTATGGGAAGCTCTCTAAATTCCAGTTATATATTTTATAGGTACACTTCCTAGTAAATGTTATCCTAGTTTATGGAGTGGTAGTGGACCCATCAAATATTGAGGCAATTAAATCTTAGGAGACACCCAAAAACATGACTAAGGTGCATAGACTCCTTGGGTTGGTATGTTATTATCAAAGATTCGTGATCAATTTATCAAGGACTATACCACCTTTAAATTTCATTAACTGATAGGGGATTCCTTTAGTTTTGATGGAGAATTGTTAATAGGATTTTTAGGATCTATGATAGAGGTTTACAAGTTCACCCATATTGATACTACCAAAGGTGGGTGTTGAGTATGTAGTGTCCTTCAATTCCTATAGAGTTGGTCTTGGATGTGTTCTGAAAAAGAGGAAGGTGGTGATTACTTATAGATCCTAGAATCTGAGATCCCATGGGAAAAATTACATGGTCCATGACTTATATATGACAGGAATATTTTTTCCTTGAATACTTGGTGACACTATCATATGGGAGAGAGATTCATTGTCTATTATGACCATAAAAGTTTCAGGTATATCTTCTCATATAAATATAATAACCTAAGGAATAGGTGATAGTTTAAGTTCCTATATGAATATTATTTTTAGATAGTTTATAATTCAATGAAAGTGAATTTTGTGGTAGATGATCTCAAAAATAAGTATCATGCATAGTTACTGATTGAGGAAAAAAAGAATTTAGCCTATTTACAGTTGACCATTATGGATGTGGATGGAGAATCATATCTCTAGTCAATATTTTTTATGCCACAACATCTATATAATGTTAGGGAAGTTTAGTTGGGAGATATTTATCATGAGGTATTATGTGACTGGAAATCCATAGGACATTCTTTTGAGGGATTTTCTTAAAGTGGGGAGAACAACATCACTTTTCAAGGTTGATCAATGGTAACAACCATACTATAAGAAGAGGTGATGAGGGTGTTTTATAATTACCCTTTTTGGTACATCAAAGAGTGGTAAAGATGTACTAGGACATAATCTTTAGTTTTGGTTTTTGGGGATGAAGAAGAGTGTTTTAATAGGTGAAATCCGAGAAGTGGGTTTCAAAGGGTTTAACACAACCCCTTAAGGTGATAGAGTGGAAGTGGGATGGTATATCCATGGATTTTTTATGGGACTCCCATGATAAAATAATGGTCACAATTCTATATAGATGATCATATAATGGATCACTAATTCAACCCACTTCATATCCATCTGAGAGCAGAGTTTAGTGGAATGTTTGGGAAACCTGTATGTGTAGAAGATAGTTCAGTTTCATGGTGTTCCATCAATGATCATTTTAGATCCTGATGACCTATTTATCTCACTATTGTGAAGAGGATTAAAAGTTTATTTTGGGATACAATTGAGGTAGAGAACAATACTCCACTCCAATATAGAATACCAAAAATATTGAACTATTTAGGTTTGGTTGGACATGGTATAGGATTGCATATTGAATTTTGGCCGCGTCTTGGAGAATTACCTACCCTTGGTAGAGTTTTCATATTACAAAAACTAATTATCCACCATCTTTATAAAACTATTCTATGATTTTATAAGAGAATTTGAAGGTTTTTATAGTGCTAGAAGGATCAAGGTGAGAAGTGCTTATGGGTCCAATGTTTGTGAAAGCAATGAAAGAGAAGGCGTAGATCATCCAAGAGTGGGTAAAGAATACCCAGATCCATCAGAAGTCCTATATATATTGATGATAGAGGCCTTTACATTTCAATAATGGAGACCATGTGATCTTAAAGGTCTCACCTTAGTGAAGAATATAGATATTTTTTCATGTAATAAATTTATCTCTAAGATCAATTGGCCCTTTTCAGATCCTATATAGATTTAGTGAGGTGGAATTCCACTTATCCTTACCAACACATAAGACTAGGTGCATAAAGTTTTCCATGTTTTGTAACTAAGGTGATATTTGCATGATTCATCACATGATATTGAATGGGGTGATCTAGAAATTGAGGATGGTGTTACCTTATAGAATTACCTGATAGACATTGAGGATTGGTAAGAGAATATACTTTAGGGGTGAGTGATTCCCTTGGAGAATTTTTTTTGGAAGTATAAAATCTTCAGGAGAGCACCTGGGAGTGGGAGAACCAAATATGAGCTCAGTGTCCTCTTATTTTTTAGTAGGAATTTACTTTTTAGGATGGAAACCTCTAAATGTTGGAAGAATGTACAGAATTGTTTCAATATAACACATTATAATATTTTAAAGAATATTTTTGGAGTTGGGAGTGGATTCAACACAGAGTTTCAGGCCCTGTAGAATATCATTGGTAATATATTAAAAATATTAAGTATAATATATCATGCATGTACTTTTTTTAAATAATGGAATATCTTCTTAATAGTGTATCATATAGGAAAATTGAGACCTCTATTAAATCCAAAATATGAGTTTTACCCCAGACATAACATAACTTTTATGCACGTCAAATGTTTTGTTTAAGTATAGTCATGGGAAGAATAATGGATAGATAAAGTAATTTAATAATTTATTTTCTATTAATATCATGAAACCTAATCCTCCTCTATATTAGACCTACTATAGATACTCTCTAGGGTGAGTTGTATAACCCAATATATTGGAGGTGAGGGTTGAGGGGGAGAGTGTTAGAGGATAAAGATAGGATTATGGATTGACAATCAGAATACCATGGGGATTATCATCATCAGTGTATTTCTTAGATATATCCAACAAAAATGATGAATAATCATTAGTCATTGATGATTGGTTTGATATCAATGTAGGGTTTTTTTATTTTGTTGTTTTAATACCTATTCTTTATTTATCCATGGTTAATATGAATAAATTATTTTAGAAATGATTTCATGGATTTATTTTATTGGTTTATGGTTGATTACTTTTATGTCTAGGTTTAATAATTATTTGATCCTTTTTTTTATTCCCCGATCATTGAATTAACTTCCAATCAAAAAAGGCAAGAATAAACAATGGCCAATGTTCAATTCTTACTTTTTGATTCAGGTTTTTCTCCCTACATTATTCAAACATTCATCATTGGTATTTTGATTGGACGATGATTTGACTATAGCTAGTAACTAATCAGTATATAATCGATCTTTGGAATAATAGATCATTTCCATGAGTTCTCTTTTGGGATGAAAGGCATGATAGATACATAACAATGATGATATAGAATTACCAATGGTGTGGGTGATGGATTTATCACAATCCAGATTGTGTGGATGCTTTAAGATGGTGAAAATATGCAATTTTCTATTAAAGGGTGGCCAGAATATGGCCACTAATAACGATGTGATATTGGTCAACCTAGATCTAGAACTTTTGGAAGAGAATTGTGACTAGAGAAAAGGAGGGGTGATGTGGAAAAATAGATGTGAAGGATATGGAATCTCAATTAAATTAATATTTACATGGCTTGTGGTTTAGAATAACACAAGTCATGTAGACTCCCTTCCATGTCAGCTAGGGTTTACGCATGAAGTTAAATATCACATGTCCATGTGACTTGTTTATACACCATGTGTTCCTTAAGTCGATGACCTAAAAATTTCTCCCATGGTGCATAGGCATGGACAAAACTAGTGTACACAAGAAAAATTAGAGTACACAAACACATGTTGGAGTACACAAACATAGAAACGAGTAGGACCAGAATTATTTAGGCACACCATGTATCCCTTGTACACACTATGTACCTTTCTAGGGTAGATTAGAGCCCTTGTTTCCCTTGGTGCAGTTTTAGTATTAGCATGGGTTTATTCTCTTTGTCCATACCTAAGAGGGTATAGTGTGGTATCCCAAAATAAGTATAGGATGATCAATCCCCTATATAAGATAATACTGAATAGATTCAGGTATCCATATATGTGTACTAGGGTCTGATCCTCTATAATTCTTCCCTAGGTTGGTTAGGTATCCCATATTTACATCCAAGGTGTGTGATCCCCTTCCTAGTGGATTTTCCTAGATGGAGTAAGGTATCCCCCATAGGACCAATGCATGATCACCTACCTATGTATTAGAATATTATGATTTTTAGTTCATACTTCAAACATAGTGAGGATCGATAAGTATTGCCTCTCGGATGAGCACCATCAGTGTTAGAAAGACCTACGGAGTGAGTTCTCTTAGATGAATGCTATTGTTGATCCTTGGGAAAAATACCTTAGATAATAGTGAGTTCATGTTATTAATCTGAGACTTTGTGTCTATATATGAGAATATCTAGGTCATCTTGTTTACTCCACCTTTTCTTTGTGATTTTAGGTGACTCTCCCTTTGATGACTTATGTTTTTTAATTTCAAGGCATCCTACTGGGTATGTTTATATTCACCCCTATATAGGATCTTCCCACAAGTTTCATGGATTATGAAGATGATAGGCCTTCTGACAGATTCCTAGGTGGACTAGGAGTAGGAGGATCATAGTTTTACATTAATTATGGTAGATAGTTACAAAAGTTTCATCTTAAAAACATTCCCCTTTTTTAGAAATTCAGACTACTTTTTGTAGTATTGGTGGGTATGTATTTGTACCTTTTTATTTTCTTCTCTATTATCATAAATTAATGTGGTATTAGTTGTTATATAGGAATTTACAATATTAGTTATTTATATTTATAAATAATACTATTATTTGGAGATTTCTATGTGTATATAGGTACTTTAGGCTAAGTCCTACCATGTGTGTGGCATTCCAACTCAATGCTAGTCTCCATCCCCTAACCTATCGGAGGTGAGTTTAGGGTGTTTCACTTGGATTACCATTAGCTAGGTGGTCTTAGATAAGTCATTTATTTACATTAGGGATAGAGAGTACGTGGGATCATACCTCAATGAATTATTTATCTAAACTTGGTAAGGATGATTGGGTAAGGAATTTAGATTCAAACATAATTTATTAATCACATCCCTATTAATTAGTAGGTCCAAGGGATTGTATAGGGAGGAAAACCAAACCCAGTTGAGGTGATTAAGTTTTTACCATTAGCTTGGATCTTCCTTCCATTTTTAGAATTGATATTAAATGTTCCTAATGGGTACCATCGTCAGACTAAGGTATTACCATTGGTTAGGAAAAACCGACCAAATTGACCATAAGAGGTTGGTTACTCTAGTAAAAATATGTGGCTAACAATTCAAGACTCTACCATAACATGATTAAGTATATCACTATAAAAATCCTATGAAATCAATTTCTCGATCCCTTATTCATCCATTCTATCAACATTTAGTTTACTTTACTTTGATTCATTATTTTAATAGTTTAAATTAGTAAATAGTTTGTTCTGATTCTGACAAGATCGTGATGATCTAACTATTAGTCAATGGTTTTCATTGCGCTCTCTCTATTTATCGAGGGATCAACCCCATACTTCCACTATTTTATGACTTAGTGGTTAGTGTGGTTCAAGGATATTTTAAATTTATAATTTGATTTATACAAAATATTTAACAATGCCATTCAGTCATATAAATGGGTTTGATATACTCTGTATATCATGGTCACTTGATGTCTTAGATAGAGGGTTCATGTGACAATTTATGCTTTCATATGATACAGCTTGTGGAAACATGTATAATGATACATGTGTTTGAGAGAGATCACTCAAGATCCCTTTGTATCTTGAGTAGTATATATGTTTTTCTAAAGGACGCATTTTTCTTGCATTTATAGATCAGGTGATCTTCAATGCTATAATTGCCCATGGGGACACACTTTGCGGATAACTAAATGAGGATTGAGTTTTACTTAGAGAGATACTCTAAAAATAGATTTTATCCAAAAGAGTTTTGTATTTTTATTCATAAGGTATATTTCATATGATGTGATATAAGGTGAGATTTATAATACATTTCCAAAAGTGGTTTAGAATATATCTAAAATGAATTTTGTATATGGTTTCACAAGTTATTGTATATGATAAAATATAAGGTGAAATGGAACCATGTCTATGAGGATTTAGTTCTTATGGGATATTGAAAGATATATGACATAAATACAACATGAATACTATTCTTCTAAGAAATATTATATGACATGATATGGGTATATCATGAGGCATGTTATGAGATAACATGACACTATCTATTTCCAATTGTTTTTTATGGTTAATTCATATCATTAGTTGTGATATTATTATATAACTATTTTTTTAACATAGTGGAATCACCTATTGAGCCTATGGTTATCTCACCATTTTTTATATTCAATAGATCATTCACAATGTACATAATGTGAACTCCATGACCAAAAAAATTACAAAGAATATTAACAAATGATTTTTTCAAGACCAAGAGATAATCTCTTCATGTTAATTTATAATTCATTTAAAACACAAGAATAATTAATACCTCAAACTTGATATATTTATTCACTAATGGTGTTGGTAATTTGAACTCATTCAATGTGTCATTGTTGTGTCTTGAGGACCCAAAGAAAATCCCCTCTATAATTGATCTTCATGTACTCCTTAAATCTCCAAGCAACATTGTTGAAACATCAGGTGATATTAGGGCTGATTAATCAAATTTCACTATTCTTCTTTATCACTTCACATTCTGCTGGGCTTGAAGGAAATTTTATTGTTCTTATCGGTCTTGAGAGGAAGATCGGAACAGGGATATAGTGAGAGGAGATTATTGTGCACAATTATTAACCCCTTTTGAAATGATATAGAAGCTTGTTTATATACCTAGGGTTAGAGTTTAATATTTAATTAATTTCACAAAGGACATTGATAATATATTAAACCCTAAATAACGCCATGACATGTAATATAATAATATATTTATTTTATTTTATGGTGTATTCTAACATGTGAAATGATAAATATTATTTTATAATTTGGTGAATAAATATTTAAAAGTGGAAAAAATATGATCTTCTTATCCTCCTAAACATTTATTTAATTCTTGAATAAACAAATAAATATTATCCATTCAATAAATAAATATTTTTAACATTCTATTCACAGTTTGAAAAATAAATTATTATTTAATACTCACAAAACTGAATAAATTTTTTATTTATTACTGTGTGAATAATAAGAGATAAATAAATATTTTCTATTTTCATAATTAAATAGTTATCTTGAATATAAATATTTATTTAATATTTGTTATTGATTTATAAAACTTTAATAAATATTACTTCTCTATCTAAATAATAATATTTATTCTAATTTTAAATATAAATAATATTTAACTCGGATCAATAAAGACACTTTGTGTGTGATCCCCTAGGTCTCTTCCTCAGTAGCATTAGGTGGTATTGCCTAAAGTACAGGATTACTACCTAGAAATGGGTCAAAGAACCCATAAATGGATAAGAAATTTCATAATGACAAGAACCACATATGAATGGTCATTGTGTAATATAATCCCTTCATCATGATATCTCGTAAAGTAGTTTTCATGCCCATGTAATCAACCTATATACATGATATTTTATTCTTTAACCATCATAAATGAACTCATAAATACACCATGACCATGGAATTTAATGTGAAAAGTTATATTTCAACTGAAGGTCCAATACATTATCTTTTATAAATATAGAAGGGACAAACCCTTCCATAATTTATTCATTAATAACATATCTTTCATGACACACCCAACATACCCCACTTCTCATGAACATATGGAATCACAGTTTTAGTTAGTACATTAAATTATTTGAGTTATGACATGAATTAATAATATTCTTAAATTCTGAGGATCATTACACACACTCATATATAGAAAAATCCAAAGACACATAGACATATGAAATTCCTAATATCGGGTCTGTTTTCATAATCTCCAATCTTGGAGATTACCAGGTGTGAACTTGATGAGATGAAGTCTCAACCACTTATGAGTACTCACACCCAATAGTCAATATACTATGTGTCCCATTATTTAATGTTACCCAACCATTGAAAAATATTTAAGAATATTGTTATAGAATATTAAGGTTCTCGTCATAATAGAGATTTGTTGTGACATTTTTCAATTCGAAAGATACTGTAAGACATTATTACATTAAAGACATATAGAATAATGAACTATATATAATAAGATGTTTTATTAATATTAACTTCTTAAAATATACATTCAATATAAAGTATAAACAATTATTTCTAGAAAAAAAATATAATAAAATTCCACTTGTACTAGAGGTAAATGAAAATGAATTTTATTCTTCTAGGTATCATATGATTATCATGTTTCTAATGAGTTATATATTTAATTATGGGGTATTTTGTTTTGTCTTTCATTAAATCTATATTCACTATGACATCACCTATCTAAGAAAAATTCCACAATATATGGTATTTATGAATTATATGCTTCTTCCACTGATGTAACCTTGGATCCTTTTCAAGAGCCACTACTACAGTATTATCATAATAGAGTGTGATGGGTTCTTTACTGCTAGGGACCATATCAATCTCTTAGAAAAAATTGTGTATCCAACCCACTTATTTAGCTACCTTTTAAGCCATAATGTACTCAAACTCTACTATAGAATCAGTGACCATGACTTTATTAGAGGTCTTTCATCTCATAATACCTCCATTGAGAGTGAATATACATCTCGACTGTGATTTCAAATCATCTTGATCTATTTGTAAATGAGTATACACATATCATATGATGATTATCTCCCAATATTCTCCATTGACCATGAACATATCCTTAGTATACCATATATACTTAAGAATAGTCTTGATTTACATCCAATGTCAGTCACCTAGGTCAACTTGATATATTCATACAACAATTATAGTATATGAGACATTTATCCTAGTACATAACATAACATACATGACTAACCCAATCCCTAACACATATGGAATCATTTCCATACTATTTATATCCACTTGTGTCTAAGGACACATTTTCTTAGAAATATAAACACCATGTGACACTATCAACAATACCATCTTGGATTTTTCTATACTGAATCTATTTATTATCTTGTTAATGTGTATACTTTGAATTAGACTAATTATCCTCTTGGATCTATCATGATGGATCTTAATCCCAAGAATGTATACTGATTTTCCTAGGGTACTTCATGGAGAAGTAAGTATCTAACCAAGCATTAACTATAGTAATACTAGTGTTTCATTTCTAATAAGTAGTATTTCATTGATATTAACTATTAGGAAAACAATTATAGTCCCAACAAACTGCTTATAGACAAAAGGTTCACATTTGTTATTTATGATACCTAATTCTATAATGGATTCATCAAATTGAATGTTCCATGAACTATATGTTTTCTTTAATCCATGAATGGATATATACATCTTTTATACCTTTCTATCATTATTTAGAGTGAAAAATCCTTCTAGTCGCTCCATATACACATCTTCTTGATGGTTCCTATTAAGGAAGTCTATTTTCACATTCATATGCTAAATATCATAGTCATGGAATTCCACTATGGAATTTATAATTATAATGTATTTTATCATGGAAACATGTGAAAAGGGTTGATCATAGTTTATTCCATGATGTTTTTTTAAACCCATTTGTAACCAGTCATTTCTTATAGGTACTAAATTATTCATCCATGTTTGGTTTCTTCTTGAATGTCCATTTGTAACCAATGGGATTTACATACAATAGAGGATATTCTAAAATCTAATTATAATTTTGATACATGGAATCAATTTTATAATTCATATCTTCATTCCATTTGGAATACTTTTTACTACTTAATGCTTCCTTATAGGTTGCATGTTCATTATTATCCACTCATAATGAGTCACTATTCTCAATGATTAGAAAACCATATCATTTTGATTCTATAACCTATATTGTACTCCTAAAAAGTAATTGTGTCAATGAAACATACTCTTTTAGGGGGATTTTTGGAATATATTTTGGTTTCAACTCTCGTGTATCTTGATCCACAACTTCCTCAAAGTATATATCGCTCCCACTATCTCTTTTAGAGATTTAATCCCTCTCAATGAATGTGGAATGTCTTGCCATAATTAACTTTCTTTTTTAGGGTCTGTATAGGTAATATCCCCTTGTTTCCTTAGGGTATCCTATAAAGGTATACTTTAAGGCCCTAAGTTAAAGCTTATAGCTTGAAAAGGCCTTAACAAATTCTTTACAACCCCATACATGTAAATTTTACAAAATACATTTTTCACTTTAGTTGGAACTCAGTTTAGTATATGGACCATCGACTATAATGTGTATCCCAAAAAGGATAATGAAAAATCACATGAATCATCATTGATATCTCCATGTCTAATAGTCTGTGGTTCCTCCTTTCACTTAAACTATTCTGTTGTAGTGTATAAGTAGTAGTGAGTTGGGATACAATCCCAAACTCCCATAAATAATCAATGAGTCTTCATTAATATATTCTCTACCGTGGTCTATGTATAGTTTCTTAATCTTCTTACAAATCTAGTTTACAACTTCATTATTATATTCCTTGAATTCATCAAAGGAATTTGGCTTATAAATCATTATGTATAAAAAACTATATCTACTAAAGTCATCAATAAAATTTATGAAGTATGGATACCCACCCCAAGATTTAACTGGAAATGGTATATACACATCAATATGAACCAAATCAAGAATATATATGTCTCTTAAACCTTTTAAACTAAATGGGGATTTGGTAATTTTTCATTGCAAATATGTGTGACATAAACCAAGTGGTTTTAGTTCAAATGAATCTAATTATCCATCTTGGTGTAATATGGTCAAACAATTTTTGTTTACATTACCTAAGAGATGATTCCATAGTAGGGTGTGGTATGATTTGTGTGAACTATTTTTGTTATTGATTGCCATTATTTGGTTCGTGTAATACCACATGTAAACACTAAAATTTAAGTATTTATTACCATAATAACTAATTTATTTATCAAATAAGAAACACTAATTTAAAATTTTAAAATTAAATAAAACTATATCAATTTTGGACACATATATAATTTTTTTAGTGCCTAAAGAAACAAAATAGAAATATTCTGAAACCAAGATCATTCCAGATAGAAACATGATGTGGTAGTCTCCAATAGTTAAGTTTGGCTCTATTGGCTACTCATATATCTACTACACCTAGGAAAATTTTATGTAATATACTTGGTTCTTATATTTGAATAAAAATGTGGGAATCACATTCTATATATAATACCCAATTTGTATAAATAGATATATTACACTCAATAACAAAGGAATTTAAAGCTTCCCCTTGATTCTCTACCTAGTTGTAGTTTTTATTCCCGTGTCCCTTATTGAAACATGAAAAATAGAGAGTGTATTATTCCCATAATTTCAACTTAATCCTACTTTTCATAGAATAGGATTGTTAAGAAGAATTATATTTTTAATTATCCTTGGATAACTTCTCCTGGTCTTTCCTCTTATTCACCATAAAAATAAAAGTCTTTTCATGCTTCATATCATTGTCAACTTGGTGGAGTAGAGTGAAAAGATATGAAAGTGACTTATCTATGTTTTTAATATTAAAATTGATAATAAAACTAGGTAATATCTAAGGGGTTGTGAAATAATTATATTGGAACATATTTATTTAGTCATCTTAAACCCTATAACCTCTAGATCATTAATTTGGATAATGAGATTGACTATGTGACGCCTAGATAGAACACCTTCTCCATATTTTATAGTGAAGAGTGCCTTGTATATTTAAAATCACTCATGTATAGATCTATATTTATAAATATCATGGAGATGTTGGAGCATTATATGGGAATACATGTTCTCATGTGACATCATGAGTTTGCTGGACATGGATGACAACATTAAACACTAAACATCGGGTTTATCGTTCTGGTGATTATTATAGAAAATGAACTCCTCATAACTCACCTCTATATAATGAGGATTAGGGATTTAGGATTATAGAATTTAATACTTCCATTCATGTAACAACACAACCCATCATCATCTAAAAAATTTCTGGAAGTTACTTCCAGTTAGGAGATGGTCTTTCTCTATAACTGAGCATAGGGATAATATGGTTGTTGAACTTTTCAATATTATACAACAATATAAAATAATATTATTAGTACTTTAAATGATTTAATATTATGTGATACATAATAATTTTAATTTGATTGAGTATATAACTATTTCATCAAGTCATGAAGACCCTTACCATTGAACTCAGAATGCCACGTCACGTGGAAATTCTAGTGGTTTGGATCATATTTCCCTTATCATAACCCAAGAAATGTCCTAGTTAATTAATCTAAAGTATTTAGGTAGGATGTCTTTCCAAATTCAAGCTTTTAGTCCTTAGGTTTATTGAGTGGACTCCCCAATCCTAAAATACTGACTTGGATTTCATCAACACATGACTCTAAGATATATCAAGTCTAGAAAGGTCTGCTCCTATTGATGTCAACTTGGTTAAGTCAACCCAAAAATATCATTAAAACTCCCTGATAAATGTAGGTTTCCTGAAAAGGGTCAGTTAAACATTTTTTTCTACTGTTTTATTCTAGATATTATAATGTAAGTAATATGGACTTAATATTATTCTAAGGTATTTTTTTATTATACATAGACTTTCTTATTTTTTTCCTTTACATGTCATGTTAATATTAAGTGTATTTTACTTAATTGATCAAACACGTGTCAATAAAATTATTAAAAAAATACTTTTATTTTAATTTTATCTCCTCGTATTAATCCATTTATTTATGTGATCATGTTTTTGTATCTATAAAATAAATCATGCATCATACATAAATAAAATAAAATAAACATGGCATAATCATGATATTTAACTACTGGTTTTTTTATCAAGAAGATAATAAAAACCCATTAACCTTAGGGGAAAAACTTTTTGATTGGGTCTATGATTAAGTTTCAACATTCCACCTATGTCTTGTTTATATCATAGGCTTGGTTTTTCCTTGGATCTAACTTGAAAAAACACCATGCACTTGGGAGATCCATCTTTACAATGCATTTACATCACATGAAAATGAAGTGAACTGGAAGAGGGGGCTTACATAAAATAAACTATTGGAATGCCTTCCCATCTATTATAAGTATAGATGGTTAACTCAAAATCAATATATTTAATTTAATAAAAATAATTTAAAAAGTTCATGTAATAATTAAATTATTATAAATCATTCATATACATAGTTCGGTCAATGCTCATGATCATCTATTTATGTAATGAATACACATTTAAAAATTTTATCTAAAATTCATTTTGATTCATTCTTTTATTAGGATATAGAATTCATGAATTAATCTAATTAATTATATGATTAATTAAATAATTCAATTTATATTAATCATTATCCAATCTATCTTGGATATACCCATCCACTTTGATTTCAAATAAATTAAATTAATTGATTTTATTTAAAATTTAAAAAAAAGTACATAGATTTTACTTGGAAGAAACTCAATGTGTACTTGTTCAAACTACTCAGTATATAATGAGATCATATAAAATTTTCTCATGAGTAATTTGGCATACACATTTTATCACATAATTTCATAGCATTTACAAGTCAATAAATGACACATGGAACACATGTTAATTAACACATTGTATAATTCTTTTAATGTACCTAGAGTAGTTGAAATATTATGAATATACATGGTATATAGTTACAATTTATATATACAAACTAATTAAGAATGTAATATCATATAAAACCCATAATATCTAGTGTATTATTCAAATAAATGACACACAGGACACATAATGATGAGGTTTATGGATTAATAAATTAATCTTAATTTTCTATATAAACTGGTTGAGTACATGTCATGTATTCTTCTCACCTTATGCCTGTGATAAATGAATAGGGACTAGGTGTGTATCATTTTATAGACATGTTTGGGGTAAACAGTGTGTAACCACCTTGTTACATGGATTTTAGTTCTTATATGTTGTGTAATTAATACTCAGCACATATTTGACTACATGTTTTTTTCACAAAAATGTGGGGAATACATGACATATAACACAATTATGCCACATTTAGTCCCACATTCCATGTGCCATCCAAGTTTGGTCAACACACATAGCATATAATGAATTGGGTTTCATTCATTAAATGATGCAACAAATTAATTCTCACTATGTCCTAGTCCAATGATTTGGGATACATAGCATGTACTCAAGCTACATGCCATGTAATCATGTATTTTCCAGCCAGACTTCTTGATGCCTCTAGATGGTTTTTTAATATGTTCTTTGTTAATATTTAATTTTATATATATTATATGTGTGATAAAAAAATGGATAATTAAAAGATCCCAAACATAAAATTCAATAATTAATTTCATGAAAGGAAAACTAACTTTAAATGCATATAACAATTAATAATAATTAAATAATTATAAATTTACTGTGACTACTCAGATATCAGTTTTTAGTTCTATATGCAGTAGAAGCACCTATTGGGACTATGGTTAACCTGAATTTTCATGTATTCAATGGATCATATGCAATGTAAATGATGTGAATGTCATGAGTAATGAAATTTTTCTAAAGAATATTGAAAAATTATTCTACTGGAACCAAGAGATGATATTTTCACATTAATTTATAGTAAATTTAAAACATATGAAAAAAGAATACCATATACTTGAGATATTTCTTCACTGATGGTGTTGATCGTTCTAACCCAATTGGTGTGTCTTTGTTACATTACAAGGACCCGAATTATATCCCCTTTAGTGGTGATCTATATGTTCTCCTTAAAAGTTCAAAAAATGGTGATGAAATATCGGGTGCTAGCGTAATTGATTAATCATCTTGCATGGTTCAAATTCCTTTGGTATTAAAGGAATTTCTCTTATTTTTATTGGCCTTTAGAGGGATATAGGAGGATGGATATATTGAGATAAAATTACTATGTACAACAATTATCCTCTTCTGAAATGACATAGTAGTCTATTTATAGACCTATATTTAGGGTACAATACTTAATTAATTACATAAATACCCTTAACAATTTATTGAACTCATAAAGAACCTCATGTAATGTAATATAATAATATCTTCATTTTATTTCATAGTATATACTAACCTTTACAATTATAAATATTATTTTACAGTCTTGGGAAAAAATATTTATCACCGAAAAAAATCTGGCCTACTTTTCCCCCTCAAATTTTATTGAATCCTTTAATAAATAAATAAAAATTATTCATTCAATAAATAAATAAATAAAAATTATATTCATAGTATGGAAAATAAATAAATTATTTAATATTCATGTAACTAAATAAATAATTATTTATTACTTTTTGAATAACAGAGGATATATAAATATTATATATTCATGTTATTAAATAAATACCTTACTAATAAATATTTACTTAATATTTGAAATCAATTTATAAAACCTGTATAAATATTACTACTCAGTCTAGAGAATAATATTTATTCTAATTGTTAAATATAAATAATATTTAACTGAGATTAGTGGAAACACTTTGTTTGTGTCCCTCTAGGCCTCTTCATTAGTGGAATATGGTGAGCTTTCCTAAATTTCAAAATTATTGTCTAGAAATGGGTCAAGACATCCACATAGGAAGAAGATATTCCATAGTGATCAGAACCACATACAAATAATCATTGTGTAATATAATTCCTCTACCATGATATCTCATCATGCAAGTTTCACACTCATGTTATCACTTTCTTTTACTATATGAAATGAACACATTAATACACCATGTCCATGGAATTTAATGTGACAATCCCATTTCAATAAAATGGTTGAGATATCATCTTCCATAAAGATGTAAGGGATAAATCCTTCCTCAACTTATTCATTAGTAACATATCATTCCATTTTCACCCAACATACCCTACTTCCCACAAACATATAGAATCACAGTTTTGGTTAGTATAAAAAATTACATGAGTCATGATATTCATTAATAATAATTTTAAAGTCTAAGGATTGTCATACACACTCACAGATAGGAAAATCCAATGACATGAAAACATTTTGTATTTTTATTGGTGGGTCTGTTTTCATAATCTTCTATCTTAGATATTAAAAAGGGAAAAATTCATGAGATGAAGGTTTATCCACTTATGATTACTCACACCTGACAGTCAACATACTATGTGTCCCATCATAGAATGTTATTTGATCATAGAACAATATTTAATAATATCATCATATCATTCTATGGTTATCATCATAGCAGGGAACTGTTATGGCCTTTTTACATGTGACGACTACTCTATGACATTATCACATTAAAGTCTTACAATACAATGAATAATATGTAATAAGATATTTTATTAACATACAATTATTTTATTATATATGAAATCTAAATTATATATAGTTGGTTCTAGAACACTAAATCCAACAATCACAAGAATTATATTTATATGGTAGTTGAGTTCAAGTGATGTTCCATGTAGGATATCATCAATATATAAAATTTCATATTATAAAATGCATGAGGGAAGTGATTAATTTATTTGATGAGTTCATATGTTTGAAATAGTGTTAACCCTTAAGTTACAAATATATAAGTTGATTCATGTAGTTATGAGGTATATCTTGATGTCCATATAAGGAGGTGATCACCTTTAGTTAGTGATCGTTCGTTCCATCCTTTCCCACTATCAATACTCCCATTCTTATAGCTCTCATTATCTTACTCCATTTACTATCATGAGGCACTATCATGTTGTGGGAGATAGCTGAATTATACTTGAGTGTTTGGCAATTTATTATAGCCCATGTATATACATTAGATAGAGGGGAGTTTGATGTAAAGTCTTATGTCTGCACAAGTGTGAATGTTCCAGAATGAACATGATTAATCTAGTTTGTTAAGGGGGTTATAAAACGAACAATGATTTGGAATGGAGTTATGAGGGTTGAATCACACCAAATGTAATTTTTTTGGATGAGTAATGGAGTTTAGGGGATGTAATGGGGTCCTGATAGGGACCTTGGAGGGTTTGGGGTGGCTGTTTTAGCCTTAGCTATATCATTTCATCGGCTAGTCGATGGTTGTAGATAGCATTCCACCTGAATTCTATCACTAATGGAAAGTTGGTGTCCCAGTACCAGTTATTTGGTGGAATTTTATATGGGGTAAATGACACATTTACTCCCCTTGGGTTTTTGATGTGGAATCCCCTCCTTCCTTTGTTTTGGACATGTGAACCAGTGGTTCTCTTCCCTTACTTCTCCTCTTTCAATCCCTATAAGAGGAAGTTTTTTATGGATATTTTGGGTAATTTGAGGTACCTATTTAATTTTTTAACCCATCTTTATCTCCTCCTTAGTTAAAATTTTATTCCTCCCTAGTTATAGTTTCATATTCTGATTCTTCCAGATCATGGTGGAGTCTGACACAAATAATGGAGACACTTCCTAAGAAGAGGAAAACTTGAGACCCCATCTGTATGTTGTCGCCCAATGTTTTGATAAGGTATGTCACTATGGTGAATTTTCTAATTTTTTCCTTAAAATTAAATAAAAAAGATTATGGAATCAAAACCTCGTGTTAGGTATTTTGTTGAGAATGAGTTCAGGGCATGTCGCGGGTCATTGGCGTGCATTTGGTTGTGATTTCAGTATAACGAGGCCTTATGGTGAGATTTCACAATTTATGAAAAAATGAGTTAATTTTTATTTCAATTGTAAATTTTCGGAATCAATTAAAAATTTATTATAATTAATTAATTAATGATATATGGAATTATTTAGAGGCTCGAGATGGCTATATGATCTTGGAAGGGATTGGGAAGTGAGTTTTCAGGCTGAGGATTAAAGGGGGGTGGATTCAATATGAGGTAGTTGGTCCTCATATTATCCCTAAGGATTGATTCATGTTGTATATATACATTAAGGGTGTAATTTTGGACCGACGGCCCGAAAGCCCGACAGGCCCGGCCCGAAAGCCCGAGCGGCCCGGCCCGGCAAAGCCCGCATCGGGCCGGGTCGGGCTCGGGCCGCAGGTTCAGCGGGTAAGGCCTGGGCCTTTCTAGGCAGGCCCGCTGGCCCGCCTGCTGTAAAAAATATAACAGGGGAACTGCAGGCAGAGGGATTTGATCTCCCTACCTCGAGCTCCCAAGGCTGCAACTGGTTCAGGCACTGCGCCTGTAAATTAATCACAGGTCTATATATATATAGATATATTTATATATATATATATATGTAGATCTATCTATATATATATATGGATATATCTATATATATACATATATCTATATATCTATATCTATATTTATATATAGATATATGTATATAGATAGATCTATTTATATATATATATATATGTATATACCTATCTATATATACATATATCTATGTATATATATCTCTATCTATATATATTTCTATACATATATATATATATTAATATATATATATCTCTATATCTATATACATATATCTCTTTATATATCTGTATATATACATACATATATACATACATCTATATATATCTACCTATATATCTATATATACATGTATCTTTATACATTTATATTTATTTATATATGTATCTATATAAATGTGTGTGTGTATATATATTTCTATCTATATGTGCATATATCATTATATATTAACAAAAAATGATATTATATATATACATATAATTATTATTATATACAATTATAATGTGTGTATAAATATATATATACAACGATATATAATTATATATATAATAGTGTATATATATGATAGTTTATATATATAAACAAATCCATTAATAATATATATCAATTAAGTGTGGTTTTTAAAAATCCATTAATAATATATATATATATATGTATATGTATATGTATATGATTTAATATAATATATATATATATATAAACAAATCTATTAATATATATATATATATATCAATGATTTAATATTATATATATATAATAACTTGTTGTATATTAATAAAAAAATAAGTGTGGTTTTTAAAAATCCATTAATAATATATATATGTGTGTGTGTATATGTATATGTATATGATATAATATAATATATATGTATATGTATATAAACAAAGCTATTAATATATATATATCGATGATTTAATATAATAGTGTATATATATAAACAAAGCCATTAATAATATACATCAATTAAGTGTGGTTTTTAAAAATCCATTAATAATATATATATATGTATATGTATATGTATATGTATATGTATATGATTTAATATAATATATATATATAAACAAAGCAATATATATATATATATCAATGATTTAATATTATATATATATATAATAACTTGTTGTATATTAATAAAAAAATAACACACTCACCTAATGATGTTCGTGCAAATCCCTCAACTTCATTAATTTTTTTTTAAGTATGTTGCAACATGCATAAATTATATATACTATACATATATAAATCTATTTAGAAAAAAAATAACTCACCCAATGATGTTCGCGCACACCCCCAATATATATATATAAAAAAAGCCATTAATATTATATATAAAGGTATTAATAATATATATCAATTAAGTGGGGCTTTTAAAAATCCATTAATAATATATGTGTGTGTGTGTCAATGATTTAATATTATATAATAACTTATTTTATATTAACAAAAAAAATAACACACTCACCTAATGATGTTCGTGGACGTCCCCCAACCTCATTAATTTTTTTAAATATGTTGCAACTTCCATATATTATATATAAATTTATTTAGAAAAAAAATTAACCCGCCCACTACAGCGCACCCCCAAACCCCGAATTATTTTTTTACAATTTTCTCATATTATATATATATATATATAATAAATTATTATATATTAACAAAAAATAACTACTCACTAAATGATATTCGCACACCCCCAACCTCATTATTTTTTTTAAAATATGTGAAAACTTTCATATATTATATATACTATATATACATATATAAATCTATTGAGAAAAAAATTAACTCACCCGCTGCTGTACACCTGCTAATGGTGTAATTTCAGTCCAGACAGGGCCAGGTCGGGCCTGCCCTACAAAAAAATAAACAACGTTTAAAAAAATGTTTTAAATTAAACAAACGCTAAAAAATACTTTTAATAAATAAGTTAAAAAAATAAATGTAAAAAAACGTTTTAAATAAATGATAAAAAAACATTTAAATAACAACACTTTAAACTCACCACTCACTGCTGCGTACCCCCCAACAACTCATTAATTTTTTTTAATTTGTACATAATATATATAAATTCATAGACATGTATAAATCTATTTAGAAAAAAATAACATATCCACCCACTGTAAAATGTTTTTACAAAAAACGTGTAAACTGTTTAAAAAAAATACATGTAAAAAATATGCATTCAAAAAAACTTTTTAAATTAAACGTCTAAAAATAAATGTAAAAAAATGTTTTAAACAAGTGTTAAAAAATGGTTTAAATAAAAATGTTTAAAAAGTTTTTAAAACAAATATTTAAATTAATTTTTTTAAAACAAACACTTAAAAAATACTTTTTACATTAAAATGTGAAAAAAAGTTAAATGTTTTAAAAAAATACTTGTAAAAAGCATGCGTTTAAAAAAAATTCAAAAATGTTTTAAATTAATCATTTAAAAATAAATATAAAAAACGTTTTAAACAGATGTTAAAAAAACGGTTTAAATAAAAAAATTTAAATAAAAAATACTAACAAACGCTTAAAAATTATAAATAAGTTAAAAAAAATAAATGTAAAAAATGTTTTAAATAAATGTTAGAAAAACGTTTAAATAATAAGGCTTTAAACTCACCCACGGCAGCCGCGCACCCCTCATTATTTTTTTTACAATTTGAAAATAATATATATATATATAGACAAAAAACATATCCACCCACTGTAAAATGTTAATAAAAAATAAAATAAACGTTTTTACAAAAAACATGCATTTAAAAATAAATGTAAAGAAACATTTTAAATAAATGTTATAAAAATGTTTAAATAAAAAAATTAAGAGGCAATTATTTTGAAAATAATAAAAGCCCACCACGGCCCGACTTGAAAAAGCTCGGCCCGGCCCGAAAAAGCCCGGCCCGGCCCGATGGTTTGGGCCGGCCCGAGGCCGGGCTCGGGCCGCCTCATGGGGTTGTTCGGGCTGGCCCGGCCCGAACCGAATAGTGTTCAGCAGCTCGACTCTTTGCATGGAAGGCCGGGCCGGGCCGGGCCGAAATTACACCCCTAATATACATGTGGGTGTGCATCATCTCTAGTAGGGTGATGGACATTGTTATTATTGAATTATTTAATTTAATTTAAATATTTTAATTTAAATTAAATTGTTAAATTGTATGAACACCCGAAATAAAAGAGTCAATGTTACAAGGTCGGTGAGTACCTTAGGAATTGGATTTATACCTTGGTCTTCGATGGATGAGACTGGTACTAAGAAGATACCAAGATTCTAGGACACCTACAATTAGGGTGACCATGTGACTTGAGATGGACAACCCTAGTAGGCTGAGTGAGGACCCCTGATACATGTGTAGCTTGGGTAAATAGATCATAGTCAAAGTTGACCTGGGTTAGGATTAGTTGACTAGTCTATATTAAACTGAGACATAGATATAGGTCTTGACCCATCTCTTAATACTATCTTCAGTGTGGTATGCCCTTGAGGCGTGTAAGGTTATGAGATGACCAAAATTATATTGAATGTTGTGGCATCCTTCGATCATAGGGTGTTGTCCTGAGAGACCAGTTATGATCGAGGATCCCGAGTGGGGTTCCTCTATTATAGTGATGACCTAGGGGACCCTTATGGGTGACCCTTTGAAATATTTCCTAGATAAGGTGTATGTGGATATGGGCATAGATTGTTGCAGGTGTCAACTAGATCCCAAGCTGATTGGTAAACCTGAAGGGAATGTGATAATGAGAATGGGATGGGAATTCATACAGTCCCACCTATGTTTTTTTTATTTTGATATGTTTTTTAATTTCCCAAAACAGCTAGAAATTTTCTGTTAGGCCTAGAACTACAGTGATTTCTTAGGATGCTTAGAAATCACCTGTTGAGATGGATCATACCATGTGATGCTTAAGATATTCAAGATCTAGTCTCATGATATATTAATGTAGGATTACTATCTCAACTAGCACAAAGTGTTTTAGTTGATGTGGTATGGGATGCCTAGAGGGGGTACCTTGGATCCAACATCATAGGGTGTGTGATTTCACTTATATTAATTCCTATGAAGGTATGGATTCCTAAAACTTTGTAATACTATTGAAAATGATCAGGTGTTGGGATTCGGATGGAGATACTGGTAGACCATTGTAAATTTCCATGATAACCAAGATTCAAATGGTGGTATGAGGTTTTGGGTAGGAATATATCTTTGATCACAGATGTTGGACATCTCGAGGGTGATTGTTGGATCCCCTTGATCGATGCTTAGGATACCCCCCTAAGATTAGGTGGATAAACATGTGATTGATTGGCTAAGGAGCTAGGATATATTGGATACCCAGGATACTGAATATGGAATCTAGGGAGGCTATTCCCATTGATTTCCTGGTTTTCCCAAGAATTATTCATGCCTAGATGTAAATGATTTATTAGGGCCTCCCCCTTTAAGAATCAGACTTTGGCTTGACACTAAGGATGCCTAGGTACTACCATGGGGTTTATCATAAGGTCTTGAGGATAAAGGATTCCTAGTGATTCCCAAATGACTACTACTCATCATGATAGAGGCATGATCACAGGATCCCAATGAGCAGAAAAAGGTTCCCCTAAGTTAATGTTCATGCTCAAAGATACTCTGGCACAAGCTAAGGTAGGTATAGTTGATTGGGGTCATAAACCTAAAGATCAATGATGGTTATTGGGATTGTTTGAGTTTATATAGATATTCCCTTGGGGATGATAAGGTACTGGTTGGAATGGTAATCGTGACATACTTAGAGAAATTCCAAAATGGGGCCAAAGAAGGTATTGTTAGTGTCTGTATATATCTTTATTAAGTAGTTTAATTATTTATTTTGATAATTTCACATGAACATATCACTATATTACTAGTATAGTACAATACCACATTGGTGGTTCCCTACTATGTTATGTACTCACACCCTACTTGAGATGCCATTACATTGGGGTACCTGAGAATACCTTCACTTGGTTATAGGTTTATGTTGGGATGAGGCACAATATTTCTTGATCAAGAAGGATAACACATATAGTCAAGAGACTAGGATGAGGTATTTATAGGTCCTCTGTGTATTTAATTTCATGCATGCATAACCTCTCAAGTTTGTGTGATGCATTCCATTTTGTTATATCATGCTCTTATTTATTTTCATTACCAACATAATCTATTATTTAATTATTTCATGTATGGTTTCACACTTTTATATAGGGTTATAGTATCCCAATGGTACCTTTATAAACCCTCACTACTAGTCAGCATCCACTCGCATATAGAAAGGTGCACCTGAGGTCATGTGGAGGTACGGTCATACTATTGTTTAGAGTGAGTTGGGGTGGGTTGTTACAAAGTAGTATCATAACATGTTTTATTTATCTTACTATTTAGGACCTGATATTCATGAGATAGGAATGTGTCAGAGCCTGTGATGGATACTGGACTGGTGCATCATGAACACCTTTTTTAGGTCATAATTTCAAGTTTCCATGTATTTTGGATTGTAGTTCTTGGCATGTGGTATTATTTTTTTATATGTAATTTTCACCTTAAGTGATTTACATGGTGTTTGGATTTATGATTTCGATTTATATTGGATTTTTTTATCATAAATCATTGGAAAGATACTAGTTTTGTCTTATTTATCTTAGTTCGTAGAGGCAAGAGGTGTCTCATGCATCATGAGTTAGTGCATAGGATTAACATGATATGTTGGGACCTTCTAGTGTGATTTTTATCAGTGATGTGAGGTTCATCTATTTAAATTGTCAACAACTTATCTTACTACGTTTTCCTATATAAGTACTTGGTAGCATTCTATTTAGTTGGAATGACATGTATATTTATTTTATTTTAATGTAGATTCATGTGGGTCTATGAAAAGATGCTTTTTGATGATGATGGTACAATCCCTTGGTCTTTGGGATATGAGGTGACCCTAGTGGTTTAGTGAGGCACATGGGTCCTTAGTGGGAAATCCCTTTTAGGTCATTAGTATTCTAGTTCAGTTACCCAAAGTGTTAGTAATAACCTATATGGTGGTTTACCATATTTTGTATAAATAGTACTCTACTTAACCAAACCATGTGATGGTGGTTTGCTGGATACAGATCGTCAGAGGGCAATTCCAGTTGAACATAATCTGTAGGTTCAGTTATTTAAAGTGTTAGTAATAACCTATATGGTATTTTCCTGCATAAATTGGAATATAAATTTACTTAATTGAGCTTTTAGAAGTATATTACCTTAGTATGGATCGTCCAGGGTGATTTTGATGGTTATGGTAGTGGGGACTGATGAAATTGAAATTCTTAAGGGAGTAGTCTTGTGGGTGAATTATCGTTGAGAATTAATTTCAGGGTAATATATTTAGTTGGAACAAGATGTCATTGTGGTTATGAGACCCATGAGTGGGTGTTTTTTCAAGCATGTTTCTGTGATTTGTTGAGATATGAATAGTATGTTGCACGTAACATGTGAATTGGTGTGATATTTTACCTTTGGTATAGGTGGGATACCTAGAGACCTTGAGATCAAATTCCATGTTTAATGGGATAGATAATTTACAATGATCAAGGGAAACTTGTGAGAGGTCTTGGACCTTGTTTTTGGGCTCCTTAAGGTAGAAAGAAAGAATACATGATATATTTTGAGATCGATGGATGGGAGGTGTGATTTATTTTATGGAAAATACTTGTTGATGCCTTGGTTTTTTATGGGAAAAGAACCATAAGTTCTAGATCTATGGTTTGTGGATAGACTTGAAGGTCGTGACTATTTAGGTGATTAACCCTATTAACTATGGATGCATGATTTCATGTGTGAGACTATGGGTAGAAGGTCATGAATTGAAATGATTTCAGATGGCATCTAATCATATAGTTTACTTGATGAATTGACATGTCATAGAGGATGGTCTGTGCTTTTTGGTGTGTCAGCCTGGTTTGATGGAATGAGTCCCATGGGAGCATAATTTGGGTTTTTATATGGTTGGTAGATATTGGAACATACACCTATTTTTTCATTTGAGATAAAGTCAGTGTGCACATTGATTATGTGTTATGATTTTTAAATTGGAATTTGTGATGATCATGTGTGGGTTGAGGAACAATGAGGTTCGGTGAGTTGGATGTGGGCTTAGTAGCCCAAAAATTTGATAAACATGGCTCAGAGGGATTGGCTTGTGTTTCATTATGGAAATTATTGAGGTGGCACTTAAGGAGAAGTATAAGGTGATCCATATGGTGGGAATTTCACCATTGGACGTCTGAGGGAATGACCCCCTTATAATTGAAATTTTGGTATTTTACAAAGATGATGTTTCCATGATCTGGGAATGGGTGATAGTTGATGTTTCATGTTGGCACTCAAAAATGTGTGAGGTTGGACACATCCAAGCATAATGTTTGGGGGTGGATGGGGCGTGGGATGCAGTGATTTGAAATTTTATCCAACGATGCAATGACAAGGAGACTTCTATATTGGGGAGTGTGATGTCATACATTGTAGTATGAACCTCATGTGACAGGGTTGTTATTTCATTAAATTGATCATTAGACATTCATTGTGGAATTTTTAGGGCCATGGTATAATGCATTTAAATTTATATGGATTCTATAGTGAATGATGGGTGTGAATCCATAAATGATGTTGAATGGAGTATGATCATTGACTTTGGGCTCAAGGTAATTTTGAAATGGTCCAAATGAGATCAAATTGGAAACACACAAGTGCTCACATATGGAGCACAATAGAGAAATTGTTAGATTAAGGATTTGACCGTGGAATTACATCAGAAGATAGGTAGGTACTTTAAGAGATGTATCTAAATGGTCTTGGGTGACTTTAGGAGTTAGGGAATTAGAATCAAGTAATTTGGGAATACTTCAGTGGGTGTAGTCAATTGTTTTTTGATATAGGTTAGTCTTAGGAAGTTTTTCCAATGGGGTTAGAGTTTTCTTAGATATGGTGAGTTGGAAATCACATTGAATTCATTATTTTGTATTTGACTGGTAGGTTTTGGAAGTTGGATGGTCTTTTGAGGAAAAGATAGCCTATTTTTGGGGTTCTTGGATGTTGGAGGTACATCTGTTTTACTTTGGAATTTGGAAGAAAGTATGAGTACCAATGCTTGATCATTGTTTTTATGTGAGTTAGGGTGTGTTAAGTTGATTACTGCACCAAGTGCATCATGAGGATACCTAAAATATGTTTGGATAGGCGATTCTAATATAGAGATGTATTATGGCTTGGGATCGACCATTTTGAGATAAATTATATAGTAGGGAGAACCATAGGTTATATGATCAATATGATGATGACATGTGGGATTATTAGGATGCAATACCTCTACTAAAAATCATCCTGGTTTTTTCTTAGTGAATTCAAGTTTTGTCTCAAGCCTAAGTGGATTGGATACCTTCTGGTGGGAGTAGTGCTTCAGAAGAGCAGTTGGATTTTGAGGATAGAATGAGGCCTTATAAATAGGTACTAGAGATTGGTATATATTGGTTTGTTTTATTGGAGGACCATCGAGACTTATTAGGGACAAGAATTGTTATGGTGGGGAGTTTGTAAAGTCCCATGTCCATGCGGGCATAAAAGTTCTGGAGGAAAATTGAGGTTTGGAGTTTGGTGAGGGGATCAAATTTCTAACTATGATTCAAAATGAAGATTTTGGTGGTTGTATCGTGGTAAAAGTAAGCTTTTGGATGAGTAATATAATTTTGGAGATGTCTTGGGGACTTGGGAGGTTCTAAGGAGGGTCGAGGTGGTTGTTGCAGCCTTGGCTATAGTAGGCCAGTGTCCAGTCAGTGGCTTCAGACAACAAGACACCCATATGCGGTCACTACTATCTATATGATAGTTCAATACTGTATATCTAGTGAAATTTTAAAATGGGTAAAATGACACATTTACCCCTTAGGGTTTTGAGGGGGCATTTCCTCCTTATTTATTTATTCTATTCATGCAGACTAAGGGTTCTCTCCCCTTCACTATCCTCATTCAAACCCTTTAAGGGGGATTTTTTTGGTGATTTTGGGTATTTTGATGTATGTATTTGATTTTGGAGATCCTCATTGATATTTTAATTTCTTAATTATAATTTTATTTTTCCCTAGTTAGGGGTTTTCATTTAAATTTCACTGGTGCATTGTGGAATCATACACTAATGACGGGGCTTCCGCTCTGCCTAGGAAGAGGGCATCCTAAGACCCCATCTGCATGTGGCCTCCTAACGTTTTGATGAGGTATCACGTGGTGTATTTTACATGGTTTTTCATTAAAATTAAATATAAATTATTATGGAATGGATTCCATGTGTTAGTTATTTTTCCTAGAATGAGGTCAGGGGAACATTGCAGGTCATTGGCATGTGTTTGGTTGTGGTTATGATGTAAAGAGGCCTTCTGGTGAGATTTTGATGTTTATGAAAAATTGAATAATGTTTTATTTAAATTTTAAATTATTTTAATTAATTATAAATTGGTTATAATTAATTAATTAATAATGTTGGGTGTGATTTAGAGATTTAGGATGGCTATATGAACTTGTAGGATCTTGGGAATTGAGTTTTAAAGCTATGGATTAATGGGTAATAGATTCACTATAAGGTAGGTGGTCCTCATACTAGCCCTATGTCTTGATGTATGATGTATATATGTATGTGGTTTCATGGCCTCTCTAGTTGGGTAATGTACCCTGTTATTATTGAATTGTATAATTTAATTTAAATAGTTTAATTAAAAAATGTATGAGCACCTAGATTTAAATAGATATAGTACCAATGACATTGAGAACCTTTGGAACTTGCTTGAAGCCTTGACTACCGATGGATGAGGCTTGGACTAAGAATTTACCTAGATTCTAGGACACCTCCAAGTGGGGGCGTCACATGACTTGAGATGGACATCCCTGGTAGGCCGAGTGAGGACCCTTGAGACATGTGTATCCAAGGTGGATAGACCATATGTAAAGTGGACTTGGGTTGGTATGAGTTGACTAGTCTAGAGTAACCCGATACATTGAGATAGCCCTTGATCCATCTCTCAGGATTGTTTTCAGTGTGGTGTTTCCTTGAGGCATGTGAGGTTATTAGATGACCAAAATTATTCTAAAGGGTGGTATTTTCTCCAATCATTGGGAGTTGAGTTAGGAAATCAGTTTTGATTGGGGATCCTAAGTGGGATGCCTCCACTTTAGTTATGACCTGTGGGGGTCATGTGGGTGCCCCTTTGAGAAATAACCCTGAGTGGGTGTATATGGATATAGGTATATATGGTTTTTCATGGAACCTATAACTCGAGTTGATTGGTAAGATAGAAGGGTCTTTTATGCTGAGGATGGTTCGGGATTCAGGAAACACCATTTATGATTTTGTTTAATTTTAGAGATCTTTTTTATTATCTAGGTCACCTGGGAATAATAAATTTGTCCTAACACCATTGTGCTTTCCTGGGATGATCAAGAATCACCTATAGAGATGGATGATTCCCTAGGATACCTGAAATGTTTGGGATTTAGTCTCATGATATATTAAGGGTGGATGCCTAGCTCAGTTTGAATCAAGTGTTTTGGTTGATGTGGTAAGAGATTTCTAGAGGTGGTACTAGGGATACAACATCATAGAGCATGTGATCGTGTATATAATAATTCCTGGGATGGAAGGGATTCCTATATATTTGTGATACCATTATGAATTCCTAGGTGTCGGGATTCGAATAGAGATACCAGTGGACCATTTCGAATTCCAATGATGTTCAGGATTCAAATGGTGTTATGAGGTACCTAGTGGGTGTATATCCCCAATCATAGAGGTTGGACATCCTGAGGTTGATTTTTGGATCCCCATGATCGATTCCTAGGATACCCTATAGGATCAGGTGGATGAACCTATGATGGATTGGTCAAGAAGCATAAATATATAGGATACATAGGATACTCAATGTGGGGTCTAGGGAGGCTATTCCATTTGATTTCCTAGTTTACACAAGAATCATTCATTCCTGGACATATAGGACTACCTAGGGCCCCCCCCCTCCTAGGAATTAGGCGTCATGTGGTCACTGAGAATCATTAGTTACTATTATGGGGTTCAGGATGAGGGCTTAAGGATGGGGGATTCCTGGTGATTCCATATGGTCTTCTACTCATCGTGAAAGTGGTGTGAGTATTGGATCTTAGATAGTGGATAGATTTTCACCTGAGGTGATTCTCATACTTATAGACACTCCATAATTGGTCAGGGAAGGTTGTAGGTTTCAAGCGCAGTGGAAGCGCATTGGTGGGTGTACCCAACTATAATTTTTCCATTAACAATGATCAATCCGAGATCTGTCACGATAATAAAATACCAGATCTTTGGAATAGAACGATGATTGAAAGGAAGTAAGGGAGTCCCAGAACCATAGAGAGTATCATCATATGTTGGTTATAATTAATTTAATTAAAAGACAAGAATTACCTTGATGGAATTATCTTTTTGTTGATGTTTCCAATCACGATCTGATGTGATCCATCATTGCGTCGTAGAATCCAAGTGTAGGATTCCTCTAGCGGTGATCCACATATGCTCCACGTATCTTTGGATGTCGCCAAAGGGATCTCCAGGTGCTAGTGTGGAAGATCCTTTAATTACATTTCCCACCTTCGATCACCTTGACAGCCGCTTGCAAAGTACTCTCCTTGATCCGGTGGAGGAGGATCTCTCTCATAGCTTGAGAGTGTTCTTGGAAGAAAATAATTATCTCTTAGCTTGAGATATTTATCTAGATCCATTGTGCACAACCACCAAAAATGTATAGGCTAATGAGAATTATATAATTGGGATTTTAATTACTTAGAATAATAAAATTAATTAATTACCTAAAATAATTTATTCATTTCATTTAATTATTAGTAAGACCTCATTTATAATAATAACAGTTGACTATTATTATTACTTGACATGAACCCAGTGAATTACACCTAATATTATTTAATTAAATAAATAAAATTATTTCTCAAAAATCCCTAGAAAAACTTCACGACATGTATATTAATATACACGACATGTACTTTTTTTCATTTTATTTATTTCCTCCACCACATTTATTAGACCTTGAATAATGGATATTTATTTCTCAAATAAATATCACTGCATTACTCTCTAATAAATATATTATTTCACCCATAATATATTCTCACGAATAACTAGTGTTGAAATAAATGTGATCAGACATCCTTGAATAAATATTAAACCATAATCAGTAATAATATTTGTTCAACTTGTTAAATTAATATTTAACTGAGATACTTGGACACACTTAGTGTGTGACCCTCTAGGCCTCTTTCTCAGTGGCATTAGGCGGAGCCTGCCTACAGTCCAAGTTTAGCATCTAGAAACATGACAAGGTGCCCATATAGAAGGAAGTTAATGTCGTAATGACGTGTCACCTCCTACGAACTCTTACCGTGTAATGTAATCCCTTTGTCTCGATATCTCAAATCAAGCAGGTTGCATTCTAGTGTCATCAACCCATGTGCTCAATTATTCTTTCTTTGAATTTCTGGAATTGAACTTTCCCATTCCTTACCATGTCCATGGATTTATTTAGGCTACATCAATTCCATTAAAGGGCCTAAGATATCTAATTTATTTATGGAGAAGAAGGGACAAATCCTTTCTCACATTATCTATTAATACAGTATTACTCATGATGCACCCAATATATCCTACCTCATTGCAAATAGTGTGTCGTCACAGTTTTTGTCAATAAATCTAAGTGTGAGAGTTGTAATACTCATTAATAATAATCTTAAAGTCTAAGGACCAATACACATGTCCACAGATAGGAACATCCAATGACACTATGAAATGTGGATTTCCTATTGGCGGGTCTCATTCTCATAATATCCTCCTGGATATTACCTAGGGAACACACCATGAGAAGGTGCCTCGAAGTTTTATGAGTCCTCACCCCCTAATGTACTATATTATTTGTGTCCCTCAAATAACATCATCCGTCCATAGAACATATCTTCAAGAATATTGTTATGACACTTTTGAGTTCTCATCATAGAAGGGATCTACTATGACCTTTTAGTGAAACAATTATCCTTAGGACATTATCACAAGCATTTTCACGTAGAAGAATAATCAAGATGTAATAAGGTATTTATTAATGAATAAAGTACAAAGTAGTTGGTTCTAGGTCACCAACTCCAAAAGACTTATACTTGGACAAGAGCCAACTGCTAACAACATTTAACCTGCTATCTCTCACATGATATTCATGATTCTGATGAGATAGGCCTTCAGTCATGGGGTCTTCCACGTTCTCTCCCATGGACACTCTAATCACTGCAACTTCACCCCTTTGATAGAAATACCTCAAGAGGTGATACTTCTAGAGCATATTCTTTGTCCATTGATGTGACCTTGGTTCTTTTGCAAGAGCCATATCCATATTGTGACTTGAGATCGTTCTGATCTATCTAAAAACCAGCATCAGCATGCCCTCTGATTACAATCTCCTCGTCTCCTCCATACACTAGGAAATATCCTTAGTTCTTCTCAAATACTTAAGTATAGTCTTAATAGTAGTCCAATTTTGTTCTCCTGGATCTTCTTGATATCTGCCTACCATGCTCAGTGCATATGCAACATCAAGTCTGGTACATAACATGGTATACATGATGAATCCTATAGTCAAAGCGTATGGGATCTTACTCATTCTATCTTTCTTCTGTTGTGTCTGAGGACACATTTTCTTAGAAAGATTTAGGCCATGTGACACTGGAACCAATCCCATCTTGTATTGTTCCATACTAAATTTCTTTAGTATCTAGTCAATGTATGTACCCTGAATTATTCCAAACAGCCTCTTGTATCTATCATGAATGATCTTGATCCCTATAATGTAGGCTATTTCACCCAATTCCTTCATGGAGAAACACTTGTTTAACTAGTCCTTAACTAACTATAAGACTGGTACATCATTTTCAATAAGAAATATGTCATCAACATATACTACTAGGATAATGAACACATTCCTATTAAATCACTTATAAACACATGGCTCGCATTTATTCTTAATGAAATCGAATTTCTTTATAGGTTCATCAAATCAAATGTTCTATGACCTGGATGCTTGCTTTAATCCATAAATTTATTTCTGCAACTTGAAAACCTGTTTTTCTTCACCTGGTGTCACAAACCCTTCTAGTTGTGTCATATAGGCATCTTCTTAAAGGTTCCTGTTAAGTAATTTTGTTTTGACAACCATCTGCCAAATCTTATAGTCATGTTAAGTTGTTAAGGAAAGTATGATTCTTATGGATTTAAACATGGAAACTAGCAAGAAGGCTTCATAATATTCAATTCCTTGACACTGTCTGAATTCTATAGCCACAAGCCTTGCTTTATAGGTTCTAACTTTACCTTCCATGTCCAAATTTCTCTTGAATACCCATTTGCATCCAACAGGATTTATGTCAATTGGATCATGGACCAGAACCCAGACTTGGTTCTGATACATGGAACCCATCTCAGAATTCATAGATTCTAGACATCTTGCAACTTCTGATCTTTTTACTAATTTTTTTAGGATATAGTTTCATCATTTTCCAATAATAATGATTCACTATCCTCAGTTACTAGGAAACTATATCTCTCTGGTTCCCTTACCACTCTTGAGCTCCTACGTAGTACTTGTGTTTCTGGAACCTCTTCCACGGGGACCTATGGAACTTGTTCCTGTACCAACTCCTGTGTATCTTGAGTATCAACTTTGTTGAAGTCAATATTTCTCCCACTATCCTTTTTTAGGATGTGCTCTCTCTCAAGAAAGATATCTTGTCTGGACATAGTCACTTTCTTGTCAGAAGGGTTATATAGGTAATATCCTTTTATTTCCTTGGGATATCCTATAAAGATACACCTCGTGCCCCAGGGTGGTAGTTTTTTTCCTGAGAAGGCCTTAACAAATTCCTCGCATCCTCATATACATGTGTGTGACAAAATGGGTATCTTTCCATTCCATAACTCATAGGGAATTCCATTTTCCGTCTTAGTTGGTACTCGATTTAATGCGTATGTTGCAGTTTTTAATGCATATCCCCAAAAGGATAATGGAAGATATGTATGACTCATCATCGACCTCACCATGTTCAACAAGGTGTGGTTCCTCCTTTCAATAACACCATTCTACTATGGTGTATAAGGAGTAGTGAGCTGAGATAGAATCCCAAACTCCTGTAAAAGATCGATGAACTCTTGGTTCAGATATTCTCCACCTCAATCTGATCGAAGTTTCTTTATCTTTTTACCAAGATAATTCTATACTTCATTATTGAATTCCTTAAATTTCTCCAAGGAATATGACTTATACCTCATTAAGTAGACATATCCATATCTACTCAAATCATCAGTAAAATTAATTAAGTAAGAATATCCACCTATAGATTATACTAGAAATGGTCCACATGCATCTGTGTGCTCCAATATGAGAATATCGGTGGCCCTTTCACCCTGTCCAATGAAAGGCGACTTGGTTATTTTACCTTGTAAACAAGAATGACATCTATCATGTGGTTTTAACTCAGTAGAGTCTAAATAACCATCTTGGTATAGATTTGCCAAGCGCTTCTCGTTTACATGACTGAGATGATAATTCCATAACTAGGTGATGTATGATTCATGTGAGTTTATTTCATTATCAATTTTCAACACTTAGTTTTCATAATTTTATACATACAAACCGTTATTTAAATTCTCCATACCATAAAATACATTGTTCTTATAAAATAAACAAACCTTATTTCCAAACTTTAAAATAAATCCATCCATATCCAAACATGATACATAAATTATGTTCTTGGTGACACTAGGCACATAATAACAATTATGTAAAACCAAAAGCATCCCAGTTGGAAATGAGAGATGGTAATCACCAATGGCCAATGCAGCCATCCTTGCGCTATTGGAAGCTCAAATATCCACCTATCCTCTATAAATATTTCTAAATCTACTTGGTTCCTACATTTTAATATAGATGTGAGCCCCATAAGCTATATCTAATACCCAATGTGTGGAAATGGAAAGATTGCACTCGATAAAGAACACACCTTTAACATCCCCATGCTTCTGGGTGCAATTCCTCTTCCAGTGGCCTGGCTTTCCACATGAAAAACATACCACCTTTCATTCCTTTCCCTTCCCCTGTATCTTCCCCTTCTTGGAGGGATGGTGTTGAGGGGATTCAGACCGTTTATGAATCCTTTTCCCCTTTGCCTTGTCCTTCCTTTTCTTATTCACCATAAGGATTGTGGGTTTGTCACGCCCCATGTCCTTATCTAACTATTGAATTAAGGTCAGAAGTTCTGATATAATCGTATCATTGTTACTCAAGTTGTAGTTGACAATAAAGCTGGAGAAGGTCATGGGCAGTGATTATTGGATGAGATCTGTATACAACTCATCCAGGAACTTAATACCTAATATGTATAGGCGTTTGATGTAGCCAATAAGCTTGACTACATGTGGCCCAGCTAGTACAGACTCTCCAATCTTAGTTGTAAACAAATCTTTGGAGATATCGTATCTCTCATGTCTCTCCTTCTCTTGATAGAGATTCTTAAGGTGAGACATCATGTTATACGCATACATGTTTTCATGTTGCTTAAAGATCTCATTAGACATGGATGATAGCATGAAACATTGTACATCTATGGCATCATCCATATGTTTTATATAGAGAGATAGTTCCTCATCACTGGTCTCTTTTCTAGGCACAACTATAATAGGATCCTCCAACACATACAATTTTTTCTCATGGAGAAGTATGACGTGTAAATGCCTCTACCATTCCTAGAAATTGGTGCTGGTGAGAAGTTTTCCCTTATCGAGTATGGTTCGTAATGATATGTTTGAAGTCATTTTTATTTTCGTTTCTACAAATTAAGATGAGCATAGATTTTAGTACTTTATCATGATAAAACTGAGACAAATAAATAATTTAATACTTATTACTCTCCCACTATTTTATCGAATTCCAATAGTCCTCACCATTGACTTCAGAATATTTTGTTTCCTTAATATTCTAGTTGAAAAGATCCATATTTCCCTTCGCATTACCCCAACTAGGGTTGGTCAAGAAACTTTAAGGGTTTTAGTTATGCATTCCAAATTCCAACTGCATTAACTCACAACTCCTTAATCTGCTGAGTGGAATCCCCAATCCTGATATCCTTTTATTTTGGATTTCCTCAACCTTTTCCTCTTGGTCACACCAAGTCCTGTTGTGGCAGTCAACCCTTGATTTGAACCAAGTAAATTCAACCCAAAACCTTGAATTAGAATTCCCTGATAATTGAAAGCACCCCAATTAGGGTTGGTCAAGCACTTTAAACTAGGGTTCGATTCTAACCAAGATTATGGAAGGCTATAACGACTTAATATTTCTTTGAGGGATTTTATCCTTATATATAAATTTCCATTTTATTATCTTTGATTACATGATTTTCAATATTAAGTGGGATATAATTAAGTTATTAACCTTGTTTAAGATAATATTTCCACATAATCTGGTCTTATTTTAGTTCCATCTTGCATACTTGTTTAATTCATTAATTGTGTGATCATGACAACAAACCCACAATAAATAAACCATGCAACTGATAGAAATAAAATAAATGGTATGATCATGATCTTGTTTTATTGGTTAGTTTATCTAGTAGTTGATAAACTAACCCAAGACCTTGTAAAGAAACACCTTTAAGCTTTTGGGTTCGTGTTTACAGCTTTCCACCTATCCACCTTTGTATCTCCTTGGATTGGTTTCACCTTAGCTACTAACTTGAGCTACCTCCACTAGCTTGGGAGCTTCATCTATTACATATTCTTTTATCCCACTCTTAGTTGAGGGTTAAAACGTGGTTTTACATAAAAGAAACCTTGGGAATGCAGGCCCTACATATTAATGAGGAGAAGACACATAGGCCAACAAATTTAATTTAAATAAATTAATTAAAAAGAAAACATTCACATAAAAAGATCTTGATATAGCTCATGATCATCCATACATGAAATGATATTTACACATAAATAAAACTAGCATTCAATTCTTTAATCATTATTATTTAAGATAAATCACACTCAAATCAATTAATTGTCTTTAATTAATCAATCCTTTAAACCCTTTTTCTGAATTTCCTTGAGATTCTCATCCATCATAATTTTAAACAAATAAATTTATTTAAAATTATCTTTGTATGTAACTTGTACCTTGGAGGAAACCCGATGAATTCCCATTCATAACTACCCAATGAGTAGAAATTAACATTACACAAATGTTAAATTAAACACACACACACACATATATATATATAACACTTATCACGTGTTGTTCCCCAGCTTTACATCTGCACTATGATACACGTCTCAAGGGTTTGTATAATAAAATAATAAATTTTAATAAATCTGGATAATTTGGATAAGTACACGGCATGTAGTTCCGACTACACGGCGTGTACTATCATTCATCTTCCATCTAAAGTACATGTCTGGGGACATGGTGTGTAGATTTACTTTGGAAATCTTCAGAGTACAGAGCATGTTCATTGGGCCACACGCCGTGTAGTATCCGTGTTACATAGTTTCCAGTCGAGCAAGCCGTGTACAAGGTACACAGTCCAACCCTAACCCAAAGGGACTACACACCGTGTCTAGTGGACTACACATCATGTAATCTGAAAACCACATTCCACCTATTCCTGGTCAACACACTGAGTCATTTATGACTTAGAAAGACTCCAACACATGGCTTGGTTTGGAGGACCGGTCTGATGCATTGAATCCTAACTAAATGGCATGTACTGCCGAATACACGGAATGTGTTCTGGTGTTGTACGACCAGGAATCTTTGGAACCTCCGGATGAGATCCTCTATTTTATTTTATTCAAAATTAAAAGAAAATATCGTTTTTGTAAGGTGAACGAGAAACGAAATAGGAGGAACAGATCTCGAGATTCATATTTGTAGAATGATTAACTTGAATTGAAACAACTAAATTATTGAATACGTAAATCATTAACAAGAAACTAAATAATTATAATCAACGATATAACCGCTCCAATACCACTTATAGGTTCTAGGAATAGTGGAAGCGCATTGGTGGGTGTACCCAACTATAATTTATCTATTAATAATGATCAATCTGAGATCCATCACGATAATAAAATGCCAGATCTTCATAATAGAACAATGAACTAAAGAAATTAAGGGAGTCCTGGAACCATAGAGAGGATCAGCATATGTTGGTTAGAATTAATTAAATTAAAAGACAATAATTACCTTGATGGAATTCTCTCTCTGTTGATGTTTTTGGTCACAATTGGATGTGGTCAGTCATTATGTCATAGAATCCAAGTGTAGGATTCCTCTAGCAGTGATCCACGCATGCTCCATATATCTATGGATGTCACCAAAGGGATCTATGGGTGCTAGCGAGGAAGTGCCTTCGCTTACAATGTCCACCTTCGATCACCTTGAGAGCCGCTTGCAAAGTGCTCTCTTTGATCCAGTGGAGGAGGATCTCTCTAATATCTTGATATCTTTATTGGAAGAAAATAATTCTCTCTTGGCTTGAGAGCTTTCTCTAGATCCATTGGACACAACCACAAAAAATGGCTAGGCTAATGAGAATTATATAATTGGGATTTTAATTACTTAGAATAATAAAATGAATTAATTACCCAAAATCATTTATTCATTTCATTTAATTCATAGTAAGACCCCATGTCTAATAATAACAGTTGGCTATTATTATTACTTGACATGCACCCAACGAATTACACCTAATATTATTTAATGAAATAAATAATATCATTTCTCAAAAATCCTCAGAAAAACTACACGGCATGTATATTAATATACATAGTGTGTACTTTTGTTTTTTCCATTTTCTTTATTTCCTCCATCATGTTTATTAGACCTTGAATAATGGCTATTTATTTCTCAAATAAATATCACTACATTAATCGCTAATAAATATATTATTTCACCCAAAATATATTCTCTCGAATAACTAGTGTCAAAATAAATGCGATCAAGCATCCTTGAATAATTATTAAACCACAATCGGGAATAATCTTTATTCAACTTGTTAAATTAATATTTAACTAAGATACTTGGACACACTTAGTGTGTGACCCTCTAGGCCTCTTTCTTAGTGTAATTATGCAGAGTCCGCCTAAAGTCCAAGGTTAGCGTCTAGAAACATGCCAAGGCACTCATAGAGAAAGAAGTTAATGCCACAATGACGTGTCACCTCCTACGAACACTTACTGTGTAATGTAATCTCTTTGTCTTGATATCTCGAATCAAGCAGGTTGCATGCTAGTTCCATCAACCCATGTGCTCAATTATTCTTTCTTTGACTTTCTAGAATTGAACTCGCTTATTCCTTACCATGGACATGGATTTATTTAGGCTATATCAATTCCATAAAAGGGACTGAGATATCTACTTCCGTTATAGAATAGAAGGAACAAATCCTTTCTCACATTATATATTAATGCAGTATTACTCATGATGCACCCAACATATCCTACCTCGTTGTGAACAGTGTGTCGTCATAGTTTTTGTCAATACATCTAAGTGCGTGAGTTTTAATACCCATTAATAATAATATTAAAGTATAAGGACCAATACACACTTATATAGATAGTAACATCCAATAACACTATGAAATGTGGATTTCCTACTAGCGAATCTCGTTCTCATAATATCCTCCTGAATATTACCAAGGGAGCACACCATGAGAAGGTGCCTCAAAGTTTTATGAGTCCTAACCCCCAATGGCATGTATTATTTGGGTCCCTCAAATAACATCATCCAGCCATAGAACATATATTCAAGAATAGTGTTATGTCACTTTTAGGTTCTCATCATAGTAGGGATCTACTATGACCTTTTAGTGCAATAGTTATCCTTAGAACATTATCACATGCATTGTCATGCAGAAGAGCAATCAAGATGTGATAAGGTATTTATTAGTGAATAAAGTACAAAGTAGTTGGTTCTAGGCCACCAACTACAATAAAGGTGTGGTTAATCGGGGACACATACATGAGGATTAATGATGATTATTGGGATTGGACTAGTCTATATGGATATTCCCTTGGGTCAAATGAGTTAATAGGTGACACGATCATCATGACATGCTTAGATACATTCCAACATTAGGCCAAAGAAGGTGTTGTTGGTTTTTAAGTTCATTGTTTTTCACCAATTTAATTATTTATTTTGAGCTTATCACATACACATATCATTTCATTACTTGTATATTATGAGCCTGTGCTGGTGGTACCCTACTGATTTATGTACTCACACCCTTCTTGGGATACCATTGAACTGGGTTACCCAAGTAGAACTTCAATTGGATGCAGGTTCTGATTGGGTCGATTCACAGTATTTCCTAATCAAGCAGGATAGCTCGGATGGTCAAGATAATAATATGAGGTATTTATGGAGCCACGTTATCTTTACTTTCATGCGATAATGACTGTTCAAGTTTGTGTATTGTATTTTATTTTGTTATAGCATGCCCAAATTTATTTTCATTTCTTATGTAATTTGTTATTTATATATTTTTTATATGGTTGTGTACTCTGATATAGGGGGTATATCCTCTCTACGGTACCTTTATAGACCCATGATGCAAGTCAAAAACCTCTCATGTATGGGGAGTCATATTTGAGGTCATGTGGTCATTCGGTCTAGCTAATTTTTGGAGTGAGGTGAGGCATGGTGTTACATCTGATGGATTTACTTTAGTGGTCTTCATCAAACTTATATAATTTAATTTCATAGAAGAAATATTATTCTATAGGGAATGAATGAAATTTCTTCATTTATACAATATAATTATTTTGTGTATTATCTCGTGGTTGATCTGGGTTTATGGTTTCTTAATCGCTACCACTACTTCATTTAAATGTAAGTATCCTAAGAAACCTTTCACCATGCACATTCACATTGGTGGCTGTAAAAACTCCATTACTTGTGAAACAAGGATAAAGGATTGATGATAAGTGTCCGAGTTAGTAAGTCTTGATAGGAGTTAGTGGATAAGTGTTGCTCAATATGAACTGAGTAATTTGAGTTATAATGTCTCAAACTCATTAGAAAAACCACAATATATGTTTGTATGACATTAAATGGTGAATGCTTTTCTATGTGTTATTCATTGTTGTGGTATCCTTTCATTATGAATCCACATAGATTATTTAATGCATTATTATTATTATTATTTAATTATTTATTATTATTGATGGAATACAGGTAAATGTTGTGGTGCCTCCTCACCTGGACATCATATGAATTTTTAAAAAAGAAATAAAAAAAGATATGAATGAATGAGGGTTATGGGATTTTTAGTGGACATTTTTTTAAGGTGTTGTACTCTCTATTTTCATTCCAAACATAGTGTAATTCAGGTTTAACCTGGTGTTTTTAAGATATATAATTAGAGAAATTCTTCTGGTCTGGTCATCTTTAATATATAGTAGTATTTGATCTGATTGTGGTGTTTTTCTTATAAACCTTTTATTTATATAAAGAACATATGATCTTCATGGTCATATCTATTTGGATTTTATTTATCATGTTATGTTCTTTATTTTGGTCCAATTTTAGAATGCATCTTATTTCTGCCTTTGATCTTCTGTTTTTTCATAGTATTATTTTTGAGATCCTCCTCATCTTTGGGAGTCTCTACCATGTACTCTTGTTTTTTAGTGTATTACCCTTTCTATAATAGGCCCCATGGTTTTTTCCTTTCTTAGTTTTCCACATTAAAAATTTATGGTGTCATAATTTATCTTTCTACGCATATGTTTTGGTCATTTTGAATCTGCTTTAATTTTTTTAGGATTTTTTGAAGGGAATGAAAAATTATTTCAACTGCATGTTCACTTTGTTGTTCAATTCTACTTTCATAGCTTTCTATATTTCCCAATATTCAGTATCAAAGGATCAGTTTTTATTAAAATAAATCATGTATTTTAATTATAGTTGGATGATTATATTTAACGACAAAAATTATCTTATGTGAAAATTAACAATGAAGGGTCTATTTTTTGTTAAGTGAAGGCATATGTCAGGGTTTCGTACCTAGAAGCCAGAAATAATGTCTGATGAAGAATGAGAGTTTCATCATTAGATGGTCTATGGTATCAAGATTTAGTGGGTTCAAGATAATGTGATGAATAATATTTTTAATATCTCTCATGACATAAATTTTTGGGAGAATCTTGATACCACTTATACTTCCAAGATAGGAAATAGTAAATTGTTTCTCATCAAATTGGTAATTAATTTGAGGTAAATATAAGTTAAATCTATTTTGATCTATTTGAGTGAATTCCGAGTCTGTTTTGATCAATTTTATGGTATGGGTATTGATTTTTAAGATGTTGTTTTAATGATTAGGCTTTTTAATACTTTACCTAATTCATGGGAGAATTAGCATGTTACCCTAATTAGTTATGCACCTAATGGTGTTGTGAAATTTTATTTTTTTAAATATGTTGTTTTAAATGAATAAGTTAGGAGACATTCTCTAGATAGATATTTTATAGATATTTTGGTCATAGATAATTGGGTGAGAAGTCAGGAAAGGATTCAGGGATAGAGCAGTCGTGGTAAGAGAAATGGTAGAAGAAAATCTTGGTCGAAGAAGAAGGATTTTGAATGTCATCATTTTAAAAAGAGAGGATATATTAATCAGTTTTTATATCTTCTAAAAAGGGAAAATAAAATGATGGAAAATAAATAGAATAAAACTGGTGATGGATAAGGTCATGTCACTACCACTATAGGGGGTGATCTTGTTATTATTTATGACTTCGTTAATGTTTCTTTTGACAATTCTTGTTGGGTTATTAATAGTGGTTCCTACTTTCATGTGACATCAAGGAAGGAGTTATTTACATCTTACATACCATGTAATTTTGATATTTTAAATATGGATATTGATGGTCATGTTGATGTTGTGGGTATGGGAACCATTTTTTTGGAGACCATGTAATGACCCGAACTTTTATAAATAAAATTCCTGCTTGTGATTTAATGTTTTATTATATATATAAAAAACACATACACTTATTTGACTTTATATTATTATATTTAAAATACCATTAATAGTCATTACCATTGATAATATAGTCATTGAAAAGTGATCATGTGATTAGTATAAATATAGGGTTTTAACAAATCCAATTGACACAGTCAAAGGAAGTGATGGCCTCAACCAGCAGGATCATGCCCTATAAATCCCATTTATCATAGCTTCCAAGGGTGATAGAAACACTAGGAATTTTCCTCAACCAATTCCAATCTAATATCTAACAACTTAATCATGAGAAAAGATGTTTATGGGATAAGTTCAAGCTCATCAAGATCACAACCCAAACCATGTACGTCGAAGCACCCCTGAAAGTCTCACCATTGTGCACCTTACCCTTAGGGTGTTTGCTGGTGTATTGAAGGGATATGTATCAATAACCTAGAAATATGAGTATTTATATTATTTTCAATAGAATAATGGTTATATTTACTTCTTATTAATGTTACTTTATAAATTATTTTTTTATACAATAAAACACAAAATGTATTTTTAATATTCAAGTTCAAATAAGAAGAATTTTTTATGAATTAATAGATTTTTAAAATAAATAATATTTTAATATAATAATAATATTAAATATTTTTTATTAAATTTAAATGATCTTATAATTTTTATGAAGTCAAATGTATTTTTTATAAGGGTTCAAAAATTGTAATTCTCAAAAAAACTAGCATTTCTCAATAAATGTCGATTATTATTTTAAAAGTGAAAATTAAAATATTTGGAAAATTATTTATATAAAATTAATATTCTTTTTGTAATCATAATTTCCAAATTATCCAATGCTTAATTTTTCATAATTTTCTGAGAGTCGAGTTTTCGGGTAAAAATTAAATACCGTATAAATATAAAGTGTGTATTATGACATCATAATGACCCAAAAGTGATGTAATGAATACTATAAATGGTATCCACGACCAAATATATGTTTTAACTTTAAAATAATTTTATTTTAATTTTATTTTATTAATTTTATAAAACCTTTATGAATCCTAAAAAACCTATAATCTATTTTAAGGTTTTAAAAACATTTCTTTAATAGTATGACTGACTTCCACATCAGAAAGGATATTATTTTAATAAGTTCAGACCTTGGCCTTATAAAATAATTAAAACCACCCCTATTTGGAAGAAACTATGGTTAAAAATCATGGTAAGGTTTTTGGTTTTGGTTATTTTATTATATAGATTCTAAAACCTATGTTTGAGAAATGATAAATAATTCCCCAATCATTTCCTATATAAACCCACCCAAGATATCATTTCTCTTCAATAAAAAACCTTAGATCATGTCCTTAATATTACATATCCTTTCAAGATTCCTCCCAAGGTTCCCCAATCTCTCAAGAAGTTCCTCTAGCATTTGGAATCACACTATCAACATAAGGGTTCTTTTCTTTCTCCTCTTTTTCCAAGCATCTTCATTATCTTATGCCTTTTTCTCTAATTAATAATGTTGGTATATGTTCTTCAATATCCCAATTACTGCCCCTATTATTCCTAAATTATGAGAGTCTCATTCCACTCTCATTAATCCCTTCCATGAACATTTATACGCCCATGTTAAGCTATCAAAATTTCCCCACAATTTTCTATGCCAAACAAATGTGTAGTGAATACCCATACCCAATTCCTATCAACGGTGTTCACCTTTATGAAATTATACTTATTTGATTGGGTACTTACATGTATTAATTACACACTTTTTTATCTTGGAATAAAAATTTATGAAAAATGATTTCATATTTTATAATCTATGTGGCACATTTAAGCATGAGAATGAAATGAAATTGACAGGTGTACTTAGAATTATATTGCACTCCAATAAATTGGGTAATGTTTTAGTCTCATGAGATATAATTAAATAGATTATGGAGTGGTCCTAATCCACCAAAGGACTTTATCAATCATTATGTCTTGGTAGTTATCCTTGAACTATGTTTATGATGCAGTGTTTTAAGTTATTTCTACATTTCCCTTATTACTTTTATGTTATCATGCTATATCATACCTCATTGTTCAGGTTTATGATTATCACCACTTTAATGTCCCATTGATATACCTATTTTATAACATGTATTACTTTCTTCATGTTATTCTATGTTTATTCCCTTACTGGTCATTTTATCTCACCTCTTTCTTATGTATGTCCCCAGGTTATCCTATACAGTTTTAAGTACGAGCATATTAAGGAAGTTTTCAATAATGATGATGCATTCCCTATTTTAGGTTGTTATATAATGTACCTAATTACCAAATATTCTATAATTATTGATCTTTTTGGGTTTTATTATGTGTAATCTTATATAATAAATCATGAATTAATGTGTAATAAAGAGCAAGGTTGTTATAATTGGTGTCAAAGGAAAAGTTTAGTTATTTTTGGGATTAGGATTAGAAAACTCTAGAAAAATCCTTAGGGATAATACTAAGTATAAGAAAATATCCCTAAATTTTGGTGAGTATATAGTAAGTGGTTTATTAAGAAAATACATCCATGTTTGTGTACTATAAATAGATTTGGTTCTGGAATAGATGTACATACAGGTAAAACTTGAAAAAACCACATTGAGCTAGAATCAATTGGGAAATGGTGAACGAGAATGGGCCTTACTACGCATCTGGTTTGACACTCCTAGGGGATATGCTTTGGTAAATTCATAAGCTCATTATGAACCATTATTAAGAAAAAATATGCCTATAAGAATATATGTTAGGAAATATATCATGATTAACATAGACTGAAGCCTATAGATTCATAAGTTAAGTAAATAAATGTAACTTATAATTTGTCTCTTTAATGTAATTGGATTCACATTTATGTGTTTAATAGTTCAAAAATAATCATCCATATTTTTCCCTTTATTTTAGCCAATGTCTAGAAATAGGAGGAATCGGTTATACAACCAATGTGAAGGGCAATGTGATGACTGCCTCCAATAAGATTCCCAACCCAATGGGAGTAGGAATCAAAAACTTTATGATGATACTCTCTTAGATAACTCAAGTTTTGAATAGAAACCTAGATCAGGAGGAGAGCCCAAATCCCCCTAAGAAAGAACAAGTTGTTATTGATAGTATTATGTTACAAAGTCCTCCAACTTTCAATGGATCATCTAGTCCATTAATCATAGAACAATGGATCAACTATATTGATAAGATCTTCTCCATACTTTAATGTTTTGAGAAAGATAAGGTTCTACTAGATTTTTATTATATAGAGGGAGAATCTGATTAGTGGTGTACATTGATCAAGAATATGAAGCCTTATGAAGAGATTAAAGTGATGGGGTGGAAGGAATTCTGGAAAAGGTCTTTTGATAAAAAAAAATCCTCACACTCACTGACATAAAATTGAAAGGTATTTCATTGATCTTAAGAAAATAGATGAAAAATATATTGGTTCATATGAGGAAAAATTCAAAATACTTGCATGATACACCTCCATCTTTGTCGCTACCCCTAAATGAAAGGTTAACCACTTCTTTGGTGGGATAAAACCTAGTCTACAAAAAGCCCTAGAAATCTGAGACTTTGATAACTATGAGGAAATTACCTGATGTTTCCTCCAAGTAGAAATGGAAATCAGTGAATCTCGAGGGTATCATGGGTATAAGAAGCAGAAAGTGAAGTTTAATTTTTGTGGTTCGATGGAGAAATCTAATGGTGATAAGAAATTTCAACATCCCACTTATCAAAAGTGCGGAAAGAAGCACCCTGCAAATTACATAAGGGGGAAGAGGAAATGATTTAGGTGCGGTAAGGAAGGAAACCTAGCTAGTAAAAACTGACAGGATAATCCTACTATTACGATGGAGGAAAGGAATGATTTAGTTAACCCTCAGTGATTTGTTCATTGATTCAATTACAAGGAACCAGAGCCTTTGCAAACCAATGCACTGTGACAAGGGTTTTTAGAGACAACTAATAACCTCCAAGGCCGCACGGGTGAGCTTATTCTATCACAACCACTAACATAGATCCCAAAAATGAAGTGGTAATAGGTAATCTAGTTATTAATTCAAGAATAGAGAATGTAATTTTTGATTCTAGTTCTATGAATTCATTCATATCATGAAAGTTTAGTAGAACTATTCAAACAACACTACAAATCGTGGAAGTAGAGCTTTTGGTGAAAATGGAAAACAGGGAAATTATTTCATCATGAGTATATAAATCCTTCCATGTGTATATTTGTGGGATGAATTTTCCAAAAAAACCTTTTGATACTCCCTTTAGTAGAGTTTGATGCAATTTTGGGTATGGATTGGATTTCCCTTTATAGATCCAACATAAATTTCCATGAGAAGGAAATCACTCTCTGTATCATGAATCAACCCCCAATTATGTACAAGTTCATGGAGGAGGATGAATATTCTTGAGAACCAATATCTCAAGCATGAATATTATTTCCCTGAGAGCAAGCATATCTAGATCAAATGATATAGTCTAAGTAAAGGATTATCCTTGAATACATTCTCATTATAAGGAAATACATTGATGTGTTTTCCAAAGAATGTTCGGGTCTTCCTCATAGCTGAGAGGTTGAATTTTCAATTGAGCTTATACCTGGGGAATTTCCATTATCCAAGAATCCATATAGAATGAATTTTTTGGAACTTGAGGAGTATAATAAACAACTAGAGAATAATATGGGTAAAGGGTTCATATACCCAAGTGTTTCATCGTGGGGTGAACCGGTCCTCTTTTTCAAGAAGAAGGATGGGTCAATGCGTCTTTTCATTAATTTTTGTAATATCAAAAAGATTATAATAAAGAAAAACTATCATATGCCATAGATTGATTACTTTTTCTCTTAGCTACATAGAGAACAATACTTATCCAAGGTGGATCTTTGATCGGAAAATTATCAAGTAAGGGTAGAGGAGGATATTCCCAAGACCACTTTATGTACAAGGTATGGGAACTATGAGTTCATAGTAATTCCATTCAGACTCACTAATTCTCTAGTAATCTTCAAGGACTTCATGAATATAGTATTTTAATATTATCTTGACAAATTTATGGTAGTATTTATATATGATATTCTAATATTATATAGAACTAAGGAGGTTCATGAGGAGCATCTAATCATTGTGATAAAGACCTTTTAAAAGGAGAATATTTATAAAAACTATATAAAATGTGAGTTCTGGTTAAAGGAAGTATCATTATTAGGGTATATCATCACAAGAAATGGGATATCTATGGGACCTTCAAAAATAAAAGCAATTGAAGGATGGATGAGGCCAATATCTGTGACAAATATCTATAGTTTCCTTGTATCAGCTAGGTATTATCATTGATTTGTGAGAAATTTCTCATGATTTCCAAACCCTATAACCAAGATAACTTGGAAGGGAGTAAATTTTTATTGGAATTATGAATGTGAAGAGAGATTTAAGGAGTTTAAAAAGAGGCTTATCACTGCACCTGTTCACACACTACCCACAAGTATAGAACTTTTTGTTGTATTAAGTGATGCTTAAAATAAGTGATTGGGTTGTGTGTTAATGTAGAATGAAAAATTTATAGCTTATTCCTTAATGAAATTGAAAGTTTACGAACAAAACTACCCAATTCATGATCTAGAGTTGGATACAGTGATCTTTGTGTTGATAAAATGTAAAATATATACGGATCACAAAATCCTCAAGTATATATTCACACAGAAAGAGCTTAATATACACCAACAAAGATGGATAGATATTATTAAGGACTATGACTGCTCAATCCATTACCATCCTAGGAAAGTGAATAAGGTGGAAGGTTCTCTAAGTAGAAAGGATCCGACTATTTTATCATTGATGAAAATTGAGAAGGATCCAATATTCTTAGAATTGAAAATAAAATACATGGGAATCATAAAGTAAGTAACATCATCAATCCTTTCACAAATGATTGCTCAACCATCCCTTATGAAGAGGATAAAGGATGCTTAAAGAGTTGATATGGAAATTTAAAAGAAAGTGAAATATATAAGAAAATAGAAATCCTTGGAGTTAAATGTTAATGAAGAAGGAGTTGTGAGATTTGGTTCATGACTATGTGTGCCATCAAAACCTAAGTTAAAGGAGCTGTTAGATAATGCACATAGTTCGACTTTATCCATCCATCCAGGAAGCACAAAGATATACCCAGGTCTCTGAGAACACTATTGGTGGGATAATATGAATAATGAGATCACGAAATATACATCAATATGCATTGTATGTCATCAAGTGAAGGAGTAAAGACAAAAAATCCAAGGTTATAGTGCAACCATTACCCGTACCTACATGGAAATGGGAAAAATCACTATGGAATTTGTCACTAGTCTTCCAAAGACATCAATATGAAGTAATGTTATATGGGTTGTGGTGTATTATCTTATAAATAATTCTCGTTTCATTGAAATTTTAGAGGAATTCTCACTCGATCAACTTACAAGTATATACATTAGAGAAGTGGTGAGGTTACATGGAATACCACTGTCGGTTGCATATGATCAAGACCTGGGATTTACCTCTAAGTTTTGGAAGAGTTTCCAACATGCTCTAAATACTGAGTTGAAATTTAGCATGGATTATCACCCTTAAACTTATATCCAATATAAGCAGACTATCCAAACACTTAAGTACATATTGAGAGAATTCTCAATTGACTTCAAAGGAGGATGGGAATAACATCTTTCTCTAATCAAGTTCTCATATAATAATAGTTTCTACTCAAACATCCAAATAGATCCCTATAAACCCCTTTATGGGAAGAGGTTAAGAACACCTACATGATGGGATGAAGTTGGGGAAGGAAAACTAATAGGTCTTGAAATGGTCGAGGAAATGGTAAAAAAGGTCATGACTATTCAGCAACACATCAAGGATCCTCGTAGTTGACATAGAGATATGATGATAATTTTCAATGAGACCAAGAATTTGATGTTGTAAACATGGTATTCCTACACATATCTCCATGTAATAAAGTTGTTAGATTTGGGAATAAAGGAAATATTAGACCAAGATACATCAGTCCCTTTGAGATCCTTGATCGCATTGGAGTTGTGGCCTATCAACTGGCACTCCCTACTAACTTATCTCAAGTATACAATGTATTAAAAATGTAACTATTGGGGGAGTACATACCATATCCCTCACATTTACTCAATCAAGATATGGTACTGTTGGATAATTATATCTAATATGAGGAGCAGTCAATGAAGATCTTAGATCATAGAGACAAAGTTCTATGAAATATGACAATTAACCTAGTTAAAGTATTGTGGAGAAACCAAAATTTTGAAGAACCAATATGGAAACCAGAGGAATTGATGAAACATAATTACCCTCATCTATTTTAGTGTGGGAAAATAAAATTTTGAGGGTGAAATTTATGAAGTGGGGAAGGTTGTAACAACCCGAAATTTTATTAATTAAACCCTCTTGTGATTTAATGTTTTATTATATATATAGAAAACATATGCAATTATTTAATTTTATATTATCATATTTAAAATAACATTAACCATCATTTTCATTGATAAAATAGACATTGAACAATGATCATATGATTAGTGTAAATATAGGGTTATAACAAATCCAATTGACACATACAAAGGAAGTGATGGCCTCAACCAGTAGGATTGTATCCTATGAATCCCATTTATCAGAGCTTCCAAGGGAGATAACATCACTGTGATTTTCCCTCGACCATGCCTAATATGAGATCCAATAACTTAAGCATGATCTAAACCATTTATGGGAGAATTTTAAGCTCATCGATATCACGGCCCAAACCATGTATGCTAAAGCACCCCGTGAAAGCCTCACCATCGCGCACCTTACCCTTAGGGAGTTTGTTGGTGTATTAAAGGGATATGTATCAATACCCTAGAAATATGATTATGTACATTATTCTTAATAGAATAATGGTTATATTGACTTTTTATTATTATTACATTATAAATAATTTTGATTTTTATACAATAAAACACAAATTGTATTTTTAATATTTAATTTCAATTAAGTAGTATTTTGATGAATTAATATATTTTTGAAATATATAATGTTTTGATAGAATATTATTATTAAATATTTTCATTAAATATAAATTATCATATATTTTTTTTGAATTTAAATGTATTTTTTATAAGGGTTCGAAAACTTTTATTGTTAAAAAAACCCAGCATTTCTCAATAAATGACAATTATTATTTTAAAAGTAAAAAATAAAATATTTAGAAAATTATTTAGATAAAATAAATGTTTTTCTATAATCATAATTTTAAAATTATCCAATGGTGAATTTTTTATAATTTTCCGAGACGGTCGAATTTTTGGGTAAAAATTTAATATCGTATAAATATACGGTGTGTATTATGTCATCATAATGACCCAAAAGTGATGTAATAAATAATATAAATGATAAAAACAACCAAATATATTTTTCCCTTTAAAATAATTTTATTTTGTGTTCATTTTATTAATTTTATAAAGACTTTATGAATCCTCCAAACATATAATATATTTTAAGGTTTTAAAATAATTTCTTTAAAAGTATGAATCACTTACACATCAGAAAGGGTATTATTTTAATAATTTCATCCATTGAAATTATAAAATAATGAAAACCACCCCCTTTTTTAGAAACTATGGTCAGAACTATGGGAAGGTTCATGGTTTTAGTTATTTTATTATATAGAGTCCAAAACCAATGTTTGAGAAATGATAAAGAATTCCCCACTCATTTCCTATATAAACCCACAAAATCTCCCATTTATCTTCACTAAAAATCCTTGGAGAACATCCTTAATCTTTCCTACCCTATAAATAGTTATACCAATATTCCCCCAAGATCTTAAGAAGTTCTTCCCAAGCATTTAGAATCACACTCTCAAGGTAAGGGTTCTTTTCTTTCTCCTCTTTATTCTAGTATCTTCATTATCTTATTCCCCTGTTCTCCAATTAATAATATTGGTATATGTTATTCTATATACCCCTTACTTCCCCTATGATTCCTAAATTATTAGATACCACTTACACTCTCATTAATCCCTTCCATGAAATATTATACACCCCTGTTATGCTGCTGAAATTTCACCACAATTTTCCATACCTAACAAATGTATAGTGAATATCATACCCAATTTCTATAAAGGGTGTTCACCTTTATGAAATTATACTTATTTTATTGGGTACTTAAATGTATTTATTTCACACTTCTTGATCATGGAATAAAAAAGTGATAAAAATGATTCCATGTTTTATGATCTATGTGGCACACTTAAGCATGAGAATGAAATTAAAGTGATGGGTGAAACCAGAATTATATAGTGATCTAATGCATTGGGTAATGTTTTAGTCTCATGAGACATCATTACATGGATTGTGGAGTGAACCTAATCCACCAAAGGACTTTTTCCATCATGATGTCTTGGAATTTAGGGTTGACCTGTGTTTATGATGTTGTGTTTTAAATTGTTTCCATATTTCCCATATTGCCTTTATGTTATCATGTTATATCATGCATCATTGTTCGTGTTTATGATTATCATACATTTTATGATCCATTTATATTCTTGTTGTATAACATGTATTACTTTCTTCATGTTATTCCATGTTTATTCCTTTACTAGTATTTTTAGCATGATCCTTTCTTATGTATGTCCTCGGGTTATCCCATGCAGTTTTAAGTACATGCATGTTAAGGATATTTTCAATAAAGATAATGTATTTATTGTTTTAAGTTGTTATTAATGTAACTAATTCACAAAGACACTATAATTATCTATCTTTTAGGTTGTATTATGTGTAATCTTATGTAATAAATCATGAATTAATGTGTAATAAAGAGAAGGGTTGTTATAGACCAGTATATGAAGTAAGTTGATTTTGAAGAATGTTTGAAATGAACCTAAGGTTCATCTAAATCTTATGTATACCAGTGTTCTTGATGATTATGATTTTATCATAATTTTTTTATGGACAACAGATTATTTTCAAGGGTTCCTTGATATTAGATCGTGGCAAGAAGTAGTCAGGTTTGTACTGAACCATAGATTCTATTTCTTTTAATACTACTTGCGTTGTTAAGTGTAGTGTTTCTTCCATTTTATGGAATAAGAGCCTCAACCACATTAGTAAGAAGGGGTTTGGTTGTTTGGAAAAGATAAATTTTCTTTCTAGTTTTAAGTGTGTCAAATTGGACATGTGTGATCATTGTATGGCCGGAAAATAGAGTAGAGTGAGTTTCAACAGTCATCATTTACACAGGAAGCCATAGCTACTTGAATTGGTGTATTCTAATGTTTGTAATCCTTTAAAGTTTAAGACATTTATTAGAAGTATTTATTTTGGGTCATTTATTTATGATTATTCACTTAAGATTCGGGTTTATGTTTTGAATACCAAAAGCCAGGTGCATGGTGTTTTTAAGAAATTTTAGGTTTCAGTTGAGTGGGAATATGGTAATAAGTTGAAATGTATTCACACTAATAATATGGGTGACTATTATGGTCATTTTGATTAGTATTGCAGGTAGGAAGGTATTCGATTCCAAAATATGTCTCCTAAAACACCTCGGCTAAATGGTGTAGTTGATTGGATTAATAGGACTTTATTGGAATGGGTTTGATGTTTACTTTTGGAAGCAAAGTTTCCTGGATATTTTTTGGGTCAGGATTTATTTACTATTGTATATATTATCAATTTATCACACATGGTTTCTTTGTAGATATACACTCTTGAAAAGTCTTGGTATGGAAAAGATATCAAGTTTGATCACTTACATGTTTTTAGTTACAGGGTGTTTGTTCATGTTCCAAGAGATGTGATATCCAAGCTGGATGGTAAGTTGTGATAGTGTATTTTTATTGGAAATGGACACTATGAATTTAGATATAGGTTTTATGATCATGCTTTGAAGAAATTTGTCAGAAGTCATGATGCAATATGTTTGGAGGATCAAACTATTATAGACATTTATATGGGAGAAAAATTTACATCTTTGTATTCTAATGGATTTATCAGTATTAATCAAGTTTCTGATTCATGTTTACCATGCATTTTTTATTATGATGATCGTGTTGATGTGCAGAATGATGTTCAAGGTGAACAAGTTGGAGGTGACATTTTCGATGGACATATTATTTATGATGATCAGGTTGCATGGGTTACTAATCAACCAATGGTTTCACCCTAGGAATCATGTTGACATTGTACCATTTTTACTTGGTATTCATCTGATGAGTATGTGCTCCTCGTATAAGGGGGGAACCAGGATCTTTTGATGAGGAGATGAAAATAGATCTGAAGGATAGATGGGTTGAGGCAATGGATGTAGTGATAAGATCATTTAAATAAAACCATACTTTTGAGTTGGTGAAGTTACTAATGGGAAAGAGAGCTTTGAAAATTGACGGATTTATCATATTTAGAATAAAGAATTCGGTTTGGTTCTATGATACAAGGTAATGTTAGCTGTTAAAGGCTTTCATCAGAAAAATAGAGTCGATTTTGAAGAAAATTTTCCACCTATAGTCAAGATGTCTTCTATTTGATTTGTTCATGGTTTGGATGCTAGTTTAGATCTACAGATTGAGCATATGGATGTGAAGACAACTTTTCTCCATGGAGATTTAGAGTAGATTTATATAGATCGGCCTGAGGGATTTATGTAAGAGTTGGTGTCCTAGAACCAACTGGTTCCACTTTGATTACATGGATATTTAATGTATTTAAATATTAAACATATTATTACATATTGTTTATTGTTATGCATGAATATGATGTAATAATGTCCTAGAGTATCTGTTGCATTGATAAGGTCATGGTAGTTCCCTACTATGATGAGAACCTTGAAATGCTATAACAATATTCTTAAATATAGTTCTACATTTGGATGACATACTATGATGGGACACATAGCATGAAGACCGTCAGGTGTGAGTACTCGTAAGAAGATGAGACTTCCTCTCATGAAGTTCTTGTAAGTTCTGGGCGCAGTGGAAGCGTGTTAGTGGGTTTTCCCAACTTTAATTTTAACGTTAAACAATGTTCAATCCGAGATCCGTCACAATATAAAACGCCGAATCTTCGGAATAGAATGAAGAACAAAAAGAAAAGAAGAGTCCTGGAACCCTTGAGGAGGATCATCATATGTTGATTATAATTAATTTAATTAATGCATAAGAATTACCTCATTGGAATTCTTTCTTCGTTGATGTGTCCGGTCACGATTCAGTGATCCATCATTGCGTCGTAGAATCCAAGTGTAGGATTCCTCTAGCGGTGATCCACACGTGTGTCATGTATCTCCGGACGTCGCCGAAGGGATCTCCGAGTGCTAGCGCGGAAGAACCTTCGCTTGCGATATCCGCCTTTGACCGCCTTGATCCGGTGGAGTATCTTTCTCTCGTAACTTGAGGGCTTTCTTGGTGGAAAGAGAATTCTCTCTTGGATTGAGAGTATTTCCAAATCCGTTGTGCACAACCAATGGCTCTTCAAAATGTTGGGGTTGTGAGGATATTTATAATCATGTTTGAGGTTAATAGAGTTATGACAATAAATAAACGCGTTACGAGTTTTATTTATTTCATTAACTCTTATTGAAAACCCCCCCATGTCGAATTATTAATTCCTTAACATGCACCCACGCTGATTATAATAAATATCATTTAATAAAATAATATTAAATCCTCAAAATCCCAACTGGAAAAACTACACGGCGTGTAATAATTAATACACGGCGTGTACTTGTTTTCCATAAAACTACACGGTGTGTATATTTAATATACACGGTGTGTACTTTTATTTTCCATTTTTCTCCACCACATTTATTAGACCTTGAGTAATGACTATTTATTTCTTAAATAAATTTAATTGCATTACTCGCTAATAAATATATTATTTCGTCCACAATATATTCTCTCGAATAACTAGTGTCAAAATAAATGCGATCAAACATCCTACCTCGCTGCAACACGCCAAGGCACCCATAGAAAAATAAGTTAACGCCGCAATGACTTGTTACCTCCTACGAATGCTTACCGTGTAATATAATCCCTTTGTCTCGATATCTCCAATCAAGCGGGTTGCATGCTAGTGCCATCAACCCATGTGCTTGATTATTCTTTCTTTGACTTCCCGGAATTGAACTTGCCCATACCTTACCATGGCCATGGATTTATTTAGGCTATATCAATTCCATCAAAGGGCCTGAGATATCTACTTCCTTTATGGAACAGAAGGGACAAATCCTTTCTCGCATTATCTATTAATGCAGTATTACTCGTGACGCACCCAACGTATCCTACCTCGCTGCAAACAGTGTGTCGTCACAGTTTTCGTCAATACACCTAAGTGCGCGAGTTGTAATACCCATTAATAATAATCTTAAATTCTAAGGATCAATTCACACGTTCGTAGATAGGAACATCCAATGACACTATGAAATGTGGATTTCCTACTGGAGGGTCTCATTCTCATAATATCCTCCTGGATATTACCAAGGGCGCACACCATGAGAAGGTGCCTCAAAGTTTTATGAGTCCTCACCCCTAATGACCTGTATTATTTGTGTCCCTCAAATAATATCATCCGGCCATAGAACATACATTCAAGAATAGTGTTATGGCACTTCCGGGTTCTCATCATAGCAGGGATCCGCTACGACCCTTTAATGAAACAGCTGTCCTTAGGACATTATCACATGACATGTCACGTAGAAGAACAATCAATATGTGATAAGGATTTTATTTAATGAATAAAGTACAAAGTAGTTGGTTCTAGACCACCAACTCCAACAGACTCCCACTTGGACTAGAGCCAATTGCTAACAACCTTTAACCTGCTAGCTCTCACATGATATTCATGCTTCTGCTAAGATAGGCCTTTAGTCATGGGGTCCGCCACGTTCTCTTCCGTGGATACTCTACTCACTGCAACTTCACCCCTTTGATAGAAATCCCTCAAGAGGTGATACTTCCGGAGTATGTGCTTTGTCCGTTGATGTGACCTTGGTTCTTTTTCAAGAGCCACTGCTGCAGTATTATCACAATACAATGTAATGGGATCTTTACTTCTAGGCACCACATCAAGCTCCTGGACAATGTTCTGAATCCAAACGGCTTCTTTGGCTGCATCAGAAGCCGCTATATACTCGGACTCTGCTGTAGAATCGGCGACAACTGGCTGCTTTGAACTCTTCCAGCTCACAGCTCCTCCATTGAGACAGAAAACATATCCAGATTGCGAATTTAGATCATTCTGATCTATTTGAAAACTAGCATCATCATACCCTCTGATGACAAGCTCTTAGTCTCCTCCATATACCAGGAACATATCCTTAGTTCTTCTCAGATACTTAAGGATAGTCTTAACAGTAGTCCAATGTTGTTCTCCTGGATCTTCTTGATATCTGCCTACCATGATCAGTGCATAGGAAACATCAAGCCTGGTACATAACATGGCATACATGATGGATCCTATAGCTGAAGCATATGGGATCTTGATCATCCTATCTTTCTCCTGTTGTGTCTGGGGACACATTTTCTTAGAAAGATGTAAGCCATGTGACACTGGAACCAATCCCCTCTTGGATTTTTCCATACTAAATCTCTTTAGTATCTGGTCAATGTATGTACCCTGACTTAGTCCAAGCAGCCTCTTGGATCTATCACGAATGATCTTGATCCCTAGAATGTAGGCTGCTTCTCCTAAGTCCTTCATGGAGAAACACTTGTTCAACCAGTCCTTAACTGACTGTAAGGCTGGTACGTCGTTTCCAATAAGTAATATGTCATCAACATATACCACTAGGATGACGACCGCATTCCCATTAAACCGCTTATAAACACATGGCTCACATTCATTCTTAATGAAACCAAATTCCTTTATGGCTTCATCAAATCGAATGTTCCATGACCTGGATGCTTGCTTCAATCCATAAATAGATTTCTGCAACTTGCAAACCCGTTTGGATTCACCTGGTGTCACAAACCCTTCTGGTTGTGTCATATAGACATCTTCCTGAAGGTTCCCGTTAAGGAATGCTGTTTTGACATCCATCTTCCAAATCTCGTAGTCATGGTAAGCTGCTATGGCAAGTATGATTCTTATGGATTTAAACATGGCAACTGGCAAGAAGGTTTCATCATAGTCAATTCTTTGACGTTGTCTGAATCCTTTAGCCACTAGCCTTGCTTTATAGGTGCTAACTTGACCTTCCATGTCCAGCTTTCTTTTGAATACCCATTTGCATCCAACAGGCTTTACATCAACTGGCTCATCGACCAGAACCCAAACTTGGTTCTGATACATGGAATCCATCTCAGAATTCATAGCTTTTAGCCATCTTGCAACTTCTGAGCTTTCTACTGCTTCCTTGTAGGAGAGAGGTTCATCATTGTCCAACAATAATGATTCACCATCCTCGGTGACTAGGAAACCAAATCTCTCTGGTTCCCTTACCTCTCTTGAGCTTCTACGCAGTACTTGTGTTTCTGGAACCTCTTCCACGGGGACCTGTGGAACTTGTTCCTATACCAACTCTTGTGTATCTTGAGCATCAACTTCTTCGAAGTCAATCTTTCTCCCACTATCCTTCTTGAGGATGTGCTCCCTCTAAAGAAAGACGGCTTGTCTGGCGAAAATCACTTTCTTTTCTTGGGGGTTATATAGTTAATATCCTTTCGTTTCCTTGGGATATCCTATAAAGATACACTTCGTGCCCCGGGGTGCTAGTTTGTTGCCTGAGAAGGCCTTAACAAACGCCTCGCATCCCCATACACGTGTGTGCGAAAAAGTGGGTTTCCTTCCATTCCATAACTCGGATGGAATTCCATTTGCCGCCTTAGTTGGTACTCGATTTAATGTGTATGCTATAGTTTGTAATGCATATCCCCAAAAGGATAATGGAAGATCCGCATGACTCATCATCGACCTCACCATGTCCAACAAGGTGTGGTTCCTCCTTTCACTAACACCATTCCACTATGGTGTATAAGGAGGAGTAAGCTGAGATAGAATCCCAGACTCCCGTAGAAGATCGATGAACTCTTGGTTCAGATATTCTCTACCTCGATCCGATCGAAGCTTCTTTATCTTCTTACCAAGTTGATTCTCTACTTCATTCTTGAATTCCTTAAATTTCTCTAAGGACTCTGACTTATACCTCATTAAGTAGACATAGCCATATCTACTCAAATCATCAGTAAAAGTAATAAAGTAAGAATATCCACCTCTAGCTTCTACTAGAAATGGTCCACACACATCTGTGTGTAAGAATCCTAGAAGCTCTGTGGCCCTTTCACCTTGTCCATCAAAAGGCGGCTTGGTCATTTTTCCTTGTAAAAAAGCGTGACATCTATCAAGTGGTTTTAGCTCAGTAGAGTCTAAATATCCATCTTGGCAGAGCTTTGTCAAGCGCTTCTCATTCACATGACCAAGGCAGTGATGCCATAACTGGGTGATGTATGAGTCATGTGAGTTTGTTTCGTTATCGATTGCCAACACTTGGTTTTCGTAATTTAATACATACAAACCATTATTAAAATGTGTCATACCATAACATACGTTGTTCTTATAAAAGAGACAACCCTTATTTCCAAACTTGAAAATAAATCCATCCATATCCAAACAAGACACAGAAATTATGTTCTTGGTAACACTAGGCACAAAATAACAGTTTTGTAAAACCAAAATCATGCCAGTTGGAAATGAGAGGTGATAGTCGCCAATAGCCAACGCAGCCAGCCTTGCGCCATTGGCAACTCGAAGATCCACCTCTCCTCTGGCGATTTTTCTAAATCTACTTGGTTCCTGCATTTGAATACAGATGTGAGCCCCACAAGCTGTATCTAATACCCAATGTGTAGAAATAGAAAGATTGCACTCGATAACGAACGCACCTTTAGCGTCCCCACACTTCTGGGTGCAATTCCTCTTCCAATGGCCCTGCTTGCCACATGCAAAACACATTGTCTCCCGTTCCTTGCTCTGCCTCTGGATCTTCCCCTTCTTGGAGGGACGGTGCTCAGGGGCTTCAGACCGTTTATAAGTCTTTGTCCCCTTTGCCTTATCCTTCCTTTTCTTGTTCACCATAAGGACCGCGGGTTTGTCACGCCCCATGTCCTTATCTACCTGGAGAATCAAGGTCAGAAGCTCCGATAGACTCTTCTCATTGCCGCTCATGTTATAGTTAACAATGAAGCTAGAGGAGGTCTTGGGCAGTGATGATAGGATGAGATCTGTACGCAACTCATCTGGGAATTTAATCCCTAAGATGTCCAAGCGTTCAATGTAGCCAATAAGCTTGACTACATGAGGCCCAGCTGGCGCAGACTCTCCAAGCTTCGTGGTAAACAAATCATTGGAGATCTCATACCTCTCCTGTCTCGCCTTCTCTTGGTAGAGATCTTTAAGGTGAGACATCATGTTATACGCATCCATGTTTTCATGTTGCTTCAAGAGCTCATTAGACATGGCCGATAGTATGAAACACTGGACATCTGTGGCATCATCCATGTGTTTCATGTAGAGATATAATTCCTCATCACTAGCCTCTTTCCCAGGCGCAACTGGAATAGGCTCTTCCAGCACATATAATTTCCTTTCGTGGCGAAGGACGACGCGTAAACGCCTCTGCCACTCTTGGAAATTGGTGCCGGTGAGAAGGTTTTCTTTCTCGAGTATGGTGCGCAATGATATGTTTGAAGTCATTTTCTTTCCGTTTCTACAAATTAATATGAGCAAAGGTTTAGTACTTTATTATATTGAGACAAATAAATTAATACTTATTAGTCTCCCACTATTTTATCGAAATCTAATAGCCCTCACCATTGACTTCGGAATATTCTGTTGCATGAATATTCTAGTGGCAAGGATCCATATTTCCCTTCGCATTACCCCAACTAGGGTTGGTCAAGCAACTTGAAGGGTTTTAAGTAGGCATTCCAAATGCCAACTGCATTAACTCGCAGTTCCTTGATCCGCTGAGTGGACTCCCCAATCCTGAAATCCTTTTTGGATTTCCTCAACCTTTGCCTCTTGGTCACACCAAGTCCTGCTGTGGCAGTCAACCCTTGATGCAAACCAATTCAAGTCAACCCAAAACCTTAAATTAGAATTCCCTGATAATTGAAAGCACCCCAACTAGGGTTGGTCAAGCACTTTGAACTATGGTTCGATTCTAACCAAGATTATGGAAGGCTATCCCGGCTTAATATTTATCTTGAGGGATTTTATCCTTATACGTAAATTTCCATTTTATTATCTTTGATTACATGCTTGTTAATATTAAGTGGGATATACTTAAGTGATTAACCATGTCTAAGATAATATTTACGTATAAGCCAATTTTATTTTAGTTCCATCTTGCATGCTCGTTTAATTCATTAATTGTGTGATCGTGACAACACACCCACAATAAATAAACCATGCAACTGACAGAAATAAAATAAATGGTATGATCATGAGCTTTTCTATTGGTTAGTTTATCTAGCGGTTGATAAACTAACCCAAGACCTAGGGGAGAAACACCTTGAACCTTTCAGTTTCGTGTCTACAGCTTTCCACATGTCCACCTTTGTATCTCCATGGATTGGTTTCACCTTGGCTCCTGACTTGAGCCGCCTCCACTAGCTTGGGAGCTTCATCCATTACATATGCATTTATCTCACACGCAGGTGAGGGGTAAAAAGGGGTTTTTACATAAAATAATCCTTGGGTGCGCAGGCCCTATATATTAATGAGGAGATGGCTCGCAGGCCAACAAATTTAATTTAAATAAATAAATTAAAAGAAACCATTCTCATACAAAGGTCTCGGTCTAGCTCATGATCATCCATACATGCAACGATATTTACGCATAAATAAAACTAGCATTCAATTCTTTAATCGTTCTTGTTTAAGATAAATCACGCTCGAATCAATTAATTATCTTTAATTAATCAATCCTTTTATCTTAAATCAATTTTCTGAATTTCCTTGAGATTCTCATCCATCATAATATTAAACAAATAAATTCATTTAAAATTATCCTTGTACGTAACTTGTATCTTGGAGGTAACCCGGTGAATTCCCATTTATTACATAGATGTTAAAATAAACACATATATATAAAACACCTATCACGTGTTGTGCCTCAGCTTTATGCCTACACCATGGTACACGTCTCAAGGGTTTGTATAATATAATAATAAATTTTAATAAATCTGCGTAATTTGGGTGAGTACACGGCGTGTAGTTCCGACTACACGGCGTGTACTTTTCTTCACCGTCCATCCGAAGTACACGCCCGGGGATAAGGCGTGTTAATGTACTTCGGAAATTTTCGGAGTACACGGCGTGTACAGTGGGACACACGCCGTGTAGTTTCTGCATTACACGGTTTCCAGCCGGGCAGGCCATGTACGGAGTACACGACCCAACCCTAACCTGAAGGGACTACACGCCGTGTTCATTGGACCACACGGCGTGTATTCCGGAAACTGTGTGCCACCTGTTTTCGGTCAACACATGGTGTCTTAAATTCTTAGAAATAATCCAATACACGGCCTGATTTGGCGGATCAGTCAATGCATTGAACCTAGACTACACAGCCTGTACTTCTGAATACACGCCGTGTATTCTGGTGTTATACGGCCAGAAACGTTTGGCTCCTCCGGATGTGTTCCTTTATTTTATTTTAATCAAAATTAAAAGAAAAATCTGTTTCTGTGAGGTGAACGAGAAACGAGGGAGGAAGAACAGATCTCGAGATTCAGATTTTCAGAACGATTAAACATGAATTTAAATAACTAAATTATTAAATGCGTAAATCACCAACGAAAAACTAAATAATTATAACCAACGATATGACCCCTCTGATACCACTTGTAAGTTCCGGGCACAGTGGAAGCGCGTTAGTGGGTTTTCCCAACTTTAATTTTAACGTTAAACAACGTTCAATCCGAGATCCGTCATGATATAAAATGCCGAATCTTTGGAATAGAACGAAGAACGAAAAGAAAAGAAGAGTCCCAGAACCATTGAGGAGGATCATCATATGTTGATTATAATTAATTTAATTAATGCATAAGAATTACCTCGTTGGAATTCTTTCTTCGTTGATGTGTCCGGTCATGATTCAGTGATCCGTCGTTGCATCGTAGAATCCAAGTGTAGGATTCCTCTAGCGGTGATCCACACGTGTGTCACGTATCTCCGGACGTCGCCGAAGGGATCTCCGAGTGCTAGCGCGGAAGAAACTTCACTTGCGATATCCGCCTTTGACCGCCTTGATCTGGTGGAGGATCTTGCTCTCGTAACTTGAGGGCGTTCTTGGTGGAAAGAGAATTCTCTCTTGGCTTGAGAGTATTTCCAAATCCGTTGTGCACAACCAATGACTCTTCAAAATGTTGGGGTTGTGAGGATATTTATAATCATGTTTGAGGTTAATAGAGTTATGACAATAAATAAACGCGTTACGCGTTTTATTTATTTCATTAACTCTTATTGAAACCCCCCCCCCCCATGTCGAATTATTAATTCCTTGACATGTGCCCACGCTGATTATAATAAATATCATTTAATAAAATAATATTAAATCCTCAAAATCCCAACTGGAAAAACTACACGGCGTGTAATAATTAATACACGGTGTGTACTTGTTTTCCATAAAACTACACGGCGTGTATATTTAATATACACGGTGTGTACTTTTATTTTCCATTTTTCTCCACCACATTTATTAGACCTTGAGTAATGACTATTTATTTCATAAATAAATTTAACTGCATTACTCGCTAATAAATATATTATTTCGTCCACAATATATTCTCTCGAATAACTAGTGTCAAAATAAATTCAATCAGACATCCTTAAATAATTATTAAACCACAGTCGGGAATAATATTTATTTAACTTGTTAAATTAATATTTAACTGAGATACATGGACACACTTAGTGTGTGACCCTCTAGGACTCTTTCTCAGTGGCATTAGGCTGAGCCTGCCTAAAGTCCAAGGTTAGCGTCTAGCAACACGCCAAGGCACCCATAGAGAAAGAAGTTAACGCCGCAATGACGTGTTACCTCCTACGAGTGCTTACCGTGTAATATAATCTCTTTGTCTCGATATCTCCAATCAAGCGGGTTGCATGCTAGTGTCATCAACCCATGTGCTTGATTATTCTTTCTTTGACTTCCCGGAATTGAACTTGCCCATACCTTACCATGATCATGGATTTATTTAGGCTATATCAATTCCATCAAAGGGCCTGAGATATCTACTTCCATTATGGAACGGAAGGGACAAATCCTTTCTCGCATTATCTATTAATGCAGTATTACTCGTGACGCACCCAACGTATCCTACCTCGCTGCGAACAGTGTGTCGTCACAGTTTTCGTCAATACATCTAAGTGTGCGAGTTGTAATAACCATTAATAATAATCTTAAATTCTAAGGATCAATACACATGTTCGTAGATAGGAACATCCAATGACACTATGAAATGTGGATTTCCTACTGGCAGATCTCATTCTCATAATATCCTCCTGGATATTACCAAGGGTGCACACCATGAGAAGGTGCCTCAAAGTTTTATGAGTCCTCACCCCTAATGACCTGTATTATTTGTGTCCCTCAAATAATATCATCCGGCCATAGAACATACATTCAAGAACAGTGTTATGGCACTTCCGGGTTCTCATCATAGCAGGGATCCGCTACGACCCTTTAATGCAACAGTTGTCCTTAGGACATTATCACATGACATGTCACGCAGAAGAACAATCAAGATGTTATAAGGCTTTTATTTAATGAATAAAGTACAAAGTAGTTGGTTCTAGACCACCAACTCCAACAGTTCGCACTTGGTAATCTCCAAGATAGGAGATTATGAGAACAGACCCGCCAGTAGGAATTCTGCGTGTTTTAGTGTCATTGAATATTTCTATCTGCGAGCTTGTGTAATTATCCTTAGACTTTAAGATTATCATTAATACGTGTCACGACTCGCGCACTTTGATTTACTGACGAAAACTGTCACGCAGATAGTTGGCGGGAAGTAGGATATGTTGGGTGTGTCACAAGTGGCATGTTATTAATAGATAAGTCGAGAAAGGATTTGTCCCTTCCATTTATGGAAGTTGATATCTCAGTCCTTTGATTGAAATAGAACCGTCATGCGAAATTCTATGTGCATAGTGTAACGACGAGTTTATTTTAGGTAGTCAAAGAACGACATATCAAGAATAAAAGTTGATGACACTATCATGAAACCTGTTTGATGAGATATTGAGACAAAGAGATTATATTACACAATGAGTGTTCGTATGTGGATGTCGTTGTTGTGACTTTAAGTTCATTCTCTTGGGTGCCTTAACCCGTTGCTAGACAGTACTCTTGGACTTTAGACAAGTCCGCCTAATGCCAATGAGAAAGAATCCTAGAGGGTCACGCGCTAAGTGTTTCTGGTGGTTTCGGTTAAATTCTATTTAAATTTAATTAATAAATATTATTTTCAAGATAATGGAATAATTTTATTCAAATTAAAATGATTTCATAAATTAAATAAATATTTATTCACCGGATTGGGGGTAAAATATATTTATTTATTTTATTGAACATTTAATAAATATTTAGTTACTAGTTTGTAAATAAAATATTTATTTATTTATTCAGGTGTTCAATAAATGGAAGTGGAGTTCGAGAGGATCAAGGCCGGTCCAGTAGTAAAATAATTATTTTCAAGACGATAAATAATTATTTAACTAGTTGGCACAAATTAAAATAACGCTGCAATTATTTTGTGACGCATAATTTTATTTATAATTCCATTTTGTGTCAGTTGGTACACCATAAATAATGATGGGGTATTATTATTAATAGCATGAGTTTTCTCTAAGGTTATGAATGTATTTAATTGTTGTTACGCAATTAAATATTGTAACTGAAGCCCAATGTCAATAAATTGACACATACGTCTATTTTGTCATGTATTGAACTGCACACCTGGTGAATTGAGAATTGTTGAGCTAAACAATTTTTCTCTCGAATCATCTTCCCGCTCCTCTCAAGAACGAGAGACATTCTTCAAGGACAAAGAACAATTGATCAAGAATGACCAATGCAAGACACTCGCTTCACTGCGCTAGCACTCGGAGAACGAGCGGTATCGATCGAAGACCATCGGAGCATGTGTGGATCACCGCTAGAGGGATTCTAGTTTGGATCCTTGCAAGCACAACAAGATAATCCATAAGGGTCATTCCGGATGATCAACATCATCAACGAAGAAAATACCGAAAATCCATGTATTATTTTCTTTATGAAATTAATTAAATTAATTATAAACATGATGTTCAAGATCCTCTCTAAATGTTTCAGGCTTCTTCCTTCTTTATCTAAATCTTTGATTCTATTCTGTGAAGACTGACGTTCACTGTCGTATTGATCCCAGAATAATCATTGATCACGGTAAAAATCAAATTTGGGTGCCGGTTCAACCACGCTTCTGTTGCGCCCAGAACCTTCACTTTATTAAAATAGGTAAAGATAATTATGTTTGCAGGTTAAAGAAGAGTTTATACAATCTGAAGAAAGCTCTGAGATAGTAGTATAAAAAGTTTGAATCTTTCATTTTTCATCAGTGTTTTAGGAATACATATTCTAATCCTTGTGTTTTTGTTCAAATATTTACTAATGATTATTTTATTATATTGTTCCTTTATATTGATTATATGTTCATTGTTGGTCATGATGCTTCTAGAATTGATAGATTGAAGAAGGATCTTTGTTAGTCTTTTGCGATGAAAGACTTGGGGCTAGCACGACAGATTCTTGGCATGCCGATATCCTGTGATAGAAAATACAATAAATTATGGTTATCTCAAGAGATATATATTGAGAAGGTTTTTCAAATATTTTCTATGGAAAGAGTGAAATTGGTTAGTACTCCTCTTGTTTTACATTTTAAGCTCAGTTTTATTCAGTCGTCTTCTACTGATGAAGAGAGGGGGGGAGATTCATCACATACCTTATTCATCTATTGTTGGTTGTTTAATATATGTGATGGTATGTACGAGACCTGATATACTTCATGCAATTAATGTGGTCAATCATTTTATATCTAATCTAGGATGAGAGCATTGAAGATATGTGAAGTATATATTTTGTTATCTTTGTGGTACTTCTGATCTGAGATTGCGTTTTGGTAGCAGGGAACATATGCTTTGTGGCTTTATAGATTCAGATCTGATAAGAGATATAGATTCAAGAAAGTCTATTTCAGGGTACTTGATCACTTTTGCAGGGGGGTTGTAACTTAGCAGTTTAGACTGCAAAGATATGTTGTTTTACATACCACAAATATGACTTTATTACAACTATAGTGACATTCAAAGAATTGTTGTGGATAAAAACTTTTATTCAAGAACTCGATTTTAATCAGGACATGTATGCTTTATTTTGTGACATTCAGAATGATATTTGTTTGGGAAAGAAACTCACTTCTCATGGTAGGTTCAAACATATCGATATTTAATATCATTGGATCCGCAACTTCCTTGATTTGTGATAGTTAGAGCTTGAGAAAATCCATACAGATGACAATGGGTCAGACATGTTGACCAAGATTTCACCTAGAGGTAAATTTGAGACTTGTCGGCTGATTATAGGGTTGGTGGTGATCCCTAGTTGAGTCGAATGGGGAGTTTTTCGAGGCACCTCCTCACTTGAACCTCACATGGATTATAAAAAAAACAAAAAAAGATATGAATGAAAGGGAGTTATGTACTTTTTAGGCGGACGTTTCTTTTGAGGTGCCACACTCACTTTTTTCATCTTAGACGCAGTGCAGTTAGAGTTTGACACAACAGTTTTAAGATTTGCAACTGGTGAAATTATTCTGATTTGATTGGCTTTCATTTGCAGTGGTCTTTGATCTAATTGTGTTGTTTATCTTCCACACCTTTTATTCAGACGATGAACCTCCGCTCTTCACGGTCAAATCTATTTGGATTTTTTTATCGCATTACATTCTTCATTTTAGACTGCATCTGCTTTCTATTTTTGATCCGCTATTTTGTTAAAATATTATTTTTGAGATCCCACTCATCTTTGTGAGTCTCTGTCATGTACTCTCGATTTTAGCGGATTCTACTTTCCAAACTAGGTCCTGTGATTTTTTCCTTTTTTGGGTTTTCCACATTAAAAATTTATGGTGTCATCATTTCTCTTTCTAAACATGTTTTGATCGCTACACATCCACTTTAATTTTTTCACGTTTGTTTGAAGGGAAATAAAAAAAAAACCGCTGCACATATGTTATGTTGTTCGTTTGCATGTTTGTCACCTGTCATCTTCCCCTCCCAATTGATTGATTGAGAAACCCTCGACTCTAGTGATTTAGGATTTCACTTGAGGTCACATGATGATCCGACACAAGTTGTGTGGTTTGATGCTGAGCCAAATCAATGCTCTCTAGAAGTTTAATTCAAAGACATTGAATGTTAAATTAAAATATGACGATTAATGCATTGAAATGAGCTGTAAATTTGAATTTAATGTTTCATATTTCAAGAAGGTTGTTCTTCAATTTAAATATACGAATTCTCTTAATTAGAATCTAGATTTTAACATATGAAAAACTATGGTTTTGATTCCATGCAATTTATCTTATTGAATTTACATATAGACAAAAACCTCTCATGTGATTTTAAACAAATTTCTTGGATTTTTTTTTTCAATTTTTGAGTTTTATTTGTCCTCATTTCATCTCCATTCTTTTTTATGTGTTCTACATTTAATATTATACTTCATTAGAAAATCAAATGATCTGTTGTAAAACTTCATCTTATTTTTTCATCAATCACATATTTAATCAAAATAACTTATTAAGTTATTGAAGGTCCATTATGGGCACAAAAATAATGGTTCCGAGATTAAGAATTTATATAATGAGGATGAATGAATTGACGTTTTCATAAATAAAAGAAAATGCGGTTGGAGAAAGTGAAACATTAATATTATGAAACATTAATATTACGCGGATGTATTAAATAATTAGCATTTATTTAAATGGAGTAAAGTGAAACATTAATATTATGAATCTATTTAAATTGAAAAGAAAATGCGGTTGGAGAAAGTTATCCTGGCATGATCGTCGAGAGCCCCAACCCTAGGGTTTCGAGCATCGCCCAATGGCCATTCGCCCTGCAATCACCGTTGATGTTGGGCGATTTCTCCGGCTTCGCTCCTGAATTGCCGCGCCTTTCCGATGGAGGATGCGAAGAAGAGCAACCCCGCTCTACCTCCCAACTACGTGACTCTGGTTCAGCTGAGGGAGCGGTGGCTTGAGGAGAAAGAAAGGAAGCGGAGGGAGCAAGAAGAAGAACGGCGGAGGGAAGAACTCCAGGCTCTACAAGAGGAGGAAAGGAAACAGGGAGTGAAGCAGCAGGGAGGAGGAGGAGGGGAGAGGGAGCAACGCGGACGCGAAGAACAGACTGCCGGAGTCGGTAAGAGGGAAGGTAAGGGACAGAATTGCGGTGGCGATGGGGCGAGTGGCGAGACTCGTGCCGGGAAACTGTTTCCTCCACGCCAATCACGGAGAAACGGTCGTGCGATTTACAGAGAAGTTCGCCGGACGGTCGTCGCCGTGAATCGCCAGAAGCCGTTGGAGGAAGCGGCGGCAGTGGCCGATACGGAAGTAGAGGGAGACGAAGGGAGCAAGGAATGCAGCCACGAAGAACAGAGTGCCGTAGAAGTGAAGAGGAAGGTTATGGGACGGAGGTACGGTGGCGCTGGTGCGAGTGCTCACACCCGCATCAGGAAACCTTTTTCTCCTCCGCGATCATGGGGAAACGGTGGTGCGACTTATTTAGAATTACGCCAGATGATCGCCGTGGGGCGCCCGAAGCCGTTGGAGAAAGCGGCGACTGTGGCCGCTGCGGAAGTAGAGATAGACGGAGGGAGCAAGGCTTCCTGTAGCAAGAGTCGGAAAAATCGGGAAAAGGCTAAACAGTCGAAATACAGGGCAGGAACCGAGGCCGCCGGAGGCACAGCACGGCGGAGCCCGGATTTTGTGCCGGGGGAAACTACGTCGGCGGATTCGCCTGAAAGGGGGCACCGAAGTATCGAGAATTCGGCAGCCAACTGCAAAATTATGGCAGGTAAAGCTTCTGTTCATACCGTGGCCGAGATTGGAGGGAATTTTGGGAAGCTCTCGATTAACAGGCGGGACACGGCGGAGGCCAATGGTGGTGGACGGATGCACAGGGGCTATGGAAGGTCCGATCATTCTGAAGCTCAGAAGCCGAAAGGTTGCAGCGGTGTGTGGGTTAAAAAGGAAGACGACAGTTCTCCTGGCGCTGTCGCCACAAGACAATCCTCGACATTCCGTCTACTTCACAAACGGTGAGTGCCCTGGATCCAAATGCTCTCTCCTGGGTTTTGAATGTCTGTATTCTTGATTCTGGTTGGTGATTTGCTGCATCATCTCCTTGTATTGCAAGTATAAAAACGAAATTTCTTCTCCCTCTGGTTGGTAATTATGATGGTTGTTCTTGATGAAGATTTCTCACATGAATTTGGTGTTTATTGCGGATATTGGAAATCATCCAGGCAAAGATAATTTGGTGTTTATTGTAGATATTGTTATTAAAACTGGATCCAAATGTCGATTGAAACCGTAATGTATTTTGAAAGTGAAAACTCTTTGTTGATCTAGTCAAATGGTGATGTTGATTGAATGTGAAGATATGAAATGCCCGCGTACAATCACAATGGTAAGACAAATAGAGATACGGTTGTGGTACATAAACCTCAGTCTCTCAATAAAGTCATTCTCTTTCCGCGCAACCGCCCCCCAGTGTAGCCGGTAACCAGACCTCAGGTCTCAATGCAACTTGTGAAGAACTGGATAAAATTGCAGCACGCCCACTGACCCCTCAACGAATGGCGGATTAAATCTTTCAGAGGCGTCGTGGCGTGATTACGCACCTTTTGACCGACCAACTGACCGACACGTGCCGCACGCAGCGACTCCCAAGCAGGGGTGTGGACGTTGAGACTCGAAAACGAGACCTCCCCGCCACCCTACAAGAGCTTTACCACTCAGCCACACACATGTGAGTTAAATGTGGTTGTAAATATGTCCTTTTAACCCATGGCAGCTGTGACCCATTGGGTGGATGCCAACCCCAGTGATTCACGTTCCCTTGATGATCCTCAACACTAGTGTTTTTGCCAACAATCTCCTAAGAAGATTATTCTCATGTTCACACCAATGTCGAAACTGATCCAGCTTCCATTCACCGTTCTTCTACAGTGCCTTCATGGTTCTCCACTCCATGCTGCTTTAATCGTCCAGACTCCCACAGAAATAATTCCTCCTCAGTCTTCTGGAACCACAACGTGATCATTCCACTGAGTATGTAAAACTCATCTGAATTCCTTCATGAAAAATCTCTCCAAAGCAATTAGGAATGACTTGTCATCCTTCGATTTTGTTGAAATTTCCAACAATAAGCTGCCCCATGTACCATGTCTTTGGCCTCACTCTATTGGCTTGCATGGGTTTCCGAAGTGTCCGCTACTGAGTTTTTGTAGCACCTATGAGTTTTTTGGTACATTGAACTCCAACGACACCATCACAACCGAGCTTCATTCAGTAACCGTAGCTTCCAGAAAGTCTGATGTCATTGACATGACGAACTGTCACGACCCGTCCTCGGGGCCCGTGCCGTGACTACCCCAAGCCCGCCTTCCATAGGCCAGAGGATGACGACTAGCACCAAAGGCGTAAATCCCGATAACTGGGAAGACATTGCCTTTATAAAAGAAAACAAGCACCACAGAGTAAGCAAGCGGAAAAAAGTAAACACTAAGTACAAGAGAAGTGCTGAAAAGTAAATGGGTCAGAATACAAACCCAAAAGAAAGTACAACTACAACTGAACAAGTACAACAGAAAAGATAACAGCTGGAAGGACGGACGCGGCTCCTGGGTCGTCCTCGGATCCTACCTGAAGGGTAGGTACAGATGGCGCAGCTCCTGGTCGTCCACCACGGATCCTACCTGAAGGGTAGGTACAGATAGCCTCCTCCACGCTCTCGCCCGTCAACCTCCTATGTGTGTCGTCTCGTCGTGTAGTCCACCTCCGGGTACTGACTCATCGTGTAGTCCACCTCCGGGTACTGACTCGTCGTGTAGTCCACCTCCGGGTACCGTCCAGTCCTCGAACACTCGGCCTCCGTCAGCACTGTCCGTCGTCTGCAACCAACACAACGAGGTGCGGACATAGCCCGTGCAGGGGTGAGTATAACGATACTCAGTAGGGACCCCGAGACCCTCAAGGTCTCACTAAACCAACAAGGATAACCACAAAGAAGATCTCAACAGATAACCTCTACTTAGGTATATGCCCATACATATATCTAAGTTATCAAGTAACCCATCTCAATCATGAGGAAACACAAGGATTGTGAAATCAACGGATAACCACTACCCAGGTATATGCCCATACATATACCTAAGTTATCAAGTGACTCATCTCAATCATGAGGTAAACACAAAGGTCAAAAGATTCAGCTCAAACCAAGATTTTCATTAACGAAACCGTAACTGCTGAAGAGCTCCGTCTCTGGAGTGTACAGTGGTCCTGTCACGACTCCGAGGTACTGCTCACTAACCTAAGACTGCTGAAGTACTCCTCCTGTCGAGTACTGCGGGTCTGCGGCCAACTACCGGGCGCTCCGTCCGCTGAGGGTCTGTCGCCAAATACCGGGCGCTCTCCCTAATAGCCTACAAAGGTACTCCTCCGGTCGAGTACCGCGGGTCTGCTGCCAACTACTAGGCGCTCAGTCCGCCGTGGGTCTGCCGCCAAATATCGGGCGCTCCGTCCACTGGGCTAGTCGACTCACTCCAAGTCGAGTCGGTCAAGCAGTCGTCAGGTTTCAGTCGTCTACACGGTCTCCGTACTCCGCTCGCTCGTCTCTGGGAGGGTCCGCTCCACGAGCTACAGGTCGATACTCCAAGTATCTCAAAGTCCCACGAAGAAGTATCTCAAAGGACCGCCTCGTCATAGGGGTCTCAACGCAACAGACGGCGCGTCAATCGGACGCCCGGTCTGTGAGTTACTAGCCTTTTCGTCCCAGGGGCCCGGTTGGTTTCGTGTGCGAACCAACCCGGCCGTAACTCAACTATACCCCGAACACTCATAGGGTATACTCATAGGGACCGTTTCTCAACGTGATCACCAACGCCGCTGACGGTTCGTCAAACGGACGTCTGGTATAAAAGATATCATCTTTCTCCGTTCCAGGGGCCCGGTTGGATTTCGGGCACAATCCAACCCGGCTATAACCCAACTGCATCCAAAACTCGGGCGGAGGATGCCAAAAGTTCCGCATCGTCAACAGGAACGCAACGCAACATACGGCGCGTCAATCGGACACCCGGTCTGGAAGTTATTGGCTTTTTCGTCCCGGGGTCCCGGTTGGTTTTTAAGTTAAAACCAACCCGACCGTATTCCAACTGTGTCCAAACCTCGAGCGGAGTAAGCCAAAAGATCCGTCTCCCTTAGAGGAATCCATCAAAGTCGACGGCACGTCAATCAGACGTCCGTAGCTCAAGATATGAGTGTTTCCACTCCGAGTGCCCGGTTGGTTTCGTGTACGAACCAACCCGGCCGAACCCAAAGTAATCCGAAACCTTGAGTGCGATATACTGAAACGACCGTCTCGATCCAAGGATCGCGTTGCCGCTGATGGCGCGTCGTTCGGAGGTCCGTAGCTCAAGTTACGGGCAAAAGACCGAAAATGGTCCGAAGACGGGGGGTCCGGGCCCGGGCCGACCCGGCCCGACCCCCCCGACCCGGTCCAACCCGGCCGGACCCGGTCCGGTCCGGCCTGGGCGCGGCCCGGCCGGTCGGACTGGCCTAGCTCGGCTCGGCCGAGCGGCTGAGCAGCTCGGGTGCCGCGGGGCGCTGCCCCCGCGGGTTGGAGGTGTCGTGGCCCCGCGTGGGGCCACGCTGATTCAGCGGACGCGACATGTCGCCGCGTCCCGTGAGGGCGAGCCGGACCTGTGTGGCCGCGGGTCCGCTGGCCGCCGCCGCCGGTAGCTTCCGCGGGCCACCAGAGTTGCTCCGGTGGTCCGTTTTCCTTCCCGTCTGCACCGTTGCCCCTCCCGGGTTCCGTTCTTCACTGCGGGATCATCAAAATGCCCTTGCGTCACGTTTTGTCGTCGCCCGCCAAATCCGCACAACCACGAAGAACGGCGGAGGGTTGTCGGGCCGTGTTCGTTTGGCCCGCACCCTCCGCGTTAGAATAATAACAACGGGAGAATTATGCAACACATGAAACAACAATTTTAATAAATTAAAACTGTTCATATGAATCCAGTTCTTTAATTTTTAAAGAAACGTTCACGGGAATATAAAAGAATTATTCACAACAACCCCTACCTCGTCAAGTCGTCGCATGCTGGTTCTTCGCGGATTTGATCGCCGCGGAAGGAGGCGATCGTCGCGTCGCGGAAGGCGTCGCGTCGTCGCGGAATGGCGTCGCGTCGTCGCAGAAGGGCGTCGCGTCGTCGCGGAATACAGTGCGCGTCGACGAACTCCGTGGTTCAAGAACAACAGATTTAATTTTAATAATTAAATCTGTGCGTTGTTAAAACCCACAAAGGACTTTAAAAAAAGAAACCTGAAATCTCTTACCTCAAACAGAAGATCGAAGATTTCGTTACGGACGAAGGAACGTCGCAGAAGAACATTGCAGAAGAGGAAACGTCGGCGTCGCGGCACACGGCGTCGCGTCGTCGATTTCCGCGATTCGACGTTCTTCGTCGGAGGCCGGCGTTCTTCGTGTTCTTCGCGTTCTTCGCGAAGAAGGGTGAAGGCACAAGAGTTCTGTCAAAAGCCTCCCTACGTGTAATCCTCAAGATGTGGCGTTGGTCTTATTTTATTACTACGCCAACGGATTTCAAACCGGTTAAGAAACGAAAAAGAGATAAGTAACGACCCATTAATTCGTAGAATTAATTCAACGAAATAAACCGCCCAATTAATTCAACGAAGAAAACCGCCCAATTAATTGGTGCGTTAAGAAATTAAGAAAACGCGTCAGTTGACTTTCATAATGACGGGTTTTCGCGGGTGCGTTACTTAGCGGAAAAGAAACGGTGGGGCTCGTGCGGGCCCCACCTCACAAATATCCTACCAAGATGGTAGGATATTTCTAGATAGCACCCTATCCGCATCGACTCAGCTTAAGCTGCTTTAAGTGGCTTCAAGTGGCTTCCAAGCGGCTTAAGTGAAATAAAATAAAGTTTGTTGAACAATTTATTTTATTTCTTAACTTTAAGCCCAAAAATTAAAAACCACACCCGAGCAAACACAACTCCGGAAGAGGCGTTTCTAAGCAATTACCGGCGCTGCGATTCCATCGGTGCCCTCAGAATTCGATTCCGAGCACCAGTTCAAAAGTTAGAAAAACCCGCTCGTCCGTTCACTGAACGTACCCGAGCCAAACTTCGGAAAATGATTCCGGGCACACCGGGCCTCAGAATCAGGTGCCCTCAGAAACTGCGGTCTTGTAAAATTCCAAAGAAAATTAAGAAAAAAATTTCTTTGGAATTTACGGGTCTTTACATTACTCCCACCACAGGGCTTTACGTCCCCGTAAAGCTTCACCACAAACTTAGGGATACAAAGGCGGTACTGAGCACGCATCTGAGTCTTCCGCTCTCATGTGCTCACCTGGAGGTTCCCGTGCTGCCAAAGAAAGTGCACAAGAGGAATCGGCCGTCCTCCTAGGATCCGGTCCTGTCGATCCTCGATCCCCACAGGAACCTCCGTAGAAGTCACCTCATCGCCACCGTCCAGCTCCTCATGGTCGATGATATGCGGAGGGTCGAGCACGTATCTCCTCAGTTGGGATACGTGGAAAACGTCGTGCACCTAGTGCAACTGAAGTGGATGAGTCAAGCGGTAAACCACCTCGCCTACCCAGCTGAGGACCTAGAAAGGTCTGTTGAATCCTCGGAGATAACTTGCCTCCCTGGCCACATCTCCGTAAACCTCGTCGAGGTGAGACTCGTATAAGGACGTGATGATCATCCTCGAACTCTAGAGGCCTCCAAGTCCTGCCAGCATAAGGTTTCTGTCGGCCCTGTGCCGTCCTCATCCGCTCTTGGATGACCTGGACCTTCTCTAGTCTCACAAGAGCTGCTATGATTTCTTCTTTGCCGATAAGAGAAATCCGGTCTCATCCCCTGGATGAACCACATTCGTTGCCTAATACAATCAATCCTGACATGAATGATGCATTCATGCCATGGATGACGTCGCAAGGCCTCGACGTAACTACCAAGAGATCCAACTGTCACTCTCGCCTCCAAGGGTCGAGTGACATTGTCGGCATCAGTGTGTGGTCACTAGGTCTCCTTCAGTAGAAAACTCGAAAGTGAGGGTCAAGTCAACAGTCTTAACCGGGACCACTCAGTATCAATCAAACAAAAAGGACAGGAAAGCAAACTTTACAAGATAAGTGTCTTTTCATTATTGCAGCTCATAGTACAAAGACACAAAGCAACTACAGACAAACATCAACAAAACTAGAAGCAACAGGATTAATAGCCTCCAGGTCGGAAGTTAGTCCCGCTCCTGTCCATCTGCTTCCGGAGCTCCACGACCATAGGCCTCAGCTGCCTGAAGCTGAGCTCTCCCATGTCCTCCTGTCCCCTGCGTCGGGGTGGGCCTCCTGGTGGTGGTGGTGGCAACATCCCGAAGCGTCGTCCACCTCCAGCTACACGACCAACTCCTCTGCCATGGCCGCCTGCTCCTTGCGGTCCGCCCTGATCGAACCTCTGCCTCTGCCTCAGAGGTTTTTCATTTAACTGCTGGTCATCTGCATGGCGGGTCGGACAGTCACGTGCCATGTGACCAATTCCGCCGCAGGAGTAACACTGTCCACTCTCGGCACGTCTGGCTCTGACTCCACCCCGGTTTCCCCGCACAACTGAACCTGAGTCGTGCAGTCGGCCATCGGTAGGTCTGGTCCTCTTGGACCTCTGCGTCATCTGTCTACTGCCTGCTGCAGAAGACTCTGCCGCAAGCCGGCTAGTGGTGGGTCCTGCTGCTGGAGACTGCTCAGCAAGGAAACTCTCCACTAAGAGGGCTCTCTCCAACACCCCTGTCTGCGTCGGAATGCTGTGAGAAACAACAGAAGCTCTAATCTCTCGCCTGAGCCCCTGCTCGAAGGTTCGGGCCCTAAAGAACGGGCCTCGTATCATATCTGTGGAGTAGCGCGAGAGGTCTGTGAATCTCGCTGAGTACTACGCCACTAACATGCTGCCATGCCGCAGCTGAAGTAGCTCCTGTATACGCACCGCTCGAAGGGTGGCTGGTACAAACTCTGCCCGGAACAGGCTCTCGAAGTCTGCCCATAGAAGTGTCGCCTCGTCATGCATCTGAAGCATCAGGCTCCACTATCTGCCTGCTGCTGCCTGAAGAAGGCTGACAGCAAGGATCACCATGAAATCTGTCGGCGTCCCCACTAGCCTGAAGACTCTCACCACAACCTCCAGCCAATCCTCAGCCGCCTACGGGTCCGTCCCTCCCTGGAACCTGGGTGGCCTCTGGCGCTGGAACTCATGCAGTGCGCTCAAGCGACGTGCACCCTCTGCTGCTGGAGCTGGTGGCATCGGTGGCCCAACGGGTAGTAGTACTGCTGGTGCCTCCGCTGGTGCCTCAACTGGGATAAGGCCCTGTACTGAGGCCTCGTCGCTCGGCGGGCTGTCAGTACGTACCACTCTCGGGGCTCTAGCTGGTCGTCCACGGGGAGACATCCTGAAAGAAACAACGTGACACGGTCAAAGATTATCCCTGGTGAGCTGACCTGGTTTGAGCTGACATTTAAAAACTTCTGAAAAACACACACGCAATCAGTGTTTTCGTGCACAAAGTTGGAAATCAGTTGTCAGGGTCCTGGTGTATGGATACGTCGGCCGCCCGCACCAACACTGGACTCCCTGAACTGAAAACCACACTCGGTACTCTGAACACTATTGCTTCACAGAAAGAAACATCAGAGTTATAAGTTCTGCGGTAGAACCGAACTCCTCTGATACCAATTGTCACGACCCGTCCTCGGGGCCCGTGCCGTGACTACCCCAAGCCCGCCTTCCATAGGCCAGAGGCTGGCGACTAGCACCAAAGGCGTAAATCCCGATAACTGGGAAGACATTGCCTTTATAAAAGAAAAAAAGCACCACAGAGTAAGCAAACAGAAAAAAGTAAACACTAAGTACAAGAGAAGTGCTGAAAAGTAAATGAGCCAGAATACAAACCCAAAAGAAAGTACAACTACAACTGAACAAGTACAATAGAAAAGATAACAGCTGGAAGGACGGAAGCGGCTCCTGGGTCGTCCTCCTCGGATCCTACCTGAAGGGTAGGTACAGATGACGCAACTCCTGGTCGTCCACCATGGATCCTACCTGAAGGGTAGGTACAGATAGCCTCCTCCACGCTCTCGCCCGTCAACCTCCTATGTGTGTCGTCTCGTCGTGTAGTCCACCTCCGGGTACTGACTCATCGTGCAGTCCACCTCCTGGTACTGACTCGTCGTGTAGTTCACCTCCGGATACCGTCCAGTCCTCGAACACTCGGCCTCCGTCAGCAATGCCCGTCGTCTGCAACCAACACAACGAGGTGCGAGCATAGCTCGTGTAGGGGTGAGTATAACGATACTCAGTAGGGACCCCGAGACTCTCAAGGTCTCACTAAACCAACAAGGATAACCACAAAGAAGATCTTAACAGATAACCTCTACTTAGGTATATGCCCATACATATACCTAAGTTATCAAGTAACCCATCTCAATCATGAGGAAACACAAGGATTGTGAAATCAACGGATAACCACTACCCAGGTATATGCCCATACATATACCTAAGTTATCAAGTGACCCATCTCAATCATGAGGTAAACACAAAGGTCAAAAGATTCAGCTCAAACCAGGATTTTCATTAACGAAACCGTAACTGCTGAAGAGCTCCGTCTCTGGAGTGTACAGTGGTCTTGTCACGACTCCGAGGTACTGCTCACTAACCTAAGACTGCTGAAGTACTCCTCCTGTCGAGTACCGCGGGTCTGCGGCCAACTACCGGGCGCTCCGTCCGCTGAGGGTCTGTCGCCAAATACCGGGCGCTCTCCCTAATAGCCTACAGAGGTACTCCTCCGGTCGAGTACTGCGGGTCTGCTGCCAACTACCAGGCGCTCCGTCCGCTGTGGGTCTGCCGCCAAATACCAGACGCTCCGTCCACTGGGCTAGTCGACTCACTCCAAGTCGAGTCTGTCAAGCAGTCGTCAGGTCTCATTCGTCTACACGGTCTTCGTACTCCGCTCGCTCGTCTCTGGGAGGGTCCGCTCCACGAGCTACAGGTCGATACTCCAAGTATCTCAAAGTCCCACGAAGAAGTATCTCAAAGGACCGCCTCTTCATAGGGGTCTCAACGCAACAGACGGCGCGTCAATCGGACGCCCGGTCTGTGAGTTACTAGCCTTTTCGTCCCAGGGGTCCGGTTGGTTTCGTGTGCGCACCAACCCGGCCGTAACTCAACTATACCCCGAACACTCATAGGGTATACTCATAGGGACCGTTTCTCAACGTGATCACCAACGCCGCTGACGGTTCGTCAAATGGACGTCTGGTCTGAAAGATATCATCTTTCTCCGTTCCAGGGGCCCGGTTGGATTTCGGGCACAATCCAACCCGGCTATAACCCAACTGCATCCAAAACTGGGGCGGAAGATGCCAAAAGTTCCGCATCGTCAACAGGAACGCAACGCAACAGACGGCGCGTCAATCGGACGCCCGGTCTGGAAGTTATTGGCTTTTTCGTCCCGGGGGGCCCGGTTGGTTTTTAAGTTAAAACCAACCCGACCGTACTCCAACTGCGTCCAAACCTCGAGCGGAGTAAGCCAAAAGATCCGTCTCCCTTAAAGGAATCCATCAAAGTCGACGACACGTCAATCGGACGTCCGTAGCTCAAGATATGAGCGTTTCCGCTTCGAGGGCCCAGTTGGTTTCGTGTACGAACCAACCCGGCCGAACCCAAAGTAATCTGAAACCTTGAGTGCGATATACCGAAACGACCGTCTCGATCCAAGGATCGCGTTGCCGCTGACGACGCGTCGTTCGGAGGCCCGTAGCTCAAGTTACGGGCAAAAAACCGAAAATGGTCCGAAGACGGGGGGTCTGCCCCCCCCCCCCCCCGGGGTCGGCCGAACCGGGTCGCCCCGACCCGGTCCAACCCGGCCGGACCCGGTCCGGTCCGGATGGGCGCGGCCCGGCCGGTCGGACCGGCCTGGCTCGGCTCGGCCGCGCGGCTGAGCAGCTCGGGTGCCGCGGGGTGCTGCCCCCGCGGGTTGGAGGTGTCGTGGCCCCGCATGGGGCCGCGCTGATTCAGCGGACGCGGCATGTCGCCGCGTCCCATGCGGGCGAGCCGGACCCGCGCGGCCGCGGGTCTGCTGGCCGCCGCCTCCGGCAGCTTCCGCGGGCCACCAGAGTTGCTCCGGTGGTCCGTTTTCCTTCCCGTCTGCGCCGTTACCCCTCCCGGGTTCCGTTCTTCACTGCGGGATCATCAAAATGCCCTTGCGTCACGTTTTGTCGTCGCCCGCCAAATCCGCACAACCACGAAGAACGGCGGAGGGTTGTCGGGCCGTGTTCGTTTGGCCCGCACCCTCCGCGTTAGAATAATAACAACGGGAGAATTATGCAACACATGAAACAACAATTTTAATAAATTAAAATTGTTCATATGAATCCGGTTCTTTAATTTTTAAAGAAACGTTCACGGGAATATAAAATAATTATTCACAACAACCCCTACCTCGTCAAGTCGTCGCACGCGGGTTCTTCGCGGATTTGATCGCCGCGGAAGGAGGCGATCGTCGCGTCGCGGAAGGCGTCGCGTCGTCGCGGAAGGGCGTCGCGTCGTCGCGGAAGGGCGTCGCGTCGTCGCGGAATACGGTGCGCGTCGACGAACTCCGTGGTTCAAGAACAACAGATTTAATTTTAATAATTAAATCTGTGCGTTGTTAAAAACCACAAAGGAGTTTAAAAAAAGAAACCCGAAATCTCTTACCTCAAACAGAAGATCGAAGATTTCGTTGCGGACGAAGGAACGTCGCAGAAGAACGTCGCGGAAGAGGAAACGTCGGCGTCGCGGCACACGGCGTCGCGTCGTCGATTTCCGCGGTTCGACGTTCTTCGTCGGAGGCCGGCGTTCTTCGCGTTCTTCGCGAAGAAGGGTGAAGGCACAAGAGTTCTGTCAAAAGCCTCCCTACGTGTAATCCTCAAGATGTGGCGTTGGTCTTATTTTATTACTACGCCAACGGATTTCAAACCGGTTAAGAAACGAAAAAGAGATAAGTAACGACCCATTAATTCGTAGAATTAATTCAACGAAATAAACCGCCCAATTAATTCAACGAAGAAAACCGCCCAATTAATTGGTGCGTTAAGAAATTAAGAAAACGCGTCAGTTGACTTTCATAATGACGGGTTTTCGCGGGTGCGTTACTTAGCGGAAAAGAAACGGTGGGGCTCGTGCGGGCCCCACCTCACAAATATCCTACCAAGAGGGTAGGATATTTCTGGATAGCACCCTATCCGCATCGACTCAGTTTAAGCTGCTTTAAGTGGCTTCAAGTGGCTTCCAAGCGGCTTAAGTGAAATAAAATAAAGTTTGTCGAACAATTTATTTTATTTCTTAACTTTAAGCCCAAAAATTAAAAACCACACCCGAGAAAACGCAACTCCGGAAGAGGCGTTTCTAAGTAATTACCGGCGCTGCGATTCCATCGGTGCCCTCAGAATTCGATTCCGAGCACCGGTTCAAAAGTTAGAAAAACCCGCTCGTCCGTTCACTGAACGTACCCGAGCCAAACTTCGGAAAATGATTCCGGGCACACCGGGCCTCGGAATCAGGTGCCGTCAGAAACTGCGGTCTTGTAAAATTCCAAAGAAAATTAAGAAAAAAATTTCCTTGGAATTTACCGGTCTTTACACGAACTCCCACTAAAACATCCTTCAGTGCAACTATGACAACATGATCCTTTGCTCCCATTGCTTCCAGTCCAATTCCAACTCTAGAGCCCACCTTCATCACATTAGGTCCTCCTGTTTCTCTACCGATCCTTCGAAAGATCGTTGCCATAGAGTCGAAAACTGGAATCTCCCTTCTCCATCCGCAATATCATATATAATAGGGGCACCAACCAAATCTTCCATTGACTTGAACTGACAACTGATGACTTCATTTGACATCTCCTTCTGAGAACCTGAGTCATCTGACACCTGACTTCAACTTTTGAAACAATCCCTGAGTGCTTGCTGTTGCGGTCTTCCAGTTCGCTTGTCTTTTAGAATTTCAGTAGCCTTCCACCAAGCTCCAAATGCCACTTAATGAACAGAACATGCCGCATGACACCTGCGGTCAAGAAGACTTTCAATATTACAACAACACCATTGATACTACCGCCATCTTTTGGTGACATTTGTTACGACCCGACCCAATGGGGCTCGAGCTGCATCTACCCCAAGTCTGTCTCCATAGGTCAGGGGGTGACGACAAACGATGAAAGACATAACTAAAATGTGAGGCCTTTGCTTAATACACCTGTACGCACACACCTGACCATCTCCACGTAGAAGTGCAGAGGAATAATAATAAAAGATGCAACATCTAGAGAACAAACCGTGCATGTAAAACTTCCAGGGAGTACAAGAGTACAACCGTGTAAATTGAAAAGTAAAAAGAGCAAAATACACATCCAACTAAAAAGATGTCTCAACCTGACAAAACTAGAAAAAGTAAATACCGAGAGCCCATCTTCAAATCTCCAAGTTTCGACCACCGCACGCAGTCAAATGCACAAAGTATCCCTATACTCCTTTATAATCATCACCGACCTGTCTGTCGTCTGCATAAGACACGACACGTGCGTGCAAAATCCATGCAGGAGTGAGTATATGCATACTCATTAGGATGTCCCGAAAGCTGGGGGGGGGGGAGCAGTAAGAGACACAACTGGAATAGATAGCTCAACTCAAAGCAAGAGAGTAACAAAATCCAACGATATATATATATATATATATATATATATATATATATATATATATATATGGTCAACAAAAAAAGCCCAAACGAGAGAGAAATGAGATCTCCATCTCACAACCTAACCCAGGAAAGAGTGTCAACAGTTCCAAATGTATATCAACGATGCCTAACATCTCCTGCGTCTGTCCAAAAGAAACATCAAATTCAAGCCGCACATCGTCACTATGCCGCACAGTCTAGAGGCAGAATCTCTGGGTAGAGGACTCATGCCCCGGTACAACAGGAGGGTGTCACTCAGTAGATAGATGACTCATACCCTGACTTTGCAGGAGGGTGCCACTCACTAGTCGATTGAAAATTCATGCCCTGTCTTAGTTGGAGGGTGCCACTCTGATGGTCGAAGACCCATGCCCTGACTCCGCAGGAGGATGCCACTTGAGTAATCGGTAGTGGACACATGCCCAACCCAGCTGAAGGCTTCCATTTTAGTGGTCGATTGAGGACTCATGCCGTACTCAGTAGGAGAGTGCCACTCTAATGGTCGATCGAGGACTCTTGTCGTGAACCGGTCCGGACACTCTGGTACCTTGACACCCGAGCCAACACTGACATGGTCCGAATAGCGTTCCCGATCCCCATGGTTTGGTGACAAGCACCCGACATCAAACAATTTGAAAGTGGGAACAAATTTGCCACCAACACAACAGAAGCAAGTGATATAAGTTTGTATGCACAAAAGAAAACTCTACAGGGAAAACTGTACCAGGAGTCAGACAAGTATACAACCCAAAGTACATCACCAAAGTATCAGAAAACAAGATAAACAACCTAAGTCCCAAAGGACACAACAACTCAAAACCCAAAGATCAACAACTATCATCTGCAAGTGGTGCTTTCCCCTTGCTCGAACCTGGTAGGAGGAAATCCACAAACGCCTAAAGGCACAGGTAGGGGGTGAGCTAAAAACCCAGTAGGGTCTCACTAAGTATTCCATAAAAAAGATGCCACAATTAATTAACCAAATAATGCTTTCAATTTTAAATAAACAGGCATGACAGTACAAAATCATATTTTAAACAAATCATGCTTTACATTTCAATTGATGAGAAAACATTTCTAAACAATGACTTAATAATCATTTTATATAAAACAATTTTTATAAATTCACAAGGCATGTGCAAAACAGTTTACAAACATATAATAGATTCAAGTTATGAGATCCTCACACACTCATATGATGATAACGACAATGCACACACACGTCTCTCTGACATTGACCAAATAAGACTAACCAACATCCCACTGGGGATAAGATATGCCAATAAGTTTATGTTAGAGTTGTAAAACGTCAATCTGTTGCTAGGGCATTTTCATCCTAGTGTATTTGTCCATAATAACTCACTAACTACCTAGACTTGCATGTGCTCAAACCAACATTTAATAATGAAGAATTTATTTCAAAACTATTTAAAATACAATTAACTCATTTCCCACTTCAATATGCCAAATTCTATTTGAAAATAAAAACGAGTTTTTAATCAATTCATGCCTTTTCCTAGGATAAAATTAATGAGTTCTTATTAATACAATTTAATCCATTTTTCTCAAATGAAAATTTGCAATCAATTTCACAATTCAATTCCCAAAATTCAAGGTCCACAATTTCCATCAAATCCAAATCACATCCCAATTCACTGGAATTGAGGGTTTTCCCCATTTTTTTCCAAAGCAAATCAAAATCCCAATTTACATTAAATTAGGTTTTCAAAATACAATTGAATGCAATTTAATTTAAGTCAATCAATTTAGGGTTAAATCAATTGGAAAATCTTAAGCGGAACCATATACCTCGGGATCACGGGATCACGAAACACAACACCCACAACGGGAGACTCCAACGAAGAATGTTGGTAAAGGAGATCCGATAATCAAACCTAGATTCAAGATCTAAAACAACAAGGATTAGATCATCCAACAAGACGAAGATCTAACAAAACCTATGGAGGAGAGACAAAGAGATCGAGAGAGATCAAGAAGAGAAGATTCACATACCCGGAGGAGATCAAATGTGATTCACTGCGCTTCGATCCACCTAGATAGGGGTTTGGAGGAGCCATACAGGGTCCTTGAAAACCTTCTCAATCTTGGAAATCGTGATAGGGGAAGTTAAGGCCGAGCGAGAGGTAAAAAGAGGGGTTCAGATTTTTTTTTAAAAAATTCAGAATAATAAAATTCTCCGTGCATGGTTAGCTGGGAAGGGCTGCACAGTTTGTCAAACCGTGCGCAAACTGTGTAAACATTCACTGCCCGAGTTTGCACGGTTTGGGCAAACTGTGCGCCAACCGTGCAAAGCTCAAGACCCTTCAAAATTTTCAAAATTTCACCCGAAACTCCCTGAACTAAGACCCAACCAAAACATGATCAAAAGAGGGGTTTAGGAGTACCTGAAAACAGTAACGGGATGTTACAACCTCCACACCATAGACACTTTATGTCTCCAGAAAGCTTATTAAGAAGCTTCTATGTTAAAAAGATGAGGCTACTACTCTCTCATCAGTGTCTCTCTCTCCCACGTCTTATGAGTATCAGAACCGTGCTGTTATATCACTTGAACCAAAGGTATTGTCCTCCGACGAAGTACCTTAATTTCAGAATCAACTATCCTGACTGGATGCTTAGTCATAGATAAATCAGACTCGACATCAAGATCACTCAAACTCAGAACTTGATATGGATTAGAAAGGTACTTTCGCAGCTGCGATACGCGAAACACGTTATGTATCGACGTGAATTGCGGAGGAAGTGCTCAACGGTAAGCCACTTTCTCTACCTGCTCAACAACCTCAAAAGGTCTCACAAAACGAGGAGCAAGTTTCCCTTGCCTCCCAAACCATCGATGACCCAAATGGGGTAAACATTTAAAGAACACCTGACCACCAACTGAAAACTCCAATGGCCTATGACGACGATCATCATAAGATTTGTACCAACATTGTGCCATCAACATTCTCTGACGAATCAACTAAATCATTGTTGTCATCTCTTGAACCAAGCTCGGTCCAACCAAGGAACCTTCACCGATCTCCGACCAACACAATGGAGATTTATAAGGATAACTATACAAGGCCTCAAAAGGAGCCATTCTGATCACCGACTAATAACTATTGTTATAAATAAACTCAACCAACCCCAAATGGTCATCCCAAGCCCCACCAATGTTGAGAACGCATACGCGAAGCATATCCTCAAAAATCTGTATAACTCTTTCTGTCTGTCCATCCGACTGTGGATGATATGTTATGCTCAAATGGACCTAAGATCCCAATGCCCCCTAAAGACCTCTCCAAAAGCGAGAAGTAAACTAATGATCTCTATCAGAAACTATCATAGTTGGAACTCCGTGCAAATGAACAATCTCTTTCACATAGAGATTTCCAAACTCCTCAACTTTGATTGAATCACAAATGAGTATAAAGTGAACCGATTTGGTCAGCCTATTGATCATAACCCATATCACATTATTTTTTCTCTAGGCACATGGCAACCCAACCACAAAGTTCATAGGGATCTCACCCCACTTCCAAGTCAGCACTGGAAGTGGATGAAGTAAACCCGAAGGTCTTTGGTGCTCGACCTTGACCTATTGGCATGTATAAAAATGAGAGACAAAATCAGCAGTGCCCCGTCTCATACCTAGCCACCAGAATCATCATCGCATGTCGTAGAACATCTTCGTGGTTCCTGGGTGCACTACCCACTGAGAATTATGGCAATCCCCTATCACAGATTTCCTGATTGCTAATGGTACCACAAAACGATTCCGATAACATAAAATTCTCTCCATGGAGAATGACCAGTCAACAACAGTCTCCTCACCATAAAGAGAGTATATGATTCTGCAGAACTCATCATCAAGCTATTGTTCCCGAAGAATCATCTCAAGAAGAGAGGAGGTCAACTGAACACTGGCCAAAGAAACCTCGACCCCAAATTCTCAGACTCCAATATGCAACTATGAAAAAAGAACCATCATGTTTTACTCTTCCGAAAATTCTTTTGCGACCCGGGTTGGAAGTTTCTTGCTTAAAGAATTTGTGACGACATTTCCTTTCCCTGGGATATATGCGATTGATGTAGAAATGTCGGGAGTTATAATGAAAAAAAGAAACGATTCAGAGAAGAGTAAGAGGAAAAAAAAACAGAATGAGAACACAAGGATTTACATGGTTCGGGAATAATCCCTATGTCCACGGAGATGCAGAATTTCACTATATGTCGGGAGCACAAATTAAAGAGAGATTTCTCAGAGTTTCTGACACATGAAACTCTAGCCCAAAATGAGCTAATAAGGAGGACGAAACACTATTCCAAAAACCATCAGAAATTCCGATGTGCTAGAATAAAAGGCATCCACCCAAGTTAAAAGTGCTACAATGACTGTTAGATGGAAGTCCAAAGAGCTGCAGTGAATGACAGATGAAAGTCTGTGTCGCTACAGTGCCCTGTTGGTGTTGGTCGGTCAGCTTTTCTACAGTGTTCAACATTGCTACAGTCCCCCCAAATTTGGGTCGGGGTCCTTTGGCCCCCGGATCATCGGAGCAGGTTCTCATTGCCCCCTGCAACCCCCAACAAGCTCACCACGGAGCTCAACCCACAGAAGTTGCAGCCTGGTGCGCATTACGAGCCACACACATTCGGCCCAAACATCATCCCAATCGGATTGAGCTACACTCATCCAAGAATGATGTAAAAAACAAATGATTGCAGGTATGCCACCCAATACCTCTAGAGAAGATTCAAATCTTTTTGAGAGAATATATAATTCAAGTTCTTATGGTTGTAATACACAGTAAATCTTTCTCCGAAAAAGGTCATGCTGCTAACTCTTAAGTGCATGCATCGCACCTGTGAGTTCAAGGTCATGGGTCGAATTATTCTTCTCGTGCGGCCTAAGATGCCAAGACCCATAGACAACGACATGATCACCCTGCATAAGAACACACCCCAAACATGAACTTGATGCGTCACAAAAGACCACATAGTCTGCCCAACCTCTAAAAGAGTCAACATCGGCACGGTAATCAAAATCCATTTCAACTCAACAAAATAACTCTGACATTTCTCATCCCAAACAAACTTTACTCCCTTCCAAGTTAGAGCTATCATTGGAGAAACCAACTTTGAGAAGTCCTTTACAAACCGACGATAATATCTAGCTAAATCCAAGTATCTCCGAATCTCAAAAACATTTTGTGGTTGTTCCCATGTCATAAAAACTTTCACCTTTTCTGGATCAACTGAAATATTATGTTCTGACACAACATGTCCGAAGAACTTCACTTCCTGAATCACATTTTGAAAGCTTGTCATAAAGTCAGTGATTTCTCAATAACTCCAAAACTACTCTCAAATAACGTTCATGATCCTCCTTAGACTTAGATTAAACAAGGATTTCATTCACAAAGACTACCATGAAAGTATCAAGATACTCACGGAAAATCCCGTTCATTAAATCTATAAAGACTGCTGCAAGAGAATTGGTTAGACGAAATTACATGACAAGGTACTCATAATGATCATACCTGCTCCGAAAGACAGTTTTCTGAATGTCTGATTCTTTTATTCTCAACTGATGATATCTAGATCAAAGATCAGTCTTCAAAAACCACTTCACTCATTTCAACTGATCAAACAAATCATCAATCTGTGACAACAAATATTTTTTCTCTACCATGACTCTATTGAGTTTTCGATAATCAACACAGAGGTGAAGTGACCCATTGAATTTCTTAGCAAAGAGAATCGGTGCCACACTCAGGTGTATAAATCCTTTCTCTAAAAGATCATCCAGTCGAGTCTTCAACTATTTCATTTCTGTTGGTTCCATGCGGTAATAAGGAATAGATACCGGCTAGGTACCTGACACTAAGTTGATAGAAAACTCTATCTCCCTTACAGATGGAAAACCATAGAATTCGGAAGGAAAAACATTGAGAAACTCGACAACTAGAGGGAGATCACAAATCAAGGATTCCCACCCCATGTCAAAAGAAAACACTAGTATTACTTTCCCCAACTTTGGATAAGAAGGTTCAGTTCTACTCGACCTCGGATCCCATTCTCCTTAAAATACATGGCATACCCCATTAGGTGTAGTAAAGAGATCCATTGAAGATAACAATCAATCCAGGCATTATTGGCAATGAGCCAATCCATCCCGAATAAGACGTCGAGAGGTTTCATGTCGAGAACCAGGAAATTCCAAAAAATCTCAATATTCGATAATGAGAAAACATAAGCAGGACTATTGAGACCATGCTCTCTCTTCGTTCAGAGGGGTGTAGTAATATCCATCAAATAAGACAAAATATCTATAAAAATATTTAGTAGATTCACAATATGGGTTGAAATAAACAAATGAGATGCCCAAATATCAAATAAATCAGTCACTAATGACGAAGTTACAGTGGCAGTACCTCTCACAGTTGCTGGCCCATATCTGCTTCCTCAAGAGACTCTTCCATTGCATGAAGAAGCTTCGTTCCAGATGACTGTGCCTGGAACCCCTTTGTTCATGAAACATCTAATTGCACCACAGTTTTAGTATGCACTGACGATCCCGTGACACTACGTGGAGTAGAATAGACATGACAGAACTTCTACAAATGACCTGAGTGTCCATATGAACCACATATTTTGGATGCTTCAGTGAAAACCCGTTTCGAGTGCCCAGGTTTTCAACACTGGTAACAAATCAAAGGGCATCTTCGAGGAATTGCAAGAGGTCTAAAAAAACCCTGCTGTCGAGAACCACCATGAGAATCATCACACTTCCTCTTCCCTTTAAAGGAATTCACAAAAATTCCACTGAGAGAAAAAAGAACTCCCATCAACCCTGACTTACCAGCCATGTCCATTTCAACCATCAACACTCTATCCAACACATCAGTATAAGAAGACGATTTCAATAAGAAAACTTGAAAATGAATATCATATCAAAGTCCCATCTTGAACTGTTGAGTCTTCATCTTCTCATTCAACACAATCTCATCTATAATCTGCACAAGCTCAACAAAACAATTTGCATATTCTATCACGGTCCTGTCAACCTGCTCTAGTTTGAAAAACTCAATAGCATTGGCCAACACCATCAACTCTGGATAGAATGGGTTGGTGAAAAGTGCTCTAAAGTCTTTCCACTCCAAGCCCTCATGCTTTTTCGTCATCACCATCGTGTCCCACCATCTCCTGCTAGGTCTCTCTAGCTTGAAGGTGGCACATTTCACCATGATTTCATTTGGTGTCTCCAAGAACTCAAACATAAGCTTGATATCTCTCAACCAATCCTCAACCAGTTGAGGATTATTAGAGCCTTGGAACGCTGGTGGAATTTGGTGAAGGAACTCCTGGGCATGATTCTGTAAAACATCCCTTTAAGGTTGCACAACTAGAGCCTGAACAGAACAAGTGCAGGTGTCTGCCTTAGAGCTTGGACATCACGCTTGACAACCTCAACCAGATTCTGGTCCACAAGAGGATTTGCTCGTTGTGGTTCATCAGCAGATTCCTCCTGGATCTGATTCACATGTCTTCTCATAGGAATGATGCTACACAACATCAACAAACAACATTGAAGATGCTATAACATTACACAGACCAACACTTAAAAAAGAGCAACATGGAAATTAATCCCAAAAGATAGATAAACAAGTTTTGGATTTCAATCTATTCAAATCAAAAGTAGGGAAAAGACTAGAACTAATCTTCAAGATGTATTTCCCAAACCACCCCTAGTGACTTAAGGTTCATTACTTTGAGAGATGTTCATACACTCAGTCATAACTACCTTCTATGTCTCGAAAATATTACACAATTTCATACTAACATCAAGGAAAGATGCTTAACATGCACCTTTGATACCACTTTTTTCATGAACGAGCCCAGATACCCTGGTACCTTGACACCCTAGCCAGCACTGACATGGCCTAAAGGGTGTTCCTAATCCCCATGGGCTAGCTTAAAACACCTAACATCATACAATATGAATTTAGGAACAAATTTGCCACAAACACAACAGAAGCAAGAGATACAAGTCAGTATGCAGAAAAGAAAACTCCACAGGGAGAACTGTACTAGAATTCAAACAAGTATACAACCCAAAGTACATCACCAAAGTATCGGAAAATAGGATAAAAAAACCAAGTACCAATATACACAACAACTCAAAGCCCAAATATCAACAATAATTACCACCTCAAAGTGGTGCTTTCCCCATGCTCGAACCCGACATGAGGAAATCTACAAATGCCCAAAGACACAGGTAGGGTGTGATCTAAAAGCCCAGTAGGGTCTCACCGAGGATTCCATAAAAAGACAACACAATTAATTAACCAAATAAAGCATTCAATTTTTAATAAACAGGCATGAAAGTCAAAAAACATATTTAAAACAAACCATCCTTTACATTTCAATTGATGAGAAAATATTTCAAAACAATGGATTAATAATTTTTTATATAAAACAGTTTATATAAATCCACAAGGCATGTATAAAACAGTTTACAAACAATGAAATATATATCAAAATAACCACAAAGGAGTAACATGGTCATCTTCCAAGAGGTACGACAGTTCTAAGTTATGGGATCCTCACACACTCATATGATGATAACAAAAATGTATATACATATCTCTTTAACACTGGACAAAGAAGACTAACTAACATCTCATTGGGGATAAGATCCACCAATAAGTTTATGTTAGAGTTGTAAGGCATCAATTTGTTGCTAGGGCATTCCCATCCTAGTGTGTTTGTTCCTAATAACTCAACCAACTACCTAGAATTTCATGTGATCAAAACAACAATCAATAATGGGAAATTTATTTCAAAATTATTTAGAATACAATTAATCTATTTCCCACTTCAATATGACAAATTCCATTTAAAAACCAAAATGGGTTTTTAATCAATTTATGCCTTTTTCTTAGGATAAAACCAATGAATTCTTATCAAAACAATTTAATCCATTTTTCTTAAATACAAATTCGAAATCAATTTCAAAATTCAATTTTCACAAATGAAGTTCCACAATTTCCATCAAATCCAAATCACACCCCAATACACTGGAATTGAGGGGTTTCCCCAAATTTCATGCTTAAGAAAATCAAAAACCCAATTTACATCAAATTAGGTTTTCAGAGTACAATTGAAAGTAATTTAATTTAAGTCAATTAATATAGGGTTAAATCAATTGGAAAATCTTAAACAGAACCACCTACCTCAGGATCAAGGGATCATGAAACACAATGCCCGCAATGAGAGACTCTAAAAAATAATGTTGGAAAATGAGATCCAAGAATCAAACCTAGATTCAAGATCTAAAACAATGAATATTAGATCCTCCAACAAGATGAAGATCTAACAAACCTTAAGGAGGAGAGAAGAAGATGCCAGGAGAGATCAAGAATATAATATTCACATATCCAGAGGAGGCCGAACATGATTTTTCATGCTTTGATCTACCTAGAAAGGGTCTTGGAGGATCCAAAGAGGGACCTTGAGAGTCTTATTAACCTTGGAAATCATGATAGGGGAAGTTAGGGATAAGCGGGAGGAAAAAATAGGGGTTTGGGAATTTTTAAATAATTTTTGGAATAATAAAATCCTGTACGCATTGTTAGCTAGGACAGGACTGCACAATTTGTCAAACCGTGCTCCCTAATTGTGTGCCCCTACTAGTGGGGTTTAATGGTTTCTCCTTGTGCACACATAGTTTTTCAAACCGTACACCAACCATGTAAAATCTCACTGCCTGGATTTGCACGGTTTGCACTAGCAGTGCACAGAGTTTGAACAAACCATGTGCTAACCATACAAAACCCAAAATCCCTTCAAAATTTCCAAAATTTCTCTTGAAGAACCCCCAAACTAGACCCAACCAAAGCATGATACTAAGTGAGGTTTAGGAGTACCTGAAAATAGTAACAAGATGTTACAACCCATGCCCTGCTTTGCAGGAGGGTTCCACTCAGATAACAGATAGATGAACCATGTCCTGCCCAGTAGGAGGGTGCCACTCTTATAGTAGAGAGAGGACCCATGCCCTTCCTAGAAAGCGGATTCCACTCTATGGTAGACAGAGGACCCATGCTCTTCCCAGCAAAAGAGTGCCACTCTAATAGTTGATAGAGGATCCATGCACTGCCTAGCAGGAGGGTGACACTCTAATGTCTCTAGTGATCCTACCTAATCAATGCTGTCATTAAGCATTTCCTAAAGAAGTGTCACACTCAGAACATTTTTCATCGTATCTCAAAATCCACCACAAAGGCTACCATCACGTTCTATGCGGGAAAACACCTGGGATAAGTTACCTGCGGGCCAAAATCCGAGTCCAAACGAAGAAGATATGAGAGGTAGAAGTTCCTCAAAAAGGAATTAGGGGTAAATGACATGTAAGAGGGCCCATATAGCATGTGTTCCTTCCATGCTACCTGAACATGTCCCTATCTACACATATCTCACTATCCATATAGCCCTACACAACATGTAAGGGGACCGCATGACATGCCTTAGCTACCCGGGGTCCTGCCTGTGCTCTTAGCCATGTCCATGTGAACTTTACCATGCCCGTGTACTCCATTACACAACATGTTCCCCCACATGGGGTTCCACCCATGTCCTTCAGGCCGTGTCAGTGTACTTTGGCCATGTGCTGGTACACGACATGTGCCTAGCCATGCCTATATCCGTTTAATCTTAGAGTACACATCAGGTCGCTAGCACTAGGTCACATGATGTGTAGGGGTCCCACACAGTGTGTGATACTTATAATCTCACAAAACCCCAATGCCACATATTTATGAGGAACATGCAATGTGTTCTTACGAACTGCACACAATGTAGTTGTGTTTTCCCAGGAACTCAGATCTGCACCTGCACATTCTAGATCTACCTTTTCAACTTCGAATCTCGCCTCTAGGTCACCCAAAATTGAAGGGGAAACCCTCATTCATCGTTTTTGGCAGTCTGTTGGTCATAAAATGGATTTTCGATTTACCCGCTCAATGCCCAGACACGCCTCATTTATCTCCCATGCCGCACCCTCTCCGTTTCGGATCCTGGATCCATGAAGAAATCATCTGCAACCTGAAAATCCTCTGAATCCATCAATGTTTCATCAATCCGTTCATCGCACACGAATCCATCGTGAATCCGGGGGTCCGATCGTGCTTAGTCCCACCCAACAATGTCGAAACGAGACCCCGTAGGCTAATCAGTGAAGAACATGAAGGACAGAGGGAAAAACACAAGAAATATATGCACAAAAATTGTTGTCTAAGTGTTATTGTATAACCAATACAAGTTTGGATGCCCGAGGTGAGAAAAACTAAATAAAAAATTTAAAATCGGTTCATGGGCTCATGTGAAGGCTCGACATGAATGCAGATCAAAGAAAAAATATGATCATCCTCAATCATTTAATAAAATTAGGGAATAATCCATAAATTGATGAGCCCTACCTCGATTCAGATTGTTTATCGATGAAGAACACACTCTCCAACAAATGAGAGAAGTCGTTTCATTCGTTGCGCCTCGATTCGCCTGGATCCAGAGTCCTGTTGTTGTCTGATCTCATTCCTCCAATGAGAGGTGGCAAAACTATCCTCTCAATGATCACAGGGTTATGCATCTAACCCTAGTGATCTTCTATAATGTGGATTATATAGAGGGAATTATGTTTTTAGAGGTTTAATGAATGAATGAATTAATTAATTTATCTACCGAACGCACCCGCCAATGACCATTTTATCCGACCGCCCCACACCGATCCATTTTAGGTCACACCTAAGGAAAATCTAACATTCCAGATTTAATCATGGTCTTATATTTTCAATCCGAGACTAATTTTAAGAGTTAACTTATTTTCATTAAGAAACAGTGTGTGCGTGATATAAAATATATTTAATATTTTTATAAAATTAATTCCAGGCACACCGGGCCTTAAAATTGCATGCCGTTTTAGTTTTTGGCTCAGAAAATATTTCTAGATACATTTCAAAGTCTTACAATAAAAAATAGGGCTTGTATATAATTCCATCCTTCAACCTTTTTGTCCCCGAAAATTAAAAACTAAACAAAAAGCTTGGGTTATTGAGCCCGCATCTGTCTCTCCCTCTCCCAGGAGCTCTCTTGCATGCTCTCGTGTTGCCTCAACACTTGAACCAAGGGGATTGTTCATCCACACAGTGTCCTCTCCTACCGAATCTCCTCAACCCTCATTGTGGGGATATTCTCAAGAAAACATGGTCTCCCCGATCGAACTTCAAGGGTCTATGACATCAATCTGCATAAGATTTCTTCCTGCTATGGGCTGTCCTCATCTACTTGTGGATGACCTATATCGTCCTTTTCATCGCCTACACCCTCTTTGACCCAACAAGAGATGCCTCACTGATCTCTATCCAGAATATGGGTGACCTGCTGGGTCTCCCATATAGGGCCTCAAAAGGTGTTATGCTGATAATAAAGTGACAACTATTATTGTACACAAACTCTACCAATGACAATTGATCCTCCCAGCTTCAATAAAATTGTAACACACAAACTCTCAACACATCCTTTAACACTTGGATAGTGTGCTCGGTCTTCCCATCTGTCTGGGGGTGGAAGACTATACTCATCATCATCTAGGTCCCGAATTCCTCCCATAGGGATTTCCACAACCATGATGTGAACCACACATCATGGTCGGAGACAATAGTCGATGGAACCCCATGAAGGCAAACAATATCCCATACATACAACTTCCCCAAACTCTCTATTGAACTCTACTCCCTGGTAGGAAGGAAGTGTGCCAACTTTGTGAGTCAGTCAACTATTATCCAGATGAAGTCATGAACTCTCATTATCCATGATATCCCTATCAAAAAGTCTATAGATATGCCATCCCATTTCCACTCTGGGATCTCAAGGGGCTGTAACAAACCTGTTGGGACCTGGTGCTTAGCCTTCACCTGCTGATAGGTGAGACACCGAGAGACAAACTCAGCCACGCTCCATCTCATACCATCCCACCAAAACTACCGCTAAAGGTCTCTATATATCTTCCCCACACTGGGATGTACAACAAAATAAGATTTGTGAAAATATCTCACCATATCCTCCCTCATTGTGACTGGGACCACCACCCATCCCTAGAAAAGGATGACATGATTCCCTCCTTCAGAAAATCCATTTGGTGAATCTACTAAGGATATCTAGTCACGAAAGAACTCACAGTCGATGTCTCACAACTGAGACTCTCTCACATATTGGAGGAGCGGAGGAGTCAATACCACCAACTGAAGAAAAGTTTCACCCTCTTGATCAACCTGGGTCAGCTGTAAGGAGGCCAACTTCTCTGATGCCTCCTACACAAAATGAGCTTGAGACTTCCTACTAAGGGAATCAACCACCACATTGACATTACCAGGAGTATAAATAATCTCAAAGTCATAGTCCTTCAAGAACTCCAACCAGCGCCTCTACCTTAGGTTTAGGTCTCTCTGTATGAAGACATACCCAAGGCTCTCATGGTCTGAGTAAATGAAAAAGCGCTCTCCCAGAAGATAGTGCATCTACATCCTCAAAGCGAAGACTACCACTTCCATCTCTAGGTTGTGAGTCATGTAGTTCTTCTTATGAGGTCTCAATTGACTCGACCCATATGTGATAACTTCCAATCTCTACATCAACACGCAGTCAATCCAATCTCATGAGGAATCACAATACACTACGTACTCCACACCCTCCTTCGATAGTCTCAAATCAGGATCACTCTCCAGCCTCAACCTCAACTCCTCAAAGGATATTTGGAACTTCTCAGTCTAGGTAAATGACTGCCCTTTCCACATCAGGGCAGTCAAAGGGCCTGCAATCTTGGAGAATTCTAGCACAAAACTTCTTTAGTACCCCTCCAACCCATGGAAACTCTATATCTTTGACACTCTCTTGGGTGGATCCCAAGTAATCACTACATAGATCTTCGTCTAGTCCACAACTAATCCATGCTCATAAATGAAATTCCCCTGGAAGTTAACCTTGTGAATCCAAAATTGGAACTTTGAGATTTTACCATAATTTTTGTGTTTTCAAAGAAAACCCAGGACCATCCTCAAGTGCTCTGCATGCTCATCCTTGGACATAAAGTATATGAGTATGTCATCAATAAAGACAATGAAAAATCAATCCACGTACGATTGGAAGATCAGGTTCATCAAAGCCATAAACACAGTGCAAACATTCTTCACATTGAAAGGAATCACTAGGAACTCAGTGTCTATAGAGACACCAGAATGCCAGCTTTGGAATATCAACCTCGTGAACTCTCAAATGGTGTAGTTTGTCTAGAGATCTATCTTCAAGAACCATATCATGCCTTACAAATTATAAAAGATGTTGTCAATCCTTGGAAAGGGGTACTTGTTCTTTATCATGACCTAGTCAAGTGATGATAATCCGCATAAAGCTATAAACTCCCGTCTTCCTTTTTTCATGAACAACACTGGAGATGTTTAGGGGGACACATTAGGTCTGGTAAAACCATTCTCTCGAAGGTCCTCCAACTGTAACTATAGATCCTAGAGATCTATAGGGGATATCTGATATGTTGTAGAAGATATGTGAGTGGTCCCAGGATGAAAGTTGATGCAAAACTCTATCTCGTTCATTATAGGTAGTCCCTTAATGTCCTCTACAAAGAAGTCCATAAAATCCTCTATGACTGAAAGAATCCAGATGCCTGAAGAGCCATCAACACCAATATCTACACTTGCCAAATGATTAGTGATGGGATGTAACCTTCTTCTCACAACACCCACTCATCCCATAATGAGATCTCTCTCATCCGTAAAGTAGAATCTCGTCCCACCATTTTGAAGAAATCTAACTCATCTGCAGTGATAGTTAATATGGAATCAGACCATGGACAACCAATCCATACCCAATATGATGTTATAGGGTCACATCGTGAGACTAAAAGGTCCCATAAGAACCTCTCTCCACCAAGAGATAGATCACACTACCAAAAGATAAATGATATAGAAGAAGTGTTCCTTGTATAAACCTTGAGACAAAGCTGTTGGGATAAATCCTAAACTGGGATCTCCATCTCTCACACCAGGAGTAAAGAGATGAAATAATATCTCTCATCCATGTCTACTAATATTGAATCAAGAGTATAATAAATATAGATCATATATCTAATCATCTTGTGTTCCAATGGGTCATATATCTCCATAACCTGTAGCTAACTACGACCCTGACTGCCAGCTCTCTAAGGCTGATGTGGGATGCTTGATGGTGGTGGTGGAAGGATCTCATAACACCATCCACCACCCAAAACTCCTCCTCCTAGAGCTCTACTTTCTTATCTACCAGCTCCAACTCCCTAGGGGACTCCCTACCATCTCTTGGGAGATCCCTAATCACAATGATGCCTCTATTGTGGAAGTCCATCCGCTATCTGCCGACCCTCCTCAACACACCTGGTTGGAAAATCACATACCATGGGACCTTAACCATCACATGAATAACACTAACTCTATTCGGGATGCCCTGATCTCCTGCGCTATCCTTGACCACATGCCCGAGTTTGATCCTCAGAATATTTCCCACACCGAGATCCTGTCGACTAGTGTATGCTACCTTCTACAGATGACTTAGCCCTATAACATCCACTGCAAGCTCCAACTTCATGGTGTCCCTCTGAATGGAAGCTCTCCATCACCAACGCCCACACCAACACCCTGACATAGGTGGGAATGCACAAGGGTACCACACTGACATGAATGTCTCTATAGAGACCCTGATCAAACTTCCATGACCGTAAGTAGTCATATTGAATCATGATAAGGGAGTACCATGTAAGGTTTGTGAACATCACACCATAATCAACCATTGTCATACCTCCCCACTGACATGAATGTCTCTATGGAGACCCTGATCAAACTTCCATGCCCATAAGTAGTCATATTGAATCATGGTAAGGGAGTACCATATAAGGTTTGTGAACATCGCACCATAATCATCCATTGTTATACCTCCCCACTGCAGCTCCAGAAGCTCATGAATCTGGATTGAGCAAAAGCATGAGGGGTGGTACTCCTCATGAAACTACTGCTGGAATCCAGTCCATGAGAGTGTCGATTCATCATGAATCTGTGTAACTAGACTCCACTAGTGCCCAAATAATCTTTGGAAAATGATATCTATTAGTGAAATCACCTGATCAGTCGGTGTCCATATAATCCTGAAGACACAAATCACTAACTCTAGCCAACCCCCACCACCCGGGGACCTGGATCACCATAGAACTTCAGCGACCTATGGTACCAGAACTCGTAGAGTGTGCTAAGCCTGCCCGCATCCTCAGCCTACTCTAATGGTATGATCTGCTACTCAACAGGTGGGGGTGCTGCTACCTATCCAACTAGAGGAATAATCTCACAGGATGACTCCTGAATCAAGACCTCATTGTTCATCAAATCACAGTCATGATCCGAAACTGGTAACCTAACTGTCTGTCATCATAGAGGCATCTTGAAAATTTAATCAAGACATACCATGGTTAGATGAACATATATATTTGGGGAGATGGCTCAAGAAGAACACTCAAAAGACTCAATCCAATATGATGTGTGTACCATTGATCCCTGCAACCAATGTCTTGGTATTCTAAGTCAACAATTAGGTATTTGAGGTCTTGGTGAATGGATACGTCAGCCACCACACCAACACTGGGTCTCTGGCCTGATATCCACCCTCGAGACAGAAACTATTTCCCTAATTCCCAACCAAATCCTTATAAGGGGAAAACTCCAAACTCTGTCCCAAGAAATGAACTGCTCCGATACCAATATATCCTGACCCAACCCAATAGGGCTCGATCCGTAACTACCCAAATCCATCCTCTATAGGCCAAGGGGTGGCCACAAGCGCTGAAAGGAATAACTAAAAGGGTAAGCCTTTTTTCTAATGTACCTGTACACACACATATGACCATCTCTATGAATAAGTTCATAGGAATAATAATAAAAGATAAAACATCTAGATAATAAACCATGCATGTAAAATATCTAGGGAGTATAAGAGCACAACATTGTAAACTAAAAAGTAAAAAGGAAAAAATGAACGCCCAACTAGAAAGATGTCCCAACCTGAAAAAACTAGAAAAAGTAAATGCTGAGAGAGCCCATCTTTGAATCTCCAAGCTCCAACCACCGTATGTAGTCAAATACACCAAGTATCCCTATGCTCATCTATAATCACCTTCGACCTGTCCTTCATCTTCATAATACACGACATTTGTGAGTAAAACCCATGTAGGGGTGAGTATATACATACCTAGTAGGATGCCTTGAAAGCTAAAGGGGGGAGCTGTAAGAGACACGAAAAGAATAAATATCTTAACCCAAAGCAAGAGAGTAACAAAATCCAACGACATGGATACATGTGTGTGTGTGTGTGTATATATATATATATATGATCTACAAAAGAAGATAAAATGAGAGAGAAAGAGGATCTCCATCTCCCAGCCCAGCCTAGGAAAGAGCTGAAACAGTTCCAAAGGTCCATCAACGATACCCAACATCTCGCGCGTTTGTCCCGAAGAAAAATCCAAGTCAAGACGCACCTCATCAATATTATTCATAGTTGAGGGGAACAATACTTAGGTAGAGGACCCATGACCTATTATATCAGGAGGATTCATCTCAATAGATGGAGGACCCATAACCTGACTCTGTAGAAGGGTTCCACTCAGTGATCGATAAAGGACCCATGCCACGTCCCAGCAGGAGGGTGCCACTCTGATAGTCGAGGACTAATGCCCTGACTCTGCAGGAGGGTGCCACTAAAGTAATTGGTAGATGGCCCATGCCTAAACTAGTTGGAGGGTGGCACTATAGTAGTTGATAGAGTACCCATGCCTTGCCCAGTAGGAGAGTTCCACTCTAATGGCTGATCGAGGACCCATGCCCTGCTCGGTGGAAGGGTGCCACTCAGATAGTAGATAGAGGACTCATGTCCTGCCCAAGAGGAGGGTGCCACTCTTATAGTAGATAGATGACCCATGAACTTCCTAGTAGGAGGGTTCCACTCTAATTGTAGATAGATGACCCATGCACTTCCTAGAAAGAGGGTCCCACTATAATGTCTATAGTGATTCTGCCTGATTATTACCATCGAGCATCCCCTAAAGAAGCATCACACTCAAAACCTATCACATCATATCTCAAAAGCAACCACAAAGGGTACCACCATGCTCTATATGGGAAAACAATTAGGATAGGCTACCTGCGATCCAAAATATGATTCCAAATGAATGAGATGTGAGAGGTAGAAGTTTATTAAAAAGTAAGCATAAGTACACAACGTGTGAGGGGACCCACACGACATGTGGTCCCGCCCTACTACCTGGACGTGTCCCTATTGGTACACAGATCACTACCCATGTAGCCCTATATGGCATGTAAGGGGACTAAATGGTGTTCCTCAACCACCCTAGGTCCTTCCCATGATCCTAGCAGTGTCCGTGTAAACTTTCCTGTGATGTGTCCTCCTGCACAGGGTTCCACTAGTGTCCTTCAGGTTGTGCCCATGTATTATGTCCATGTGCTGGTACATAGCTTGTGCTTGGTCGTGCTGGTGTCTGTGCACTCCCGAATTACACGCTGGGTCGACAACACTAGCTCACACAACCTGTGGGGGTCCCACACGGTGTGTGATACGTATAATCTCGTGAAACCCTAGCTCCGTGGATTTTTGAGGAACACACCATGTATTCTTCCGAACTACATGGTGTGTACTCAAGTTATTTTTTCCAAAAACTCAGATATGCACCCACACATTTCAGATCTGCCTCCACCATTTCGAATATCGCATCCAGGATACCTGAAATCAAAGGGGAAGCCTTCGTTCATCATTTTCAACTGTCCGTTGGCTATAAAATAAATTTTCAATTCACCCGATCAATGCCCGTATGCATCTCGTTTGTCTCTCACGATACACCCTCTCTGCTTTAGATCCCGAATCCATGAATAAATCACCCTCAACCAATAAATACTCAAAATGAATCTCCAATTCATCAATCCATTCATTGCATACGAATCCATTGGGAATTCGGGGACCTCATCACACTCGTTCCCGCCCGAAAATGTCAAACTGAGACCCCGTAGGGTAATCGGTGAAGAACGCGAATAATTAAGGGGAAAATCATAAGAAATAGATGTGAAAAAATAATTGGCCAAGTATTCTTGTCTAATGATTACAAATTGGGATGCCTGGGGTGAGAAAAAATGAATAAAAAATTTAAAATTAGTTCACGGGATCATGCAAAGGCTTAACTTGAACACATATCAAAGAAATAGTATGATCATACTCAATCGTTTAATAAAATTGGGGAAGAAACCACAAATTGATTATTCATACCTCAATTCAGATAATTTTTTGATGAATAACGCATTCTCCAACAAATGAGAGAAGTCATTGCATTTGTTGTGCCTCGATTTTCCTGGATCTAGAGTCTCGTTGTTGTTTGATCCTGATCCACCAATGAGAGGTGGTATAAATCTCTTCTCAATGATCCTAGTATTATGCGGCTAACCCTGGAGATCTTCCATAACATGACTTATATAGAAGGAATTAGGTTTTTAGGGGTTTAATGAATTAATTAAATAATCAATTAATTCATCCAATGGATGCACTCACTAACAACCATTTTTTCCAAACGCATTGCGTTGACCCATTTTAGGTCATGCCTAGGGTAAAATTTACATTCTGGATTCAATCGTGGTCTCATATTTTTAATGTGATACTCCATTTAAAAGTTATCTTATTTTCTTTAATAAACCTTATGTACATGATATAAAATATATTTAATATTTTTATAAAATTAATTTTGTGCACACTAGACCTCAGAATCACACGTCATCTCAGCACCTAACTCTGAAAATATTTATACATATATTTGAAAGTCTTAAAAAGAAAAAATAGGGTCTCTACAACATCATTTTAGATTCTTGGTAAACTACCTAACATGAGGAACCTCAGTAGTCTTCTACCAAGCTCTAACCGTAACTAACAATGAAACATGCCTTGTGACTCCTGCTGGTCAATTGGATTCTTGATATCCCATAGACTCTTCTGGCACCTCTGTTGTATTTCGGTAATGTCCATCAAGTTATTGAAAAAATATTTTTAAGGAACAGAACATAAACATTACTTATTCTAGTGACTTTTGACTAGAATTTATTTTCTTTCATTCCCAAAGATCTTTTAGGTCTAGAGTTTTAGAGAATTAGGACAAACTCTTACATAGTAAACCCATAAATTACATGTGTATACTTATACTCAATATCCATTTTTTCCACTAAAGGAAACCCTTTTAAAAATAAAACATGACTTCTTTTCTTGTCACATATTCAATACTTTCATCATGATATCTTTGTTCTTAACAATCTTTAATCCCTGTGAAAAACATTTTAAAACTTGGGATGAGCACAAAAAGATCAGTGAGGGGAATAAAGAATGAAAAAATTAGTCTAGTGAAAAACCACAAAATATTTCCTTAAAATAAAAAATACCTTTTTAACCTAAAAAAGAGATAATAATTTAAAAAATATCATTATCTTAACTTTTGAAAATCAATGATTTTCTTGAAAGAAATGCCTCAATAAAAGAAGATTGAGACAAAATCCTTTACCTCGAGTCTGATTCATCACATATGTTCTTTATCTTCATAAATAATAAACTTACGTTAATTATTTACATTCTTTTCAAAAAAATTCAAGTTTATTATTCCTTTTATATAACTTTTTACCATGTTATAACAATTAATTAATTATTTAAGTTCATGTTGGATGTTTTGATGATATTCGGTGCTTGATTCCAAAATGAATTCTTTAAGTCGAATACAGTCAAAGTGGTAATTATTACATCATATCTAGAATAATATTCATGAAATAATAATCAATTTTATATATTAATTATAATTTTAAATCTCTTCATTAAATATGTATATGAAAAATGAACAACGTTATAATCATGAAGATAGTAAGCCGTACGCACGCATGAGTAATATTTTCATTTTTCAATGATCATTATGGAAGGAAGGTAAATATTATTTTATCCTTATAGAATGATAATAATATCATTTATATCATATTAATCATTTAAATATACTTATATATTTTATCCATGTGATTTGGTGATTAAAAACGAATCACTTCGCTTCGTGGAGGTGATAGTTCACACGTACACACGAATGACATTATCATTTTTATGTGGATGGAAAGTAAAAAAATAATTGATTTATTATTCTATTATAATGATAAATATTCCATGAATATCATATATAAATATTAATTCTATCATTATAACTAGTCTTGAGAGATGGTAATGGAAAACAAATTATATTGGTTTGTGGAGGTGATAGTTCACACGTACGCAAAAATGATTAATTATTTTCCCATTTGATGGAAGTGGAGATGGATTTTGGTGATGATATTAACATAATAAAATATAATTATATTGAAAATAATAGAGTTATTATATCATCATGGTTGAATAATATTTGAAGGAAGTGGAAGAATAAATAAAACAGAAATACTTGATTAAAAAAAACGATACATTTTCTTTGGACAATCAACTTTGATTAACACCTTAACACCTCTAAGTAGGGTGTTATTACTAAAATAATGCCTCAAGAATGAAGGAAGAGATTCTTGGAAGGGGAATTAGTAGATCTTTTCTGAACCAAAATGGTTTTTAAGTGTGAAGAAATGATAGGAAGTAATTCCCTTTTATAAGAGAGGGGAGAGACTCTCTTAGAATTATTCAAAATATTAAATTAATATAAACTCATTTTCTATTACAAATGGGTAAAAAGTGATTTATTTCTAATATATTATGTATATGGGTGGAAATAAAATCATCCAATTAAAATTAAACAAGTTTTGAATATTTTTTTAATCTTTATCTTTTTGTTTTAACTCTTTTAATTCTTACTATTTTATTAAGTAATTTATATTTTGAGGGTAAATATAATTACCATAACATGTCAAAAAACCAATAAAAGATTCATTTATAAAGTTTTAGGAACTATTAAAACTATTTGTATGAATCTTGGATTTTTAGAAATTTTATAACATTTAATAAAATATTTTATATTTTAAAATACCATTAGTAACAATTTTGACACTATTCATTTCTTGACATTTTTAAAATATCATAACTTCATGATATAGTCAAACCAAATATTCAAAAACATAACTAACATGTCAAAGTCATCTAGAAAATTAATGTATGACAAAAATTATGCCAAATTATATTTATTATAATATTTATAATATCATTTATTTTATTCTTCCATTAACAAAGCAACCATTGCGTCATCATTGTATCACCATTTAATTTAATTATTTATTTCCAAAAAATTATAAATAAATTAATATGATGTATTTAATCATATTATATTTATAAATAATATTTATAGTTTAAGATATCACTTATGTAACCCCTTATTAAAATTGTTATGATTATGAGAGACATGATTATGATATCTTTGTCTTTACTTTAAATAAAATGTTATAATTATCATAATCACACCCAAGTGGCTACCAAATGCCATAATTTCAGCCCAAATATCATCTTGGTATAAAATAACCCATATAATAAAATCAGGACAAGTGTTAGGATAGTTTTATAATATTTATAATATTATTTTAACATTTAATTACCCGATTTACCTTTAACCATGGTAATAAAAATAAATACTAAAGTTACAATTCACAATGCCCAAAAATAAAAGGGAAATATTTATATAATTTTTACCTTATGATTTAAAATATGGAATCCATTTTTCTAAATTCAAAACACATAATTGGAATAAATTAATTAAAAATTAATCTCATTGACCGAATAAGAAAACTACTTTTTAAAGTAAAACATTCAAAAGTTTACATAGTTTTTATATCCAATTTCAATTTGAAATTGATTACAATGACAAAAATTGGATAAAATTATAAAAAAAATCTAATTAAACTTTAAAACCATTAAAAAAATATAATTTAACACTATAAATAAATTTTATGAAAAAACAAATTTCAATTAAAATGCCTTATTTTTTCACTATTCATCAAAAAATGAATCTTATCAGAAAAATGTCAAAAATTTAACCAAATTAAAATTTGATGTCCCACTTAGAAAGAAGAATTATATTTTCTCAAATTGAATTTATAAATGTGACAAAAACTAGATTTAAAATAGATGCGCCATCAAAATGCGGAAAAACTGCCATTTTTGAGAAATACATCTTTTATGTGTAAATTTTGATTTTTTATTATATAATTTATATAAACACAAAAAATTAATGTTAAACATTATAATTAATATATTATATATATATATATATATTTCTTTAATATAATCAAACAAGAGTGATTTTTTTATTTATAGGTATAAAACACACTTGTGCACATTTAAATAGTTTTCAGAAAAACATTTCCTTTTATTTTTAAAAAGTTTTTTACTTTCATTTATAATTAATTTGTTACCAAATAATTAATTATATATATAAATTTTTAAACTATATTTAGTTAATATTGTTTCTTCCTACCATTCTAACGGCTATGATATAATGGAAACATTTAAATAATAATATCTAGTTGTTCGTTTAAGCTTAATGTGACGTATCATGTACACATAATATTTCCTTTTAAAAAATCAGGATGCTACATTGTTACAATTTTTGTAAATTGTACCCTTTAAATTTGAATTTAAGGTCTGTAAATAAGGTATGGATTTTAAAAATACCTTATTTTCAATCCCACACCGGAAAAAGGATTAATAAAACTACCACTTTAAAATAAAGAAAGGAAAGTATGAAGATCACCTAAGATAAAAAATGCTAGGTTTTCATGTAGGAAAAAATTGATATAAAATAGAAAAATAACCCTTAATTTCTGATGGAGAGTGATAGAAAACCTTTTTAGGATTAATTTAACAATCACAAAACCATAAATTTATGATGGGATAAATTTTATTTTATTTCATAGTAGGAAAAGTAAACAAAAAATGTTTTTGTTTTAAGATCCTTTTCATTGAGTTGTGGAATTAATTTACTTACTAGACTAAGAACATAAAGAAACATGCTTACTTGGAAAGCATAGTTACATCCTTTAGTCAATTTACACTACAAAATCATCTTTTTTTCAAAACGATGAGTATTCAAGATGACTTTGTCACACCTGAAGCACTATAATCAACTTCCATATAATCACATAATCCAAAAAATATTAACTATATATTTCTCATGTCTTTAGAAATTAACACAAACCATAATGGTTAGTATAAGAGGAGATAATTCCCAAAAATAATAAACCATTATATGATGAAAAAATACTTTTAATATCCAAAATTCAATAACAATACCCAAAGTTCAACATAGATAATTTGATAAATAACTTTCCTTAAAATTTCGCATAATAATACAAACTAAGATTGAAACTCAAAAATCAGAAATATTTTATAACATAGCCTTCCAAGATAAATTTAAATATTTATCTATAAATAACATCAATCACTCTTAATGGATCATACCAAAAAGTAATTACCCTAATCCAAAATTCTCCAAGATAGGTTAATCATTTACATAAATAACCTGAATTTCCATAAGTCCACAATAGAATAATAGATTCTTCCAAAATATAATTTAACCTTTACTTCAGAAATAAAATCCTATTGTATTATATTTACCATAATATTATAGTATTCCTAAAACATTGAACATCTTTCAAAACTATATTAATCACTTAATCACTAATTTTTTTTCTATTCCCAATGTTATCTATTCGATTAAACATATGTTAAAAAACAACTTATTCTTCATCCATACAATTGTTTAACTAAACAAAAATTTATACTAACCTAAGACTTCATGTAGGCTATTGGGAGGCGATGCACCCTTGTTGCCCTTCAATTGTGAGTTCAATTCCCATGACCTTGATAGATGCAACAAGTTGTCACCCATCCCGTGGGTTGTCCTTTTTATAAAACTATATAATTCTTATAACATTCCTGAAATATGGTAAATTTATCAAAAATAATCATAACATACATGTTTTATCCTCAAATTTCATCTCATACCTTTCATTTTGCATCCCAAAACGTAATAACCCTTAATTACCTACAAAATGAATATTTCCAATTATACCATTAGTCACCTTAAAATTTCATAACATAAAGACTAAAAAGGGTTTCTAAGACATTAAAAATATAAACAAATAGAAAATGATAAACCCATGATGATATCCATATCTCTTAAGAAGACACCCTAATATCAAAAGTTGTCTAAACCCTACTCTAATACCAAGTGTAAATACCTGACCTTAAGCATAACTTATTCTAGTGACTTTTGACTAAAATTTATTTTCATTCATTCCCAAAGATATTTTAGGTCTAGATTTTTAGAGAATTAGGAAAAAAATATTAAATATAAAACCCATACATTACAATTGGATACTTATACTCAATATCTATTTTTTCCACCAAAGGAAACCCATTTAAAAATAAAACACAGTTTCTTTTCTTGTCACATCTTCAATGCTTTCATCATGACACCTTATTTATCCTTACCAATATTTAAGACCTGTGATTTTTTATTTTAAAACTTTGGATGAGAATAAAATGACCATTAAGGGACATAAATAAAGAAAACCATTACTTCAATGAAAACCCATAAAACATTTCCTTAAAATAAAACATACCTTTTTACCATGAAAAAGAGATCGTCATTTAAAAAAGACCATTATATTACATATTTAAAATAAATTATTTTCATGAAAACTCATAATAAAGAACATAATATATAAGTAGGTAACTTGTGACATAACTATAATAAAATGGAATAACCATACGGTCAACTTCCATACATGCCACTCTTACAAATGGAATAGCCATACGCCCAACTTCCATACATGTCACTCTTACAAATGGAATAACCATACGACTGACTTCCATACCAAATGCATTGGAGGTTATAACATAACCACACATACTTGGTTTATCACGTAATCACCCATAAAATTTCCAAGCACAATTATATAATCATAACACATAAAAGATTGGAATTTTAAGCATTTCACTTATAAAATTTCATTTGTAATCACAATAAATAATTTCAAGATATTGAAATAATCATTCAATTTTCAAAACCATTTTCAATAAAAAAATATAAAAAAAGGGAATAAGTGATTTATTTTTCTTTTTAAAACATTAAGACTTGTATATGAATCCAAATATCAAATAACAGTCATAGTGGCAGAGAAGTCGTTGTCACTATATACTTTAAAAAACATTATTATTGTCTTTTGTAAATAAAGTTAAATATTTCATATAGAAAGATTAATTTTGAAAACCTTTGAATGAAATTAAAAATAGACATAAAATGTTATTTATAATCCTTTTATATTCATATAAAAAAATATGTAAAATAATATTGAGAATATTGACATGGAGAAAATGAATTGGTAATTAAATATTTAAAGATTTAGGGTGTACCATACCACTTTAAACATTTAAATATTAATCTCCATGAAAGAATAAATTTAAAAATACTTTAAATAAAACTTTTATAGATAAAATATGGATATTAAATTTCATAGTAGCAGTATACACCCTTATAAAATAATAAAGGTTCATATCATTAAGAAATACCTCAATGAAATGAGATTGAGATGGAATCCCTTACCTCGAGTCCGATTCATCATGTATGTTATTTATCTTCCTAAATAAAAAATTTAGGTTAATTATTTACTTTCCTGTATATTTTTTAAATTTTATTATTCCTTTTATATAATTTATTACCATGTTATAACAATTACTTAATTATTTAAGTTCACGTTGGACATTTTGACGATATTCGGTGGTTGATTCCAAAAGTACTTCTTTAAGTTGAATATAGTCAAAGAGGTAATTAGTAAATCAGATCTAAAATAATATTAATGACATAATAATAAATTATATATAAAAATTATACCATTAAATATGGATATGAAAAATGAACAACGTTACAATCATGGAGATGGTAAACCGTACATACGTATGCGTAACATTTTCATTTTTCAATGATCATTATGGAAAGAAGGTAAATATTATTTTATAATTATAAAATTATCAAAATATCATTTATATTATATTAATCATTTAAATATACTTATATATTTTATCCATGTTATGTGGTAATTAAAAATAAATCACATCGCTTTGTGGAGGTGATAGTTCACACATACGCACAAACGATGTTATCATTTTTATGTTCATGAAAAGTAAGAACATAATTGATATATTATTATATTATAATGATAAATATTTTATTAATATCATATATAAACATTAATTCCATCATTATAATCAGTCTTGAGAGATGGTAATGGAAAATGAATTATATCAGTTCGTGGGGGTGATAGTTCACACATACGCACAAACAATTAATTATTTTTCCATTTGATGGAAGTGGAGATAAATTTAGGTGATGATATTTACATAATAACATCTAATTATATTGAGTATACTAGAGTTATTATATAATCACGGTTTAAGAATATTTTAAGGATGTGAAAGAAGAAATAAAACTGAAATACTTAATTAAAAAAATGATACATTTCCTTTAGATGATCGCCTTTGATTAACACCTTGACACATCTAAGGAGGCTTTATGCCTAAAATAATGCCTCAATAATGTGGAGAGGGATTATAGGAAGAAAAATTAGTATATCTTGTCTGAACCAAAATGGTTTTTAAATGTGAAAAATGATAGGAAGTAGTTCCCTTTTATAAGATAGGGGAGGGACACTCTTAGAATTTTTCAAAATATTAAATTAATATAAATTAATTTTATATTTAAAATTGGTCCAAAGTGATTTATTCAGAATATAATATGATTATTATTTGAAATAAAATCATCTAATTAAAATTAGACAAGTTTTGAATACTTTTTTAATCCTTATCTTTTTGTTTAAACACTTTTAACTCCTACCATTTTTTAACTAATTTACAATTTGAGGGTCTATATAATTACCATAACATGTGAAAAGATCAATAAGAGATCCATTTATGACATTTTAGGACTTATTAAAACTATTTTGATAAATCTAGTATTTTTATAAATTTTATATTATTTAATAAAATATTTTATATTTTAAAATACCATTAGTGTTAATTTTAACACTATTCATTTCTTTACTTTTTAAAAATATTATAAATTCATTATATAGCCAAAAAACTATTTTAAAACGTCACTAACATGTCTAAGTCATTCATAAAATTCATTTATAACAATTTTTTTTCCAAATTATATAAATTATAATATTTTTAATATCATTTATTTGATTCTCCCATTAATGAAGCAATTACTGTATCATCATTGTGTCACCATTTAATTTAATTATTTATTTCCAAAAAATTATAAATAAATAACCATGATGTAAGTAGTAATTTTATCTTTTTAAATACTATTTATAATCAAAGATATCACTTATATAACCCCTTATTAAAATTGTTATAGTTATGAGAGATATGATTATGACATCTTTGTATTTAATTTAAATAAAATGTTATAATTGTCATAATCACACCGAAGTGGCTTCCAAAGGCCATAATTTCTGCCCAAGGATTGTATTTGTTGAAAATAACTCACAAAATAAAATTATGACAAGTGTTAGGGTAGTTTTATAATATTTATAATATTATTTTAACCTTTAATGACCTGATATACCTTTAACCATGGTAATATTTTTTTTACCAAAGTTACTATTCATAATATAAAAAAATAAATGGAACCTATTTAAATAATTTGGAACTTATAATTTCAAATATAAAATCCATGTTTTAAAATTCAAAATTCAAAATTGGAAGGAATTAAATAAAAATTAATCTCATTGACAGAATAATAAAGAGTGTTTTTAAAGTAAAACGTTCAAAAGTTCACATAGTTTTTATATCCAATTTCAATATGAAATTGATTCTAATGAAAAAAATTGTATTAAATGAAAAAAATATTTAATTAAAATTTAAAACCATTAAAAAATATAATTTTAAATTATAAATAAATCTGATGAAAAAATAATTTTCAATTAAAATGCCTTATTTTTTCACTATTCATCAAAAAATGAATCTTATGAGAATAATAATAAAAATTGAACCAAAGTAAAATTGGATGTCTATATTATAAATAAGAATTTTATTTTCTCAAATTGAATTTATAAAATTAACAAAAACTAGATTTAAAATAGGTGTGTCATCAAAAGGTGGCAAACCAACCATTTTTGAGAAATACTTTTTTTATGTGTAAAATTTGATTTGTTATATAATTTCAATAAAAAAATAATGTTAAAAATTATAATGAATATATTATATATATATATATATTTAATTAGTACAATTCAACAAGAATGATTTGTTTATTTATTAGTATAAAACACACTTATGCCCATTTAAACAGTTTTTCAGAAAAAAATTCATTTTTTTTAAAAAATGGGGTTTAAATTCATTTATAATTAAATTTTCACCAAATAATTAATTATATATATACATGTGTAAACTATATTTAGTTAATATTGTTCCTTCCATCCATTATAATTACTATGTTATAACGGTAACATTTAAATAATAATATTTAGTTGTTCGTTTAAGCTTGATGTGACATATCATGTATGTGTAGTGGTTCCTTTTAAAAACTCTGGATGTCACACTATTCCACCAGATGTATGCAACTATGTTTTGAAGAAGAACTGTGAATGGAATCTGAACCAGTTTTGGAATTGGTGTGAGTATGATAATAGTCTTCGAGTGGGAGATTGTCGAACACAACTTGTGAAAACAATTCTCAAGTGAGAATTGATTTGGTTCTTGCCCATTTATTAGATAGAGAGAGAAATTTATTGATGCATTTTTTTTCAACAATAATAGAATATTTTATCTCAACATTAATGTAGAGTTAATTCTCAGAATTGATGGATGAAAAAATTAATGTTGATTACATTAAATGGGGATATGGACTTGGTGTCTATATAAATGGATGAAATGACGTTTTTTATTATAGTCAAAGAGATTTGACAAGGCTGGACAAAGAAATAGGTGGTTCCCCTTCTGAGTAATCCAACTTGGGGGCACAAAAAGTGCCAGAGGCACCTGATCCAAAGGTGGAGGTCATGGTCGACAAAGGTGGAGACCAGAAGGAGGGAGCCAGAAGATCCGATGACCGAAGGGTGTTAGTGGAACATCTTTGGGTGATCTAGGTATAATTATAGATGATATTAATTATTGTAACCTAGGTGTTTATTCACATTAAATTAAAGTTATACCTCCATTATTTCGTTGATGTAGGATGGAAGTCTGAACCACATAATCCTGATGTGAATTGTTTTATACTTTGTGATTACATGTGTTTTTCTTATCATGTGCTTATTAATTGCTTGGAATAAAAACCTTGGGAGGATCAAAACCAGATGAAGGGATGACTCAGTGTGGTGACTGGGGTACCTAGGTGCCTGGATTTCCTAGTTCCGGACACCAAAATCGTGGGGGATCTTTAAGAGCAATGTTCTATGTTTATTTCTTCCAACATCGATCTCCAATAACTAGTAGGCCCAAGGTAGTTTGTTAGCTCCTCTTACATGTGCTATGGGAAATTAGAGTAATATATTAAGGCATTATGTATGATAATTATTTATTATAGACATTTTTTATTTTAGAATTCAAGTATATTAATTGAAGAATTTAGATTATTTTATGATTTTTAAAGAAGTTTAGGATGAGTGCTATTGAGAGTTGTTTTTTTGCATGGTCCATGTTAATGATATTAAAAAATTTAAAAGATGAGTCAAAGGAAACTTTTTAAGTACACAGGGTTATTAGAAAAATGATCAATACCTATAAAAACTTGGTTTAGATTGCACCTCAGGTGCATCTCCCTGTACATCAAATTTTTTTCAACTAGCATAATGAGGGACAATCCATACAATGAAGAGACTATCCTTAGTATCATGATAATAAATAAATAAATAATAATGAAAAAAATAAAACAATATCTGCATAATATGAAATCAAAACAATATTCCAACCATAAAAACATATTTTTTATATATAAATGAACCAATTCTAGGCATACATCATCAGTTAAAAGAATGAACCTTAAAATCAATGTATCATAGACATGATAAAGTATCAAAGAAAAAAATTCTAGAGGATATACTATAAAAATGATTCAAGAATATATCTTGATAATCCCCCTATATCCATGTTTAGATTGCATTTCTTAGACACTTGACATCGATGTTTTTCCCTTAGATCTCTAACAATGAAGTTTGCACACCCACTAAAGTGCATGCACAAAGTATGAACAGAAAACTCAGTAAGAAATCAACCATATGCTCTTAACTTAAATATAATAATATGTGTGTGTGTGTATGTATTAGAAAATAAATAAATAGATAACAACATGCACCAAAGTTGGGTCATTGTGTGTTAACCAAGCTATCAAGAACCCCAACCATACTGGTTTCAGGTAATTCTAGTGGAAGGTGTCATCCTGTACTTATAGAGAATCAAAATATATTATACAAGAACATAGCATGTAATCCTACATCTTAAGAGAAAGGTGTGAATCTGGTAGTGGCCATGGCCTATTAATACCCAAAACCTTATGAAAGAACTACCAACAAGGTACCATGACTCACTACTATCCCCTATATCCGAGTATAGTCAGTAAGTGCATTTGAATCATGAGGTGAGCCTAATCATGTATCACCTCTATAGAAAGAACTACTAATTATTGGAGTTAGTTCCCAAAAACCAACTACTTTTTACTTTATATTACCAGTATATTCATGGTCTTGAATATTAATCTTATCGCATGATGAGTGGTCTTATACATAACATTAATGTGGTAATGTCCTTAGAATATTTTTCATATTGAAAAGTCATAATAGTTCCCTAATATTATAATAAAATTGAATTTCTATGATGATATTCATAATTACACGTTCTATGGTTGGATGACATCTATCTTAGTGGACAAAAACGATGTAGACTATCTAGTGTTGGAAGCTCATATGACATTGAGAATTATTCTCATGACATTTTCACCTGGTAACATATAAGAGAAGAGGTTATGAAATAAAATATTCTTATATAAATTACACACATTATATGTTTCATTAGATGTTCTCATCCATATACGTGTGCATTGGTCCTTAGACTTGAGATTATTACTAATGCATATCATGAGTCATGTACTTAGTTGTATGAGATAAATTCTTAAAAACATATACTCGTGGAATGGTAGAATATGTTGGGTACATCATAAGTGATATAACATTAATGAATAATTCAATAAATTATTTGTACCTTTCAAGTTAATGGAATTAGATGTCTTAGGCCTTTTTATTAGAATGGATGTCACGAACCGTCCCCCAAGGACCATGCCATGAATACCCCAAGAATGCCTTCTATAGGCCAGGGGCTGGTGACTAGCACCAGAAAGGCAAAACCCAAAAAGGGAAGGCATTGACTTTAAACTTTTACACACACACACACAAATAGGGAACACTGAATACAAGTAAAACATGATGGAAAAGAAGTAGAATGACCACCACTAAAAACCACCACTGGGAGTAAAAGTAAGTACTAAAAGTAAAGGGGCTAGTATACAAGAAAAAATGAAAGAGTATTACAAAAAAGGAAAAACAAGCTCCAGAGATCATCCAAAAAGGATCCTAACTGAAGGGTAGGTATAACTCATCACTACGGTTCAACACATCAATCAGTCACCTCCGTGTACCGTCTAGCCCTAGCTTTCTAAAGTCTCATTCAAGCTGTCCATCATCTGCACAAGACACAACAAGGTGCGAGAGAAGCCCATGTAGGGGTGAGTATAAAAATACTCAGTAGGGACCCTGAGACCCCCAAAGGTCTCTCAGAATTCCAAAAGGAAAAACCAAAAATAATGATCTCAATCATAGGACACAAACTAAAAGACATCTCACACCAGCTATACAACTTAAAGAACATGAATAAAGATGATTAGTTAGAAATATAGATAATATTATTCTGTTAAGAGGTTTTTTCTGTGGGACTGAACAAGGTCGCTAGGTGATGACCCATAGAGTATTTCTAGGTTCTGATCCACAAAGGATTGCTAAGTGCTGACCCATAGAGGATCGCTTGGTGCTGACCCATGGAGGATCGCTACGTGCTGACCCATAGAGGATTGTTAGGTGATGACCCACAAAGGATCACTACGTGCTGACCCACAGAGGATTGCTAAGTACTAACCCACAAAATATTTCTATTTGATGACCCACTGAGGATCGCTAAGTGCTGACCCACATAGGATCACTAAGTGCTTCATCACATCACAACCACCTAATGGATTCTCTCACTTAGCATGCATGATTTTTGGAGGATCCCATACTCAAGACACCTGTTGTATTTAAATCACCATGAATTCCCACTTATAAGTAACCCAAATTACAATCTAGTCATAAGGGTTCCAATGCAATAGACGACACGTCAATCAGATGCCCAATCTATAAGATATAGGCAAAAAGGTAAATAGGCCTTGGTTGGATTCGAGTTTGATCCAACCCGGTCATACTACAAATTATACCAAAAGTCAAGTGGTGTATCTCAAAAGGACCACCTCATCGCAAGGGTCCTCACACCGCATGCAACACGTCAATCAGATTCCCAGTCCGCAAGTTACATCGGTTTTAGTGAAACGGGGCCGGTCGGGTCCGGGTCCAGTAGGGGTCTGACCCGGCTGGCATGTTGGGCCCGTGGGTCTGATCCGGCTGGCCTGGGTTCGGCCCAGATGGCGCGAGTTCAGAGCGATGATGCGGGTATGACCCAGATGGTGGGGTACGGCCTAGCAGGGGGGTCCAGCCCAGCGGGGGGGGGGGGGGGTGTCCGCCCCGAATGGCGGGTCCGACCCACCTGGAGAACCTGGCCCGCGTGGTGTGGGGCTGTGGCGCTGGATCAAATGTAGGGCATTTGGTTCTCCCAGTTGGCAGCACCAGTGGGGCGCAACCCCGTCTCCCGAAATGGCTGACACGAGCTGGCCATTGTGCGCCAGCCGAGCGACTTGAACGAGCCGCTCTTCTCCACGCGGCGCGTCGCCGCCGCATCATCCACCCACTGCGGCCATGGGACATGGCACCTTTCTTCCTCGATGCCTACAGGTTCCACCTTTTCCACACAGCCAACACGGGCTGTCCGCCACCTCTGGTCGCCAGCATCACCACACTGGTGGTGCCGCGCTGATGGCTCCTTCTGTGGGCCAGCAGAGATTCTCCAGTGGTCTGTTTTCCTTCCCATTTGCACCTACGAGCCTCTTAGGTCACCGAATTCACTGTGAGCCCCTTGGATTGACCTTTCTGCCTTGTTTCTTGGTCTCCCATGATGAATGCACAATATCCAAGTGCAGCGGAGGGTATGGACCTTTTTCGGATTGGCCCGCACACTCCATGTTAGTTTTTTATCAAGGGGTGATAAAAATCATCGTATAGAATAATAAAAAATACCCAAATCAAGACCCCACAACAACCACCCTCTAGAACGAATGATTCACAGATCAACCCATTTGTTGGTTGATCCGAATTCATTGTGTTTTTCAAGAACGAGATAAGAGGAATCATTAAACACTTAGAGCAATTAAAATCCCCACCTAGATTTGGCGGAATCCATTGCGGATGAAGGAAGGAATTCCACGTTTTTTGTCATTCAACGTTCGTCGCCGTTGTTCGATCTCCGGATCAGTTCCTCCAACAATCAACGTTCGTTCTCCATTCTTCATTGAAGGGTGATGTTGCTGACGTTACATTAGAGGTTTTTCCCACGGTCATTTATTCGATTTCCAACATGTTGAATAATAAAAAGAAACAATCTTGACATTGTGTTCATTAATATGGTTTATTAATGAACATTAATTATTGAACCTTTAATTGAACTAGTGTTGTGGTTTCACAACAAAATAAACGAGTCATTAAATTACCATCATTTAATGCTCGTCGTTACGATGCGGTTTTTCCAACCGTCTCTCAATGGTTGAAGAAAATAATAAAATAACTCAAAGTGTTATGTTATTGTTTTTCCAAAATGTCCAAAATTTAACTTTTCTACCCAACCCTTGTCAATAAAGTTAAGCTTCACCTAAGAGAATCCCGGAACTGTGAATTCAAAAGTGCTCTCAGATTTTTAATCCGAGCACCGGTTCAAAAGATGAAAAAACCCACTCACACGTTTACTGAACGTACCTTAAAAAAAGTTCAAAACTCTGTTCTAGGCTCTCCAGGCCTCAAAATCACGTGCTGTCAAATTTTTTAGTCTTGTAATAATTCCATATAATTAAAAAAATTATATAGAATTTTCAGGTTTTTACATTATCCCCACCTTTGGGATTTACATCCCCAAAAGACAAAAAAAAAACTATGAAAACAAATGGGGGTACTGATCACAAATCTGAACCTCCCGCTCCCATGTTCTCTCCTAGAGGTTCCTGTGCTACCACAAAACTCACACTATAGGGATCTAACGTCTACGAAGGACCCGCTTCTGTCAATCCTCTATATCCACTTGAAAATCTGTAAAATTCACCCCATCGTCAATGTCTAGCTCACCCAGTTGATAACGTGTGATGGATCATGCACGTATCTACTCTGCTGCAACACGTAGAAAAAATCATGCACTCAGTGCATCTATGGGAGAATATCTAGGAGGTATTCCACCTTGCCAACTTTGATGAGAATTTTTAAAGGTCCAATGAACCTCGGAGATAGCTTGTTGCCCCAGCCAAATATCCACAATCCTCATCTGGGTGAGACTCATAGGAAGACATGGTCTCCCTCTTTGAATTCCAAGGGACTCTATCTCCTATCGTCATAAGACTTCTGCCTGGTCTGTGTAGTCTTCATCTTCTCCTGGATGATATGCACTTTCTTAGTGGTAGCCCATACCAACTCTAAACCCATAATTACTGACTCCCTTGGGTCTGTCCAACATAGAGGTGATCTGCGTGGTCGGCCGTACAAGGCCTCAAATGGTTCCATGCCGATGGTGGAGTGATAACTGTTGTTGTATGCGAACTCCACCAGTGACAGGTGGTCCTACCAACTATGAACAAAATCAAGGATACAATCACAAAGCATGTCCTCAAGTGTCTGTATGGTCTGCTCTGTCTGACCATCTGTTTGAGGGTGAAAGGATGTGCTCAAGCGTAGTTGAGTCCTGAACACCTCATGTAATCCCTTCCACAATCGAGATGTAAAATGAGCATCACAATTTGAAACGATCATCAATGATACCCTGTAAAGATGTAATATCTCTTGACATAGAGGCTTCACAATCCCTCTACTGATCCCTGCTCTCGGATGGGTAGAAAATGGGCCAACTTGGTGAGTCGATCAACGATATCCTAGATAGAGTGATGGCCCTTGGACGTGCGTGGTAACCCAGTCATGAATTCCATAGAGATACCATCCCACTTCCATTCCATTACCTATAGTGACTATGATAAGCCTACTTGAACATGAAATATACTTGCAGATAGGATCACCATCTGGTCTTCTGGTGTCTCAAACAAGTAAAAAACTCGTGCCACAACCTCCAGCCTGTCCTCAGCTGCCTGCGGATTTGTCTCACCTTGAAACCTTGGAGGCCTTTGTCTCTATAACTCATGAAAAACACTCAATCAGTGTGCGATATTTTCTAGTGGGGCTGGTTAAAATTTCTTCCCCACAGGTGGTGGTGTTGCTAGTGCACCACCCGAAAGTGCTATCACTGTAATAGGGCCTTACACTGACACCTCATCGCTTGGTGGGCCATCATCATGATCTATCACTGGAATTATGACTGGCTATCAACATGGAGGCATCCTTTAAAGAAACAGATACACCACATTCAATAAGTTATAAATGGTGAGAAGACTCAAAAGTGATCGAAATAAAAACATTTTCAAGACACATGAAACTAGTGTTTTCATGTACTGAGTTGGAAAACAGAGTTCAGGGTCCTGGTGTATAGATATGTTGGCCTCCGCACCAACACTGGACTTCCTGAACTGAAATCCAAACTCAAAACACTTAACACTATTTCCCCATTGAAAGGTATAGAGACTTAGTTCTTCTGTTAGAACCGACCGCCTTTGATACCACTTGGTCAAGAACCGTCCCTCGGGGCCCGTTCCATGACTATCCCAAGCCCGTCTCCATAGGCCAAGGGATGGTGACTAGAACCGAAAAGGAAAAATCTAAAAAGTGAAGGAATTTACTTTAAACCTATACACACACAGACAGGTAACACTGCATACAAGTAAAACATGATGAAAAAGAAGTAGAACAACCACCACTAGAAACCACCACTGGGAGTAAAAGCAAGTCCTAAAAGTAAATGGGCCAGTATACAAGCCCAACTGAAAGAGTATTATAGAAAAAGTAAAAATAATCTCCAAAGATCTTATGCCAAGGATCCTACCTGAATGGTAGGTAAAACTCATCACTGTGGCTCACCACATCAATCGGTCACCTCCGTGTACCATCTATACCTAGCTCTCCAAAGTCTTTGTCAAGATGTTAGTCGTCTGCACAAGATGCAACAAGGTTCAGATGAAGTCTGTGCAGGGGTGAGTATAACAATACTCAGTAGGGACCCCGAGATCCCAAAGGTCTCTTCCATAAGGAAAAACCACAAAGCATGATCTCAATCACAGGACACAAAGTAAAAGAAAGCTCACACCGAGTATACAACTTAAAGAACATGAATAAATATGATTAGTCATAAAGCTAGATCATCTTATTCTGTCTAGAGGATTTTACTGCTGGACCACATAGGGTCACTAGGTGCTGACCCATAGAGGTTCTCTAGGTGATGACCCACAAAAGACCGCTAAGTGCTGACCCATAGAGGATCGATCGGTGCTGACCCACAGAGGATCGCTACGCACTGACCCACAAAGGATCGCTAGGTGTTGACCCATAGAGGATCGCTACATGCTAACCCATAGAGGATCACTATGTGCTGACCCACAGAGTATTGCTACAGGCTGACCCATAGAGTATCGCTAAGTGCTGACTCACAGAGGATCGCTAAGTGCTTCATCACGTCACATCCAACCAGTGGATTCCCTCACTTAACACACTTGATTTCCGGAGGATCTGATCCTCAAGACACTAGTTGTATTTTAATCACCAAGAAGTCCCACTTAGAAGTAACCCAAAAGAACGTATTGTCGTAAGGGTTCCGACGTGACAGGCGGCGCGTCAATATGATGCCCGGTCTGTAAGATTTAGGAAAAAAGGTAAATAGGGCCCGGTTGGATTCGAGTATGATCCAACCTAGATGTACTCCAACTTCTTCCAAAAATCTAGTGGAGTATCTCAAAAGGACCTCCTCATCATAAGTGTCCTCACACCATAGACGATGCTTTAATCAGACACTCTGTCCACAAGTTACTTTAGTTTTAGTGAAACGTGGCCGGTCGGGTCCGAGTCGGGTAGGGGTCCAGCCCGGATGGCTTGTTGGGCTCGCGGGTTCGGCCTGACTGGAATGGGTCTGTCCCGACTAGCATGGGTACGACCCAACTGGCACGAGTCTGACCTAACTAGTGGGGTCCGGCCCGGCTGGCATGTTCGGCCCGGTTGGAGAACCCAGCCCTCGTGGTGCGAGCCAATTGCCCTTGACCAGATGCAGGGTGTCTAGTTCTCCCAACTAGCAGTGCCAGCGGGGTACCGCCCCATCTCCCAAAATGACTGGCATGATTCATCCATTGTACGCCAGCCAAGTGGTCCGAGCGGGCCGCTCTTCTCCACGCGGCGCGTCGGCACCGCCTCCTCCACCTGTCGCGGTGCCCGCGGGCGCCACCTTCTCCACGCGAGTGGTAGGGGCCGGCCGCCGCTGCCGGTTGCTGGAACTACCACACTGGTGGTGTTGTGCTGGAAGCTCCTTCTGTGGGCCATCAGAGATGCTCCGGTGGTCTGTTTTCTTTCTCGTCTGCGCCTACGAGTCTCTCAGGTCACCGCCTTCACTGCGAGCCCCTTGGATTCTCCTTTCCGCCTCGTTGCTTGGTCACCCATGATGAACACACAATATCCAAGAATGGAGGAGAGTCTGGACCTTTTTCATATTGGATCTCACCCTCTGTGTTAGAATTTTATCAAGGGGTGATAACAATCATCATATAGAATAAGAAAAAAAATCCCCAAATCAAGACCCCGTAACAACCACCTGCAAGAATTAATGATTCGCGGATCAACCTATTTGTCAGTTGATCCACATTCATTGTATTTTTTAAGAATGAGATAAGATGAATCATTAAACACTTAGACTAATTAAAACCCCTACCTATATTCAGTGTAATCCATTGTGGATGAAGGAATGAATTCCACGTTCGTTGTCGTTCAACATTCATCGCTGCTCACCGATCTCCGGATCGGTTCCTCCAACAGTCGTCGTTCATTCTAAATTCTTCGTTTAAGGGTGATGTCACCGGAACTACGTCATAGGTTTCTCCTATGGTTGTTTATTCGATTGCCAATGGGTTGAATAATAAAAAGAAACAATATTGACATTGTGTTCATTAATATGGTTTATTAATGAACCTTAATTAATGAACCTTTAATTGAACTAGTGTTGCAGTTTCACAACAAAAGAATCAAGTCATTAAATGGACCTCATTTAATTCTTTTCTCTACACTGCAGTTTCACCAACTGTCGCTCAATGGTTGAAGAAAATAATAAAATAACTCAAAGAGTTATTTTATTATTTTTCTGAAAAGTCCAAAATTTAACTTTTCTTCCCAACCCTTGCCGGATGAATGTAAGACCCACTTAAGCGAATCCCAGTGATGTGAATTCAATGGTTCCATCATATTTTTAATCTGAGCACTGGTTTAGAAGATAGAAAAACATGCTCACATGTTTACTGAAGGCACCTTAAAAAAGTTCAAAACTCCGTTCTAGGATCTCTGGGTCTCAGAATCACGTGCTGTCGAATTTCGCAGTCTCATAATAATTCCATATAATTTAAAAAAAATTACATAATTTTTGGGTCTTTACAATGGAAATTTATAATTAAGTCCATGTCCTGTTACAGAAACAACAAGAGCAATAAATGACAACTGATTGCAAAAGAAGAGTAAAATGGAGAAAAAAAGAACAAGAAAAAGATCACTAGACACAAGATTTACATGGTTTCGAAGCAATTCCCTATATCCACAAAGAGGTAGAATCATTTCACTATTTCCAAGATAAAATTAAATAGTTACACAATCATCTTACAAAAACACTAGTTAAAAAATATGCTCATAAAGCAACACAATGCTATAGTAACCTGCATTGCAACAGTGACAATGACATTAATTCTGAAGTGCTACAATACCTTGTCAGTGTTGCTGGTCAGCTCTGCTACAATGACGATATTGAATTCCACACTAATAAAATATCACTATTGGTGTTGTTGGTCATTTTTCTATGGTGGTAAACATTGCTATCAATTGGTCTAACTTCATCCAATGGATTGAGCTACACCATTCCAATAATCTTCCACTTAGAGCCTGATCCAGCAAACTGACCTCATTCTATGGTTCCTGTTAGGACCAAGATAATGAGGAAGGTTATTATATTTGAGTGTTGTATCTTTTTTCAATGAAGTTTATGTTGAAAGGATGAATCACCTCACTTAGTACTTTATTGAAATTCAGACTGGCCATCATATTCAAAATAATCAGACTCGCAATGTATTAAAAAGTCCATCGTATTCAGGAGAAGATGTAAGAAAAGTCTCATTAGATTCATACTAAATACAGAATGAAAAAATTGATTGTATTGAGAATGTATCTTGCTGGAAGTATATGGTCATCAAATTCAATATGAATCCATTTTATTCATAATAAAATTTTGAATGATTAGAGTCTGTATGACTATGATAAATTAAATACAACGATGCTTTTATGATCTTGGAGTTCTCATAAATAATAAGTAAGTTATAAAACTTATGATGCAATATTTATGGAAGAAAGAGTAAGTGAAATACATTCTTTCAATCATATTTATAATGATCAGATCTGGATAGAAAGGAAAAGGGTAATAAATATTGTATTATGTCATATCGTATTCAGACTAAGTTGGAAAGAATAATGTTTCTAAAATAAATACATGCACTATAGAATCTGATTATCATCGTATTCAAAGTCATAAGGAAGACATGGCACATGTTGAAGTTTTTAAAAGAAGAGAGTTGGTTTATCATATTCTTTAAGGATGATAACATTTGTAGAAAGTGTGAAAAACTGAAGGTATTGGTTTTCAGTCAGACCAAAATCCAAAAGAAAAAAACTTCATAGAATGAAGTTAATGGAAAAAGAGAAATAAGTTTTAAGTGGTATCATATTCAAAAAATAAGTAAACAAGTAATCAGACTTGGGATTCCATCATAATCAGAGGAAGAATTACTTAGGACTGATGATTGCAAAGAAAAGAAAAGAATATGATCAAAAATGTAGTAAACCATTTAAAAGGGGTTTAATTAATTTGTTTATCGATCAAGTGGATAAACAGAATATATGAAGAAAAGATATGAATGTGTTGTTTAGGGGGATCTTTAAATTCAAATATTGTTTATTTCAATCGATATAGAGTATCGTATTCATCAATCAGAATGGAGAAAAAAAATCAGATTGATAAAATCAGATTCAAAAATCAGATCTAGACTGATGTTTGAAAAGAAAGTCAAAGGATTAAATAAAGTTGATAGAAGATTTGAGAAGATTTGATGAGGTAAAGATTCACCCTATATTACAATAAACATATAAATTCGAAAAATTTGGGAGAGCAGGAATGTTTTGGGGATTCCTACCAAAACCTCTCATGGGTCACCTATAAAAGATGAAAAGTACTTTGTACTTTATTTGATGGATGTACTATTCATTGTAAAGAGAGAGAAGCTCCGAATTTCTAGGTAGAGAAAGAAGTTTTCCATATTTTGTTTTTTTGAAGATTTTTTGAAAAATTTAAGTGGAAGGAGAATATAAAAGATCAAAAAAATTTATTCAGCTATTTATCAAATTCTCCAAGTCATCATATTCGGCTAATCACCGTATCAGGCTGAATTAATCAGATCAAGGATTTCTGTATTGGGATTCTCATACTGATGAAGGAAGTGTTCTGAATTGTCTCAATTGTATTCTGGAAGAGCCACATCGATCGGATTGGAAAATCAGATTTTAATATCAGAGTAGGCCATAATCGGATCTAGAAAATCAGAGTGAGCAGATCAGACTGGACAATTGGTTTGAATTCATATCAAAGTCCTGAAGCTATTACCATCTTCTGGGTAATAAATTTAAGAATTTTTTTCCAAATAACACATTTGTGAAGTTAAAAATAAGTACAGGTAACATGAGTTGTTACAAAAGCATTATTTTACCCTATTTGTGCTAAGAGGGTGCACACACACTTATGGATTGTTTTCAAAGTGATACACAAGTAAAAGGGTATATCTTAATTGTTGTAATCCAAAGATTTTTTTCTAGTGTAATGTGTCGTATTGGATCATTTACAAACCATACCAAGGACATGGATATTCTTATTGAATAGTGAACCTTGTAAATTCTTGTGTTCCCATGGATGTGTGTTTGAATTGTTTTCAGCATGGATTAGAATATATAATAGGAGGTGAATGTTGTTTCAAGGAAACATAAAAGAAAATAAGTATCACTAATTCACCCCTCCCCCTCTCATTGATATAATTACACTAACTGGACACTTTCAAGTGGTATTAGAGTGTAGGTTCCCTTCGCTTATTCATTGCTGATGGATAATTTGAATTATTGGAATGATAAAGGTATTTTGATGTTCTATGGAAATAATTATCATATATGGAAATATATAATGTTGAATTATCTTATGTCTATCAGTTATAATGTTCCTAAAACTACAACAGTTGAGTTTCTCCTAATAGATGATAAATCTCCTCTTACATCTATTGATAAGAAGAATATTGAGAATTATGGAAGGGACAAGAATGATTTATTATTATCACTTTATGAAATTGAATTCATAAGGGTGAAAGGAGAAGCCACAAACAAAGTTATATGGGATAAATTAAAAAAATATATGAATAAAATACAAAATTGAAGAAGGAAAAGTAAAAAATATGGATATTGAAGTATGAAGATTTGAATATGGGTGAATATGAATCTGTTGGGGACTTCTTTACTAGAGTGAATGGCATTTTTAACATTATCATATGTCTTGGTGAAATGTTATAAGATTCTACAGTTGTTGAAAATATCTTGAGAATCCTTCATAACAAGTTTGATGCAAAAGTTTCTTCATTGGAAGACAGAGATCCCGAAACATTATCTCTTGATGATTTACACAACACTCTCATTACTTATGAAATGAGAAGGGATAAAGATATGAAAAGAAAAAAAAAATTTATAGAGAAATTTCTTTTAAGGATGCAAGAAAATAAAAGTCAAATAATATTCTTATCAAAGATGAAACCATTGAATTAGATTCTAAAAATGAGGTATGTAAAATTCATGATGATATTTTACCCTTGTTTTCTAAAAATGTGAAAAGAGGTATAGGGAAATACAAAGGGAAACTTCACTTGAAATGTTTTGAATGTGGATCTATTAGACACTTTTCATTTAATTATCCTCAAATAAATAAATAAGAGGATAATGATGAAGAAAAAATAAGACCACAAAGATCGTCTAAGAAATAGGGAAATGAAGGAAAATTGTATTCCACAGGGAAAGATAATAAATTCTTCAAATCCAAAAAAAGAAGTTTCTTATCTAAAGATGAAGAAGAAGAAGATAGTGATGTTGAATCTAAAAAATCTATTGAGTATGGTATTTAGAATACTTTTATTTCAATATTTAATGAATAAGAATTCAGAAGTAGTAGTTTTGAGGAATAAGAAACTCAACCTGAATTTAATTTTAAATAAGAGTTGAAAGAATGTCTTAGAAAGATCAGAAGGCTTGAAAAGAAAAATAAAAATTTGGAAGATGAATGTTCCCCAATAAGCAATCAATAATTTTTTGCTGATGAGAAGGTGAATCTGGTAAAAAATAAATTAATGATTTGAAAAATTCTCTTGAGTAATAAAATAATCATAATGATCATTTGGAAGTAAAGTTGAAAGAAAAAAAATAAGAGTTGGAACTTCTCCAAAAAAAATTATCTAAAGTTTAAATGGGGAATAAAAGTTTCAAAAACTCTATCTTTGAAGTTAGTAAAAGTTATCATAATGTGAAACCTAATAATGTTCCACAAAATTTACCTTCAAAGGGTGATAAGAAAGATCAAAGTGTTTATGAAAAGATGAAAGTTGGGAAAGTTATATATGCGGACAAATCCAACAAAGTTAGGGAATCATAAGTTTCTAAAAATCCTAAATCCAAAAATTCTGAATCTAGAAATATTTTCAATACTTTTGGTTCTGATAAAGCTAAAAAGAAAAGGAAAATTCTGATTGAAAATAGAAAGGTTGGTGGCTCAGAAAATAAAGACAATAAGGTAGCTAAGGAACAAATTGGAAATTTTTGTCAGTATGGAAGTTTCATAGGCAAATACTCTTTCTATGGATACTGATAATATTGTGTTAGATTCATACACACTGTCACAAACTGAATCTGGTCACCTCCAAAACCGGCACCAAACCCAGCCCGTGACATGGCCCAAAGGGCGTTCCCTATCCCCACGGGCTGGCACAAGTGCCCGGGTATCATTAATTTAGGTTTGGGAACGATTTACCTGAGTATGAAAGTATAAAACATTAAAAACAATCCATAATATAAATCTGAAATTTTTGAGCCAAACAAGACTTAAAGTAAAAACCAGAACTGAGTATATTGGTTTAAAGATAATACAAGTGGTCCAAATAAAAATAATTATAGCATCAAGACAGCCCCAAGGACTCCACACGACTAGGGGTCATCGCCCCCAAGCTATCTCCACAACTCCGCACCAAGGATGGGAACTAATACCATGAACCGCCATCACCCTTAGCCTTTCCTTTACTTGAATCAAACATAACCAAGTATACTTACACCCAAGACGTGTAAGTAGGGTGTGATACTAATCCTAGTAGGATACCACCCAATGATTCCAAAGAGTAATAAATACAATGTGAAAAAGCAAGCAGTTTTCAAACGCAAGGAAAAGTAGTGTTAAAATTTCAAGAAATGAAACCTCAAATTGAAAATAGTTTTCAATCCAAAATTTTCAGAATATTAACACATTAAAATAGAAACGTTAGATACTGTAATTTACTTCCAAACACACCCTAATACATGGGTAAATACTACAAATCCAATGAGCAACAACATTGGGAACACCCCTAGGCACTAGGTTGTCTTGGGCCCTATGTACCTCGTACCTCGGTGTAAAGTAACCATATCAAAATCATTTCTCATGCATGAGAAACTAGTAAGGAACATACCCATAACCTAGTGTTCCCCAATAATCATCCACATAGTTTAGTTAGAGTTTTCTTTATCCAAATGCTAAGTGAAACATGGACAAAATCCATCCGGTCCACTAGCCGTACTAGTACAAATCCGCCCCACGTAGGTACCTGGGCTTCCCCTTTTGTGCTCAATAAATTTCAGCATGAAACATAAATAAATTTTCATATAAAACACCATTACTGGTCAAGCACAAACAATACAGTAGCTATCAAATTTTATACCACTTAAAACACGCAACAAAACACTTATATTTTTCATAAAACAATTCCTCAAAATCTCGTAGTGTTTCGGACACAAAACTACTTATAAACCTCACTTGCATACTATGTTCACATTTTTAAGTTTCCAAAACATAAAGGGAATCCTAATACATTTCAGTGAAAACACAAAATCATTTTTAGGGCATCCCCATATGGTTCAAGAAACGACATCCTTGCAAAGTCTCCATTTTTACACAACACAACTCTTAAAATTTCATGTGGTTCACAAACACCATTAAAACTAGGTTTTTCAGAAATAAACACAAGGTAAAATAATTAAAAACAGTATTTTTATCCCTATTATAGTTCAATAAAATCAACTAGTTACTTATAAGGTAGCCCCAATTAAACTAATAAAACATTTCTATGAAAAACCCCCAATTTCACATGAAATTGGCATTTAGGATTCATTTTAAATACAAACACCACTAAAACTATATTTTTCAGAAATAATAAAATTGAATAAGCATGAAAATACCATAAAAACAGTATACAATTCACAAATATTTTATACACAATGAAATCACCTACCAAAACCAAGGAAACCCTTGAATCCTTTGTGCGAAAACTCAAACGCACCACCGCCGCACCTCAAGGAAGGTAAACCAGACCTAAAACCATAATTTCAGACCATGAAACACAAGATAAAACCATAATTTTTATACCCTACTTCCTAGACATTAGTAACCTCAAATATAATGGAAGAAACCCTAAGTACATTGGATGTAACCCTAAACAAATTGAAAGAAGAAAGGAGGAGAACAACTTACTTAAAATATCTTGTAGAAATCGCCCCAAAAAATACCAGTATCTGATTTTAAAAATACTCAAACCTTCAAGGGAGGTTCGAAAAAGGATAGTTAGATCATTTAGGAATTTTAATGGGGGAAAAAGAGTAATAATCGAAGGAGTTATGAAGGAAACAGATTACCTTTATAAATCTTCCCAAAATTTGAGTTCTTCAGTAGTTTCGACCTAAACCACGATGCAAATGAGCTAAAAAGAGGGTGGGAGGATATTATACTCGCGTCTGGGTTCAAGGGGCGTGTTTGGGGCTTTGAATCACCGAAAAACCCTTAAAAATGAATAAGTTATTAACTAATCAAATTTTATTTTTAAAAATGGAATTGGGCTTTCGGGCAGGCCCAATCCCTTAAATAAAAACCCATATACACCTTGGTTATGGATTTCCAAAGGCTCCAAATTTTAATTTTGGTGTTAATATATCAGGGGAGGAAATTTAGGAGTTGGAATGAGTGAAAAATATTAAAAAATGAATAAGTTATAAAAGAAACAAAATTTATTTTTAAATCAGGAATTGGGCTCACGGTTTGGCCCAATTCATGAAAACTCACCTACTCTCCATAAAAACTTTGGAAACCCCCCAAAACAAAACATTAATAGAAATTAAAATAAAAATACATTTAAAATAAGCTATTTATGTGACACACACAACTAATATATTTTTTGTTCAACCGACAACATTACTATTACTCCACATGTTATGAAAGGCAAAGGCTGAGGGGGAGTCAAATCCCTCAAAATAAGAAATATGGGAAGGTTGGTGTGAAGATTGAAAATAGGTTAAAACCTTTGAAAACTATTTTTGAAAGATGTGAACAACTTGTAAACCTTTAATAAGGATGTATTGTATTGTTACTGACACAAAAAAATATTCTTAATAATTCTCATAAGTCAAAAGTGAAGAAAGAAAAGAAATAAGAAAAGGATCTTGTTGTTGAAACCACATTGAAAGATACAAAAGGATAATGAACTTGGATTATTGATAGTGGGTTCTCTTCTCATATGATAGTATATTTAAAGTTATTAAATAATGTGAAATAATTTAAATAAGGAAAAATTACATTTGGTAATGATGAATCCCTAAAAATCAAAGGTGTTGGATCATCCATCATTGGGAAAGTAAAAATGAAATCCAAGAAAACTTTGTATGTTGATGGGATGAAACACAATTTGATAAGTGTTTCAAAATTTTGTGATGAGGGTAAGAAATTTATCTTTATAAAATATGGGTTTGTTGTGAAAAGTGAGGAATATGGGAATATTGTTACAAGAGGACAATGTACAAAAGGAAATTTGTTTCAGGTTAGTGAAATACAAAACTCTTGTTACATGAGTATGGTGGAATAGAATCAATTAGGGCATAAAAAGTTGGGAAACACGTGTTAAAGAAAGATGAACAAACTATAAAAACAAGATAGTGTCTGATACATTTCTGATTTTACAAGAAGAAAAGATTGGTGTTTCACTATTTTTAAAAAGGAGATATTGAAGATGCTATACACAAGAAAGATGAGATTTGTTCAAAACAACCTATGGAGATGATTCATTTAGATATTTTTGGTCTAATGAGAAAACAATAAATAAATGGATATAATTACTTAATTTCTTTCATTTATGATTTTAATTTCATTACTTGTGTTATTTATATGAAATATAAGTAAGATTCTTTGAATTTTTTTAAAAGTTTTAGAAAGAAAGCTGAGAAGGAATGTGTGTATTCAATAAAGAAGTTGAGAATTGATAATGTTGGTGAATACAAAGTGATGAATTTTAAAGTTATTTTGAGAATCATAGAATTCTACATGAATATAGTTCCCCATACACTCCTAAAAAATGGGGTTACTGAAAGAAAGAATAGAAGTTTGGTCGAAATGGGAAGAACTATGTTACTTGAACACAATATTTCCCATTACTTTTAAAGTAAAGCCATGAGTACCACTGTGTACATTCAAAATTGATGTTTCTATAGTCTTAACTCAGACATGACTCAATAAGAATTGTTTTATGTGAAAAATCCAAGCTTGAAAAACTTTATAGTTTTTGAGAGACTATGTATTATAAAGAAGAAAGGTGGAAACCATGGAAAATTTGAGCAGAAAGGTAAAGTTGAAATTTTTCTTGTCTATGATTCGGAAGGAAGAGGATATAGATTATTCAACAAAGAATCATGAATAATTGTTGAATCAGTTGATATAAAAGTAATTGAAATATCTATGGAAGACAAATGTGCTTAGGTTGATAAGGAAGTTGACCATGATAAGGAAAATTTTGAAAACAATTTCGATAAGAGTATAGACAATTAAAATCCTCCTCAAGAAGAAGAATTAGACTCAGTTATTTCCAGTGATTAGGAAGATACATGAAAATATCATACTTGGATGAGGAAACAAGTGAAAGCATAGAATATAATTGGTGATCAACATCAGAAGTTTCAAATAAGAAGAACTACTACACATACTTTTTTGTATTCAAAAGTGGAGATTAATGATGTGAAAGAAGCTTTTGAGTATCCAGAATGGGTTTAGGCCATGAATTAAGAGATAGATTAGATTGAAAAGAATGATACATGATAACTTGTACCCAATCCAGAAAATAAAAACATTATTGGCACAAAGTGGGTTTTCCAGAACAATCAGAATGAAGAATGTGAAGTGATAAGAAGAAAATTAATATTGATGTACAAAGGGTATTCAAAAATTGAAGGTATTTATTTTGATTAAATATTTTTTATGGTGTTAGTATTAGAAACAATCATAATATTTTCTTTTATTTCTACGCAATGAGGTTACAAGATCTTTCAAATAGATGTTAAATATGAATTCTTGAATGGTGATCTTAATGAGGAAGTTTATATTGAACAAACTTGTGTCTTTGTTGTTGGAAAAGATGAAATTTATGTGTGCAGATTAAAGAAGGAATTGTATGAGCCGAAACAAGATCTGAGAGCATGGTATTCCAAATTGGATACTAGCTTAATGAAAATTAATTTCAAGAAAGGAAGAATTAACAACAATCTTTATATCAGAGAAAATAAATATTATTCCATCATTTTAATTGTTTATGCTATAAAATTATCTTTGTAGGGAATGATGAAAGAAATTGTGAAAGATTTGTTGAAGAGATGAAAAAGGTTTTTGAAATTTCAATGTTGGGGGAAATGAAATACATTATTGGATTAAAAATTCTAGAAAATATGAAATAAAATTTTCTTTCTCAAGAAAAGTATTATAAGGAACTTTTAAAGAGGTTCAATATGAAAAAATAAAAATCTGTTTCCACTCCAATTTTAGTGGGAACAAATTTGAAAAAGGATAAAAAAATAAAATAAGTTGATTAGAAAGAATTTTTGAAGCTGATTCAAAGTTTTTTGTATTTTACTACCTTAAGACCTGACATTGTTTATGTTGTTACCTCATGTGAAAGATTTCAGAGTGCTCCAAAAGAATCACATTTAATTATTTGAAAAATAATTCTAAGATACATCGAAGGCATAAAAAAATTTAGAATCATATATGACATCTCATAAAGTATTGTTTTTTGGGTATTCTGATGCTTATTGGTAGGAAATGTTGATGATAAAAGATCCACATCTGGTGGAGTATTCTTTATGGGAAATAATTGTGTTAGTTGGAATTCAAAGAAAAAAAATTCAGTAAATCTTAGTATGGAAGAAGTTAAGTATATTGCTACCACTCAATCCACTACTCAACTTATGTGGATGAAAACTCAATTAGAAGACTTACTTGTTGAAGTGAAGTTACCCTTTCTCTTGGGCTGTGATAGTCAAAGTACAATCAATTTCACCAGGAATCCAGTTCAATGTTCCCATTCAAAACATATTGATATCAAATATAATTTCATCAAATAACTTGTGTAAAATAATGAATTGAAGTTGGAGTATGTTCCAATATCAGAATAAGTTGCTAACATTTTCACAAAACCATTACCAAAGGAATCATTTTCAAAATTATGGTTGACCATGGGTGTCCAACCTATTTCTCATTAAGGTTGAGATATGTGTTTCTATCCCATATCTTATCTTACCTTTGGATTGTATTATTAAGGGGGAGATAATATTTTTTCATAAATCTATCATTTTGAATACATGTAAAAAGAGAGAGTTGTGGGTAAGTTGTGAACTCAATATTGTATTGTATATGAACTATTCTAACTGTTTGTTGGTGTAAGAACCCAGATATTCTTTTTAGTTATGTTTTTCCTTTTTCTAGAGTTTTTGAGAAAAGAGGAGTTTCTGGAAATTTTTGACGTACACGCCATGTACTTTATGAGTACACGCCGTGTACTTCGTTGCCGCAGGAGGCCGTGTGATGGTCGTGTTATGTACAAACACACGTTCATGTAGGGTGACATGGAGGCCGCCTAAAGCGGAGTATAGAAAAGGAAAGTACACATCGTGTACTTAAAAATTACACGTCTTGTATTTTATTTTTTTTCCATTAAACGGACTGGGGTCATGTCTAATGGACAGGGGTGTCTTCTTCTTCAGCCGAAACTTCCCGAAGCACCCGTATGACGCCGAGACTTCCCTGATCCCCTGATTGCGTGTCCGTTCTTTGAATCGACCGCCATCAATTGCGTTGGAACCATAGCGGTAAGATCTTCCTTATCCTGGAGCTTCATTTCTTGATTTCTCCTCTTTCGTGAATTATCGTGGGTTGAACATTTTATAAATTTTCATATACCTAAGGCATTATAAGGTGATTAAAGCCTCGTGGTTCAAGTATATTGATCTCCTAATGCCGAGGTAGGTGGTTTGTGCCTTTTTTGTAGAAATTATTTGAGTTTTATATGAAAATTTACCCAATACACATGAACAGGGTATTGCGCGTTTACTGTTTTAGCCCTATTTTTTGCTTTCTTTGCTTGTATTCCTGAGTAGAGGTTATTTTTTGTGAATAGGGTAATTGTTTTGTGCTTTGGATGTATTTCCCATGCATGTTCTTCCTGTTTTGACCTTTGGGTCTAGTTTTCCTGTTAGGTTGCTATTTACTTTCCCATGCCTAGTATTGTAGGATGGTGTGACTATTGCTCTGATATGCTGTTATGCTATATAATGCTATCCAAGTAGTTTTTGAGGTTTACTTTGGCCGTTATGAAATGCTATACTTGCTGATTTTACATAGGTCCGTGAGAAAATAGTATAGTAGACCATAGGGAGAATTGACGTAAGGGATTCTCCAGAGTGTCTTTTATAATTTACGATGCGACACCACAGGGGGAATTTATATTGAGTGCTTCCTCAGAGAGTCTGTAGTTCCTCGATGCGGGCCATAGGGGGAATGTGATGTTGAGTGCTTCCCCAGAGCGCCTTTAGTACCGATACGAGACTATAGGGGTAATTGAGGGTGAGTGCTTCCTCAGAGAGTCTATACTTTAGCTGAACCAGAGGGGTGAGACTGTGTGTGCTTCCCAGAGGGTTGTTTGTATCTATTAGGTAGGACCATAGGGCATAGGCTGTGAGTACTTCCTATAGGATTACCTGTTGTGTTTATCTTTATTGGTTAGCTGTTGCTTGATATTTGGATTGTGGATTGGTTACTGCTGAGTACTTTCCTATTTACTAATTTCTGTATTTTCACCTACCATATACTCACTGACTATTAGGCACAGATCTTGTGGTGGTTTCCTACTGGGATTCATCTCACACCCTGTTTGGGCCATGTTTTTGGGCCCAAACAGATTATATTATTGTAGGTATAGACAAGGGCAAGCGCCCTTCTACTTCAGGTACTTGACTTGTTGTGGAGATGAAGATCATGGGACCAAGCTATGGCTTGAGATGATGAGGAGTTTATCTTTCTTATTTTGCACTTTGTTTTATTGCTGTTTTATTCTAGCATTGTGACTTTTTTGGATGTTTTCCTAGACATATATGTACCATGCATCACTTTATATATATGTGCTCCAGTTGTTTATCATTTTAGTCTTCCACTGTTTACTGTTGTTGGATATTACTGCTTCCTCTATTGTATATTTGTTTATCTTATGCTATGTTACTCTGCCAATGAGGGCATAGTTTCCCCACTATCACACCCAATGCCCTCGCTGCTAGTCGGTATTCTCTGGCGTTCGGGGAAATGCACTTGAGGCCATGTGACCAACCGGGTATGAGGCGCCTCTGGGTGGATTATGGAACCGGGATGCTACAAAGTGGTATCAGAGGGTTTATTTTCTCTTGAATTATGGTTTGTATCTTTTAGCTAGGGATAAGACAGAATAGGTACTTGTTAATAAGCTATGCCCGGGAGTAGTTAACCCGTGTACAGGGAAAATCCAATCTACCTCGTTATTGCAATTTTTTTTCTGGTTTGAAATTTTACAGTTGATTTGATTTCATTGTTGGGTGATTCAAATGTTTTGTGTTGTTACCATTGATGTTATTGAGTTTCTATTTCTGTCACAACCCGATGAGATGATGGTATTCCATCTCATGCATCATATAGGCACTTGCTAGAAATCACATGTCATGCTTTCTTTCCATGTCATCTATGATACATTAGAAATTTTATGTTGTTGTGATAGATGTTGTGTAGAATATTCATGCTGTTGTGATAGATGCCTTGAAAAAATATCTGCTTCTTGTTAGAGCATTGATTGTGTGAGCTTTTGTTTGAATGAATGCCACAATTTGGTTCTTGAGGTGTTATGGGCCCTCATGGACCAGAATTTGGTGGATCATTGACTTTTTTACCTTGTTTATAACTTGTTTGAGATTCCAAACTTTGATTCGTGGGGAGTATGGGCCCTCACAGACCAGAATTTGGCACTTTCAATGTTCGCTTCAGTGTTTTCTGGGTTCCGGAGTAGTTTATGAGGCTTACTGTCTGAAAAAACCCAGAATACACGTCGTGTAGTTTTTACTACATGCCATGTGTTCTTCTATTCATGAAGAAACTGTTTTTTTATAAGTACACTCCTTGTACCTTATATACACGCTGTGTAGTCTCCAACCATGTCATAGGCCGTGTGGGAAGAGACACAAGATAGGGAAAATCTTGTGGGAAAATGCCGTGTACCAGTTGTGCATGCCGTGTAGTGTAATCCTAGGAGTTTGGCCATGTAGCTAACAACACAGGTCGATGGAGTCTCTTCTTATACACACCGTGTCAGGTTTGAACACGCCGTGTAGTATGACTTAGGTACCCGACCATGTCACTAACAACATGGGTCAGTGTTATCCTTCTTAATACACACCGTGTCTATCTGGAACACGCCATGTAGTGTAACCTAGGTACACAGGCCATGTCACTAACAACACGGGCCAGGTGAAGCTTGTATAGTACACACTGTGTCTATTAAGAACATGCCATGTAGTCTTGTCTTAGGAGAGCCGTGTGGCTTAACCGTCTAGAAGGACTTGGGAAGGGAAAGAGGATTCAGGTACACACCATGTGTTGGGAGAACACACCGTGTGTTTGGGGTGTTACACGACCAGTTTAGGAAGGAGTACATGCCCATATAAATGACTTAAGGGAACACACTGTGTATTCTTTATACACGTCATGCAGTCTTGTTTTATGAAACCTGAATGATTTCTTTCTCCTGTTCCCTTATTAAACTTTTAGTTTTCAGTCCTTGATAATGTTGATCTAAGGTGTGCGTTTGACCTTGCAGAGTCATGCCACTGAGATGTCCTCCGGTTGTCCGCCAGTTATAGGGCAGTGATCAGACACCAGATATGGATGATTAGGGACTTCTCGTATATCTTCCTGACATGCCAGTCTTGGTACCAGCAGTTATACCTGTTACCAGTACTGACGCACAGTTCAGGGAAGGCTTAATGAAGATGATGCAGACCTTCCAGGGATCTCCACCTCCTGCCCCGTCGATGGCAGATTTGACGCGGGTTTTCTAGAAGCAGCATCCTCCCACCTTCTCAGGAGAATTAGGGCCTCAGACTGCAGAGTCATGGCTAAAAGCCATGCTGAAGATCTTTGAGCATCTGGAGAATCCTCCAGAGAGAAGGGTGAAGCTTTCCACTTATATGCTATGGGATTCTGCCAAGAGGTGGTGGGATGTGATCTCACAGGTGGGGCATCAACAGTTTATGGCATGGGAGGAGTTATAGCATATCTTATATGACTACTTATATCCAGAGACCCTAAGGGCCGACCGAGACTGAGAGTTTATGAGTTTGGAGCAGGGTACTCTTTCTGTTATGAAGTACTCCTCTAGCTTCACCGAGATTCAGCATTTCACACCCTTACTAGGAGGAGATGGGTTATTCTTGGTAAGGAAGTTCAAGTATGGCCACATATAGGGAATCTTCTCTCAGGTGAATATCTTCAGATTGAATTCCATCACTTCTATCGTCAACCAAACGTTGATCACGGATCACAATCTGAGGGATTCCGGAGTTATGAGCCAGGGAGGCTCGATATCTGGAGTTAGCATCCCTCCTACTGAAAGTAGGAAGCCCTGCAGGGAGTCTTCACACGGTGATTCGAGGAGGCGAGAGACATATTTTGGTATCCAGGTGGTATGCTACCAGTTCGGGAAGAGTGGGAATACAAGGCCGTAGTGCCAGAGAGACCTAGTGGAGTGATGATCTTGCGGCAAGATGGATCACCATCAGTGTTTCTGTCAGGTCTTCTCACCAGCAGCTGGTGACAGGGGTTCTTCTATGACTCCAAATTCGGGAGCAGCATCACCAAGTTCTCACCAGTCTAGGAACTGGAGTTCTTCGGGCCGTTCAGGCAGAGGTGGTGGTTGTGGCCGTGGTGGTGAGTCACCATTCTTTCAGCGACAACAGAGTGGATCACCTCAGAGTGTTCAGGCAAGGTTATAGGGTTGTGGAGCATGAAAAACCTTTGTATTAGAGCAGACCTAGCTGGAGCAGGATCCCAAACCTTCTACAGTTCGAGTTACGATGCTAGTTGCCTCAGTTTTATCTTCATCTCTTTTTGATACAGGGGATTCCCATAGCTTTATATCTGTGGCTATCGTGGAGAGCCTTGGGCTCTGCATATTTTCTTATACTGATATATTGATTCTAGACACTCCGTTGGGGACTAGAATGGATAGTGTACGTCAGTTCAATGAGTTCCCTCTAGAGGTTGGTGGGTTTCACTTCTTATGAGATCTCAATGTCCTAGAGATGACATGCTATGTTGTCATTCTCGGAATGGACTGGCTAGTTCCCTTCTAGGCAGTCGTCGACTGCTATCGCCGAAGGGTGAGTTTCATATCACCAGATGGTGGATATTTTCTTCACAAGGGAGAGTGGGATGTCCAAGAGAGCATAGTGGGTCCATAGCATCATGGGTTAGGAGGAGTTATAGCCCAGATTGCTAGTCTATATTTGGATGATCAGGGGACTTCACAGTTGCACTCCCCCCTGTCACGAACTGAATCTGGTTGCCTTCAAAATCGGCACCTGAATCGGTTTGTGGAAAGACCCGAAGGGCGTTCCCGATCCCCACGGGTTGGCACAAGTGCCTAGGTATCATAAAATGAAGTTTGGGAACGATTTACCTGAATTTTTAAACATAAAACGACAAACGAAACCAATAAACTAAAACTGGATTTTTCAAACCAAAACATCTTTTACTAAAATTCAGAACTGAATTAAACAATTTTAAACAATGTATGAAGACCATTATAAAGGCACAAAACCAAGAAAAGACAACCTAAGAACATCCACATGGAAAGAGGCACCTCCCTCAAGCCATCTCCACAACACTGCATCACGATGGACTGCTAAAAACCCGAACCAATGACATTAAACCTATACCCAAACCTGTGACACAAAATAAGAAAGTATACTTACACCCAACGGTGTAATTAGGGTGTGATCCAAAGCCCATTAGGATACCACCAATAAGATATTACATGTGATAAACATTTAAAGATGAAAAACATGCAAGTTTTCAAAAACTTGAAAAGCTAGTTACAATTTCTAAAAGATGAAACTTTGAATAAAAACATTTTTCAAGTGGGATATTTTAAAGGGTTAAAAATTTTAAAATAAACACCAAATCTACTGAATTTTCCAGCCAAATGTACTGTATGCTGATGATATGTATAAAGTAACTAATGAGCACAAGCAATAGGAAATAACCCCTAGGCACTAGCTAGCTGTGCGTCCCAGGTACCTCGTATCTCAGTAAGAGTAACCATCACAAATATCCATTCCTGTGCACGAGACACTAGTAGGGAACATACCCATAACCTAGTGGTACCCAATAATCATCATCAAAGTTTAGTTATAGTTGTAAGCGTCAATCTTGCTAAGTGAAACTGAGGCCAAACCCCACAGATTCACTAGCATACTAGTACACGTCCACCCACCTAGATACCCAGGTTTTTACCTTGTTCTCAAACAAGTTAAACAAGTCAAGAAATATACATTGAACTTGAAAATATCATTTCCACATCACAAATTCACCAAAAAGCTCATATGTATACCACACAAGTCACAAAATTCCATTTTTCATTCAAAATGATTTTGAAATCCGACTCACACCAAAATAGCCCACAACACATTTCACATTTCTTTAACACTTGAAAAAAACCGTTAAAAAATTTTATAAAAAAATTATAATATATTTAAACTCATATAAAAACCCACACACATGGCACATAACACTCCTTTCATAATCAAAAATTCAATTTTTCACATCACACTCACACAAAATAGTCCACATCACATTCACATCTCTTTTACACCTCAATATCTCCTTCAAACAATTTAATAAAATATTTCCAAGATGATACATATCACACAACAACCTTTTCACAAATGAAATGGAACTTTTAAAAATATACTCCTACCAAAACAGTTTGCTGATATAGTTTCACCTCTTACACAACTCAATAAACCATTCAAAACTTTCATAAAACAATTATAAGGAGTATACCCAAGCTTTGCACATAAAACCCATTTCAAAAACCTATTTTTAAGAAAAAATCACACCAATACCCTACCAAAACAGAATTGGAATCCCAATAAAAATGTAATAATCCACTTTCAAATGTTATATAATCACCTTGAACAATATCACAAAAGATACCCATGAGAACACACAAATCCATAAAACACTTTCAAGGAGTATAACAAGTTTATACACATAAAACCCATTCAAAGAGATACCACATGACACTATATAATTACCCAACCAAAATTTTCATCCCCTTTCAACAACTAATAAATCACTTCCACATTTTACAAAACTACCACAAGAGATAACACATGAAATACATTTGAAAAATACACACTTCAAAGAAAAATGTAACTTTAATACCAAATGATTTACTATTTCAACCAAAAATGGTTTTCTCATAATGAAAAAAATATAAGGAACATGAAAAATTATTTAATCAAGTAAACTAACTCATCATTAAATGGTTACCCACGAAATCACCTACCAAAATTGTCGAATCCCTCAAAACATGGTGCGAAATATCAACCGCACCACCCCGACACCACAAGGATGATAAATCCAGACCTAGACCACAAATTTTCACCAAAAATACTCATGGTTAAACCCTAGGTACTAACCCTAGGTTTCAGATACATTGGAACATCAAGAAAGAGGGATGAAACCCTAAGGAAATGGAAGAAGTGGAAGGGAGGAACACTTACCTTGAGAAATATTGAATCAATTGCCCCTAATTAACCAAATTTTGAATCTAAAAGCAACAAAACCTGATAGTGAGTCTCTACTGATGAGGAGGAGGTCATGTGGGGACTGAAATAGGGGAAAAATAGTAAATATTGAAGGATATATGAAAGAATGAATTTACCTCTTCAAATCTGGGAGATTTGATAAATTCAGAGAAGAATCTCCCTCCTTCGAGGTTCAAATGAGCTCCAAAAATGCAAAACCGATAATGGGGGTGATCCTAGGTATAGTGGATTTTCTAGTGAGGTAGAATCACCAAAAAAATATAAAATGATGGAGATATTAAATAATTCAAAATTATTTTTAATGTAGGAAATGGGCCTTCGGGCAGACCCAATCCCTTAAATAAAAACTAAAATACACCATAATTATGGATTTCTAAATGGTCCAAATTAATGTGGTGGTGTTATTAGGTCAGGGGAGGAAAATTAGGAATTGGAATGGATAATTTTTTTTTGAAAAATGAAGGATTTATAAAGGAAACAAAATTAATTTTTAAATCTAGAAATGGGCTCAGGGTTTGGCCCAAATCATGAAAACTCACCCATTTCTCCAAAAATGCCTGGGAAACCCCCAAAAAATAAATAAATAATGGAAATTAAATTAAAAATAACTTTAAAATAAGTTATGTATGTGAAACCCCCAGTGGTGGATCATTTCAGGGATGTCTTTCCAAAATACTTTTCAGGTTTGCCTCTTGAGCGTGAGGTAGAATTTTCTTTTGAGCTTGTGCCAAGAGTAGAACCAGTGTCCATTCCTCCTTATAGAATGGCTACAATTGAGTTTAAGGAGCTCAAGAAGAAGTTGGAGGAGTTGTAGGCAAATGGTTTCATCCGACCTAGTACCTCTCCTTGGGGTTCGCTTGTCTTGTTTGTGAAGAAGGCAGACAATACTCTTAGGATTTGCGTGGATTATCGGAAGTTGAGCCAGTTGACGGTTAAGAACCGATATAACTTGCCCAGAATTGATGATCTCTTTGATCATATTTGAGGATACTGGGTGTTCTCAAAGATTGACTTGAGGTCTGGTTACCATCAGTTGCATGTTATACCATCTGATATACCTCTCACACCCTTCTGAAGTAGGTATGGTCGATACGAGTATATGGTTATGCCGTTCTGTCTCAAGAATGTGCCTGTAGTTTTCATGGCACTGATGAATCGAGTGTTCCATGCTTATTTGGATTTCTTTGTGGTGGTTTTCATGGACGATATATTGGGGTACTATCACACTCGACATGACCTTGATACATACCTTGAGATCATTCTAATTACACTAAGAGAGCATCAGTTATATGCTAAGCTCTCAAAATGCCACTTTTGGATGGATCAGATTCACTCCTTGGGTCATGTTATCTTAGAGACAAGAGTATCAGTAGACCCAGAGAAAGTGAGAGCAGTAGTTTCCTGGGAGCATCTGAAGAAAGTCTTTGAGGTTTAGAGTTTTCTAGGGCTGACTGGATACTACAGACGTTTCATTCAGGACATTTTACGCTTAGCAGCACCGCTGACGGGTCTGACCAAGAAGGGTGCGAAGTTCTTATGGTTTGATTCTTGTGAGCTCACCTTTCAGGAGTTGAAGGAAAGATTGACTTCAGCACCGATACTAGTTTTGCTTGATCCAGGAAAGGGATACACTGTCTATTGTGATGTATCAGGTATCCAGCTGGGAGCTGTGCTCATGCAGGGAGATGGAGTCGTTACGTACGGGTCTCGGCATTTGAGGCCACATGAGAGGAATTACCTGACGCACAATCTCGAGCTGGCGACAGTTGTTCACGCCTTGTACTGTTGGAGACATTATATTCTGGGAGAACACTTTGTGGTTTTAACCGACCACATGAGTCTCAAGTACATATTCACTCAGCGTGATCTGAATTTGAGACAGTGCAGGTGGGTTGAGTACCTAAAGTTCTTTGACTTTGAGCTTGCCTATACGCCTGGGAAAGGCAACACAGTGGCTGATGCGTTGAGAAAGAGGACTCAGATACAACCAGTTCTGGAGACCAGTAGTGAGTGGAATCTTATGGATCTGTTCTCTGAGATGCATCTTGAGGCGCACAACAGACAGGGGAAGACTTTCCTTTATTTTTTAGCTGTTAACTCTATGCTTATTGATTGAGTTCTAATGAGGCAGCTATCAAATTCTGAAGGCCTATTCCTACGAGAGAGTGTGTCAGGAGAGGACCCTATTCCTGGGTGGACCATAGACTAGGATGAGATCTTGTGTTTCTAGGGGCGCGTATGGGTGCCAGCAGATATACACGAGGAGCTGATGCGAGGCATTCATTCCTTAGTTTGGGCAGTTCATCCTGGCGTCACCAATATGTATCGTGATTATCACCGTCAGTATTGGTGGCCAGGTATGAAAAGGGATGTTGCTGGTTTCTTCATGAGGTGTTTCACCTGTCAGCAGGTGAAGGCAGAGCATCAGCGGCCAGCATGGATTTTACAGCAGTTACCCATTCCTGAGTGAAAGTGGAACGAAGTCGTGATGGATTTCGTGACATGGTTGCCGAGGTCTCCTTGAGGGAACGACGCAGTATGGATTGTCATCGACAGACTTACGGAGGTAGCTCACTTCTTTCCGATCATGGAAACCTTTCGTGTTGATGATCTGGGACGGTTGTACATCCGTGAGATTGTACATCTATATGGATTTCCACACTCCATCGTTTCAGATAGGGATGCTCGTTTTACTTCTTGAGTCTGGCAGGGGCTTCAGAAGGCTTTGGGTGCACAAGTACTTTTGAGTACAACTTACCGTCCCCATACAGATGGCCAGTCCGAGCGTACGATCCAGGTGCTTGAGTACATGCTCCTAGCATGCATTCTGGATTTTGGTGGTTCTTGGGAGAAGCACATACCTCTTGTGGAGTTTGTCTACAACAATGGTTTTCAAGAAAATATTCAGATGGCACCTTATGAGACTTTGTACGGTAGGCCATGCCAATCACCCTTATGTTGGCTGGAGGTAGGAGAGGCAGCTGTGCTGGGACCTCATCTTGTTCAGGAGACCACAGAGCTTATAGAGTTGATTTGGAAGAGGATGGCTAATGCATAGTCTCATCAGAAGTCTTATGCTGATCAGCGGAGACAACCTCTGGAGTTAGAGGTCGGGGATCAGGTCTTTCTACATGTCACACCGAGGTTGGGACACATGAGGATTAGGAGGTGGGGTAAGCTTTCGACGAGGTACGTCGGCCCATTTGAGGTGTTGGAGAGAGTTGGGCTGGTTGCCTATCAGTTTCAGTTACCTCATAGGTACCTGGCTATGCACGAAGTTTTCCACATTTCTCAGCTCCGACGTTACTTTTCAGACCCGTCTCATGCTTTCCAACCCGAGGAAGTCGAGTTAGAGGTGGATGCGTCTTTCAAGGAGAATCATATCCGGATTGTAGATCACAGTATGAAGGTTCTCTGTGGCTGGTCTGTTCCTCTGGTATGGGTTCTATGGAAGCATGAGTGAGTATAGGATGAGACTTGGGAGAGGGAGGCCGATGTACAATCGTAGTGGCCAGAGTTGTTTGGGGTTTCTTCTTCTATACCGTACTAGGGAAATTCAGGGATGAATTTCATTAAGGGGAAATTTTGTAAGAACCCTAATCTTCTTTTCAGGTATGTTTTTCCTTTTTCTGGAGTTTTTGAGAAAAGAGGAGTTTCTGGAAATTTTTGAAATACACGCCGTATACTTTATGAGTACACACCATGTACTTCGTTGCCGCAGGAGGCTGTGTGCTGGCCGTGTCATGGCCACACACACGGTCATGTGGGGTGACGTAGAGGCCACCTAAAATGGAGTACGGAAAATGCAAGTACATGCCATGTAATTCAAAAGTACACGCTGTGTATTTTATTATTATTTTTCATTAAATAGATCGGGGTCGTGCCTAATAGACAAGGGTGTCTTCTTCTTCGGCCGAAACGTCCCGGAGCACCCATACGGTGCCAAGACTTCCCTGAGCCCCCGATTACACATCCAATATCTGAATCAACGGACGTTGATTGCGTTGGAACCACAGCGGCAAGCTCTTCCTTCTCCTGGAGCTTCGTTTCTTGATTTCTCCTCTTTAATGAATTATCGTGGGTTGAATATTTTAATCATTTTTGTAGATCTATGACATTATAAGGAAATTCAAGACTCGTGGTTCAAGTATATTGATCTCCCAATGCTGAGGTAGGTGGTTTGTGCATTTCTATAGAAATTATTTGAGTTTTATGTGAAAATTTTCTTAATACCCATGAATAGGGTATTACGCATTTACCGTTTTATCCCTATTGTTTTCCTGCTTTGCTTGTATGCCTGAGTAGAGGTTATTGTTTGTGAATAGGGCAATTTTTTGTGATTTGGATGTATTTCCCATGCATGTTCTCCCTGTTTTAACCTTTGGGTCTAGTTTGCCTGTTAGGATGCTGTTTACTTTCCCATGCCTAGTATTGTAGGATGGTGTGACTATTTCTCTGATATGCTGTTATGATGTAGAATGCTAGACAAGTAGTTTTTGAGGTTTACTTTGGCCGTTACGAAATTCTATACTTGCTGATTTTACACAGGGTCGTGAGAACCTAGTGTAGTAGACCATAGGAAGAATTGACATAAGAGCTTCTCCAGAGTGTCTTTTATAATTTACGATGCGAGACCACAGGGGGAACTGACGTTGAGTGCTTCCTCAGAGAGTCTTTAGTTCCTCGACATGGGCTATAGGGGTAATGAAACGTTGAGTGCTTCCCCAGAGCACCTTTAGTATCGATACGAGACTATAGGTGGAATTGACGGTGAGTGCTTCCTCAGAGAGTATATACTTTAGATAAACCAGAGGGGTGAGACTATGTGTGATTTCCAGATGTTTTCTTGTATCTGTTAGGTAGGGCTAGAGGGGATAAGTTGTGAGTACTTCCCAGAGGGTTACCTATTGTGTTTATCTACTTTGGTTAGCTGTTTCTTGATATTTAGACTGTGGATTGGTTACTACTGAGTACTTTCCTGTTTACTACTTTCTGTACTTTCACCTTCTATATACTCGCTGACTGTTAGTCATAGATGTTGTGGTGGTTGCCTACTGGGATTCATCTCACACCCTGTTTAGGCCATGATTTTGGGCCCAAACAGATTATATTCTTGCAGGTATAGACAAGGTCAAGCACCCTTCTACTTTAGGTACTTGACTTGCTGTGGAGCTGGAGAGCATGGGACCAAGCTATGGCTTGCGATGATGAGGAGTTTATCTGACTTCTTTTTCACTTTGGTTTAGCACTGTTGTATTCCAGTATTGTGACTTTTTTGGGTATTTTCCTAGACATATATGTACCATGCATCACTTTATATATATTTTCTACAGTTGTTTATCATTTTAGTCTTCCGTTGTTTACTGTTGTTGGATATTACTGCTTTCTCTATTGTATATTTATTTATCTTCCGTTGTGTTACTCTGCCAATGAGGGCATAGTTTCCCCACTATCACACCCAAGTCCCTCACTACTAGTCAGTAGCCTCTGGCGTTCAAGGAAATGTGCTTGAGGTCATGTGACCAACCGGGTACGGGGCACCTCTGGGTGGATTTCAGAATCGGGATGTTACAGTTGGACTGGTTTTAGGAAACAATTTTTTTTTGTTCCAATAAAAGTGAAGAAACTGAGGAAGTTTTTATAATCACTTCTTTTAGACAACATGGTTTTTTTTGTCAACGATTCTTGTTTCATACAACAAGTTATCTCACATAGTCTTAGAATTGTTTATAGGTAATCCATTTCTTGAGGATACAAAGTTCAATGATATATGAAACTTGTTTGACAACAAAATCCAAAGGGGGAGATTTTTAGGTCCAAGATAATGAGGAAGGTGATTGCATTCGAGTGCTGTCTTTTTTTGTCAAAGAATTTTAAGTAGAAAGGATGAATCAACTCACTTTGTACATTGTTTAACTTCAGACTGACCATCATATTCAAAATAATTAGACTCACAATGTATTAAAAAGTCCATCATATTGAGTATAAGTTGGTATAAAAGTCTCATTGGATTCACACTAAACCCAAAATGAAAAAATTCATCGTATTGAGAACGAATCTTACTAGAATTATATGGTCATCAGATTCACTCTAAATATGGTTGATGGAGAATAAGAGTTTGAATGACTAGAGTATGCAAGAGTATGATAAATTAAATATGATGATGATTTTCTGATATTGGAGTTCTCATAAATCATAATCAATTTGTGAAACTTATGATGCAAGTTTGATAGAAGAAAGAGTAAGTGAAAGAGATACTGCCATTCATATTCAGAATGGTTAAATCTAGATAGAAAGGAAAAGGGTTCTGAATATGGCATTCAGTTGGATCATATTCATACTAATTTATAAAAAATAACGTTTATAATATAAATTCAGGCACTATAGAATCCAGTTTTCATCATATTAAAATACATGAGGAATAAATGACACAATATGAAGTTTTTAAAAGAATAGAGTCGGTTAATTAGATTCATAAAGGTCGATAACGACTGTGAAAAATGTAAAAAACTGAAGGTACTAGTTTTTAGTCCGGAAAAAATCCAAAAGAAATAAATATTCAGAGAATGAAGTTAATGGGAAAAGAGAGAGAAGTGTTAAGGGGTATCATATTCAGAAAAAATATAAGATGGTAATTAAACTTGAGATTCCATCATAATCAGCGGAAGAATTACTTAGGACTGATGATTACAAATAAAAGAAAATAAAATGATCGACAATATAGTCAACCATTTTAAAGGGGTTGAGTTACTTTGTTTATCAATCAAGTGGATCAAGATAAGAGATGAAGAAAACATATGAATGTTTTGTCGAGGTGGATCTTGAAATTCAAAGATTTTTTTAATCAGTATAGAGCATCATATTCATCAATTGGAATGGAGAGATAAAACCAGATTGAGAAAATAAAATTCTGAAATTGGATCCATACTGATGTTTAAAAATAAATTTGAAGGAATAAATAAGGTTGATAGAACATTCAAGAAGATTGAGATGATTTGAGAAGAATTGAAGAGGTCAAGATTCACCCAAAATTCTAGGAAACATGAAAATTTGGAAAATTTGGGTGAGCGGGAAAGTTTTGGGGATTCCTACAAAAACCACTCATGGGTCACCTATAAAAGGTGAAAAGTACTTTGTACTTTATCTGACGGATTTAGTTTTAACTATAAGAGAGATAAGCTCTAACTTTCTAGGGAGAGAAAGAATTTTTCCATATTGTGTTTTTTTGAAGAAGTTTTGATGGATTGAAGTGGAAGGAGAAGTCACAATATAGCAACATTGGATTCAATTGATCATCATATTCAAATATCTATCAGATCATTCTTATCATCATATTCGGCTGATCATTGTATCAGGATAAATTAAACAGATTAGGGATTTTTTTATTTGAATTTTTGGATTGTGGAAGGAATTATTGTGAATTGTATCAATCATATTCTGGAAGAGCTAGATCTATCTGATTGGTCAATCAGATTTGAAGATCAAAGTTGGCAGATCAGTTTGGGAAATTAGATATGGAAAATCGGAGTGAGCGAATTAGAATAGCTAATTGGTTTGAATTATATACCAAATTCTAGAAGTTCTTATAATATTTTTGGTAATAAGTTAAAGAATTATTTTCCAAAGAATAAATTTGAGAATTTTAAAAGAAGAAAAAGCAACATGAGCTGTTACACATATATTGTTTTACCCTATTTGTACTAAGAGGGTGCACACAAACTTTTTTATTGTCTTCAAAGTTCTACATGAGTGAAAGGGTATATCCTACTAATTATAATCCAAGTATTTTTTTCTAGTATATTGTGTGGTATTAGATCATTTACAAACCATACCAAGTACATATCTATTCTTATTGAATAGCAAACTTTGTAGATTCTTGTGTTTCTATGGACGTGTTTTTTAATTGTTTTTTGCAGGGATTGAAATATTTAACATGAGGTGAAATTTATTTCAAGGAAACATAAAAGAAAAAAGTATCACTGATTCACCCCCTATCAGTGATATAATTACACTAACTAGTCACTTTGAGTTATGAATTTAAACAACTTAGTATGATCTCTTCCACTTATTCACTCTCTAACACCCCAAGGTTTTGAAAATAAATATATAATGCAATTTTATAAACACAAATTTTCCTCTTCTATGTTTTGAATTTCAAAAAATGGTCATCTAGATTTGTGTTCGGTAAGTCATTTGGAGTCTGATAGAACAAAATTGATTTTTGGTGAATAATAACATACCCTTATGAACAGTAATATGAATAGTAATATGAATAGTAATATGAATAGTAATATGAATAGTAATATGACCCTTGAATAGTAAATAATAATATTATTTTATTTTCTTAAGGAAATATGATAATGAGATCTTAATTAATTTTTCAATGTCACATAAAACTAATTGCACTTCAAGATTGTTATTTTTCGAATTAACTATGACCTTATTTAAAAATTAAATTAATAATATTTAGAAAATTATTTTTGAAAAATGGATTTTACTTTTTGAATTCTACACTTCAAAAAATGGTAGGGGTGAATTTTTGGGATTTTTCTGAAATTCAAGAATTTTTGATGAATAATAAAATACGATAAAATACGATAAATGCTAAATACATGATTTAATGAATCATAGGTGATTCAAGGATGATATAAGCCCACTTGGTTTGAAATCACATGCCATTATTACTATTAGGGGTCACATGAAACAATACTATTGGTTGTATTGAGGGAAATAATAAAATAATGAATTAAATATTCAAATATTACCCCTCTCCTCCACTATAAAAACTCCCCACCACTACCTCTTATCTTCAATACTCTAAGCCTTTAATCTCCTCAAAGTTCTACCCAATTACCCTTCCCTAGTCTCTCCCCACGTCCAAGAAGCTTCTTGTCTTCCCAAAAGACCAAAACCCCTTCCCTTAAGAAGTTTCTCAAGGAGGTTATTTCAAGAGGTAAAGCGGCCTTCTTTTTCATTTGGTTTCATTTCAATTTATCTTCTTTTTCTATAATCTCCTCACCTCCTCTGTCCAAATGATCATGATAACTCCAATAACATCTATATACTGGATTTATATCATGTGAATGGAAGAACCACTATAAATATTCTTACTCCCTCCCTTTTATTTTATAAACGAAATCGATGTCCATGAGATTTTGATTTATAACCTTCGTGGACGACGAAGTTTCGTTCTTCAAATTATTCTTAATTACTGGTCATGAAACCATATTAATGGTTTAAAAAGACTATAATATATATTTTATAACCTAATTAATATTCAGTAACCAGAATATGTACATATAATTAAGTTATATGACAAAACTAGTTCATAATATTCCAAATACTGCCAAATAATCGAAGTGGTGGTCATCTAATGATTCATCCTCATTATATGTAAACAAATGATATAAATAACCAATATAAATAATATATGTTCATTAATAATATATAATTAAAATCCTGGATATTTATAACCATTCCACATAAACTTCATTACTTAAAAACAAGTGAACTGAATATGAAAATAAAGGAAACAAACACTCCAGAATAACGAAATTCAATACAATAACTTATCAATAAAGACATAAATGAACTAACCATAATTACGGTAAACTAAATACATTTCTAATAGGTTCTTAAATAATTTATTAACAAGTAAAATTTCATATTCCAAGAGCTTAAGTACAAGAGCGGAACGTGTTTGGAGTTAAGGTAAGGGGTTTCTCATATCACTTTCATTTCTGTGAGATTTTCATTGTTCGCCACTTATTTCTTGTATGTGGTATATTTTTACTACCATTTGATATATAATAACATGAATCTATTTATATTCATGTTATTCAATGATTCATTTGATTCTCATTATGTTCTGTTCATATGATCCGACTGATTACATTGTGGTAAGGGACTTCGTCTCAACTACCTTTTCGTTGTGACTAACTTTGTATTGTGCACCTAATAATCCTTATGTGGTGTACCTAATGCTCAATTGAGATCACTTTTCATTTTAAATTATATTAAATATCCATAATCTCATTTCTTGGATATGTTTTTTGTCTAAACCGTATACCATCTTACATACGGTGTTTATTTGGAAAGTTGTTTTAATTATGGAAATATTGATGAATCCATATACTCTACTCTATACGGATATTGAAAAGGAATATTTATCTTGTATTGAATCAATGTATAAAGAATTATTTTGACATGAAGTGGTGGTTGGGGCCCACTATATCCCCTCGATGCATCAGTAGGTCTCATGAGACAAAACAGTTGGCGGTAAACCCTTCGAGTTTGTTTCAAAAAATCAGACGGGTTTCTACCCACAAAACTAAACCGTTTTTACGGTATTATGGTTTCATGTGCCAGATACATGACGTCCAATTAATAATAATTATCTTTATTCATTATCAGTTATTATTATTATCCATGAGATTTTTAATATGACAAAATCTATGGATGCAGTTTCATTTTTAGTTATTAATGGCATTAGTTATTCATTTATTCACTATGCCATATTGATTATGTCAGATTTTTTTTGTGATTCACTTATTATTATACTCTTGATTCCACTATTTGTAACCCTTACTGAGAATTTTATCTCACCCCTTTCTTTGTCTACCTTTTACAGGTGATGAAGAGAAGGTCTTCTTTTGAGTTCCTGTGGATGCAGATTTTAGTTTTTGTTATGTATTGTATTTTGTAACCTTTTTCAATGTAATTTGAGTTACATCTATGTATCTAGTTTCTTCAAGACTACTAAAATGATCATTACTTTGAGATTTTCATTCCTTATAACCATGCCAATATCACAAGTAATGCACCAGCTCCAGCCTAGAGGGGTCGAGGTGTTATAGTTGGTATCAGAGGAAGTTTAGTAGAAAACTTGGAAACTAGAGTAGGAAATGTATAGTAGGGAACAAATCCCTACAGTAGTATCTGAGGATTAACATACAAGAACGTCTTGGTGTTTTGGTAAGGAATATATTATGTGAATATTTTAAGAAATACATCCATGTCTGGATACGAGCAGGTAGAGGCAGCTCTGGTACAGATGTATCTAGGGGTAAAACCCGAAAACACCACTTTGAGCTAGACTCGAACGGGAATTGGTGCATGACAATGGGCCTTGCTGCACTCTTGGTTACGACACTCCTGGGGGATATGCTTAGGATAATTCATGTTTTCTTTAAAATCCATTATGAAGGAGTTAATGTAAAATTTTCCTTAGAGGAACCATGTTTATAAGATTATCTATGCATAGAATTTTAATCTATGTTGAGTGATTTTCTATTTGAGATTCATAAACTAATCTAGTGTATCCCATTATTTAGAAATGACATCTAATGGAAGAAGGGGAATCAATACTCGTGGGCAAGGTAGGGATCTCCCTACTGAGTAAGTCGGACAACTTACTCAATTTGTAACAAATAACCATTCCACACCTGTGTTGGATCGTTTCATGTGGCAGAAGCCCTTATCTTTCAGTGGGACTACTAATCCAGTGGTTTCTGAGCAATGGATCAAGTCCCTTGAAAAGATATTCATGGTGTTAAGATTCAATGAAAATGAAAAGATAGTACTGGCAATATATTGGCTCAAGGGCGATGCTGATCAATGGTGGTCCTTGATTCAAAATACCACGGAGGAAGAAGAGATAGAGGATATGGAATGGAGTACTTTTAAGAAAATATTCTTCGAAAAATATTTTCCTCGTGATCAACGAACTGAAATGAAGAGGAAATTCCTTGGCTTGAAACAAAGGGAAGAAGACAGTGTTGTAGAGTATGTGGCTACCTTCACAAGGCTAGCCAGGTATGTCGTGGATTACATCCGTGACTCAGTAGAAAAGATTGATAATTTCTTTTAAGGTCTTAAGACAAGTCTTCTAAGGTCATTGGCTTCTCAATCATTTTCATCATATGATGAAATTGTATCAAGTGCCATCAAAACAGAGAAGGAATTTGCTAGATCAAATTTTTTCAAAGGAAACCAAGATAAGAATCGACATTCTGATAATAAAGGAAAAGGAGAATCACCAAAGAAGATCAAGGGAACAAATAGTTTCCCATTATGTGAGAACTGTGGAAAGAATCATCCCGGGAAATGCTTGAAAGGAAAGGGAGTCTGCTATAACTTTGGAGAAAAGGGTCATAGATATGATGAATGAAAGGGGAAGAAACAATTAAATGATGTTCAATGCTACAATTGTAGAGATATGAGACAATATTCAAATGAGTGTCCTAAGCGCCAAGGAAACATGCCTCAAAAAAATCCAAGAGAGCAAGGGAGAGCCTATACAATTACAACCACGGAGGTTGAAGTTCCTAGTGATGTGGTGGTAGGTACTTTAATTGTTTCCTAAAACTTATCCAACACTTTATTTGATTCTGGATCATCGCATTAATTTATATCCTCTCAGTTTGCCAAGAAAATTAGATATGTCCAATTTGATTTAAGAAAGGAGTTGTCAGTCAAAACTCCCATGGGATGTATCATTGAAACAAATGCATGTCGACTAGTCCCCCTCCAAACACCAAAACGTGCTTTAGTTGCTAGACTTATCATCATACCCATTAATGAATTTGATATAATTCTCAGTATGGATTGGTTATCAAATATTGATGTGAGGATTTATTGCAAGAAAAAGGAAGTTACAATTTTTGAAAATGGTGTAGAATCTCTTATCTTTAGAGCAGAGACTTCGCTATCTGATTCTTATCTAGACCCACCCCCAGTAGCTCTATTGAATGCAATTCTTAGAGAGGAAGAGAACCCAATATCTATGGGTGAGAAAATAAATATTCAAATTGAATATGTGCATATAGTGAAAGAATACATTGATGTGTTTCCAGAGGATTTACCTGGACATCCTCATAAGAGGTAAATTGAGTTTTCCATTGACTTAATTCCTAGTGCAAGACCTATATCAAAGACCCCATATAGAATGGCCACTGTAGATTTAGTGGAGATGAAGAAACAACTAGAAGAGTTGAGTGAAAAAGGATTTATTCAACCTAGTGTTTCTCCATGGGGAGCCCCGGTCTTGTTTGTAAAGAAGAAAGATGGATCCATGAGGCTATGCATTGATTATAAAGAAATCAATTCTATTATAATAAATAATAAGTACCATCTACCCCATATTGATGATTTATTTGACCAAATTAATGAAGCTCAATACTTTTCAAAGATTGACCTTCGATCCGGATATCATCAACTGAGTGTGAGGAAGGAAGATATTCCGAAGACAACATTTTGAACTAGGTATGGGCATTATGAGTTTACAGTGATGCCTTTTGGACTGACGAATGGACCATCTGTTTTCATGGATTTAATGAATAGAGTTTTCAAGGAATATCTTGATAACTTTTTTGTGATATTCATCGATGATATCCTCGTATACTCAAAAAGCTATGAAGACCATGAGAGTCACTTGCGAGTTATTCTAGAAACTCTTACAAGAAATGAATTATATGGGAAGTTTAGAAAGTGTGAATTCTGGATTCAATCAGTTTCTTTTTTGGGCCATATTGTCTCTAAGGATGGAATCCTAGTTGATCCTGTGAGGACAAAGGCAATCCAAGATTGGCCCACGCCAACAAATATAACTAAGGTACACAGTTTTATTGGCTTAGCAGGTTATTATCGGCGTTTTGTGTAGAATTTTGCCCGACTGGCTAACCTGCTAATGAAGCTATCACGTAAAGGGGTTAAATTTGTTTGGAAAAAAGATTGTGAATAATGTTTCAAAGAACTGAAGAGAAGATTATTCAATGCTTCTATATTGACCCTACCATCGGGGAATGACGGGTTTGTTATTTATAGTGATGCTTCAAAGAAAGTACTTGGTTGTGTCCTTATGAAAAATGATAGGGTTATTGCTTATGCATCACGATAGCTAAAAGTTTTTGAGAAAAACTATCCTACTCATGATCTTGAGTTAGCTGCTGTAATCTTTGCTTTGAAGATATGGAGACATTATCTCTATGGTGAAAAATGTGAGATTTATACTGATCACAAGAGTTTGAAGTATATTTTCTCATAGAAAGAACTCAATATGAGGCAAAGGATATGGCTTGAAATACTCAAGGATTATGATTTCACGATACACTACCACCCGGGGAAGGCAGATAAGGTGGTAGATGCTTTGAGCAGAAAGGATCATGGAGTTTCGAACAAGATGAGAGTTGAAAGGGATCCTATTTTCATGGATCTAGTAAAGATGAATATGGGAATAACCATGGATGGTGAAACATCAATGATTTTTCAAATGGTTTCCAAACCATCTTTACTAGAATGGATAAAAAGTTCTCAATGATGAGGATTTTCAAAAGAAGATTAAAGTTGTGAATGATGGGAGATTGAGTGACTTCGTATATGAAGATATAATTTTAAAATTTGGGAAGAGAATTTGTGTTCCCAATATACCTGATCTAAAAAGGGAATTGTTGGATGATTCTCATATTTCCAATTTCTCTATACAACCTAGTAGCACTAAGATGTATAGAGATTTGAAGGAACATTTTTGGTGGGACAACACGAAGAGGGAGATTGCTGATTTTGTGTCAAGATGTATGGTTTATCAACAAGTGAAAGCTGGAAGGCAACAACCTGGAGGAGTATTGAAACCTATTCCCATACCTGAGTGTAAATGGGATAATATCATGATGGACCTTTTCATGGGACCTACCAAAGACTCCTAGAAGGAACGGTGCAATATGGGTCATCGTTGATCGTTTTACCAAGTCAGCACATTTTCTTGCTATAAGAGAAGATCTACCCCTTGAAAGTCTAGAAAGACTATATATTAATGAAGTTGTGATACTTCATGGAGTACCCCTATCGATTGTTTCTGATCGTGATCCATGTTTTACATCAAGATTCTAGAAAAGTCTTCAGAAGGCCCTAGATACTGATCTTTGTTTGAGCACTGCCTACCACCCACAAACTGATGGACAATCAGAACGGACTATTCAAACATTGGAAGACATGTTGAGGTCTTTTTCACTTGATTTTCAAGGCATGTGGGATCAGTATTTACCTCTCGTGGAATTTTCCTACAACAATAGTTTCCATTCAAGTATTTAGATGGAACCCTATGAAGCATTATATGGGAGGAGATGCTGTACACCAACTTGCTGGGATGATGTTGGTGAAAGAAATCTCGTGGGCCCAGAACTTGTTAAAGAAACAATAGAAAATGTGAAGAATATCTAGAACCATATCAAAATAGCTCAAAGTATGGAAAAGATCTATGCAGATAACTGAAGGAAGGATTTGGAGTTTCAAGAAGGTGATTATGTTTTCTTAAAGGTATCTCCATGGAAGGGTATTATACGATTTGGTAAGAAGGGAAAAATAAGTCCCAGGTACATTGGACATTTTGAAATTCTGGACCGAATTGGAGCCATAGCTTACCGTTTGAAAATGCTGCCAAGTCTCTCCAAAGTTCACAATGTGTTCCACATGTCAATGTTAAGAAAGTGCATGCCAGACCCAACACATGTACTCACTTATGAAGAAGTAAAACTTGAGCCCGATCTATCTTACTATGAAGAGCCTATCAAGATTCTTGATACTAGAGAACAAGTATTGAGAAATCGGATGACTCGACTGGTAAAGGTTCTATGGAGGAACCATAAGATGGAGTAAGCAACATGGGAGCCTAAGGAGATTATGTTAAAGACATACCTGAATCTTTTTAGGTAATATTCTGTGAATTTTGAGGAAAAAATTTTTGTAAGAAGGGGAGAATGTAACACCCCAAGGTTTTGAAAATAAATATATAATTCAATTTTATAAACACAACTTTGCCTCTTCTATGTTTTGAATTTCAAAAAATGGTCATATAGAGTTGTGTTCGGTAAGTCATTTGGAGTCTGATAGAACAAACTTGATTTTGGTGAATTGTAACATACCCCTATGAATAGTAATATGAATAGTAATATTCCCCTTGAATAGTAAATAATAATATTATTTTATTTTCTTAAGGAAATACGATAATGGGATCTTAATTAATTTTTCAATGTCGCATAAAACTAATTGCACTTCAAGATTGTTATTTTTCGAATTAACTATGACCTTATTTAAAAATTAAATTAATAATATTTAGAAAATTATTTTTGAAAAATGGATTTCACTTTTGAATTCTACACGTCAAAAAATGATAGGGGTGAATTTTTGGGATTTTTCTGAAATTCAAGAATTTTTGATGAATAGTAAAATACGATAAAATACGAGAAATGCTAAATACATGATTTACTGCATCATAGGTGATGCAAGGATGATGTAAGACCACTTGGTTCGAACTCACATGCCATTATTACTATTATGGGTCACATGAAACAATACTATTGGTTGTGTTGAAGGAAATAATAAAATAATGAATTAAATATTCAAAAATTACCCCTCTCCTCCACTTTAAACCCACCCACTACCTCTTCTCTTCACTCCTCTAAGCCTTGAATCTCCTAAAAGTTCTGCCCAATTACCCTTACCTAGTCTCTCCTCACGTCCAAGAAGCTTCTGGTCTTCCCAAAAGACCAAAAACCCTTCCCTTAAGGAGTTTCTCAAGGAGGTTATTTTAAGAGGTAAAGCACCCTTCTTTTTCATTTGGTTTCATTTCAATTTATCTTATTTTGCTATCCTATCCTCACATCCTCTGTCCAAATGATCATGATAACTCCAGTAAAATAAATATACTGGATTTATATCATGTGAATAGAATAACCACCATAAATATTCTTACTCCCTCCCTTTTATTTTATAAACGAAATCGACGTCCATGAGATTCCGATTTATAACCTTCATGGACGACGAAGTTTCGTTATTCAAATTCTTCTTAATTACTGGTCATGAAACCATATTCATGGTTGAACCAGACTATAATATATGTTTTATAACCTAATTAATATTCATTAACCAGAATATGTACATATAATTAAGTTATATGACAAAACTAGTTCATAATATACCACCAAATAACCGAAGTGATGGTCATCTAATGATTCATCCTAATTCCATGTAACCAAATGATATAAATGAACATTACCAATTCTATATGTTAATTAATAATATATAATTCCAATCCTGGATATTTATAACCATTCCACATAAACTTCATTACTTAAAAACAAGTGAACTAAATATGAAAATAAAGGAAACGAACACTCTAGAACGACAAAATTCAATACAATAACTTATCAATAAAGACATAAATAAACTAAACTGAATTATGGTAAAATAAATACATGTCTAATAAGTTCTGAAATAATTTATTAACAAGTACAATTTCATATTCCAGGAGCTTAAGTACAAGAGTGGAACACGTTTGGAGTTAAGGTAAGGGGTTTCTCATATCACTTTAATTTCTGTGAGATTTTCATTGTTCGCCACTTATTTCTTGTATGTGGTATATTTGTACTGCCATTTGATATATAATAACATGAATCTATTTATATTCATGTTATTCAATGATTCATTTTATTCTCATTAAGTTCTCGTCATATGATTCGACTGATTACATTGTGGTAAGGGACTTCGTCTCAACTACCTTTTCATTGTGACTAACTTTGTATTGTGCACCTAATAATCCTTATGTGGTGTACCTACTACTCATTTTAGATCACTTTTCATTTGAAATTATATTAAATATCCATAATCTAATGTCTTGGATATGTTTGTTGTCTAAACCATATACCATCTTACATATGGTGTTTATTTGGAAAGTCATTTTAATTATGGAAATATTGATGAATCCGTATACTCTACTCTATACAGATATTGAAAAGGAATATTTATCTTGTATTGAATCAATGTATAAATAATTATTTGGAAATTAAGTGGTGGGTGGGGACCTCTATAACCCCTCTATGCATCAGTAGGTCTCATGAGACAAAAAAGTTGGCGACAAACCCTTTGAGTTTGTTTCCAAAAATCAGACGGGTTTCTACCCACAGAACTAAACCGTTTTTACGGTATTATGGTTTCATGTGCCAGATACATGACATACAATTAATAATCATTATATTTATTCATTATCAGTTATTATTATTATCCATTAGATTTTCACTATGACAAAATCTATGGATGCATTTTCATTTTTAGATATTAATGGCATTAGTTATTCATTTATTCACTATGCCATATTGATTATGTCAGATTTTTTTTTTGTGATTCACTTATTATTGTAATCATGCTTACGCTATTTGTAACCCTTAATGAGAATTTTAGCTCACGCCTTTCTTTGTCTACCTTCGACAGGTGATGAAGAGAAGGTCTTCTTTTGAGTTCCTGTGGATGCAGATTTTAGTTTTTGTTATGTATTGTATTTTTTAACCTTTTTCAATGTAATTTGAGTTACATATATGTATCTAGTTTCTTAAAGACTACTAAAATGATCGTTCCTTATAGATTTTTATTCCTTATAACCATGCCAATATCATAAGTAATTCACCGGATCCAGCCTAGAGGGGTCGGGGTGTTACACACTCACCAATGGGTGCTTTCCCATCCAAGCTTCAATTTCAAGATTGTAATTCATGAAACACCAGATGTTTTTTCTTTCCATGCTCCCATAATGTTCTTCTATATTATTATTATCATACTTAATTCACCAATAAAGTCCCACTGAGACAGAATAGTGGCTCAACTTCTCAATCACAATAAACTTCATTAACATTTCCGTTGGGTTATTGGTTCCACATATCTTTTGCAATGTCAACAACCAATCCTATATTAAGTCTATGATAAAATTGTACTTTAACTAAATGTGTTTCTTTCAGGTATGATTTTTTTGTTATTCTCATGATGTTAACACTCAAATTCCATAGTGTAATACATTTTCCTCTCAATTTATCTCCATACCCTCCAATAAGTTCTTCAACCAAACCATCTCCTTCCCTACTTCTGTTACAACAATTTATTTTTACTTTATGGTCAATAGTTACACCACCTTAAGTATTTGGGATATATATCTCTCTATAGTTCCTTCATAATTTAACACATAACCTGTAATACCCTCCTTTTATTAACATCACCTCTAAATTTATCATCCACATACCCCTACAATGACTTTACTTTCCCAAATAACATAGAAACTTCTTTATTTCTCTTCATATACCTCAGTATCCACTTCATAACTTCCCAATGTTTTTTTCAAGGTTATCCACCTACCTTATCATAAATCCCACTGCATAAATAATATCATCTATATGAGAAAAATCAGGGCATGTAAAAACCATGACATACATAAAACATATAATAGATTATGTATAAGGGACTTGGTCATGTACTTAACATCTTATTTTGTATTTGGAGTTTGATTATTTGAAAGTTTAAAATGGTTTTCCTGGGTAATGGAAACTGTATTTTCTTCCAGTATACTAAATTGTTGGACTCACCTGTTTTGATAATCCCAAATCATGTTTTGATAATCCCAAATCATGTTTTGATAATCCCAAATCATGTTTTGATAATCCCAAATCATGTTTTCTTTATGTGATAATTATGTTTCTCTTACAAGATAATCATTTATATGAAAATAATGTTTATATCAAATTAATATTCATATACATTTAATATCACTGCTTTTTGGTTTAAGCTTACAATGAAAAGGTTAATGATGCAAAGGTTACCGATGCAAAGGTCACTGATGTAAAGGTTACAAATGAAAAGGTCACCGATGCAAAGGTTACCAATGCAAAGTTTACCGATGAAAAGGTCACCAATATAAAGGAAGGTCACCGATGAAAGATTACTGATGAAAGGTTACTGATGGAGAGTCACCAATGAAAGGATACTGATGGAGAGTCACCGATGAAAGGCTACCGATGGAGAGTCACCGATGAAAGGATACCAATGGAGATTTATTGATGGAAGGTTACCATTGGAAAGGTTACCAATGAATGCTGATCGATGTTCACTTACTGTTGAATCCTACAATTGTGAAAGATACCGTTTGTAAAGACCCGTAAAATTCAAGGGAAATTTTTTCTTAATTTTCTTTAGAATTTTACAAGAGCGCGGTTTCAGACAGCACCTGATTCCGAGGTCCGGAGTGCCCGGAATTAATTTCCGAAGTTTGGCTCGGGTACGTTCAGTGAACGAACGAGCGGGTTTTTCCTAACTTTTGATCCGGTGCTAGGAATTGAAATCCGAGGGCACCGATGAACCCGCAGCGCCGATATTCGCTTAAAGAGACCTTTTCGGGAGTTGCGTTTGTTGCGGGTTGAAAGTTAAGTTTTGGGGTTTTCAGTTGAGTTAAATAAAATTTGTGTAAGACAAATTTTATTTTTAGTTTGTTAAAAACCTACCTAAGGGGGTTGGAAGTGGGACCCACACCCACTTAACCTCCCTTGGGAGGATTAAGTGTGGTGGGGCCCACACGAACCCCTAGACTTTTCAAATTCCCTTAACCCCCTCTTAATTGACTTAAGTTACTTAATTAATTTTGGGGGTTAAACTCTTTTGAATTTCAAACTTTTGAAATTCTTTTATGTTTTGTAATAATAAAATAAGATGTTATCTTATTTTATTTTGGGTTGATCGTTTGTCTTCTTGAGAGGTGGAGAGCTCCTCTTCTACTTCTTCAAACTCAACGAAGAACGCGAAGAACGTCGTTCTTCAACGAAGAACTTCTCCGCCGAAGAACACGATCCATCCGCGACGCCGTATCCGCGACGCGACGTACTTCTTCTGCGTCATCTCTTCCGCGACGTTTTTCCGCGACGAACGCCATCGACAACGACTCTTCCTCCGACGTCAAAGGAATCGACACCGATATTCCACGACTACGTCAACGTGTGATTATCGAGGTAGGGGTTCTTGAGTTCGTTGTTTACTTTATTATTTTACTTTCCTCAAGACTTGACGTAGAACGCTCAAGTTCCGACGAAGAACGCCGCTCCGCTCTTCTTCGTCTTCGGTGTCAACAAGAGAGAACACCGCACCTTCCTCTTCTTCGGACAACCTTCGTCGGCGTGCAAGTTTCGCCAACGACGTATCTCTTCGGGCATATCTCTTCGTCAACGGATTTGACGAACGACGACCGCGACGCCCGACCTCCGCGACGCCGTCTTCCGCGGAACGTAGACGATTCTTCGAATCTTAAACCCGAGGTAGGGGATGTTGATTTAATATTTAATTATCTCATTCTTGCTCATGGTTCGTATGACTAACGTGAGGATGTTGTTTATTTTAAGATGCGTTATTGCTTAACGTGAGGGGGGCCGGACCGCATGAACACGGCCGAACCCCCTCCATCGTTCATGTTGTTTAATCTTGCGGGCGGAAGCAAGGTGGCGTGGTGCCGTCGCACCACGCAGATAATTGCACGTTCAACTTACGCGATGCCGTCGCGCGCGCACCTTGGAAGAAACAACAAGAACGCGACGCCGTCGCGCCGCGTTGAATGATTATCGAAGTACGGCAACGGGGCGCGGTGCCGTCGCACCGCGCCGGACGACGAACGCCGCGGCCGGTTCCGGGCCGCGGTGGGACGAAGAGACCGCGGCCGGTTCTGGGCCGCGGCGGAAGAGGAGACCGGCGGCCGGGCCGCCGGCGTCGGAAGCCGAAGAGGGGACCGGAAATTTCCGGTCCCGTTGGAGAAAACCGGCCGGCCAGCTGGCCGGCCGGAAGTCATTAAAACCGGGGAAATAAATTCCCCGGCCGTATTAATAAAACCCCCTCTTTAAGAGAGGGGGCGGTTCTTTGAAGGAGGGGGGGGGGGGGGCAACCGGCCCCCTCGGATCCGCACAAGCAGGCCCCCTCATGTGAGGGGGCGGTTTACTTAAAAAAAAATCGGCGCGGCTAAGCCGCGCCGCCAGAAGAAAACGGGGGCTTAGCCCCCCGCGTGCGCAGCCCCCTCGCGGCGCCTGGCCGCCGCGGCCCGCCGCGCCGCGGCCCGCCGCCGCCGCCCGCTGCCGCCGCCCGCCGCCGCCGCCCGCCGCCGCCGTCCGCCGCCGCCGTCCGCCGCCGCCGTCCGCCGCCGCCGTCCGCCGCCGCCGGCCACCGCGCCGCCCAGGGGGGGGGGGGGGGTCGGGCCGGGTCGGCCCGGACCCGGACCCCCCCGTTTCGAACCAGTTTTGGTTTTTGGCTCATAACTTGAGCCTCGGACCTCCGAATGACGAACCGTCTGCGGCAACGCGATCCTTGGATCGAGACGGTCGTTTCGGTATATCGCACTCAAGGTTTCAGATTACTTTGAGTTCGGTCGGGTTGGTTCGTTCACGAAACCAACCGGACCTTCGGAGCGGAAACACTCATATCTTGAGCCACGAACGTCCGATTGACGCGCCGTCAGTCGCGTTGCGTTCCTCTTAATGAGACGGATCTTTTGGTATACTCCGCCCGAGGTTTGGACGCAGGTGGAGTACGGTCGGGTTGGTTTTGCCTTAAAAACCAACCGGGCCCCGGAGACGAAAATGCCAATAACTCTCAGACCGGGCGTCCGATCGACGCACCGTCTGTTGCGTTGAGTTCCTGTTTACGATACGGAACTTTTGGTATACTCCGCCCGAGGTTTGGACGCAGGTGGAGTACGGTCGGGTTGGTTTTGCCTTAAAAACCAACCGGGCCCCGGAGACGAAAAAGTCAATAACTCACAGACCGGGCGTCCGATTGACGCGCCGTCTGTTTCGTTGACTTCCTCTTGATGAGACGGAACTTTTGACATACTCCGCCCGAGTTTTGGATACAGTCGGAGTATGGCCGGGTTGGATTGTACCCGAAATCCAACCGGGCCCCTGGAACGGAAAAGCTGATATCTTTCAGACAGGACGTCCGCTTGACGAGCCGTCAGCAGTGTTGGTGGTTACGTTGAGTAACGGTCCCTTTGAGTTTACCCTATGGGAGTTCGGGGTACAGTTGAGATACGGCCGGGATTGGTTCGCACTCGAAACCAACCGGGCCCCTGGGACGAAAAGGCTAATAACTCACAGACCGGGCGTCCGATCGACGCGCCGTCTGTTGCGTTGAGACCCCTGTGACGAGACGGACTTTTGAGACACTTCTTCGTGGGACTTTGAGATACTTGGAGTATCGACCTGTAGCTCGTGGAGCGGACCCTCCCAGTGACGAGCGTGCGAAGTACGGAGACCGTGTAGCTGGCTGAGACCTGACGACTGCTTGACCGACTCGACTTGGAGTGAGTCGACTAGCCCAGTGGACGGAGCACTACTTTCTGAGGTGCAGACCCATGGCGGACGGAGCACTACCTGTGTGACAGTGCAGACCCGCGGTGCTCGTCCGGAGAGTACCTCAGCAGGCTACTAGGGGGTGTGCACTACGGAGTTTGGGTGACATACCTCGGCGGGAAGCACTACTGTGTTTGGGTGGCTGGCCCGCAGTACTCGACAGGAGGAGTACTTCAGCAGTCTTAGGTTAGTGAGCAGTACCTCGGAGTCGTGACAGGACCACTGTACACTCTAGAGACGGAGCTCTTCAGCAGTTACGGTTTCGATAATGAAAATCCTGGTTTGAGCTGAGACTTTTGACCTTTGTGTTTCCTCATGATTGAGATGGGTTACTTGATAACTTAGGTATATGTATGGGCATATACCTGGGTAGTGGTTATCCGTTGATCTCATGATTCTTGTGTTTCCTCATGACTGAGATGAGTTACTTGATAACTTAGGTATATGTATGGCCATATACCTAAGTAGAGTTTATCTGTTGTGATCTTCTTGTGGTTATCCTTGTTGGTTTTAGTGAGACCTTGAGGGTCTCGGGGTCCCTACTGAGTATCGTTATACTCACCCCTGCACGGGCTATGCCCGCACCTCGTTGTGTTGGTTGCAGACGACGACCAGTACTGGCAGAGGCCGAGTGTTCGAGGACTGGACGGTACCTGGAGGTGGACTATACGACGAGGCGGTACCCAGAGGCAGACCACTGGGCGGGACATACTCGGAGCAGACGGCGGGACCCGAGGAGCAGAGGAGCTATCTGTACCCACCCTTCAGGTGGGATTTCCAGTGGACATCTCAGCGTAGCAGCTTTACTTTTCAGTCGCTGTTTTCCCTTTCGAGTTGTACTTTACAGTTGGGCTTGTATTTCCGGCCCCTTTTTACTTTTCAGCTCTTCTTTTTGTACTTAGTGTTTACTTCCGCTTATACTCTGTGGTGCTTGTTTTCTTTTATAAAGGCAATGCCTTCCCAGTTATCGGGATTTTACGCCTTTGGTGCTAGTCGCCAGCCCCTGGCCTATGGAAGGCGGGCTTGGGGTAGTCACGGCACGGGCCCCGAGGACGGGTCGTGACAAATTGGTATCAGAGCAGTTCGGTTCTACCGCAGAACTTATAACTCTGATGTTTCTTTCTGTGAAGCAATAGTGTTGAGAGTACCGAGTGTGGTTTTCAGTTCAGGGAGTCCAGTGTTGGTGCGGGCGGCCGACGTATCCATACACCAGGACCCTGACAACTGATTTCCGACTTTGTGCACGAAAACACTGATTGCGTGTGTGTTTTCAAAGGTTTTTCCCCTTAAAACAGCTCAAACCAGGTCAGCTCACCAGGTATAATCGTTTGATCGTGTTACGTTGTTTCTTTCAGGATGGCCCCACGACGGCAGCCAGCTAGGGTTCCGAGAATTGAACGTGACGACAGCCCACCGAGCGACGAGGCCTCGGTGCAGGGCCCTTTGTCAGCAGTGGCACCGGCGGTAGCTCTACCTGCCGAGCCCCCGATGCTTCCAGCAGCAGCCGCTGACGATGCACGTCGCCTCAGCGCACTGCATGAGTTTCAGCGCCAGCGACCGCCCAGGTTTCGCGGGGAGACGGATCCCCAGGCTGCAGAGGACTCGCTGGAGGCAGTGGTACGAGTGTTTAGGCTAGTGAGGACACCGACAGACTTCATGGTGATCTTTGCTACCAGCCTCCTTCAGGCAGCAGCAGGTAGGTGGTGGAGCCACTTGTTTCAGTTTTGCGATGAGATGAACTTCGCATGGGAAGACTTAGAGACCTTCTTCAGGGTGGAGTTTGTGCCAGTATCTCTACACCCCGAGCGTGTACAGGAGATTCTGCCCTTGCCGCGTGTTTTTCGATCAGAAGCCGAGTCATCTGTGGGCAGTAGACAGATGATGCAGAGGTCCAGGAGGACCAGACCAGCAGTTGGGTGATCTCGGGTTTTAGGACCGGTGGTGCGGGGCACCCGAGGTGGGGTCAGAGCCAGGCGTTCCAGAAACGGACAATGTTACTCCTGTGGCGGAAAGGGTCACCTGGCACGTGACTGTCCGACTCCTCGATCCGCAGGCTTGGAGGGAGCCACCGAGGTTGAGGCAGCGACAAATGCTGGAGCTCTGGGAGCAGGTGGACAGGGGAGGAACTAGTGGATACGTCTTTTGTACTTCTAGTTCCATGTTGATGTTGCTTTTGTGTAGCGTCTTGTAATATGAGCTGCAATAATAAAAGACGCATACCTTTGTGATGTTTTCTTTCCTGTCCTCTTTTGTGATGTTACTAAGAGGTTCCAGTTGACTGTTGACTTGACCCTCACTTGTGAGACATCTACTGGAGGAGACCCAGTTACCACACACTGATGCCGACAGTGTGACTCAACCCTTGGAGGCGAGAGTAACGGTTGGATCTCTTAGTAGTAGCGTCGAGGCCTTACGACGTCATCCTTGGTATGGATTAGTATCATCCATGTTAGGATTGACTGTTTTAGGCAAAGAATGTGGTTCATCCAGGGGATGATACCAGGTTTCTCTTATCGGCAAAGAAGAAATCTTGCAGCTCTTGTGGGACCAGAGATGGTCCGGGCCACGTCAGAAGAGGTCCATGTCATCCAGGAGCGGATGAGGATAGCACAGAGCCGGCAGAAGTCATACGCTGACAGGAGGCGGAGGCCACTAGAGTTCGAGGATGGTGACCACGTCTTCTTGCGGGTCTCACCTCGACGTGGTATTCGAAGATTTGGCCGAGGCGACAAGTTATCTCCGCGCTTCATCGGACCCTTCCAGGTCCTCAGTAGGGTTGGTGAGGTGGCTTATCGCCTGGCTCTACCACCTCAGTTGCACCGGGTGCACGACGTCTTCCACGTGTCTCAGCTGAGGAGATACGTGCACGACCCGACGCACATCTTTGACCATGGGAAGCTTGACGTTGACGATGTGGTGACTTTTACGGAGGTTCCGGTGGAGATAGAGGATCGACAGGAGCGGGTCCTACATGGGCGATCGATTCCTCTTGTGCGCAACAGATGGCGGCACGAGAATCTCCAGGAGAGCACATGGGAGCGGGAGGCTCAGATGCGTGCTCAGTACCCTCTTTTGTTTCCCTAGTTTTTGTTGTATCTTTACGGGGACGTAAAGCCCTGAGGTGGGAGTAATGTAAAGACCCGTAAAATTCAAGGGAAATTTTTTCTTAATTTTCTTTAGAATTTTACAAGAGCGCGGTTTCAGACGGCACCTGATTCCGAGGTCCGGAGTGCCCGGAATTAATTTTCGAAGTTTGGCTCGGGTACGTTCAGTGAACGAACGAGCGGGTTTTTCCTAACTTTTGATCCGGTGCTAGGAATTGAAATCCGAGGGCACCGATGAACCCGCAGCGCCGATATTCGCTTAAAGAGACCTTTTCGGGAGTTGCGTTTGTTGCGGGTTGAAAGTTAAGTTTTGGGGTTTTCAGTTGAGTTAAATAAAATTTGTGTAAGACAAATTTTATTTTTAGTTTGTTAAAAACCTACCTAAGGGGGTTGGAAGTGGGACCCACACCCACTTAACCTCCCTTGGGAGGATTAAGTGTGGTGGGGCCCACACGAACCCCTAGACTTTTCAAATTCCCTTAACCCCCTCTTAATTGACTTAAGTTACTTAATTAATTTTGGGGGTTAAACTCTTTTGAATTTCAAACTTTTGAAATTCTTTTATGTTTTGTAATAATAAAATAAGATGTTATCTTATTTTATTTTGGGTTGATCGTTTGTCTTCTTGAGAGGTGGAGAGCTCCTCTTCTACTTCTTCAAACTCAACGAAGAACGCGAAGAACGTCGTTCTTCAATGAAGAACTTCTCCGCCGAAGAACACGATCCATCCGCGACGCCGTATCCGCGACGCGACGTACTTCTTCTGCGTCATCTCTTCCGCGACGTTTTTCCGCGACGAACGCCATCGACAACGACTCTTCCTCCGACGTCAAAGGAATCGACACCGATATTCCACGACTACGTCAACGTGTGATTATCGAGGTAGGGGTTCTTGAGTTCGTTGTTTACTTTATTATTTGACTTTCCTCAAGACTTGACGTAGAACGCTCAAGTTCCGACGAAGAACGCCGCTCCGCTCTTCTTCGTCTTCGGTGTCAACAAGAGAGAACACCGCACCTTCCTCTTCTTCGGACAACCTTCGTCGGCGTGCAAGTTTCGCCAACGACGTATCTCTTCGGGCATATCTCTTCGTCAACGGATTTGACGAACGACGACCGCGACGCCCGACCTCCGCGACGCCGTCTTCCGCGGAACGTAGACGATTCTTCGAATCTTAAACCCGAGGTAGGGGATGTTGATTTAATATTTAATTATCTCATTCTTGCTCATGGTTCGTATGACTAACGTGAGGATGTTGTTTATTTTAAGATGCGTTATTGCTTAACGTGAGGGGGGCCGGACCGCATGAACACGGCCGAACCCCCTCCATCGTTCATGTTGTTTAATCTTGCGGGCGGAAGCAAGGTGGCGTGGTGCCGTCGCACCACGCGGATAATTGCACGTTCAACTTACGCGATGCCGTCGCGCGCGCACCTTGGAAGAAACAACAAGAACGCGACGCCGTCGCGCCGCGTTGAATGATTATCGAAGTACGGCAACGGGGCGCGGTGCCGTCGCACCGCGCCGGACGACGAACGCCGCGGCCGGTTCCGGGCCGCGGTGGGACGAAGAGACCGCGGCCGGTTCTGGGCCGCGGCGGAAGAGGAGACCGGCGGCCGGGCCGCCGGCGTCGGAAGCCGAAGAGGGGACCGGAAATTTCCGGTCCCGTTGGAGAAAACCGGCCGGCCAGCTGGCCGGCCGGAAGTCATTAAAACCGGGGAAATAAATTCCCCGGCCGTATTAATAAAACCCCCTCTTTAAGAGAGGGGGCGGTTCTTTGAAGGAGGGGGGGGGGGCAACCGGCCCCCTCGGATCCGCACAAGCAGGCCCCCTCATGTGAGGGGGCGGTTTACTTAAAAAAAAATCGGCGCGGCTAAGCCGCGCCGCCAGAAGAAAACGGGGGCTTAGCCCCCCGCGTGCGCAGCCCCCTCGCGGCCCGCCGCGCCGCGGCCCGCCGCCGCCGCCCGCCGCCGCCGCCCGCCGCCGCCGCCCGCCGCCGCCGCCCGCCGCCGTCGTCCGCCGCCGCCGTCCGCCGCCGCCGTCCGCCGCCGCCGGCCACCGCGCCGCCCAGGGGGGGGGGGGGGTCGGGCCGGGTCGGGCCGGACCCGGACCCCCCCGTTTCGAACCAGTTTTGGTTTTTGGCTCATAACTTGAGCCTCGGACCTCCGAATGACGAACCGTCTGCGGCAACGCGATCCTTGGATCGAGACGGTCGTTTCGGTATATCGCACTCAAGGTTTCGGATTACTTTGAGTTCGGTCGGGTTGGTTCGTTCACGAAACCAACCGGACCTTCGGAGCGGAAACGCTCATATCTTGAGCCACGAACGTCCGATTGACGCGCCGTCAGTCGCGTTGCGTTCCTCTTAATGAGACGGATCTTTTGGTATACTCCGCCCGAGGTTTGGACGCAGGTGGAGTACGGTCGGGTTGGTTTTGCCTTAAAAACCAACCGGGCCCCGGAGACGAAAATGCCAATAACTCTCAGACCGGGCGTCCGATCGACGCACCGTCTGTTGCGTTGAGTTCCTGTTTACGATACGGAACTTTTGGTATACTCCGCCCGAGGTTTGGACGCAGGTGGAGTACGGTCGGGTTGGTTTTGCCTTAAAAACCAACCGGGCCCCGGAGACGAAAAAGTCAATAACTCACAGACCGGGCGTCCGATTGACGCGCCGTCTGTTTCGTTGACTTCCTTTTGATGAGACGGAACTTTTGACATACTCCGCCCGAGTTTTGGATACAGTCGGAGTATGGCCGGGTTGGATTGTACCCGAAATCCAACCGGGCCCCTGAAACGGAAAAGCTGATATCTTTCAGACAGGACGTCCGCTTGACGAGCCGTCAGCAGTGTTGGTGGTTACGTTGAGTAACGGTCCCTTTGAGTTTACCCTATGGGAGTTCGGGGTACAGTTGAGATACGGCCGGGATTGGTTCGCACTCGAAACCAACCGGGCCCCTGGGACGAAAAGGCTAATAACTCACAGACCGGGCGTCCGATCGACGCGCCGTCTGTTGCGTTGAGACCCCTGTGACGAGACGGACTTTTGAGACACTTCTTCGTGGGACTTTGAGATACTTGGAGTATCGACCTGTAGCTCGTGGAGCGGACCCTCCCAGTGACGAGCGTGCGAAGTACGGAGACCGTGTAGCTGGCTGAGACCTGACGACTGCTTGACCGACTCGACTTGGAGTGAGTCGACTAGCCCAGTGGACGGAGCACTACTTTCTGAGGTGCAGACCCATGGCGGACGGAGCACTACCTGTGTGACAGTGCAGACCCGCGGTGCTCGTCCGGAGAGTACCTCAGCAGGCTACTAGGGGGTGTGCACTACGAAGTTTGGGTGACATACCTCGGCGGGAAGCACTACTGTGTTTGGGTGGCTGGCCCGCAGTACTCGACAGGAGGAGTACTTCAGCAGTCTTAGGTTAGTGAGCAGTACCTCGGAGTCGTGATAGGACCACTGTACACTCTAGAGACGGAGCTCTTCAGCAGTTACGGTTTCGATAATGAAAATCCTGGTTTGAGCTGAGACTTTTGACCTTTGTGTTTCCTCATGATTGAGATGGGTTACTTGATAACTTAGGTATATGTATGGGCATATACCTGGGTAGTGGTTATCCGTTGATCTCATGATTCTTGTGTTTCCTCATGACTGAGATGAGTTACTTGATAACTTAGGTATATGTATGGCCATATACCTAAGTAGAGTTTATCTGTTGTGATCTTCTTGTGGTTATCCTTGTTGGTTTTAGTGAGACCTTGAGGGTCTCGGGGTCCCTACTGAGTATCGTTATACTCACCCCTGCACGGGCTATGCCCGCACCTCGTTGTGTTGGTTGCAGACGACGGCCAGTACTGGCAGAGGCCGAGTGTTCGAGGACTGGACGGTACCTGGAGGTGGACTATACGACGAGGCGGTACCCAGAGGCAGACCACTGGGCGGGACATACTCGGAGCAGACGGCGGGACCCGAGGAGCAGAGGAGCTATCTGTACCCACCCTTCAGGTGGGATTTCCAGTGGACATCTCAGCGTAGCAGCTTTACTTTTCAGTCGCTGTTTTCCCTTTCGAGTTGTACTTTACAGTTGGGCTTGTATTTCCGGCCCCTTTTTACTTTTCAGCTCTTCTTTTTGTACTTAGTGTTTACTTCCGCTTATACTCTGTGGTGCTTGTTTTCTTTTATAAAGGCAATGCCTTCCCAGTTATCGGGATTTTACGCCTTTGGTGCTAGTCGCCAGCCCCTGGCCTATGGAAGGCGGGCTTGGGGTAGTCACGGCACGGGCCCCGAGGACGGGTCGTGACAAATTGGTATCAGAGCAGTTCGGTTCTACCGCAGAACTTATAACTCTGATGTTTCTTTCTGTGAAGCAATAGTGTTGAGAGTACCGAGTGTGGTTTTTAGTTCAGGGAGTCCAGTGTTGGTGCGGGCGGCCGACGTATCCATACACCAGGACCCTGACAACTGATTTCCGACTTTGTGCACGAAAACACTGATTGCGTGTGTGTTTTCAAAGGTTTTTCCCCTTAAAACAGCTCAAACCAGGTCAGCTCACCAGGTATAATCGTTTGATCGTGTTACGTTGTTTCTTTCAGGATGGCCCCACGACGGCAGCCAGCTAGGGTTCTGAGAATTGAACGTGACGACAGCCCACCGAGCGACGAGGCCTCGGTGCAGGGCCCTTTGTCAGCAGTGGCACCGGCGGTAGCTCTACCTGCCGAGCCCCCGATGCTTCCAGCAGCAGCCGCTGACGATGCACGTCGCCTCAGCGCACTGCATGAGTTTCAGCGCCAGCGACCGCCCAGGTTTCGCGGGGAGACGGATCCCCAGGCTGCAGAGGACTCGCTGGAGGCAGTGGTACGAGTGTTTAGGCTAGTGAGGACACCGACAGACTTCATGGTGATCTTTGCTACCAGCCTCCTTCAGGCAGCAGCAGGTAGGTGGTGGAGCCACTTGTTTCAGTTTTGCGATGAGATGAACTTCGCATGGGAAGACTTCGAGACCTTCTTCAGGGTGGAGTTTGTGCCAGTATCTCTACACCCCGAGCGTGTACAGGAGATTCTGCCCTTGCCGCGTGTTTTTCGATCAGAAGCCGAGTCATCTGTGGGCAGTAGACAGATGATGCAGAGGTCCAGGAGGACCAGACCAGCAGTTGGGTGATCTCGGGTTTTAGGACCGGTGGTGCGGGGCACCCGAGGTGGGGTCAGAGCCAGGCGTTCCAGAAACGGACAATGTTACTCCTGTGGCGGAAAGGGTCACCTGGCACGTGACTGTCCGACTCCTCGATCCGCAGGCTTGGAGGGAGCCACCGAGGTTGAGGCAGCGACAAATGCTGGAGCTCTGGGAGCAGGTGGACAGGGGAGGAACTAGTGGATACGTCTTTTGTACTTCTAGTTCCATGTTGATGTTGCTTTTGTGTAGCGTCTTGTAATATGAGCTGCAATAATAAAAGACGCATACCTTTGTGATGTTTTCTTTCCTGTCCTCTTTTGTGATGTTACTAAGAGGTTCCAGTTGACTGTTGACTTGACCCTCACTTGTGAGACATCTACTGGAGGAGACCCAGTTACCACACACTGATGCCGACAGTGTGACTCAACCCTTGGAGGCGAGAGTAACGGTTGGATCTCTTAGTAGTAGCGTCGAGGCCTTACGACGTCATCCTTGGTATGGATTAGTATCATCCATGTTAGGATTGACTGTTTTAGGCAAAGAATGTGGTTCATCCAGGGGATGATACCAGGTTTCTCTTATCGGCAAAGAAGAAATCTTGCAGCTCTTGTGGGACCAGAGATGGTCCGGGCCACGTCAGAAGAGGTCCATGTCATCCAGGAGCGGATGAGGATAGCACAGAGCCGGCAGAAGTCATACGCTGACAGGAGGCGGAGGCCACTAGAGTTCGAGGATGGTGACCACGTCTTCTTGCGGGTCTCACCTCGACGTGGTATTCGAAGATTTGGCCGAGGCGACAAGTTATCTCCGCGCTTCATCGGACCCTTCCAGGTCCTCAGTAGGGTTGGTGAGGTGGCTTATCGCCTGGCTCTACCACCTCAGTTGCACCGGGTGCACGACGTCTTCCACGTGTCTCAGCTGAGGAGATACGTGCACGACCCGACGCACATCTTTGACCATGGGAAGCTTGACGTTGACGATGGGGTGACTTTTACGGAGGTTCCGGTGGAGATAGAGGATCGACAGGAGCGGGTCCTACATGGGCGATCGATTCCTCTTGTGCGCAACAGATGGCGGCACGGGAATCTCCAGGAGAGCACATGGGAGCGGGAGGCTCAGATGCGTGCTCAGTACCCTCTTTTGTTTCCCTAGTTTTTGTTGTATCTTTACGGGGACGTAAAGCCCTGAGGTGGGAGTAATGTAAAGACCCGTAAAATTCAAGGGAAAGTTTTTCTTAATTTTCTTTAGAATTTTACAAGAGCGCGGTTTCAGACGGCACCTGATTCCGAGGTCCGGAGTGCCCGGAATTAATTTCCGAAGTTTGGCTCGGGTACGTTCAGTGAACGAACGAGCGGGTTTTTCCTAACTTTTGATCCGGTGCTCGGAATTGAAATCCGAGGGCACCGATGAACTCGTAGCGCCGATATTCGCTTAAAGAGACCTTTTCGGGAGTTGCGTTTGTTGCGGGTTGAAAGTTATGTTTTGGGGTTTTCAGTTGAGTTAAATAAAATTTGTGTAAGACAAATTTTATTTTTAGTTTGTTAAAAACCTACCTAAGGGGGTTGGAAGTGGGACCCACACCCACTTAACCTCCCTTGGGAGGATTAAGTGTGGTGGGGCCAACACTAACCCCTAGACTTTTCAAATTCCCTTAACCCCCTCTTAATTGACTTAAGTTACTTAATTAATTTTGGGGGTTAAACTCTTTTGAATTTCAAACTTTTGAAATTCTTTTATGTTTTGTAATAATAAAATAAGATGTTATCTTATTTTATTTTGGGTTGATCGTTTGTCTTCTTGAGAGGTGGAGAGCTCCTCTTCTACTTCTTCAAACTCAACGAAGAACGCGAAGAACGTCGTTCTTCAACGAAGAACTTCTCCGCCGAAGAACACGATCCATTCGCGACGCCGTATCCGCGACGCGACGTACTTCTTCTGCGTCATCTCTTCCGCGACGTTTTTCCGCGACGAACGCCATCGACAACGACTCTTCCTCCGACGTCAAAGGAATCGACACCGATATTCCACGACTACGTCAACGTGTGATTATCGAGGTAGGGGTTCTTGAGTTCGTTGTTTACTTTATTATTTGACTTTCCTCAAGACTTGACGTAGAACGCTCAAGTTCCGACGAAGAACGCCGCTCCGCTCTTCTTCGTCTTCGGTGTCAACAAGAGAGAACACCACACCTTCCTCTTCTTCGGACAACCTTCGTCGGCGTGCAAGTTTCGCCAACGACGTATCTCTTTAGGCATATCTCTTCGTCAACGGATTTGACGAACGACGACCGCGACGCCCGACCTCCGCGACGCCGTCTTCCGCGGAACGTAGACGATTCTTCGAATCTTAAACCCGAGGTAGGGGATGTTGATTTAATATTTAATTATCTCATTCTTGCTCATGGTTCGTATGACTAACGTGAGGATGTTGTTTATTTTAAGATGCGTTATTGCTTAACGTGAGGGGGGCCGGACCGCATGAACACGGCCGAACCCCCTCCATCGTTCATGTTGTTTAATCTTGCGGGCGGAAGCAAGGTTGCGTGGTGCCGTCGCACCACGCGGATAATTGCACGTTCAACTTACGCGATGCCGTCGCGCGCGCACCTTGGAAGAAACAACAAGAACGCGACGCCGTCGCGCCGCGTTGAATGATTATCGAAGTACGGCAAAGGGGCGCGGTGCCGTCGCACCGCGCCGGACGACGAACGCCGCGGCCGGTTCCGGGCCGCGGCGGGACGAAGAGACCGCGGCCGGTTCCGGGCCGCGGCGGAAGAGGAGACCGGCGGCCGGGCCGCCGGCGTCGGAAGCCGAAGAGGGGACCGGAAATTTCCGGTCCCGTTGAAGAAAACCGGCCGGCCAGCTGGCCGGCCGGAAGTCATTAAAACCGGGGAAATAAATTCCCCGGCCGTATTAATAAAACCCCCTCTTTAAGAGAGGGGGCGGTTCTTTGAAGGAGGGGGGGGGGGGGGGAAACCGGCCCCCTCGGATCCGCACAAGCAGGCCCCCTCATGTGAGGGGGCGGTTTACTTAAAAAAAAATCGGCGCGGCTAAGCCGCGCCGCCAGAAGAAAACGGGGGCTTAGCCCCCCGCGTGCGCAGCCCCCTCGCGGCGCCTGGCCGCCGCGGCCCGCCGCGCCGCCGCGCCGCCGCCCGCCGCCGCCGCCGTCCGCCGCCGCCGGCCACCGCGCCGCCCAGGGGGGGGGGTCGGGCCGGGTCGGCCCGGACCCGGACCCCCCCGTTTCGAACCAGTTTTGGTTTTTGGCTCATAACTTGAGCCTCGGACCTCCGAATGACGAACTGTCTGCGGAAACACGATCCTTGGATCGAGACGGTCGTTTCGGTATATCGCACTCAAGGTTTCGGATTACTTTGAGTTCGGTCGGGTTGGTTCGTTCACGAAACCAACCGGACCTTCGGAGCGGAAACGCTCATATCTTGAGCCACGAACGTCCGATTGACGCGCCGTCAGTCGCGTTGCGTTCCTCTTAATGAGACGGATCTTTTGGTATACTCCGCCCGAGGTTTGGACGCAGGTGGAGTACGGTCGGGTTGGTTTTGCCTTAAAAACCAACCGGGCCCCGGAGACGAAAATGCCAATAACTCTCAGACCGGGCGTCCGATCGACGCACCGTCTGTTGCGTTGAGTTCCTGTTTACGATACGGAACTTTTGGTATACTCCGCCCGAGGTTTGGACGCAGGTGGAGTACGGTCGGGTTGGTTTTGCCTTAAAAACCAACCGGGCCCCGGAGACGAAAAAGTCAATAACTCACAGACCGGGCGTCCGATTGACGCGCCGTCTGTTTCGTTGACTTCCTCTTGATGAGACGGAACTTTTGACATACTCCGCCCGAGTTTTGGATACAGTCGGAGTATGGCCGGGTTGGATTGTACCCGAAATCCAACCGGGCCCCTGGAACGGAAAAGCTGATATCTTTCAGACAGGACGTCCGCTTGACGAGCCGTCAGCAGCGTTGGTGGTTACGTTGAGTAACGGTCCCTTTGAGTTTACCCTATGGGAGTTCGGGGTATAGTTGAGATACGGCCGAGATTGGTTCGCACTCGAAACCAACCGGGCCCCTGGGACGAAAAGGCTAATAACTCACAGACCGGGCGTCCGATCGACGCGCCGTCTGTTGCGTTGAGACCCCTGTGACGAGACGGACTTTTGAGACACTTCTTCGTGGGACTTTGAGATACTTGGAGTATCGACCTGTAGCTCGTGGAGCGGACCCTCCCAGTGACGAGCGTGCGAAGTACGGAGACCGTGTAGCTGGCTGAGACCTGACGACTGCTTGACCGACTCGACTTGGAGTGAGTCGACTAGCCCAGTGGACGGAGCACTACTTTCTGAGGTGCAGACCCATGGCGGACGGAGCACTACCTGTGTGACAGTGCAGACCCGCGGTGCTCGTCCGGAGAGTACCTCAACAGGCTACTAGGGGGTGTGCACTACGGAGTTTGGGTGACATACCTCGGCGGGAAGCACTACTGTGTTTGGGTGGCTGGCCCGCAGTACTCGACAGGAGGAGTACTTCAGCAGTCTTAGGTTAGTGAGCAGTACCTCGGAGTCGTGACAGGACCACTGTACACTCTAGAGACGGAGCTCTTCAGCAGTTACGGTTTCGATAATGAAAATCCTGGTTTGAGCTGAGACTTTTGACCTTTGTGTTTCCTCATGATTGATATGGGTTACTTGATAACTTAGGTATATGTATGGGCATATACCTGGGTAGTGGTTATCCGTTGATCTCATGATTCTTGTGTTTCCTCATGACTGAGATGAGTTACTTGATAACTTAGGTATATGTATGGGCATATACCTAAGTAGAGTTTATCTGTTGTGATCTTCTTGTGGTTATCCTTGTTGGTTTTAGTGAGACCTTGAGGGTCTCGGGGTCCCTACTGAGTATCGTTATACTCACCCCTGCACGGGCTATGCCCGCACCTCGTTGTGTTGGTTGCAGACGACGGCCAGTACTGGCAGAGGCCGAGTGTTCGAGGACTGGACGGTACCTGGAGGTGGACTATACGACGAGGCGGTACCCAGAGGCAGACCACTGGGCGGGACATACTCGGAGCAGACGGCGGGACCCGAGGAGCAGAGGAGCTATCTGTACCCACCCTTCAGGTGGGATTTCCAGTGGACATCTCAGCGTAGCAGCTTTACTTTTCAGTCGCTGTTTTCCCTTTCGAGTTGTACTTTACAGTTGGGCTTGTATTTCCGGCCCCTTTTTACTTTTCAGCTCTTCTTTTTGTACTTAGTGTTTACTTCCGCTTGTACTCTGTGGTGCTTGTTTTCTTTTATAAAGGCAATGCCTTCCCAGTTATCGGGATTTTACGCCTTTGGTGCTAGTCGCCAGCCCCTGGCCTATGGAAGGCGGGCTTGGGGTAGTCACGGCACGGGCCCCGAGGACGGGTCGTGACACCGTTACTAGTCTATCATACTATTCTACTCCATACTTTGTAAAATTTTTATGATTATTCTAACAGTCATATTTGCTAACTTTAATGCTTCTGACTTAATTAATGCTTATTGTAGACATATTAGGAGACCATATCTTGACAGTACAAGGTATGAGAAAGATTTCACGTGATGTACTTAATCCTATTTTCAGACCTCAAATATGAAAGAGAAGACCTAGGAAGAAAGATATATAGAGGAACAGAGAAAAATGAGTAATGCAAGTCCAGAAGTTAAATGCACAAGGAAGAAATTACTGAAGAATAAGGAAGAACCATTCGATCACCTTCACTACGAACCCCAAGAACTTCAAGAAGATCATTTTGGAAAAACAACTTGAGGCTGCCTTCTGTGTCTCATAAACTTTCAATCAACTCAAGAAGCAGAACACTCAATTCTTGAAAGCTAGTACCTGGAGTTGCGACACTCTATTTTTGAGACAACTTCCAGAGATAGACTCAAACTTAAAATTCTTCACTTCAAGGAGTCAAGAGATGAACTAAAAAAACATAGAGCCTTCTAAACTCTATCTCATCATAATTTCTCTATTGTGTTTCTTCTATTTTAAATTTCTGAGAAGTGTGTCTGTCTGCTTCACACACTTTCTTCTGTGCTTGAACTAGAGGATATTGAATATCCTTACATCAAACCTCACTTACATTTTGTTCCCACGTAAAACTGTGGAAGAGACCGTGTGTGGTCTGTATTGTTTGTCTTTCCCATGAAGAATAGTGGTAGAGGGTGTGAACCCTAGACAGTCTGTGAAAACTGTTGTAAAGCCAGATACAGGCTGTGTATCAAGTTTATTGTTAATATAAACTTCTTGGTGGCAGGTGATCACCAAGTGGAGAGGATTAAGTCTCATCTTGAGACTGAACCTCCCGTTTAACTTTTCTGTGTTCTATATTTTGTTTTACTCTGTTTTATCCTTTTTCTACTGCTTATTTCTAAAATACAAATCTGTTTTGCATTCACTTTGATAGTTAGTTTAGGTAAGTGTGTGTATGTGTTTAATTAATTAAACTTGTTTAAAAAGTTGAAGAAGTGTTATACACTAATTAAACTGAGGAATAATCACACTTTGAGAAACCTATTGACTAATTAGACATCTATATCTCCACTACCTTAATTAACTGGGTCATTTTCAAAATTTGGGGGATATTTATAATAAAATTCTTTAACAGAAATTTTAAGTAGGAACTCAATTCACCCCCTCTTGAGATTCCACTCTAAATAGTATAAATATTCTCAAAAACATTCTAATGTAATTTTATTGTAATAAAATTAAGGTTCAATTTGCATGATCTCTCTTGACTTCATCCCTAGAATGTTACTATATTTTATAAGATATTTACTCTCAAAATCCTTGACCAACTGCACTTTCATCTCATCAATCCTCTACATACATTATATGAGAATGAGTATGTCATCCACATATAAAAATAATATAATGCATGCATCACAAAAATACTTGAAATAGAAGCATTAATCCATGACACACTGTTTGTATACATTTTTACTCATGAATTCATCAAAATTATTGTTCCAATACCTGGGTTACCACTTTAACTTATATAATGTTTTTTATATTTTTCACACCAGACCTATCATGAACCAATCTAGATACCCAAGTACACTGATAACCGATTTGAATCTCACATAGCCCGAAGAGCATTCTTGATCCCCAAAGGTTGGAGAATATAACCTAACATAAATAATAAGTCAAACAGAATGATTTTTTCACAAGAATAAACAATAAAGTTATAAAAATGAAATAAAAAATACATAGTGGGTATTCCAAACACTTATTAAGGACAAAAGTACCAAAAAAAGATAGATGAAAAACCCAAATAGTGAATCATCCAAAAGAAAATGGAACAACATCCAAAAATTCAAATTCTCAAAATCCCTATATAATAAGTGAACCATAGATCCATTGGTCACCACCATCATAGAAGGCCCCATGGATCCAACACACCCACCACCCCCAAGTGGCACTTTCCCTTATAAGATCCTATTTTTTTTATCACAAGGTAACAATCCTTTAAATTTCAGTTTAAACCTTTATTTTTATTTAAATAAAAGTTATTAAGAGTTTATGTAATGGTTTGATAGGGTTCAAGTCTTGTTCGGAGGTAAAATATCCAGTGTTTGGAGAAAAAACTTGAGGTTCACGATTAGTAGTAACCACGCGACTCAACTATGTGACCCTTTTCTATAGGGGAATTGTTTAGAAAACTACATGAGGTAGGTAGCATGGCCATGTGAAAATATTCAGACATGTCACATATATGAAACACATAGTTAGCGCACAATTTATTTAACCGTTCACTTAACCTTGTGAGGGGGTGGAGTAATTGGAAAGTGATCATGCAAGAGCTGAGAATAGTTTGGAAACCTGTGTGCCAAACTGTGCAAGGGGGTGTTCCACTTAGAATGTGATGGCGCATGGTTTGGTCAACTGTAAAACCAAACCATGCACCCTTTAAAAATATGTGAAATGACATTTTCACCCATCATTCTATTTAACTTAATCCTCCCTTTTTCTTTTCCATTCGCACTTCACCGATCCCCATTTATAGAGAGATCTCTTCCTCCTATAAGCTAGTATTTAAGCCATATCTCTCATATGATTTTAGATTCAACTATAATTCATCTCATTGAATTCATTTCAGCAAGTTCTTCAATAATCTTTCTTCTTTTCTTCATTTATCTCACCATATCGAATTCTTAATATGTGAAAGATAATATACCCTATTTCTGGGGTATTTTTCTATTTCTTTGATTTCTCCCATCCTAGCTTGAATCTGAATCCAATACTAGATGAGGAGTCATCTTCCAAGCTAAGGTAGGTGGTATAGTTCTTTTTATCTAAAATTATTTACATTTATATTATGCATTGTCATAACTTGTTCTAGACCTTCCGTTTGATTCCTCTTAATTGTATAGTTAACTAAATAAATGGACATCACCATGTTTAGGATATTATTTTCAACCTAAATTCATCATCAATGTATGTATACCTTGTCATGATCCACCCCTTTGGGTGTGTCTCTTTTATAGGTGCTTAAGATTTATGTTTTGAAATAAAATCAAACCACCAATTGAGGTATACTGATTTGGCCATTATGAATGAAATGTAATTTGAATAAAACAAATGGAGAATGGTAGGACATGTTTCTAGGACCTTATTTCTCCTTGTTTATAGCTTTAGTTATTTTTATGAATTGAATGGACCAATTTAATTAAGTGAATTGTTAAATGGTATGGGTCTATCGTTAGCCCATTACCAACCAACATGTCATGCTATTGGTGATAAAAGGGATCTGACTTGGATGAACTTGGATGGGATCATTGATAATTGTAAATTAAATTAATTATAATTGGATTATATCATGATGGGGGTGATATATGGATTCTTATATAGAATACCTTGGATTAGATCACTGGGAGGATGGATTTTATATTATTCCCCGAGTGATACTTGGTCTCCTAAGTGGAATACCTTGGATGTGATTAGAGGGAAATTCCATTGTACCATGCCATGAGTGATACTTGGTTGCTTAAGTGGATTAAATTGGATAGGCTCAATGGGAAATGTATTTATAACATGCCTAGAGTGATACCAAAGTTCCTAGTGGAACACCATAGATAGAATCTTGAGGTGATGTGTTTTTATAGTATACCTAGATCGATACCTAGATTCTCTATGTGGTTTTCCTAGGGAGGTCTCAGGTTGATAATATGGCTAAATGATGCATATTTTAAGTCAAAGAACAAACTTGGATTCACTTAATGCTTTAGATACACAATTTTCTTGATTTATATTTGACTACTAGGTCTAAATTACCATGGGATTTATTAACACTTTATATGATTCTTATCAACTATGGATTCCTTGGCTACGAGCCTTGGGTCTTGAGCCTATAATAAAAAGAAACTAGAAATGAATAAGACCTCAGAGATATTATAGATTAGGCCAAAGTAGGTAGTATCAGATAGGTGACCCATGGGAGACCCAGACTGACTTGGTTATTTCTATATTACATTTACTACTTTTATTATTATCCCTTCACACTGCTCATTATATATTCATGGACTGGATAGTTCTAGATACCATTTTTGGTGGCCTACTAAGTTTATCTCACACCCTATTCAGGCCACTGAATGGTACTCAAACATACTTCATGGATTCAGGTGGGAACAAAGGGAAGTGTCCTACTATTGATGTCATATTTTCTACACTAGGATGGAGTTCAAGGGTAGTGGACCGAGCTTATACTCATGATTCTATTAGAGATATCTTTTGATCTTTTTTTCATTTTTATATAGAATATTATATATGCATGTTGCTATGTTTCTATATAATCCCATTATTTATAGCATACAAAAACGACATTATTTGTTTATGATATTGGTTATTGCTTCTACCTATTTATTATATCTGAATTATTTATGCTTATGTGGTTATTTTATTATACTTTTTTCATAGTTTTCTATCATTGTTTACCACTATGCTACACTCTGATCATGAGGGTATAGTCTCCCCATCGTACCATCGTTGACCCTTTATGATAGTCAAAAACCTTTAGTGTAATGGGAGGTTCTCTTAAGGCCATTTTTTCAATTGATTTTGGTTATTTATGAGTGAACCAAGCCCCAAAAATTACATCCTTTTTCCTAGACCTGAAATAACGTAATCTAAAAATTCCTGAAGGAAAAGGTAGGGTGTGTGCAAAAAAAGCCCAGTAGGATTTCATAATATCTATAAAAAAATTAATTCTAATAAAGTTGATTAAATATATACCAAAAATAGGTTTAAATAAACATTTATTATAAAATATAAAGGATATGAATAAATTAGTTCAATAAACACTGGTATTTAATAATCAAATCAATACAAGAACCATAGTCATATGACCTGAGATTAGTTAGTTTCTTGATCTAGGATCTGTGAACTACTCAATCAATTAACATGGATAAAGTGTTCAAATATTCCTTAGCCTCATGCTATTAGGATATAATTAGTTAACAACCCATCAGGGAGAAATCATTTCAAACTTAGTTTAGCTAGACCTATCATCGTAAATCCATTACTATGGAGTCATAGTCCCATCATACTTTTCATAATCACCCACCAACTACTCAGTCTCACATGCGATTTCAATCAATCAATAAATCATGGGGAAATCATTCATTTCTATTCAATTCAACATTCATAGTTCAGAATCCCAATTTCAAGTTAACACACCATATCAATTTCAAAACCAAAATAGAGGTTTAATCAAGTTAATGCCTTTCAAAATAATATTTCATTTAAATCCATTATTCTCTAAAATCAACATCAAATAATTTCAATCATTCAATTCTCAAAACCACAACATATTTTTGAATCCTTTGAAAAAAATATGTTTTTATTTCACAAATCCCATTTCTTTAAAATCAATTATCAAAATCATTACAATTCAAGGTTTAAAAAAAATTTGAAAATACATTTCAATTCAAGAAAGTAATCAAGGTTTAAATTATAGGTAAAATCATTACAGATCCACCTACCTTTAGGTCACACAATCAAACAATCAATCACCCAAAACAGGAATTGAAAATAGATAATTGAATGTGAGTGATATCAAAGAAGAATACCTAGAATAAAGATCCCTAAAATAAATATTTAGATCCACTAAAAACATGAGGATCTTTCAATCTCTAAGAAGGTGAGATAATATAAAGGGGGAATTCAAAATTAGAGAAGATTCACTTACTTAAGGTAGATCAGTTTCATCCACCAACACTTTGATATGAGAAAAAGAGAGGCTGGAGGGTCCAAATTACCTCTTGAGAGACTCCAAAATCCAAAGGACCAGATTAGGTTCGAATTAGAGGTGTTTAGAGGTTATAAATGGGGTTTTAGGATTTTAATTAAAAATTTTGGGTGATTAAAAACCCATTTACATGTTTTGATGGGTTAGGCTAGAAAGTTAGTACTAAACATGCACCCTCACTAGGTTTCTGGAAAGGCCTCACGATTTAGACACATGGTTAGAGAAACTATGCACCAACCATGATAACTAACACTATCTAAGGACACACATTTTGGAGGGGATGTTTTATGACTTTAACTATTCACGCGACACCCTCTTGATCCCCCAAATGGGGAACAAGGTTTTCTAGGATAAATCGTATAGTTTTCCATAACCATGAATGACCTAAAAAAGTTTCAAAATTCTCCAAAAAAAACTCCATAAATGACTCAAAAAAATAAGAAAAAAATATGATTAAAACAAGGGGTTAAAAGTACCCAAAATTTAGTAATATGATGTTACAATATCCCCACTATTAGAAATTTCTACCCCCAAAACATCTATCAATAAGACTCAATGTTAAATAGATCAGGCAACCACTCTCTCATTAGTGCCTTAGGTTCCCAAGTCTCATGATTATTAGAACCATGTTTCCAAATCACCTGAACCAAAGGAATAGACTTCCCATGAATAACCTTCATCTTAGAATCAACAATCTGAACTAGATGTTTGATAAAAAATAAACTAGGTTCCATATCATTGTATTCTCAGCTTAAGACATGATATGGGTTTGAAATATACTTTCTGAGATATGATAGGTAAATCATGTTATGAATCAACTAAGGTTTAATGGAAAAAATGGTAATCCACCTTTCCAATTTTCTCAAAAATCTCAAATGGTCTCTCATATAATGATGCAATATTTTCTTGTTTTCTAAGATTTCAGTGACTCAATTGAGGTGAAAATATCAAAAATATCTTGTCACCAATTAAAAACTCAAAATGGATTTTATGATGATCAATATTTTTTTAATAGATCTAATCCATCACCATTCTATGATGAATCAACTAAATATTTGATTTCATCTCTTGAAATGTACTTGGACCAACTAGAGAATCTTTACAAATATCTGACAAACACAACATAGATTTACATAGATAACCATACAAGGCCTAAAAATGTGCTATTATGATATCCAACTAGTAACTGGTTTTATATGAAAACTAAACTAGTCCTAAGTTGCTACCCTAAGCTCCACCACAGTCAAGAACACAAGAAATAATAATTTATTTTAAGATCTATATAGCTCATTATTTCTAGACATTCATCTGTGGATGATATGTTGTGATAAAACTAGCCCAATATCCCATTTCTTCCTAGATGCCTCTCCAAAAAACATTAAGTATAAAAGATGAAACTCCATGAAATCAGATGTTCTTTTTTACATACAAACTTCCCAAGTCCAAAACTTAAATTATATCACAAATGGGGATAAAGTGATTCAATTTGGTCATTTGATCAATCATTACCCACATCATATTATTACCTTGAGGGGTGTGTAGTAACCCAACCATTAAATCCATTCAAATCTCATCCCAATTCCAAGTTGACATTAGAAGGGGCTAAAGAAAACTTGAAGGTTTTTGGTGCTCAAACTTGAACTGTTGAAAAGTATAACAATGATAAACAAAATAGATGATATATCATCTCATACCTAGCCACCAGAATCATTACCAAATTTCATAGAACATCTTCGGGGTTCCAGGGTGTAACTCCCACTAGTAATTATTAAAACCACCCACCACAACCTTTCTCATGGGAAAATGTATGACCTATCAGTTTCAGAAACATAGAATACCCTCAGAAGAGAATGACCACTCATCGATGGTGTCCCCAACATAAAGAGAGTCCCTAAAGTGACAAAATTCATCATCGAGCCACTACACTAAAATAATCATCTCAAGAAGAGAGGAGGTCAACTAGACACTAGTTAAAACAACCTCAATCACTTTCTCCCGAACTCCCAAATGCATACTAGAAAAGAGAGTCATTAAGTTCCCCTCAGATATGATTATTTTATGGTTTGGGTAATAAGTTTCCTTCTCAAGGAATCATCAATGACATTACCCTTACCACGGGTGTAGGAAATGTCAAAATAAAAATATTTTAGGTACTCCACCCATCACCTCTGATGAAGATTCAAATATTTTTGAGAGAAAATATAACTTAGTATTTTGTGATCAGAATAAATGACAAAACTTTCTTTGAAGAGGAAATTACATTAAATATCAAGATGATGCATCACAAATACAAGTTCAATATCATGGGTATGATAGTTCTTCTTGTGTGTCCTAATCTATCAAGAAAAAAAGACACCACATGATCACCCTGCATGAGAACCTAACCTAAACCTGAACCTCATGCACCATAAAACACCACATAGACCTACCCAATGTTTAGAAGAGTCAACACTAGGGAATAAGTAAAAATGAATTTAAACTCATAAAAATAATTATGAAATCTCAAATAGCATAAAAAATTTACTCCTTTCATAGTGAGTGAGGTCATCAGAGAAGAAAAATTTGAAAAATATTTAACAAACTGGAGATAATACCAAACTAATCCCAAGAATCTAAAAATATTGAAAACATTTCATGATTATTCCCATGTCATAAAAATCTTAACCTTATTAAAATCAACTTAAATACTATGTTACGAGATCATGTGTCCCCAGAACATCACTTTTAGAATCTAGAAATTACATTTTGATATCTTGATATAAAGTTGGTGATATATCAAAATTTATAGAACTACTCTCAGTTGACACACATGATTCTATTAGGTTTTAGAGTAAACTAATATTTTATTCACAAATACCACCATGAATGTGTCAAGATACACAAGGAATATCTTATTCACCAGTTCCTAAAAAATGATGGAGCATTGGTCAGACCAAAAGACATAATGAGGTACTGAAAATTACCACACCTACTTTGGAAGGTGATCTTTGGGATATCAGATTGTTTGATTCTCAAATAGTGATAACCAACCCAATATCAATCTTCAATAACCACTTCTCCCCTTTTGAATGATCAAATAATCATTGACATGAGGTAATGGATATTTTTTCTTTACTGTGACTCAATTGAGTTTTAGGTAATCAATGCAAAGGTGAAAGGTTCCATTAGCCTTATTTGTAAAAAGTATAGGAACCCCCAAAATGACACACTTGGGAGAATAAATCCTTTAACCAACAAATCAACCACCCAATTCTTTAACTCCTTCAATTCAGCTAGTTCTATGCAATAAGAATAAATAGTGTTAGGCTACCAAGTAAATAGATAACTCTACCACCCTTACCATTGGAAATCTAGAATAATAAGTTGGAAACACATTAGGAAACTCAAAGAACACTAGAAGAAGATAACCACTCAAGGATTATTGATCCAGATCAAAATAAAACACACATATCACTCCAACCAACTTTGAAATAGGTTGTCCAAATATACATGATCTTGGGTCCCATTATCTTTGGAAAACACAACATATCCCCTCAGGAACATTATATGAGACCCATCAAAGATAACAATCAATTCAGGATTTATAGAAAATCAATCAATCCATCCTGAGAATGATATCTAGAGTGTTAATATTAAGAACCAGAAAATCCCAAATGATCCCAATTTATGTTAAATAGAAGACTAAAGAAAGGAATTTGAAAACCTATTCTCACTTTTTTTCAAGGGGTGTATCAATATCCACCACATAAAACATTATCTATATTGGAAGGTTTAGAAAATTCACAATATGAGTTGATATGAATGAATGAGATGCACCGATATCAAATAAAGGAGTCACTAAATATGAATCTATAGTGATGGTAGCTCTCAATATCATTGTACTCACATCATCTTCCTTTGGAGTCTGTTCCACTAAAGAAGCTTTTTTATATATGTTTGAAGTTAGAACCCCATAGTTCTTGAATCATCTGATCCCAACATGATAATTTTAGGATCTTATGAGACTATTCCACTCCACAAGGCATAAAATACATAATATAACTTCTATAAGTGGCTTGAGTGGCTACACAAACCATAGATCTTTAGTGCCTCAATACTAACTCAATTTGAATGAACGACCTTTACACATTGTAATAAAATAAATGGGACTCTCGATACCTTGTAGGAGGTCTCTATGATTCCTAATATCACGATCCACCATGAGACTCATCATGCTTTATCTTTACTTTGAAAAATCTAATATAAATACCATTGTGAGTAAGAGGAACTCCCATCAACTGTGACTTACCAGCCAGGTCAAGCTCATCCATCAAAGATCTATAAAGAACATTTACATAATAGGTGATATTTAATATAAAAAACTGAGATTAGATATCATATCAAAGATCAATCTCGAATCTTAGAGCCTCCAAATTTTCATTTTTCACTACCTCAATGGAAAACCAAACAAGTTCAACAAAGCTTTTTTCATACTGATTCATGGTTCTATCACCATGATAGAAACTGATAAATACCAAATAATTCAATAAAACCATGGATTATAGATTGAAATATTCCATGAGAAGAGTCTTTAAGTCTTTCCACTCTAAAAATTTATGTTTCTTTACTAACCATTTAATCCCACCACCTCCTGCTAGGCTGCTCAAGCTTTAAGGTAGAAAATTTCATCTTTATTAAATCATGTGTTTCAAGAACATGAAAAGAAGATCAATATTTTTCATCAAATGCTCTACCTCTTGAGGATCATTTGATCCTATGAAATTTGGTGGTTTCTATTAAATAAAATCTTGAGGTAAATTCAAATGTCTTCTTGGGGGTATGATACTACACAACATCAAAAGGAAACACAAAAACATCAACAATAATAAATAGATCATCAAATCAATCAAGGGATAAAGGAATATAAATTCAATAAATATAATTATTATTTTTATTTCAATATACTAAGATCAAATTTAGGAAATATTCTAGAATCAGACTAATTTATTCCTCAAAAATGACTTTCCAAAACACCCATGGTGACTCAAGGATTTCTATGATGAGAGATAGCCAAGAAATCGCTCATAACTACCCATTGAGTCCCAAAAATACTACCTCCCATCTACCAGGACATCCCAAACTACATACAAAAATCAAGGAGAGATAAAAAACTTAACACCTTTGATACCATTTTATTATGAATCAACCTGGATACCCTGGTACACTAATACCCAAGTCATAAGTGATATACCTCTAAGGGAATTACTGATCCCCATTGGTTGGCGACTAGCATATAACATTAATAAGAAGTCAAAGGGAACAATTTTTCCACAAGAAAAAACAAAAAAGATATAATAATGGAAGATAAGACAATAAAAAATCAGTATGAAAAACAATAATTAAGGAGAAAAGTACCACAAAAAGATAAATGGAAAGCCTAAAAAGTGTATCATTCAAAAGAAAATGACACAACATCCATCAAGAAAATGTCTCAAACCACTTGTGTAACAAGTGGACCATAGATCCAACAGTCACCACCATCACCCAAGGTCCTGTGAATCAAGAACACCCTTCATATCCAAGTGTTGATTTCCCATTTTCTGGACCATTCATAATGTAATCTACAAACATATGAAGGAAAAGGTAGGGTGTGAGAAGAAATATCCCAGTAAGATTTTACCAAATATTCTACAAGAAATTACAGAATAATTAAACCATTTATGCATCAGTTTAAATGAATATAAGACATAGAAAATCATTTTCATAATTTTAGTCAAAACATGATTTCTATTCAAGTAGATGACATATATATCAAAAAAATTCTTAATTAAACATTTATCATAAAATAGAACGGATATGAATAAAGCAGTTTAATAAACACTAATATGTCATAATCAAATCAACATAAGTACCATGGACATATACCCTGAGATTAGTTAGTTTTTGTCTCCAAGATCCTCACACTAATTATTCAATCAACACATATCAAATGTGCACACATACCTTATTCTCAGGCCATCAAGATATAATTAGTGAACACCCCATTGGGGAAAAAATCATTCCAAACTTGGATTAGTTATATCTTTAATCATTAATCAATTTATAGAGAGTCAAATTACCAATGTTATTGTATTAATCACCCACTAACTACTCAAGATCACATTTGATTTCAGTCAATCAATCAATCATGGGAAAATCATTCATTTCAATTCAATTCACCATTCATAGTTCAAAATACCAATTTTAAGTCTAAAATTCCACTTCAATTTCAAAAATAAAACATAGGTTTCCTTAGGTTCATGCCTTTAAAAATAATATTTCATTTAAATCCATTTTTCAAAATAATCATCATAAAATCATTTAAAACCATCTTTTCTCAAAATCAAAAAATATTTTTAAATCCTTTGAAAATATGATTTTATTTCAAAAATCCCATGCCTTTAAAATTAATCATCAAAATCTTAAAAACTCAAGGTTTAAAAAAATGTGAAAATAAGTTTCAATTCAAGTAATAAATCAAGGTATTAATTATAGGAAAAAGTATTATGGAACAACCTACATTTAGGTCCCACCATTAAAAGACTAATAACCCAAAATGGGAACTGCAAATAGAGAATCGATGGAAAAGGAGATAAATGAGGAATCCCAAGAAGAAAGATCCATTAAATCAATATTTAGATTCACCAACAACATTAGGATCCATTACTCTGTAAGAATTTTAAATATAGAAAAGGGACAATTATAAATGAGATAAGATTCACTTACTCGAGAGAGATCAATCACATCCACCAACACTTTGATTTTAAAAAAGAGAGGTTGGAGGATCCAAATCACTTCTTAAGAGCCTCCAAAATCCAAAGGACCGGATTAGGGTCAAATGGGAGGTGTTTAAAAGTTATAGTAGGTGTTTTAATATTTTAAATAAAATTTTTAGTGGATTAATAAATCGTTCACATGGTTTGCTGGGTGCACCCCCATGGTTGTATTGACCATGTGCCTAACCATGTTCCCTCACTGGGATTTCTGGAAAGGGTTCATGGTTTGGCTGCATGGTTAGACAAACCATTAAAAAACTATGAAAAAACCCACTATCCAAGGATACATAGTTTAGAGGGGAGGCCACACAAATTTCCCTAACTATGTTCCACCCTCTAGATATACTAAATGGGGAACCCAATTTTCTGGGCTAAACTACATAGTGGGACATAACTATGTTCCAACCAAGAAAAGATTCAAAAACTTTAAAAATTCTTTGAAAAACTCCAGAAATGACCCAAAACAAGACCCAAAAAAATTAATCAAAAAATGGGTTAGAAGTTCTTGAAATCTAGTAACAAGATGTTACAAGACATTCCTTTCCTAACTCAATAAATCCTTCAAGTTGAATTATATATTTTCCTCCTCAAATATCCATAAAGGAAAACAATCTTCACCTAAATTTTCTCAAAATGTAATTCCTTGGATGAAAAAATATTAAGAACCACCTATATAATGATAAACTTCACTATAGGTGTAAAAACTTCAATGAAATACACACCTTCATTCTACTAAAATCCTTCCAACAACATATTTACCTTGGACCTTCTCTTATAATCATGTTCTTCCTTGACCTAGTATATCCAATTGTTATTTAATTCTTTCGTTTCCTTATGGAAATGGAGTAAGATCCCATGTATCATTATCATGAAATGAAAAAAATCACCCACTTCATAGATAACTCCCACTTTCTTAACTCCTTTAACTGCATTTCCTCTTCAAAGCATTCAGGCTCTCCACCATAAATCAAAAACAAATAGTGTGAGGATGATGAATACCTTTGCATGGTTATTCTTATCCTTTTTGATCTACTCAACTCCACTTGAGGTGTAGGATTGAATGGTTATGGTTTCACATGATAAAGTACTCATTCAAGTTACACTTTCTCCTGGTTCTCTAATTTTTTATTTATAATGTCACTCTAACTGCATGATTGTCCTTGTATATGACTCATTTATTAAATATCATATTCTAGATTTTTATGACATTATTATTCTCATCATCCCAAAATTTATATACAAACTCCTAAACACTATATCCAATAAAGAAAAATGATTTAGACTTAGCATAAATCTTCCAACTTATATCAATATATATTTTCCAAAAAACAAATGCTTGATCAATGAGAAATTGTTACCTCCTTTCTTAACCAGAGGTCCTCGGGTATACAATCCCCTATCAGTATAAATGGACTTTCATTGATGAGATATTATTCCATATTCACTATATCTTCCCAGAAGGTCTTGTGTAACCCCGAGTGTAGTCTCCTACTCTCAACATGTTCATTTAACATTCTACACATTATTTTAGACAAAATTTTCTATTGTGGTGTACCTGAAAAAGTATTCTTCCACCAAATTACATTATTAGAAAAAAATTTCCTAAATTATTTACTTTCATACTCTCCTCTATTGTTAGATCTCAAAAATTCCATCCTTGATCCTAAGTCATTATCCACCAAAATCTTCCACTTTTGAAAAATTGAAAATATATTAGATTTTTTTAGAAAGTAAACCCATATCTTCCTCATTGATTCATTATTAAATGTTACATAATATTGTGACCCTCTAAGGGAAAGTACAGGTGAAGGGCCCCAAAAATTATCATGCATTAGGTCCAACTTCCCAACCATTAATGTTCTACTACATTTTATAAAATATAACTTAGTTTTCTTTCAAAATACATAATCTTAACATAATCCAACTTACACTATCTTCATCTTCAATGACGTTCCTTTTATTGCTAATACCTTCACCCCCTTCTCAATCATGTCGACTAACCTATAATTCCAGAGTTATGAATCCTTATAGAATTTGTTTTTTCAATCATTTTCATGAAATTTTATATCATATTGTATAGGGTTAAACTCTTTACTTCACAAACTATGAACATATCTCCCTTAGTAATTTTAGATGCACCACCAGTGAACATGGTTATAAATCACACATCATTAAGAGTCCTAAAAAAAGATTCCTTATTTTTCCAGGGATATATGGTACACTTTATAGAATGAGAAAAATTTCAATGTTGTTCTTAATCTATGCATCACACTTTCCCACAATTTGAAAGGGATTATCATCATTAAAATGCATCTTTCCAAAATTTCCCAAAACACATTTTTCAATAAACCCTTATCTGATATTGAATAGAAGGGTTACTCTAAGTCTAAATTCCAAGACTCCATAGGGATATCCACACTCATCAAGAAGACATCATTAGGTCCTTCAACTATAGTGTTTACCAAATTGGTTTTAGGTGACTTCTGTTTTTCTCTTCAATCCTTATTAACATGTCCTTTATTCTCATAAGTCTATTAAGTAGAACTATACCCATTTACATTGTCTAACTTTTTTCCTCTCAACTTTTATCATACTCTCTGATTTTATCATTGCATGTATCTACCTATTACTTACTTGTGAAGAGCAGAACCTAAGAATCTTCCTGGATCTATTCTTTGAATAGCTTCATTGAGAATCAAATATCACATATCATTCAACTTCAACTTTGTTTTATGAAAAGAACTACTAATGAATCTTATAGTTTATTCCAAAATGTTAGGTAACAAAGATTGTAAAACCAGTACACATAACTCATTGTCTATCATAATTCCCACCAATATCAATTGACTTGGTATGGTGTCGATTTCATTGATGTGATCATCAATACACTTTTATTAAATCAAATTTTGATAGAATAGTTGCCACCTCATACACACTTTGTTCAATGTAAAAGGATTCTAATACATATTTGTGAGATCTTTCATTAAGATAGTTGTATTCTTATCCTCTCTAACATTTAACATTATATTTTTTTGAAAATATAAGGTGAAAAACTCCCAAAACCTGCCGATATAGTTACTCCCACTCAGTCTTATATATCTTGGTTGGTTTAACACCCATAAGAAAAAGTGCATATTTTTCTAATAAAGATAATCTTCAATTTACATCCCCTACTAACTAAAATAAAATCCATCAAAATTATTGATATTTACCTTTTTTTCTTCCCATATACATCATTTAATTTAATAATTTTGACCATGATATTTTGAAATTTGGATATAACAATCATTATTATGGAAAAAGGAGTGAAAAATGATGGCTAATTCTAAAATAATAGTAAAATCACGAAAAAAAGAATAATAAGAATATTTGAAGACAAAATATTTACATGGTTGGTAAAAAATACCTACTTCCATGGAGAGGTAGAGCTATTTTGATATTTATAGGAGAAAATTATAGGGAACATAATCTACTTACATATACCCTAACACAAAAATGAGCTCATAAAGAAACAAAGTGCTATAGGATCCCAAATTTCTACACAAAAACTGCACAGTATGTCCATTTTCCCACAATGATTATGGAAATAAGTTTATAGAGTTACAACACTCTGTCTACGTAATCAGTCAACTCTTCTATAGTAACCATATAGAAGTCCACAATGCTATAGTATCATTGTTAGTGTACAATATGGGTTGCTAGTAATTTTTTCAACTTATTACAATGGATCAAGATACACTATTACATCATGTACAAAATATTTTAATCAACACATTCATTTTATAAAATTTAAAGAAAGATATTCAAGCATATATGTTGATGACCAAAGTATGAAACCTACCTGATGAGATATATATGTAAAGAGACTATTTCACATAGTCAGTGTTCTTAGAAGGTTGTTATAATTACAAAATTAATTTCCTTATCTAGGGGTACTTGATGAATTTCTAAATATTTATCTCAAAATTTATGCGAGTTAGCCTAATGCCACTATGAAAGAGATCTATAGGGTAAAAAACTAAGTGTATCTAGAACCTCAATTACAATCTATGTGTATTTAATATCAGAGTACATATTATTCTCATGTTTCAAGTAATATTAATTATTTAGGCTATGTTTAGAGAAAAAATATTTATTGAATGAATAATACAGTGATATTAATTTTTTTTAATAAAAAGTCATTATTCAAATTTTGATAAATACTGAGAATTTTTAAGAATCCGAGTTAAGGGTACAATAAGAAATGATATTAAAATTATCCAAAAGTTTTTAAAACATTAAGGAAATAATAATAATAATACTATTATTCTACATGGGTTTCACTTAGAATTAAGAGAATGGTTAAGGGCCTTTATACAATAACTTATTCTCTAACCTAAGTATTTAAACTTGATTATAGCATTTTCTAGGGTAATGATTTTTTTGGCCACAACATTTTTTATAGAGATTTATCTCAATACTAGAGATAATTTTCTATATAATGCTCTCAATATTAGAGAGGATCAATCCTTATCCTCCCTCTCAAGTCCTAGAGATAACTAGATTGATTCCTTCCATTATATAAGTAATTATAGTTGCAATAAAAGGGAATAAAAAAGCTGATCATTCTTTGTTTCTATCATGAAAACATCCAACCAAGATGTTTTAAGGTTCATGGAACACATGTGAATACCAATAGAGGGATTATACACTTGAATTATTCACAACAATGATGATATGTCAAGAGTGGGAAACCAATTTGATAGTGAAGAAAGAATTACAAGACAAGAAGTATTTATTATTTATAAATTAGTTCTAAATTTTATATAAAAGATCATGTATCAATGATTTTATATTTTCTATTCATCCAGTTCTGAGGATAATTCCAAAGAAACTGATTAAAAACCATTGTTTCTCATGAGATCAACCACTTATATTGTGTCATTGAACCTTCACCAATAAGGTTACATGGCTAATTATCAATATCCCTACATCTGAGTACAGTCAATAAATGAATCTGAATCATGACGTGAGTCAAATCATGTCTCTTCTCCCAAGAATATACAAAAATAAAATCAAAAAAACCATCCATCCATTATAAAACATGGCACTCAATGCCCAAACATTCCTAACTGGAACACTAGTACATCATAATCATCCTTGGAGTCCAATCAAAACCAAACCCACTAATTCCTAGGAATTCCAACCAGCCTTGGCTAGAACCACCATGTAACCCACTTCTTTATCACTAAGAGAAAAATCCCATATGGTAAATCAAATTTTCCATGCCAACTCAGTCTATTCCAAACACCCAATTTATTAACCCCTTGCCTCGTTACACATGGAGGAAGACTCCACCCAATTCCAAAGGTCCATAAAAACACCCTTGATACCCTTTACAAGCTTAAACACTAAAATTTAAGGTCATTGTACCAAGTTGTACAATCCTTACATCATAATACCAATTCCGTATGAAATTGGGTTCCATCATGGTGGAATATCTTCAAGCTGAATCCTAGAGGCAACCCTAATCTCACCAAATCTATATGGATATGATATAATACTATGAGTGGTAAAAATTAATACCCATATAACCTATATGTAAGGGTATTTCATGTATGACCATATAAATAGAAAATAATGTTAATGACCACTTACCTTAAGCATTGAAGAGAAAACTCATGGAAGGGTGATGACCGATTCAAACTCAATTAACTGAAATTTGAAAACAATACATAAAACCTATAATTTATTGATTCAAGATATAGAAAGAATAATTTATGGAAAGAAATTATAATGGAACCTTTTATGGTGTTATAATAAACAGTATTATATGAACTCAACTAACAACCATCGATTTAGGAAAGAAATGAGGTATTTAGAGCTCTTAGAATAAAGGAAGAAGTCAAAGGAGGGTTGACTTGATATTGATGGATGAGAGGAGAATAATTGGTATTTAATTTTATTTTAGAAATTTTTTTAAAAAATATTACTGAGGTATAAGAGTAGGAAGACCATTGGGTACCTCATCATCTAGTACCAGGTACCTAGTATATGGCCCACCAGCTAGACAATGGGCATCTATGGGGAACTACTCCTAGATTTTCTTATAGGTATGTAGTGGCTCCTATAACTATATTTAATTATAAAGGCCATGGTTTCCATACTCTAATATACTTACAAATCCCCACATTTCTCAAACTCATCTAAAATTATTTTTCATGATACAATTAAAATCCTAAAATGAGTTCCTGAATGTGCTTCCAAATATGGTGGTCATTAAAATACAATTATTGATAAACAATTAATTTTTATATACTTAACTAAGGACAAAAATTAACTTTTCAAGAAATTATTGAAAATTTTGGACATATTTAAAAATGTTCTTCATAATTTGTATAATCACATCAAAAATATCAAGTATGATTCCGATGATAAAAGTAAGTAGATATAAAAAATTATAAACTGAATGACCAAATATGATTATGATAAAATGAGAAACTATTTGAAACAACATATTGTTGATAGGGAGAGAGGGATAAATGTGTCATATTTCATTGAGAGATATTATTCACAAGAAAATTGATCCAAAATTAACCGATTAAAAATTTGTTTCATAAATTTTATTAATTACTTTGGAAAGTTTGAATGAAATAAATAAAAAATATATTTACTCTCTCTTAGTTGTATTAATATTACTTGTTTTTTATTTTTATATTGTATTTACTTTTGATACCTAATCAAGTTATTTTATCTTATTCCTAATACCAAAACCGATTGAAGCTATATAAAGTGATTTATTCAGAAAATACTTTAATTCAAAAACAATTAGTTTATTTCTTACCACAATCTTTTTCATGAATCATAAAAATGGAAGAAGATTAAAAAGGGAGATATTATTGGGTTATATATTCAACTATTTCATAAACATCACCCTTATTTTAATAAACCTGAAATTTACTTTATTTATAATCATTTTATTAAGATTGATTATTTTATAAGCTTATTTCATAAAATGTGAAATATATTTATTCCAACATCACTTGGTGGAATATCTCCAGTCTAACATCACAATTCTAACCATATGAGTTTTTAGTTGAGTATTCCTTTGCCTATGGTTAGGATTTTATTCTTGACTTAGTATTGTTAAATAAATGATCTCTCATTTGAATTGAATTAAGTGATTTTATGGTTTGGTTTGATTTCCATAGAATATTTTAAATAAAATATTATTTTTTTATTAAAAGGGTAGAATGGTTAATTGAAATTTATCAAGATGTAAGATTGAGAAATGAACTGCACCATTAAGTGAAGAATGGAATTTTTACCCTAGGGAAGATGTTGTATAATTTTCAGATGAGTTTGACTTGGTGCACAATGATTATGAAAAAAATATAGTTAATAATTTAAATAAATAATAAATTATTTATTTATTTTACCTATCTACCTATCCATTATAATATTTTTTTAGAGGGATATGAGGATTGAGAATTTGGCATGGAGATAGCCACCATTTATGGGGATCCTTCATCAAAGATCGAGGGAGCTTGCTGGATATTTTGAGAAGCCTCAGGAAATGTATGGTTCTTTATGACAACACCCCATTGATTAAAGAAACTAATCTATCCTAGATTCATTTCTTCTACTTGAATTTAGGGGTAGTATTATATTAGGTTTATCTAAATTTTAATATCAAACTACTACTTTTTTAATCTCATAAATATGATGAACAAATTTAGATAAATTCTAGAGATAATATTAAACGTTTTTTTTAATAATTTGTTGATTATATTTTTATTTTATTGATTTATCAGACCAATCATGTGTTTTTGAAAAGCTATTAATGAGAGGAGTCTACCCTCATTAGAATCAATCCAATAATAGTTTTATATTAGGAAAAAATCTAGAGCGAATTTCATGACATTCTCGATTTGTCTCTATATTTTGAGGCAGTTAGGATTCGATTCATGGAAAATTGAGGAAGGATATAAAATTAAGGGATAATAAATACATAGGGAATGAAATTTTATTTTCATATGATGTGGTCAATGATGGTAAACCACCATGTATGATGGTAGATGATGAGGTATATTAGAAATGATGACTATGATATTTAGGGAAATCATGGTTGTCCAATATCGCATCAGTTGGATGTAGGATCACTAAACCAACCTTAACATAGAGGATGACATGAAATTCAGGTGATGTTAATGTTATTACTTGAATCCATCCAATCCAATGATCAAAAGACTACTAGATTAATTATATGAGGGTGTAATAGTAAATTTCTATGAAAATCTATGACCATTTGATTCTTTGAAAGGATGGATATGAGTATCGAGTGGTAACATGATATGGGTGTGTGATGTGGCCTATTCATTGAAACTGATCTAATGGACATGGAAGTAGGTGATGTGACTTACCCTAGGACCATATAACCATGTTTTAATGTATATCAAACTAGTGTAAGTCAATAAAAAGTGAAATAGGCCGAGGGGTGTGCAAGGCCCACATATGAGGGTTCCTTGTGGTACCCCTTATTGGAAAAACAAAAAACTCGGTATGTGTGTGTGTGTGTGTGTGGGGGGGGGGGGTCCAAATTAAATCCCAAATGTTGTTTCAGATCCTTATTTTATTCCTGAACCCAATGGAATCAATTTTAGGTTATATGGAGATCATATGATGTATTATTTAAACCTTTTAGTATTAAATTACAATTAAAATTATTATTATTTAATAATAATAATTATAAAATTATTTAAATGGATAATTTTCTTGAATTATCACATCAGGTCACTAGATATAAGATTGATGAGTGAAATGATAGTTATTTGACCAATATATCAAAGTTACCATGGGGTAATTATATAATAATAATAATAATAATAATAATAATAATAATAATTTAATAATAATAATATTTGTGGAAATAATGTGAAGACTTAGTTGAGAAGATTAAATCACTCAATTGGATGAGATATTCAACCATGGGAGGTAGTGAATGTATCTTGTTTCCATCTCAATAGTTACAGAGTTATAGGATTGGAGTTTCATGATTGTATAGGATGGTCACATACATTATTATTATTGCTTGAATTAGTAATATTTAAAGTAAATGATGTCAAAATTGATAAATGAACTTGAATGGTGTACATTTATAAGTCCCTTAACCATGAGAGGTGGTGAATTGTCCTTATTGGCAGCTCTGGGGATGTGATCAGAGGTCATGAAAAGGAAAGAGAATTATTTTAATTAATAATTATTTTATTGAAATATATTGAAAACTATTATATAGGTTATGAATTCATAATCATGTAATGAATTCAGGACATTGATCATATATGTTTAAGACAAATGAGAATAACATAATGGAAATGAAAGGATGTTATATCACTAAGGATGGGGATACCCTTAAATAGTGTGAAAAAAATATAAATTTAATGATAAATTTTTAATAAATGAGTTGTAATCGATGGAATAATATAACACATGATATCCTAAATTTTAGGGATTGAGGTTGTAGAATATTTCAATTAAGGGTTTGGATGATTGAGGAGAGTGATTGGTTAATTTAGTGGAGTAAAAATGGTTACTTAATTTGACATGAATTAAAATCCAAGTGAATAAATTGGTTTCAACCATGTTTTTATGTTCTTTTAGAATAATTCAATAACAAAAATCCTCATTATTGAATTATTATCAATATCTAACTATGTTCATAAAATGTGGAAACCCTTTGAGGATGTTGTATCATCCAGTAATAGTTAGGTGGAAAGTATTTGATATTTTTATAATCATATATTAACGATTAATTAAGTTAGTGCAAGAATTATGAAACCATGAAACCTAATAACACCATGTTATTAAATCTGTAATCATATGATACTATAAATAAAAACATGTACCTTACACTGTATAAAGTAATTGACGATGCCTTCTTTGTAGTCTTAATTATGATCACCAAGGAATAATCAAAAGGTTCTTCTATCTGATTTGTATCCATGAATTTCATTGAATCACCAAATCAATTTGGGTGAGATTCTTTAACCTTCACGATATAGTAGATTTAAAAAGTCAATTATGGAAGAAAGAATAGAGAATTTATGTGGGGAGAGTTTCAACCCATGAATTTTAAAATAATCATACATCCACTACTCAAGGTCTGGATTCCTTAATATAGGCTATAGGTACTCTCCCTAATACTTTCATACAAGCTATGAATTTACTTGTATGTTTCATAAAAAAATGAGTAATGCCTTTAGTTACATTCTATGTGTCCTATGACCATGAAATATACCATTCCTTTTAATGATATCCAATGTGTAAGAATTTTTTAATGTTAACTTCTTAACATTTGGATTGATGAATGAGTTTTGGTAGCACCAAAAGTTTCAAACCTTTTTATACTCATCACTATGACTCAATCATATCATATAATATGATAGTCATAAAACAACCAGCATATGATATCATTATATCGTCAAATATGATATGGCCCAAATCTTAAATACAAACCTTTTTCCATATTATTGTCATAATATATGACAAGACTTACCACATTATATGACATCCATGACTTTAGGGAATATTCCTATCAATTTATCACTTTCACTAAAACCTAAAATATTTTCATGCCATTTCACCTTATATCATATCATATAAAATAACTTATGAAACCATGTCCAAAAAGCTTTTGGATATATTCTAAAATACTTATATAATTCTATCAATAACTTCACCTTGTATTACATCATATGTAATTATGACAATAATATCCAAAAATATTTTAGATAAAACTCTAAAACACTTTAGAGAGGAACTCTATATCATACTCAATCCAAATTTAGTAAACCATAAAGTGTGACCCCATTAGAATTTACCGGGTTGAAAAAATATATGAATCATCAAATCTATAAATGTAAAAAAATACCCTATAAGAAAGCATCAATTCTATTTAATATGCAAATGTATTTGGAGCGATCTCCATCAAACACATGTATCTTTATACCTATGTCTACTATCTGCATCACATACTTGAATGATTTTTTATATGCTCTATTTTTCTAAGACATTGAGTGACCATGGGACAAGATTTATGTAAATCCCATATAACCTCCTTAAATTTTCTAGACTCTTTGAGTATAGACTGACCAAGTTGATGAATAAATCACCTGTAATTCATCTAGAAGATAAACACATAACATTTCCCTAATCTATGTAGATAATCATATCATATATATCTTCTATGTATGGCCATACATTTCCTTAGTATATCTCAATTGAGGTCCTAGATGTCATACTTTTCATACAAGAGGAAAAATAACACCTTGGTTGAGCTCTAACTGACAACATGATAAAAAATATTCCTAACCACCCAGATTATATATGTATTAAGGATTTCATAAGAAAGTTATCAAATTATGATAGTTCTCATTATAGGTACACTATGAATATAATGATCATTTTCAATGGATAATTTATGATGGGTTATCATAAAAAAATTTATTTTTGATGAGAATCCATCATAAATAACCCATTACTCAAAATCGAATCACAACTACTATTATTTTTGATGGGATATCATAATTAACCTGATGGTCATACTATTTGTGATGGGAATAATTTTACATCACAAATAATATTTTTGATAGATTATAAAGTTGGTTAAAAATAATTTTCTGACAACTTATTTACGATAAAAATGTAATACCATCACAAATAGTATTTGCGTCAAATAATGTAAATCCATCACAAGTAGTGATTTTCACTTATTTTTGATAAGAATTATAATCTATTACAAATAACTGTAAATAAATATAAATAATAATTAAAATTCACTAGAAAATAAAAACTATAAACAAACATTTAATATAAAATTAAAACACATACAACACCATAAAAGTTCAATAAAGGAAAGAAGTAATAATGTTTTTGGGGGAAGGTGAGTGATCACCTCTATAAGGTCGAGGGAGTACCATATCTAAACCACATGAAAATTGCCTAATATACTTTACCATTTTCTCATGATCATTCTCTTACTATGAAAACTTTTTCTCCTATTGTTGACGGTTCTCTTCACACTCTTTGTTAAATCTCATTATAGGTTCATCCTAAGCATACATCCCCACCTTATACTCTTCAACATTGAAGGATGATGATACCACATCATCAACCTTCAAGATAAATGATAAAATTTATTTATTATAATAGTAAATAGTCAATATCAATCATGGACAAATACCGATCACCCAACCTTTATCAATACCACACACCATTACCCATATCCTAACAACATCCGCAAAACATGACTTGCATGGGGACTCATCTAAAACATCCACCACAACCCAAATCTAACACATATAATAAATATATATCTCATGTTTCTACTAAAAACATATAAAAATAAATTAAAAAGATAAAAAAATTATATCATGTCAATTTTAAAAACTAAAAAATAAACTCCAACTACAATATGTCATTATCTCTTAACAAAAATGTATCCTATATCATTATTAGTGTTTATCCCATCATACACCTCAAACTTTTTAATGGCTATATCAACCACAAAAACATAAATTTATCATATATATATATATATAAACTATTAAATAATATTACATACCAACTATCGATGTTGTATACTAATAGTACAACTCATATATTTGAGTGTGACATCCTATATACCTTGGTTTCATCTATCAAAAGATGATATTATATTGAAAGTATCATATTGGTCCTTGAAAAGGTATATAACTGAGGGGGGGGGGGGGGGGGTGAATCCAGGTATGCCAATTACAACTTTACCTTTTTAATAGTCATGTTCTATATTTATTTGGATAATTTATCTCTCACTTACTCATACCCATAATAATGTAAAATTAGAGTACATAAAAAATTTTACATGGTTTACCCAAATGGGATATTCTAAGGAGCATGAAAAATAATTTTATTATGCACCAGAGACATTACATATCACCGATTTTGATTATACATTTAGAGTGGTCACACTTACCCCCATGGTTTAAAACCATGCACAATTAGAAATATCACTACTCTCCTCACAAACTAAATCAACTATTCCTCCTATGATATATTCTTCTTTTATGAATAAATATGTAAGGTTAGACCAAGTGTGTTGTTTCACATATGTTAAACTTCCTTCTGTTTGAAGAAATTTACAAAAATCTTTCTAGTGGGTGAACTCCTGGAACACTTCCCATCCATTTTTTCCATTTTTATTTCTTTAAAAACACTTGGGAGGATTCTCTTTTTGATGCAATATTTTCCAGTTATTTTCAAAATTCTCCCCTTGATTTTACATTACAACATTAGTTTGGATGTTTTCCTATTTCATCTCTAAAAAGAAGATGAATCACCATCCCTTTTTCATGATTATATGACTCCCCCTTCTTATGTCAAGAAGGAATAATTCTTTTTCCATGCCTCCATTACTTTTAATTTTAACTTCCATATTTAGAAAATATTGTTTTTTTTCAGGTGATATTTTATTTTAAAAATAAATATTTTGATTTTTATCAAGATTTTTCATTAAAACAAATCCCCTTATTTACAGTTCTTCCAGATCTATTCCTTAACCTATATTTTTAAAATGACATGTTACATGGTCAAACCAAATACATGATATAAAAAATTCATAAAGACTAAATTTTTTCTTGAATTATATATTAAAAATTAATTCCATGATATTTGAATCAGTTAGGATTAGTACACACACCATCTGAAATTTATCTTCACTTTAGAATTTGGATTCTGAAAACTCAACCTTTTACCCAGTATATTCCTCAAAAATTTTGTAAGAGTTGATGTCTTACGCTCATCGTATGAATTTAAATTCATATAGTCACCAAAAAATATTATTGTAATAATTCATGAAATTAAATTCATACGTTCATCCATGATTTATTATAATCTCTAATTATTAAAAATAAAGGCTTACACTTCTCTATAAAAACATATGCTATAGTTGTACGCTCATCCCTTCTCAAAGTTTGATGTTTATGTTTTATGATCAACCATTTTTAAATTTATGGAAAATTATTAACATAATATTCTCTCAAAGGATTATTTTGAGGTATTATAAAGGATTATGATCACATATCCTATTATAGGGACCTTTTCCAAAAATCCATCATCTCCAAAACATGGATTTTTATAGAAACACTTAAAACCTTACTAGATCTAATTAAAAATTATTCCAGTCTTTATAAAATGAATGCTACTAAACCCTATAGTAAATATTGAAGATTACTTATACTTCATTATCAAAAAATACAACCCAAAATTGTTTTGAGAAATTTTTCTAACAATATCTAACTTTGGGGTTGTTAAAAATTCCAACACAACTAATGACTGTTTCTTAGAATTTTTTTGACCATTATTGAACAAACACTTTCCTTTAAGGTGTATACTGATTGTTCACTAATCACTAAATCTAAGACTATTTGATACATTCTTGATGTGATAAATAAGAGTTAAATGAAAATATCCCCATGAACACTACAAATGTTTCTCTTCCACTAATTCAAAACAATAAAACCCTGATGAACCATTGAGATAATCTCTTATATCCTAAACATACAAAAAACTCCTATCCATTTCTAATATAAGCAGTGACCACTTCTAACACTTTTTCAATGAACTTAAAGACCACTACTATAAAAATTTCACAAGAGAGAATCAAAATTTCACACATAAAACACAATATAGAAAACCTAACTTTATCAAAAATAAAATTCCATAGGGAGTGGGTCCCCAAAATATAACTCATTCAATTGGATGGATTTGGTTGGACTCCAAGATCCAATATATGCCTTTGAAAATTGGACTTGGGTAGTGCCTTTGTCATAATGTCATTAATTTGAGCTATAGTGAACACATAATACAGATTTAGGACTCCTTGTTCAACCTTTTCCTTGAGAAAATAACATTTGATCTCTATGTTCTTTATCCTCGAATGATGAATGAAATTTTTGATAAGGTTTATAACACTCAATTTTTCACACTTCATGGGAATGGTAGATTCCACTTCCAACCCAATATAATCAAGATACTCTCTTATCCGTATCAAATGGGTGTAATCTTAAGTGTATGATATATACTTAGCCTCATTCATGATAAAAAAGATACACTCTTTCTTTTTTTCTTATACGAGAGATAAAATAACTTCCAAGATTGAATACTCCTCCAAAATTTAAATTTAGTTCGTCCAATAAACCTAGCCAATCCATATCCAAATATATTAATAACTACTTCTGTGAAATGATAGAATAAAAAAACCTAAACTCCACCATGTTACTGATATACTAAATTATTATTTTCATAGATTTAATATGAATGTATTTGGGAAATAATTGGTAGTGATCAACATGGAAAGTAAAAAATATAATATACAGCTGAGTGGATTCCAAATACAAAAAACTCCTAATGATCTACATATAATGTGTAAAATTTACCTATTTGATATCCCTATCCTTTGATAATTTTATCTGGGTCTCTGTAAGAGTCATCATTGTCCTTTAATATTCCCTACCAAATATTTTTAGAACCTATTTGGACTTTTTTTGAGAAATGAATGTGACTTTCTTCCATTGAACCACTTATAAGATAATGAATAATTTTATCCCACTAATATGGGAAATATTGAATTTATTTCTCATGTGATTTGAAAATAACATGAACCATTATTTATTTGATCCTCCCAAAAATTATTTAATCCACATAAATGATCACTAAAATCATTGGATTATATTTCATATTGGTGTACAAATTATGATCAGATCTTTCTCTTTGAAATATAATCTTCTTCAGATAGTGACCAATCCATGAGTACCATGAACTTAATGGTTGATTTAATCCTTACAAGACCTTCCTTAATAAAAAAAAATCATATTCATCAATAAGAAACCCATCCAGTTGATCTATGTAAACCTCCTCTTCAATATATCTATTCAGTAAGTACAATTTGGTATCAATTTAAAAGAATTTAAAGTCTCATTACACTACTTTTACTAAGAATAATAATATTACTTAAAAATAGACCATCAGTTAAAAATTATTATTAACATAAATTCTTTCTATTTGGTAATAACCATTATACATTAGATGTTATTTTTCCTAGTCACTTTTCCATATTTATTGAGTATTTTTTTTTCAAAAAATCCATTTAGTTCTAATGATGTTTTTATCTTGTGGCCTTGGAGTAACTACCCATGTCTCATTATTTTTAATTTGGTAAATCTATTCATTCATAAATTTGACCCAACTCTCATCTCTAGTATCCTATTTGAATATTTTAGGTTCCAATTGAGAAAAAAGAGGTTTATTGAGCCTTTATTCTTTTGGTTTGAATAGGGTATGTCCAATCAATAACAATATTGTTGTCATTTATTTTCAATATGATAGTTTTATATATTGAAGATTCTATTAAAAATGAATTTTCACCAACTTCACTACTCTCATATGAGTCTTCTATATCCCATTAAACTCACCTCAAGACACAATATTCTTTATCACCTTCTTTCTCTCTTTCTTTGTTGTTCTGTTGGAAACTTTTCTTACATGTTTTTAAATTATGCTCATTTTCAAAAATATTTACATGTTGGATTTCCAAAATATTCCCAATTTTTTTGATAGAATTTATATACCTTAATTTTGTATTAATATCAAAGGAAAATAACTTTATCCTTATGAGCTTAAATTTTTTTATGGTTCTCATTTTTGAGAATAAAAAGTTTACTTCCAAACACTTGGAAGTACATGAGAGTGGGAATATTTCCATATCATATTTCATAGAGAGTATTGTATTTATTAAGGAACTAAAAGGATTTATTATATATTGACATTGATTTAGACACTTCATCCTTTCAATATGTCTCTAGAAAATTATTTTATAAGAGCATAGTCCAATTCATGTTGTTAATTATCTGATTTCCCATCTCAATGAATTTATTTTATGGAGGTGCTCACCGTAAAAACTTGATGATGAATCCCATTATTATCTAAATATTTTCCCACATAGTTTTTTTAAACCATGTACCATTTTTGGTATAGGTATTTTTCATTTTTACACTAAGAATATTTTCATATTTTATTTGAAATCGAGTGGTACATTTGAATACCTCATTTTACGGGAAATCACCATAGGCTATACCATCTCATTGAAGTCATCAATGAATAATATAAAGGGAAAATTTCTATCCAATTATTTTGGTCAAATTTTACCATAAACATCTACATAAACTTGCTCGAGTAGTCTTGATTATTTTTGTTTCTTTTTCTTATATGGTTTTCATTAAATCTTCCCATTTCTTCATGAATCACATGTGTGAGTATCATCACATGCGAGTTTGGGAATGTTTCGAGCACCATCATTATTGAATAGTTTTTTCAGATATTTTTAGATCAAGTGACTAGGCCTCCAATGAAAAAATATATTTTTTATCTTCCTTGAATAACATAAATAAATTATCCTCACTAATAAGTTAAATATTTCCCTTTTTTTGTCTACCTTGAAAAAAAACTAAACCATATCTTTCTTTAACTATGACTGTCTTCTAATTTAATTAAACCACAAATTCAGAGTCAAATAGTTGAATTACACTTAGAAGATTATGAATAAGACCTTCAACCAAGAGAACATAAAATAATATCATGTATTTTTATCCAACCTTGGATTTTATGATTCTAAAAAAATTTATCCCATCATCATTACTGAAGTGGATAACTCAATCTTTGTTATATTTTATACCAGTGATGAGGTCTTTATTTTCTTTCATATAGGAAGTTAGCCCGCTATTCTGAATCCATATTTCAATTTTTTTTGTTAAACTTAATTATATTTAATCAATGCTGGCCTTATCATATCTTCCCTTATTGATCCATAACTTATGGTTTAATTTACTTTATGAAGAGTAAGGTTTATTTTTCTCTAGATCCTTAATTTTTTGCTCATCATGAAAAACCTAAAATTAAATTTTTTGATGATGGTTATAAATATTGTTCACTAGTTATTTGGGACTCTTTGGGCATGTATATTTTCACTATATATGAATAATTCACTACCTTGTTCCCAAAAACTTTACAATAATAGCAGTACCCATTAAAGGCATACCTAAAGTATGAAAAATATGATAATATATTCCTGTATTCCTTTCTCTACAAAGTATCATTTTACAATAGAGCATACATATTGGGTTTAAACTAACTTACCAAAAAAGAAAAACCAAACACTTTTTTCCTTATTTTCCTCCTTTTTAATATTAACAATAGTTCCATGAGAATCATGAAACTCAATATTTTTTCGAGGTGTAGGTGCTTGAGGTTTTTAATTTACTACCACTACCTTATTTTTATGATCTTATTCCATCAATAAATTTTCTTTTCACTAAACTGTTGAACTCATGAAATATGAATAATTTCTTCAGTGGATACCCAACAAGCTTCCTTAATGGTTTAATCCCTTGGGGTCCCAAATTTCATATTAAGAGTGAAACTTTTTTCTGGATCCACACACTCACATTATCACATCAGGACTTCTCCTTAAAGTTACTCAATTATTTTAACCCTCTCCATCATATAATTAGTTAGACCATATAAAATTAATTAATTTTCTTCAAACTTGGTTCGTAACTCAACTTCTTCTTGTTAGCTATCAAAATTTATAGATTTGAGTTTTTCAATTTATACTTTCAGTTATGAATTATCCTCTTCATATTGTTGAATATAATTCTTAGAGTCATTTAAAATTCCATTATATTTATTTTTTAATCTCTCTAAATGTTAAATTCCTTAAGGGTTTATTCAAATTCATCTTAAAGATATTATCTTCCCTTACAAAAATTTCATCATTTCTTTCCTTCTCATGATGCTTATATACAATGTTCTAGAGGACATATTCACTTAGGTATAAATAGTTCTGGACCTCCTTTACTTTTGTTTCCTTCAATCCTCATATACTTTAGAAAAAAATTTCTTTTCTATAATAAAATATGCTTTTATTTCTACTTCTTGTTTCACCATTGAATGAATTCACTTTAGATTATTCTTCCTCATCATCATCCTGAAAATTATTAGGACACCTAGCAGTAAGGTGCATAATTTTTTCACATTGAAAACAAGTGATTGGTAGATATCCCCTAAAATTTCCTTTTCCTATTTTGATATTTTTGGAAGTATATAACATCATTACATAATATTATTTATCCTTATATTCTTCTTTGATAGAGAGTTTTTTATAGCCTATAATGTTATCTCTTGATGATATTATTTTAAAACTTATTCACTTTCATTGTTTCATATCTCATAAGCAATTAGATTTCTATATAGACTGTCCAATGTTACCTACTTTGGGTATTTATCTTCAAGAACTGATACCTTTGTATTAAACTATGGGAAAATATTCTATAGATTATTTTTACTACCATAACATCATCAATAATTTCCCCAAGACAAAAACATATCTTATATAAGCATTTTCATCCAATAAAAGAATGCATCTACTATCTCATTGGGGATCATTATTAAATCTTTATACTTGTTTCAAAAGAATTTAAGTTTTTCATCACGAACCATTGAATCACATTCATAAATATTTAAAATATTCTACCGCATAATATGATATGTTTTTCATGACATAATCTTAGTATATATAGGGTTTTACAAAGCTCCATCTAGAGCATTGATTGATTTTGTGTCTATATCTAATTCATTGTGACATCTATCTATAAACTCCACACTTATTATACTCATAGAAATTTGATTCATTGTGTTACAGGAAAAAATTATATTTGTTTTATTTGTTTTGAAATATATTGTGAAAGATCAATTCAATGATAAGAGTTTAAGTCAATGATGAGGTTTCAAGTGATGGCTATGAGTATCCAGCCATGAAAGAGGAGATGACCATTGAACCCATGACTATAATTCCTATACAGGTGTGAATAATAAGTGGATAATAGGTTAAAATACCATGTAGATGTTATATAAAGCTGGATAACCCATAAGACGATTAAAAATCATATTGGATGCTAAGAAGATAGTTTTTATATACTCCTGGTTGAAGATTGATGTGAATAGATATAGCCCATGATTTATTAAAGAGGAGATGAACCTGATACGATAGATGATTTCATTGGTATACTCAAATTTGAGTATTTTATAGTTTGAAACCAATAGCGAATGGATCTAAATGTGTTTAAAACTATTTGAATAATTATAATAATTATTAGAAGAAGTTTCAAGATGATTCATCACGTGACTTTGTAGTCTGCTAAAAATTGATAGAGGCATGATCATAAGAATTATAGAATTGATCATAAGTATTTGAAATGTAATTATTGGACCATAATAATTGGAAATCCCCATCATAAGACCCCAACACTTATAAAAATTTAGAATTTATGCTAATTAAAAAACACAAGTTTCTAGATTTTATCCGATGAAGAACACAATTATCTGGGGTGATGAAAGAGATTTTATCTCATGGTATAAAATTAAAAAATACCTAAAATTGTATATGATCTGATAATTAAAATAAAGATAAGTTGGGCTTCACTTTGGGAAGATCAAATAAATATGATAATTATATATGAGAAGTTGCATAAAGGTAATTGGAGACCAATATAAAGCAGACTCATAATGGATGAAAGATACATAAGGGTCATCCATGCCTACATATGGGTAATTGATATATGTATAAAAATCATCCATTATTTATTAAAGTTAATACCATGGTTTCTATTATCTACATAAGTGTAATTCCAAGATAACTAAATGCTACATAAAGGTATTTTAAGTTTTATAGAATTTTCAAATTCTAATGAAATTGAATCTAAATGTTCTTATACTATTATTTTATATTCAAAACATTATGGAGATATCTAAATATATTATTCAATCCATAAAAATATGAGATGAATGTCTTTGTGGAAAATGAGAATAAGATTAATGTGTTTAATAATGGATGCAACATCAAATGTGTTAAAATTATCTTACCTGGTTTTCAATAATAATGAAGATATATTTGATTAAAATATTGTGTGTTATTTAGTTCATAAATTTATTTATTAAGAAAGATAATTGAGAAAAATAAAAAAATAATAGTTATGATTTACTTTTGTTTATGCAAACTCAAACCAAAGCATGTACTTATTTTATGAGGTTCTCTCATGCAGTAAGCTGAGTTCCACACCACAGATATGTTTACTGTAAATTTTCATAAAAATTTAAAGAATACAAGTACATATATTATAGTGGAAGATTTTTAGAAGAATAAGTTTATCCAAAAGAAGAATAAAATAATTTTTTTGACCATGTTTCAAAAATTAGGAGCATTCAATGAGGTTATATATTCTTTGAATACATCGCAAGTGGAAAAAGAATCACACAAGATTAAATGGGAACCCATAATAGGTATTTTATTATGGATATTTTTCATAAGAATCTATTTTTTCTTCTCTATATACCATTTATGGAATTTATAAAAAAGTTCATTAAATGAACCACCTTTTCATGTGAGTTTTATAGATCTTGAGAAAAGTATAAACAAAGAGTCTATGCGTTGATATAAAAAAAGAAAAGAAGATACTTATATTGAGAAGGTACATGAATAGTGAGTGGAATATTAGAGAATTGAAGCTCTCAAAGAAGAATATGAACGATCCACTATAACCTGTAGTGAAGAAGAAAAATAAGGGACCACTGAAACCTATATTGAAATAGAAGAAGAGTGTGATAAGACTATGCAACTTACTGGGTCTGGAAGAAGGTGACAAAATTTAGGTGGGATTTAAAGAATTTGAGAAGATTAAGATGAGGTTATATGAATTTTATAATTCTATGCACTTTATCTTGTGAGAAAAATATTTGAGTTGAGTTTCCAGTGATATATTATTTAAAGATCTGGAAACCATCAATAGTTTTGGAGGCAGAGTTGTATGATATGATATTATATACATTCAGGAAGTCAAAGTTTTTATTTTATTTTGGGAAGTAGATAATCTATTGCATGGGTGAAATTATATCACTGGACATATTCTTTGATCTACTTCAGAAGTTAGAAGGAATCATAAAAATAGTGAGAGATGAATCATGTGTAAACCATAATAAAGTTCCCTTGACTTGTGTAATATAGTGTAGGATTGTTATCTATGTAATATGGTAACCCCACTTATGTAATATTGTAGAAGTGTTTTCATGATTACCCATATACACCCATTGCAATTTGTTATTATATTATAATCCATGATTCAATGGGAGTTTCCATGATAAGGATTATGTTTATCATATTGGGGCTGAACCTTGTAAAAATACCATATATTGATCTTGTTTATATTTCTATATTGAATGTGGTTGTGTCCAAATAATTAAAAGATAACTACTTCCATACATGATTTAACTAACAGCATGGGTTTAAAGAAAAAAGGTATGAAGATAAAAAGAAAGAATTGTTTTTTGGTAAAAAAATTTATACACACCTGAGTCACGTCCCTCTCAGACGTGTCTACATGGTAAACTAGGACAAAAAAAGTGGTATTAGAGAATATGTTCCCTTAAATAAGATATATTTTTTGATATTATAACTGAAATAAGAATCATATGGTCCCGTTTAATAAGTTTTAAAAATTTTATCAGTTGTTTTTATCTGATATACATGAAGTGAAATTTTCATAATTTTAAAGAAGAGCCTTCGATGAAAAATTCAGATTCCATCCTTTTAAGTATAGATTTGGAATTCTCAACTAAAACTTTGAGAAAATGGTAGAGTAAAGAGGTAAAAATTAAAAGGAAGTGATTGAAGAAGAAATAGGAACAACCATTAGCTGAAGGTAGTCATAGTGATTTGAATCTTGATAAATCTATGAAAGGCTATTAATCTGGTAAAACAAAATAAATCTATAAAGAAGAATATTTTAATGAGTCACTTAGTGAGTTTTATTCTAAAATTAATGATTACTTGAAAATGTTCATTGAATAAATTTTTGTATATATGATCTAATATATAAAGGCACTGATTGATGAGAATTCATAATAATAAGAAGACACTAATGTAATGTAAGATGCATTAGAAAAGAATATGGGGTTCCACAATACTCTCACTAAGATATTAAAAGATAAGGGATAGTTTTTTTAGTTTTTCATTAAAAGGAAGTTTTTAGTTCATGAAAAATTTAAATGAGATGAATATGATAAAGAAGTGTATCAGATGGTTTTAAAGGAAATGATCCATGCATTGGAGAATATTCATAAAATCTTCATGGATATAAAATATATCCAATTTAAAGTTAAATAAAAAAGGTAGGAGTTAGATAATTATTTAGGGGAGATAAGGAAAATTCATTAATATAAGATTCAAAAGATAGACAATTATTGGGAAGATAGGTTGATATTGGTGGAATATAGAACACTCTCAACCTGAATTTTTTAGAACTAAAAATCCAACAAGACAATATGAATGAAGTAGAATTTGGAACTTCTCAATCTATTCAGAAAAGGGATGTTACCACTAAAACTCTATAAGTGAGTCTTTTATCAAATAATACTTATAATAGTGGCTCAAACAATTTGAGAACACGTGAAGAATAATCCACCTCAAACCTAGTGAAAATTGTAACCTACAGTCCAGTTAAACCTTTTTGCATTAAATCTATATTTTCTAGAAGTTCAAGTAAAAATTAAAAAAATTTAAAAATATGGATGGGAAAAAATTCTAGATAAACCATCAATAAGTAAATGGTTCATGTGATCATGTCCCATAAAAATTTCCCACTAAAAATATCCCAAGAGGTTGAGGTTCTAGCCCAAAAAATTATAATACACGTCATACTGAAAAAACTACACCTAAAATGAAAAGAATAAGGTTAATTGGAATGTTTTGGTGCTACTATAGATTCAATCATATGGATATGTATTACTATAAAAATATCCCAGTAAGTGTAAATTAGAGAATTCCAAAATCAAGGGGAGGAATAGTTGAAGAAAGGAGATAACCTTCTATTGTGAATAAGACAACACGGATACAGAATAATCTACCCACAATGATTTTTTTTAATCATTGATAAATTTATATGAAATTTAAAATATATGTGGTAGTAGTTTTTATGAATTATTCTACAATAATTCTTGATATCATCCTGTTACTAAATAGATAATAGAATCATCACAGACTAAGAATCAGGTTAAGAAATAAGAATTTTTTTCCTTGGGAGAAAAACCTACAATAAGAAAGCTGAATAATCCAATCCTAATAAAAAGTGAAGGTAAATGATAAGGAGGTAAAATAAAATTAAAATAAGTGCTTATATTATGGTAAGAGATTACACACCATAAAATATTGAAAAATGGACATAAATAAAAAACTGAATGGGATAAAATGGAATTAAAGAAGGGAGTTAGTCCAAAAAAGGAATAACCAAATTGGTATGGTGGTTGGAATTATGTGTTAAGAAATAGAGAAGATTACAAATAATTTTAAGGTAAAATATGATAAAGAAGTTTTTGTATAGTTCATTATGGTAGGCTATAGTGATGTTAGACATATGGAATGGATTCCTGAATAAGAAGATCTTTTGAAGAATAAGGGGGAAGCATATATGTAATTAAGTTATAAAAATTTTGTTTCTGAAAATAAATCCACACCTAAGAAAAAATATGGGCCATTCCCCAAGGTTTTCTAACTTGATTTTTATATTAGTTAGAGTTTTATAGAAATATCAAGTAATCTAAAAAGAATGATTTTGGTCTCTTTACCCATGTCAAGATATCCACTCTAGATAATAAGAAAGCTTGAAAAGACAAGAATACCATAATTATGAGTGATTTTTAGGTTTGGAAAAACAATTATAGAGAAAACATGAATATTTATAGACATTTAAAACCTTTATGGAATGATTTTTCTTGGTTTATAAATCCTCTCAAATTTTTTTCTCAAGATAACGAGCTGTTGGAAGATCCAATTATTTCCTATAATGTTTCTAGTTTTACTTTAAAGATAATAATTAGAAGTGAAGGATGTTAAAATCCATCCCTTGAGGGGGAGTTTTCAAAATATATGATGCTTTCATATATTTATATCCTCATTATTTAATATAGAAATCAAGACTTCCCATTTTAAATTTGAAGGGTAAAATGTGGTTTCATTCTCTCATATCTATTTTAATGTATATAAATTATGTCTACAAAGAGGTAGTGATTATATAACCATATGAGATAGACGTAAAACATGGATTTTTTGATGTATCTATTCAAGTGAGTATATTTTTATATGATTTATTGAAAATCTATATATAAACCCCCCCAAATCGAGAAAGAAATAAATTTTCATCACTTATAGTAAAAATATGGACAACCTTGTTATATAATTTTTTCAATATTGTTTTCTATAAAGAGATATCCCACACAAAATTATATTCTATTTTTTGATGACATATATCTAAGGGAAATATGATTCCAAGCTATATCATACGATTCTTTTCTTTTCAAAAATTATTAAAATCTTTTGTAATTGGTAAGTAATGATTCTCACTGAATTATTTATCTCATGGTATCAGTACATTATAGATTAAAATTGGCATCAAGAAGAGAAATCACATGAATAGAAGATTATATTCTTAAATTTAAAAGTGTTTTTTAAGTAAACTCTCACAAATGATTACAAAAATATGGAAAAGTTGTCATTGAAATCCTCCTAGATTAAAGTCACAATAGGGAGAGTAACTTGGAGAATAACCTTACCTCAAAATACAAGTGGTATCAAATATTAAAGGGGGAAAAAATTGAAACATGAACCCTTTTATGTCAAAAAGGGATATTATCTTACCCTATGAAATTTTTTTCCAAAAGGGAGACTGAATATCATCGACTTAGTATGATATTTATTTTTATAGCAAATATAATGTGGGAATTTTTTGAAGAAAAAGTTTTTATTTATTGTCAAATATGTTGTAAAAATAAATTTAATGATAAGGGTATACGTTAATTATGAGGTTTTGGTTGATGTATGTGAGTATCCACCCATAAAAGAAGAGATGGTGGCTGAAACCACAATTATACAACCTATAAAACTATGAATAATAAGTGGATAGGAGGTTAAAAGTTTGTGGAGAAGATAAATAATGATAGAGAACCCATATGGGTAGTACAAAACATGTTGGTTACATAGAAGATAGTTTTAACCTACTCCTAGTTAAATGTTGATGTGGATAGTGATGGATCAAGAGTGATTGAAGAAGAGTTTCACATGATATGGAAAAGGAGTTCATTATATTACTCTAATTTGAGTATTTTATATGATACAATACCTTTATAATGAATATAAAGGAGTTTTTAATCATTTTAACAATTCTAATAATAATTGGAATAAGTTAAGAGATTATTTGAAGAGGTTGGAGAAGCCTTAGAGAAAGTGGATGTCTGTTTGAAGCTATATATAGAAATCTAGAATTTTGGAGTTCAATGAATACTTGTTATGTCCTGAATGTAAGAATTTATATACTATATTTTATGAATTCACACTAATTATAATTATTCAGGTTTTGTACATAATAATTTGATGTGATAATAATACTTTGAGTTCCATCGTATGACTCTGATCGTAAGTCTTTTCCCACCATAAGACTTTATCATATAAAACCAGAGTCTGATGAAAATTAACAGAGATATGATCATAATAATTCTAGTATTGAGTGTAAGTATTTGAAACACAATACTTGGATATTGTAAGACTTGGAATTCCACATTAAAAGAATTTAATATTTAGAAAAATGTGGGTGTTCTACTAGTTGAAACACATGGGTTTTCATATTTTATTAGATAAAGAACAAGATTATTTGGGGTGATGAAAGAGCAATTATATTATGGTATAAAAATAAAAAACACCAAAAATAGTGTGTGATTCAAGAATGAAAATAAATATAATTTGATCTGTATGCATGGAAAGGGAAGATCAAAGCAAGATGGGAATAAGATATGATTAGTTGTGTAAAGGTGGTTAGAGAACTGCGTAATGATGACTTAGAAAATATGAAAGATAAGTAAGGGTAATCTAAACCTACATAAATATAACCACCATATGTATAAAGGTCTTTATTATTATTTTTAAATGTAATTACATAAAATCTATTACCTATATAAGGGAAATTCCTTGACAACCAAATACAATGTAAAGGTAGTTTGAGTTTTCTAGAATTCCGAGATTATGAAGAAATGAAATATAAAGACGATTATAATATTTTTTATGTTCAAAATAGTATATAACTTTCTAAATCCAAGATTCAAGATAGAATAATATAAGATGTTAATCTTTGAGAAAAAGGGGAAGGATATTAATGTGTTGAATAATATATGTAAAATCAAATGTGTTGAAATAATTTTATCTAGTATTAAAGAATAATGAATATATTATTTATTTGAATATTGTGTGTTCTTCAATTATTAATTTCATTTAAGAAGAAAAAAGTTGAGAAAAGGAAACAAATAAGTGCATTGAGTTGTTCTTATTTATATAGACTCAAACTAAATTTTATACACGTTTGATGAGAAGTCTCATGCTGTAAGATGAGTTCCACACCATAGATATGTTTACCGTATAATACTACTGTAAATAATGAATGTAAAAATATTAATGTAGATGATTTATAGAAGAAGAATCCAATCCATGAGAGTAAAAAAATATTATTTTTTCAATCATTTTTAAAAAATTAGGAGAATTTAATGAGGATATTCTTGGAATACTCCTTGAGTAAAAATTCAGCACATGGGAATACATGGGAATCTAAAAATGATGCAAGATGGTTGATAAAAATAAACAAAGAATAGTGATGAGTTTCCATTGTTTGTATGAACTCAAACCAAATTCTATACCTGTTTCATGAGGCATTCTCATTCTATAGGCTAAGTTCCACACTGTATATGTATTTGATGTATATTTTTATATCTCTTTAAAGAATACAAGTGCGTATATTATAATGGAATATTTTGTGAAGGAGAATTTATGACTAAAGAAGAATAAAATAATATTTTTTCATCCATATTTAAAAAATGAGGAGCATTTAATGAGTATATTCTTGGAATACACTCTGAGTAGGAAAAATAGTGCATGTGAATACATCATAACCTAAAATGGTTATTATATTATAATTATTTTATGATGGAAGATATTTTTTTCTCTACATACCATTTTTAGTATTTGGAAAAGAACTAATGCATTGAATGTGTTACTATTACATGTGAATTGTGTGGATCTTGAAAAAATTAGAAATGTTGAGCCTATACATTTATAGGACAAATGAAAAAGTTACGATTATTGAGGTGTGTGAATAGTGAGTGAAATATGAGAGAACAAAATCTCTAAAATAATAATAATAATAATAATAATAAGAATCAACAAAAACCTATAGTGAAGAATAATAACAAGAGTGTTCCATTTTTGAGAAACATAATGCGTCTTAAAGAAGGTGGCCACATATAGGTGGGAGATAAAGATTATGAGAAGATACAGTCAAGGTTGCATGAATTTTATTATTCTTTTCACCAAATATTTTGATAAGACGATATGATTTGGGTTTCTATTGATATATTTTTTGAAGATCTAGATGTTTTGGACAGTTTCATAGGCCTAGTTTCATGAGTTAAGATTATAGAAATTTACCCAGTCAAATATTCTCTATTCGAGAAAGTAAACCATTTATTTTGTGGGTACAAAGGCATCCCTAGACAAAGAAACTAATTTACTTCATAAGGAGGAAGGAATAAAATAAATAGTGATATTTTAAGGTCATGTAAATTTTATAAAGATACTTCACTTATATAATTTAGTGGTGGATTTTTAACTATGTTATATGGTAACCCCAACCATGTAATATGGTGGAAGAGGTTTTAAGATGATCTCTATACACCCATTGTAATTGGTGTTTCAATTATACTAGAGAATCCATGACTTAGTAGAAGTTTACATGAAAATGAGTAGGTTTACCACATTAGGGTTGAACCTTGTAAAAATACCATGTGATGATCTTATTTATATTTCTAAATTTCATGTGGTTGTATCCAAATGTGTAAAATATAACAATATCAATACATGATTTAACCAAAAAAGGTTTTTAAATACCAAATAGGTTAAGATAAAATTAAAGAATTGGTTTTTGATAAAAATAATTTGTACACAACTGATTCACTCCCACTATTAGGTGTGTATTGGTCAAAGTAAGATATAAATAGGGGGTGGATTTCCTTTTAAAATCTAATATAAATACAAATATAAAATTAAGTGAAAAAGAAAATTTAAAAAAGAAGGCATAATGAAAAATAAATGATAATGTAATATGACAAAAGAGTTCATCCAAAACTCTTTGAATGCCTTCATATCCTGCCCTCAAAGTATTAAGGTGTTTTTTATTCCTTGGAATTAATTAAAATAAAGAACCCAAAACAACCATTCTTTTTAATTAGATGTAGAAAAACCCAATATAAAGGAATATAATTTTTTTAATGGTTATATAAAGAAACATAAAAGCTTCCACTTTAGTATTAGTGGGTACCCAATAAAAATATATGGAGATGTTTATTTAGAACAAACCCTTTGCATCACACTCTCAATTATCTCAGAAAGAATGAAATGTATGAAATGAGAGAAAGAGAGACAAAGAAATAGGGCATAAAAATATTATGATAATAAATAAAAAATATAGCTCAAGTAAAGGTATAACAGTAACTAGTAGCATCCAAGCCTTCTTGGGGGTGCATTTATAGCATCCTAAGGTCATGTGATGGTTTTTGGGGTGTTTTAAGTCCAAAATATCCATAGGGAGTTGAAATATTATGGCGGTAAAACCCATAATAGATAGTTTTAATTTTTGGAAAAATATCATCGGACGGTCGTTAGGCTCTACCAGCAGGAATGTGAGCTATTCCACTCTTACCGGTAGGCTGATGGGTGAGGTAGTGTGCATGTTACAACATCTTTCTCACTAGATGGATGGTGGGTTTCCTTCGATAGGTTAGTGAGGTTGAACAGTGTGTACATGCCACTATCCATCACACTGAAAGGCTGATGGTTTTCATCCAGTTGGTCGATCAATATTATTAGCGAGGGCCTTCAAAATGGCAATCCAAACACATGTTGAACCTGTTGATTGATTGATTGAATTAATAACATGATATCTAATAAAAATAACTAAAACATAGTCAAATAAAATATTTATAATAATAAATTGTGTTTTTTATCATTAAAACATCTAAGAGATTGAGGGGTACAATAAACGCCCCCTTTTTAATGATAAAAAACACTTAAAATAAAAGGTAACTAAGAAGGATTTAATGACATATGAAAAGATTCATTTTTTTAAATTATTTACAAAGTAATTTATAAATAAATATCAATATCTTATAATGAAACTTACAATATATTTTAAAATGATATTCGATATTCAATTTTTTAAAAGGAGATAAAATTAGTTGAATTTTAAAAGGAATATAATTTAAGATTAACATTTTTAAATATTAATTAAAAAATACATAAAAAAATTAATAATTTTAAAGGGTTTTAATAAATAAAGTAACACTAAAACAAATATTTTTAAAGGATTTGAAAAATGAAAATAAGATTATTCAAACCTTCAAACCACTAGAGAAATTAGAGCATTGATACCTTCTCCCCCTTTTGATTATAAAAAACACTCATAAAGAAGGTTAGACAGATAAAGTAAAATCCATATATAATATAAAAATATATCCATGCATAATTTAAACATATCCAAGAATATATCATAAAAAATATAATAAGATTCCCATAATGATAACAATAAAATATTCAAATAGATCCAAATAAGATTTATAAAAATTATAAAAAAATTAAAAATTAAATATAATTCAATTCATAATTCAATAGATAATAAATTTAAATTTATATAGATTTTGAAAAATGAAATTATAGTCTTCAAGTTTTCCTAATTAAAAAGTTATCATCTTAATAGAGACATTCCTAACTACCCCTTAATAAAATAAACGTTTTCTAACACAAGAGGTTTTGTGAAAATGTTGACCAATTGAAGATCCATTCTAATAAAATATAACAAGATATCTCCCTTTTGAATGCGATCTCTCAAAAATTGTTTCTTAATATGTATGTGTTAAAAACATGAGTGTTTAATGGGATTTCTATAAATACTAATTACACTTGTGTTATCATATTTGATAGGAACATGAATACATATTAGCCCATAACCTAAGAGAATTTTTTTTCATAAAAATTATTTAAGAAGAAAAAATCCCCATGGAAATATATTACAATTCAGCTGTAGAAAGTTAAACAGTGTTATGATCCATGTTAGTACAATATACTATGGATTTCCCAAGTAGGTGACAAGTCCCACTTGTACTTATCCAATCTAATTTTTATTCTCCAAAATCAGCATATGATTTTTTTTTGGTTCAAACTAAGTATCTTTTGGATAAAATACCCCAAGGTTTTTAGAAAATTTTAAATATTTTAAAATTATATTAAGATATTTTAAATTATATTATTTATAATTTTCTAGAAAATGATTATAAATAAAAATAGTAAACATAATGTCCTACTGAGTTATGGTAAAGTGAAGAAGACTCCCAATCATACCTCTATAAAGGGTGTTGTTAATCGATTTACTAGTTTTATCCAATGCAAGCTTACAATAAGTAATAATATGTCTACTTAATTCATTTAATTGATCCATGAAAAAATGATTTAATATTTCATTTTCGTATTTTATTTTACATAAAAAAATACCACCCTTATTTTGATAAATTTTAATATAAATTATTTTTTTAATTATCCCATAAAACTTAACTCAAATTATTTTCTCATTGAGTCCAAAAATTCATAACAAATAGATTATTTATTAGAATAAAAAGTAACATCCTAAATATATATTTAAACAATTAATAAATAATTTGAAATATGTTTTAAAAACAAAGTAGAATCAACCTTTTCTATTTTAAAACCATTTTCTAAGAGGTATTTAATTAATCACTCACACCAAGCCTGAGACATAAAGTTCCTTGGTATATAAAAAATATGATTTTGATATTTTGAATCTTCAAAACTAGGAGGTTGTTCAATAATAAAATTCTCATCAAAAAAACTATTCAAAAAATATATTTTAACAAGAATTTTAAAATGATTAAAATTTAAGTGGGTGGTGAATGAAAATAATATTCTAATAATGTCAAGCTATAAGACAGGGGAAAATGTATCTCAATTATCAATGAATTATTATTTATTATAACCATTCACAACGAGTCTAGATTTTTTATGAGTGATTTTTCCTTACTCATCTATCTTGTTCCTAAAAACCCATTTGGTACCAATATTAGGGTGGTCATCAGGTCTTTTAACATGAGTATAAATGTTGTTACTTATAAAAATTTTTCAACTCCTATTGCATTGCATGTAACCAATTTTCATCCTTAATGGAATAATTAATATTTAGAGGTTCTATGTGTGAAACAAAATCAAAATGTTCAACTTCATTTAAAATCAACTTTCTAGTATGAGTACCATCTTGAAAATAACTAATAACATTTTATAAAATATTTTATTTAGACATCACAAATTCCATGGGTAATGGGCTTGATTTAAGTTCTTCTTTAACTTAAATTTATTTAGAAGGAGTCGGTTTATTCAAGGTTAAATTTTCTTGTACAACCTCAACATCATAAATTTAGGCATGAGGTTTAGGAACATTTTCATCAAATTTGATGTGAATTAATTATTTTATAGTCTTGTCCATTTTATTAAATATATGATATGTTTCACTTGAGTTGGAGTACTCAAGAAAAATACCTTTATCATGTTTGGGGTTAAAATTTCCTTAGTTTTCTTTGGAGTTAATAATATAAAATTTACACCCAAACACATTAAAATAACCAACTTTGGGTTTTTCCCTTTTCAAATCTCTTAGGGGTCATTTTTTTGAAAAGGTAGGGACAAAAACCCTTTATTAAAATACATAAAAGAAAGAAAGAGAAATATGGGTTTAGATATGGTAATAATTCCTCATAAAAAAAAATCAAATACCAATCTTTTCTATAATTTTAGTTCCAATACTTCTCTCTTCATCATGTAATGTATTCCAATAAATTTGACCGCACCCATGAACACAACCTCTAGGGTGACATCTTCTCCTTAGGCCTTCACCTATTGCAAGAGGATTTAAATGTCACTGTTCTTTGAGTCCACTCCTTTGACAACTGATTGGGACTATGTTGGCCCATAGGAGATTGTTGGCCACCCTCTCTGGGTTTAATAATAATAAATCATGAAAAATCTTATTAATCATGTATAATAATTACAATCATGTTTATTTAAGTTTAAATATCTGTGATTTTGATTATCTATGATCACATATAAGTTTAACACATTCTGATAATATTTATATTGTAAGAAATTCAAAGCAGAATTATTTTTTAAGTATGAAAGACTGACACCGACAGAAGAGATGGGACACCGACAGTTCAACTGAGTCATTGAGAGTTAAAAAAAAACTCACTAATAGATGACTCACTGACAATGAAATTGAAACAATGACAAAGCTAATGTCTATTATATAGTTCAAATGAGTCACCGATAGTTCAATTGTCTCATTAATAGAAGGACCTACCAACGCATGGTGCTATCGACGCATGGTGCTATCGATGCATGGTGCTATCGACACATGGTGCTACCGACACATGGTGCTACCGATGCACGGTGCTACCAATTCATGGTGATACCAACACATGGTGCCGTTGATGCATGGAAATACCGACATAAGGATATACCGATTGAGGAATCATCAATAGACTATTTAAATATCCTTTTATTTAATATTATTTATAAAGGTCATATTCTGAGTGTTTTAATGTGACTGATTAATTTAATGCCTTTTGTAGACATATTTAATGAGGATGTCAGAAATAAAAGGTACAACACCTACCTCAAACATGCACATTGTTGGGATAAAAGAATATAAAAGAAAAAGACTTGATCTGAAATAAGTGTGGCATGAAAGAGATATAAAAAGATACAAATAAACATAGTAGCATACCCACATGAGAAACTTACAGAAAAGAAGAACACATGAGGAACTCTTCATTCCTACTTGCTGTGAACCAGGGAACTACTATCCATCAAAGTTCCAACATCTCTTCAGAATTCAACTGAACCTAATGAGAAGAACATCTCATCTTCCTAGAAGACAGAACAAAATGCTCCACGACAGTCTATTTTTAGTGTCTGCTACCAGAAGAGAACTCCAGCTTCCACTCTGATACAATAAAGAGTCTAGAGCTGAACTGAATAACACACAAAGCCTTATAAACCCTATATAATCTTTATTTCTCTATTGTATGCCATTTTTATTAAATTTTTCATCATTGTTTGCATGTATATATAAAACAAACACTGTCTCATACACTAAACTGAAGGATACTAGATATCCTCACACAACTATCTTTTTACACTTGTTTATCCCACACAGAACTATGGTAGAGGTCATGTGTGACCTGGTTTTATTTTGTTCCCATGTATAACTATGGTAGAGGTCCTATGAGACCTGGTTGTATTTTTTTCCCACGTAGAACTATGGTAGAGGTCTTGTGACTTGGACAGTCTGTGCACTATTGTGTAAACCCTGATCCAGGGTGTGGATAAAAAACTTTATCCTTATGTATTTCTTGGTGTAAGGTGATCACCTAGTGGATAAGACTAAGTCTCATCTTGAGATCGAACCTCTTGTTTTATATCTGCTGTGTTTTCAAATTTAGTTTTCTATATTTTTACCTGTATTTTAGAAAATTGAATTTCAATTTGATAGTTAGTATTGGATAGTGTTTATAACTATTTTTACTTATTATATTAGTTTCAAAAGTAGTATCAATATATCATATTTTTACAACTGAGTAACAATAAATTTTCTAAGAAGTTAGTTGAACAGTCAGACTATTATAAATTCACTACTTTGATTAACTAGCCTTCTTTGTTTTAAATTGGGGGAATCTCTTACATAAAAATTTTAATATAAATTTTTATAGGAACTTAATTCACCCCTCTTGAGTGTCCTACTCCGACCAAAATTTGGTATCATTGGTTCTTTAAAAGATTTTTCAAAAAATTTCATCTGTAATTTAGTTGTGTTTTAAAGATCACAAAATTTCATTTACTTCTAAATTTTTATCTCATAAAAAATATTTTCTTTAGTATGCATAATATATTGGAAGGTACTGATACAAAAAAACCTCCCTACTTTAATGGAACAAACTATGCCCAGTGTAAGATTAAGATGAAAATTAATTTAAAAAGTATGGGATTTGGTATTTGTACATTTATAGAAAATCAATACGAAATATCAAAGACTAATAAGAATACATTGAGTGATGACACAAAGACTACTTATAATAAAAATTGAAAAGATATAAGTGATCTGTTTTATGTACTAGGAGATGAAGAATTTAATAGAATATCTTCTTGTACATCTACCAATGAAATTTAGAACACTTTAGCTATTTCACATTAAGAAACTTCTAATGTTAAAGAAATGAGACTTAACACTCATACTATTAAGTATGATAATTTTAAGATGAAGCCGACTGAGCCTATTTTTGACATGTATCTCTGGTTTAATGAAATCTTGAACACCATGAACTCTCTAGGAAGAGTTGTTATAGCCAAGGAGAAAATCATGAGAATACTCAGATGATAACCACATAAATAGAGAGGGACTTCTATATCAATAAGAGAATCATGTGACCTCAACACTTTTTTAGTAAAGGAGCTGATAGGAAAGTTGATGATGTATGAGGAAGAACTAAAAGTAAACAAATAAGAGGATGATGAACCCAAAATAAAATCGGTTACTTTCAAATCTACTATACACAAAAAAAGGACAAAGATTAAGATGAAATTGAAGGTTCAAGTGATAAACAATAATCAATAGACAATGATGAAAAGATAGATCAAATAGCCAGAAGGTTTAAGAAATTCTATAGGAAGAAGAAAATTTTTAGAAATCCCAACTACAATGGAAAGTATGATTATAAGGGCCATTTGAAAAAGGATTGGAAAATAAATGACACTTCAAATGAAATGATCTGTTATGAGTGAAAAGGAAAGGGACATGTAAAGGATGACTATCCCAAACTAAAGTATAAGAAGAATTATGATGATAAGGATAATAAGGAAAATATGTGTTTTATGAAAAACACATCTAAGGTAACACTAAAATCTCCTGAACATAATGCTTACTATTTTGGAAATGAAAGTGATTATGAAAATATGAAAAATGAGGAAATTTTTGAATATTGAAAAATGATATAGGAAACATGTAATGAAATAAAAGATAAATAAAAATCCTTAAAAAAACTACATGCTTTGACTACCACTGTTAAATATGAACTTTCTGTAGAAAAAGAGAAAAATGCTCAATTGCTTAAGGAAAATAATGAGCTTAAATTGTCAAATGAGCAGTTGAAGAAGGATTTAGAAAAGTTTACCAATGGTAAATATATCTTGGTTAAAATTCTTGTTAAAAAAATTAGATTCTAAATGTACTACTGGAATAGGATACCAACCAGGAAAGTTGAATAAATCTAAAAATCATTTTGTATCAAAATATAGAAAATCCAGTTTTATGCCTAGTTTTGGAAAATTTTATGCAAGTTCTAGACATGAAAAATATTCTATTGTTTCATGTTTTTCTCGCCCAAATAAATTATATTTTTCAAATACTATACATGCTACTTATAAGAAACCCATGAAGAAAATGTGGGTTCCCAAATCTCTTATGACTAATGTTATTATAACCAAACAAATCTGGGTACCAAAATCTTTTCTATCTAATCTGTTTTTGCAGGAAAACTGTTTGAAGATATCCTGTAAAAGCTTATGGTACTTTGATAGTGGATGTTCAAGACACATGATAGGAGATTATTAATGCTTCATGAACTTGATAAATATTTATGGTGGGCATATCACTTTTGATGACAATTATAAAGGAAAAATCATTAGCCTTGGATAGATTGGTAACTCTTACTAAGTTTTAATTTCTAAAGTACTTTTTGTTGATGGATTAAAATATAACCTACTTAGTATCTCTCAGTTATGTGACAATGGTTTTCATGTTAAATTTGAGAATGAATCTTTCAATTTTTATAATTCTAAAAATGATTTAGTATTTTCTTCTTTTAGAAATGAAAATTTTTATGCTCTTTATTTAGATTCTTAAATTTCTCAAAATATTTCTTGTTTGAGTGTTTTTCATAAAGAATCTTGGATTTGGAATAGGATATTATGGAATTTCAATATAAAATCACTTATAAAACTTACTATAAAAGGATTAGTCAAGGATCTACCCAAACTTGAGTTTCCAAATGAAAAATTCTTTAATCCTTTTCAAAATGGTAAACATCACAAAATCTATTTCAAACCAAAGAAATAAGTTTCAACTTCTCAACCTATCAAGTTGGTTCACATGTAATTGTTTGAACCATATAGATTTTCAAGTCTAAGTGGGAAGCACCATGTCTATGTTCTTGTAGATGAATACTCTAGATATACTTGGACCTTCTTCTTAGCTTACAAAAGTGAATCTTGATCTCATTTCACTATGTATTCTAGGAATGTATAAAATCTTAGGGGTCTAATAATTTAAACCCAAAGAAGTTACCATTTTTGTGAGTTTGAGAACCAAGAGTTTGAATTATTTTTCTCAAAAAATTTCTATGGTCATAACTTCTTTACTCCTAGGACACCCCAGCAAAATGGAGTTGTAGAAAGAAGAAATAAAACCCTACAAGAAATTTCTAGAACCATGTTTAGTGAGTATGACATAACTATATACTTTTGGGTAGAATATGTCAAAACAACATGCTATATAATCAATAGAGTCTTTATTAGACCTATATTTAAGAGAAATCCATATGAGTTATGGGATAATATAGAACCCAAGGTTAAATACTTAAAAGTTTTTGGTTTAAAAGTATATATTATTAATACTAAGGATAATTTGGAAAAATTTTCCTCCAAGAGTGATAAAGGAATTTTCCTAGGTTATTAAATTTCTATTAAATCTTATAGATTCTTCAATAATAGAACCAAATGTGTGGAAGAATCTGTACATGTCAAATTTGATGAGACAGATCCACATGAGTCAAGTATCTCTCTAGAAAATCTTGAGGATGATATGTCAAATTTGAACATCAATAATAAATCTTCTGACCACCCTGTTAAGGAATTTGTTAAAACTTCCAGTTCTAGAAATTCTATAGACTCTAGTCATAATGAACCTAAACCTGTAGAAGTACCTAGAATCTCTATACATTATTTTTCTATACCTATTAGAACTCTCAAGAACCATACTTTAGATGCTATAGTTGGAGATTTAAATAATGGAACTCAGAATAGAGCTTCTTTCAGAAATCAGGCTGAACACCAAGATTTCTTATCACAGATGGAACTTAAGAACATCAATGATGATATCAGTGATGAAATTTGGGTGATAGTTATGTATGAATAATTAAATTAGTTTGAAAGAAAAAATTCTAGAAACTTGTAGATAGACCCAATGACACCTTGACAATAGGCACCAAATGGGTGTTTAGGAATAAAGTAGATGAATCTGGTAATATAGTTAGAAAAAAATATAGATTGGTTGCACAAGGTTATAGTCAATAATAAGGGATTTAATATGGGGAAATATTTTCAACAATATCTAGATTTGAGGACATTATAATCTTGATTTCCTATGAAGCACATCTAGATTCCGAACTTTATCAAATAGATGTCAAAAGTGCATTCTTAAATGGTTATATAATTGAGGATGTTTTTATTGAACAACCCCATGGTGATACAAATAACCACATTCAAAATAATGTTTTTAAATCAAATAAATATTTATATGGTGTAAAGTAAGCTCCAAGAGCTTGGTATGATAGGCTCAACACTTTTCTTATTTCTAAAGGTTTTACAAAAGGTATTTCTAATCCTACCCTTTTTATAAAACTAATTTCCAAATATGTTTTAGTTGTTCAAATCTATTTTGATGACATTATTTTTGTATCTTCTAAAAATTATTTATGTGTTGGTTTTTAAAAGATGATACAATGTGAATTTGAAATGATTTTTATGGGGGAACTCAAATTATTTCTTGGATTTCAAATATTTCAAAATAAAGAAGGTATTGTTTTGAATAAAATTAAATATACTAAGGATCTTTTAAAAATATTTGGCTTTGAAATAAATAAGAGTAGTGACAATCCAATGAGTACCACTTGTAAGTTGGACCTTGTTGAAGATGGTAAGTCTATTGATCAAACCACTTACAGAGGAATTATTGGGAGTTTACTCTACTTAACTACTAGTAGGACATATATTATGTTTAGTATGTGAATGTGTGCAAATTTTCAAGAAAACCCCAAAAATATAATTTAAATTCTATCAAAAGGAATTTAAAATACCTCAAATATAAAATTAATTTAGGACAGTTCTATCCTAGAGGACAAACTTTTGATTTGGTGTGTTATTCAGATACTGACTTTGGTGGATGTAAGTTAGATAGAAAGAGCACCTTTGGCACATGTCACATTTTTGGGAAAGTATCTAGTTTCGTGGTGAAGTAAGAAACAAAATTCTATTTCATTATCTATTGTTGAAACTGAATAGATAGCTACTGGTAGTTGTTGTGCACAAATTTTGTGGATGAAACACCCATTACTAGACTATGGATATCAATTCAGATATGTACCTATAAATTGTGATAACATAAGTGCTATTAATATTTCTAAGAATCCTATTTAACATTATAAGATAAAACAAATTGATGTAAGACATCACTTTTTGAGAAACTATTATAAAAAAGGTGATATAACTTTATAGTTATTTGGAAATAACCATCAACTTGCTGACATTTTAACTAAGCCATTGAACACTAGAAGAATAAACTAAATTAGACATGAGTTAGGAATGATCAATCTATAGGACCTTATATTGTTATTAATTTGATAATTTTAAGGGATGTTTTCATATCGACCCTGACAGTATGAAGCTGACAAGGTCTTGCTGACACCAATAACTTTTTCATGCCGACATAATTGTCATGATAACACTGATTCTATGTCATGCCAACACTGACGCCTTGTCATGCTGACACCGTTAGTGTTATGAAAAATATATCATGCCACAACGACGTGTTTTCATGATGACACCATTAGTGTTATGAAAAATCTTTCATGACAACACTAATGACTAACTATTTTTATCCATTTTATATTTTTACCAAAAAAACTATTTCATTTATTTTCTTGAACTCAGTTCATGATTTTGCGATTTCAAATGACCTAACTGATATACATTCGAGTCGATCCACTCTATTCCTTTAACCTTAAACTCACTCAGCTGTTGATCTCTATCTACCCCAACCTTTCACCTCCCGACCTTCAAACTGGATTGTTGGAATGGTGTGTGTGAAGAGATCTCTTGAATGTGGTTTTGGAAACAAGTCTCATGCAGCTAAGTAACATTAAGGGGAATAAATAAAATATTATGGACCTATGAATCCTGATCTAGAGAATAGTGTAGTGACTCCAAAAAAGGAGGTTCTTATAGAATGGATATTGTAAAGAAATTATTTGATGCTTAGGGTGTTATAGGATTAGGGATGACTTGAGTGGTTCTCATATAATGAAAATACTTTCTACCCAAAGCTAGTTAGTAAATTTTATATGAATTATGAGTTTCTACTATAAGGAAGCGATGTTTGCGGGATTAAGTCCTTAGTGAAAGTCAATATAATTTATTTTTCATCAAGGTAGTGGGTTGAGTGTCTTAAAGTACCTCATGAGGGAGTGTTTGATGATTACCAGCTTACCTCTCCACATGAGAGTGAATTTTTCTGCTTTGAGGCAGCTCTGAAGGAGATTACTAACAATAAAAAGCATAGGAGACCCATTGATATAGAATTAGATGGGGAGTGTATAATTTTTTTCAAGTTTATATAACATCATATCTGTCCTAGGAAAGGGGACTTTTCATCTATAAAGTATCAAGATGTCTATTTGATTTATCTAATGAGAAAACAGATTAAGGTAAATCTATGTAGATACCTTTTTGTGCACATAAATTAAATGATCAAGCCTTCTTGAAAAACCAATTACTTATTTTATCCAAGGTTAATCTTAGCCATGTTAAAAGATAAAGGTTATGTTAGTGAAGGATATGAAGTTGTTTCTGAGTGAAGTGGGATCTGCCTAAGAAAAGAGATTTGTAAAAGGATGAAGATCAATTGGAACCCATGGAAGAAAGAATGGGTTAGGGATGAAGATAATATTTATGATAAGTTCAATCTAGTAGACCATCCAACTAGGCCAAGGAATATGGATGATCCTAGTCTGGGACCAGATGAGGAAGATGTTTACTCTTTAGAGGAGGAAGAAGAGCTTGCAACACCAGTCAGAGATCAAGGGTAACCTATCGATGATTGGAGTGATCCTGATACCACTAAAGCTCATAAAGGTTTCTATTTTGGACCTCTAAGTCCACAAATTTCTTTACCATTAGATGGACTGAATCTTGGAACTAATAGATATGTGGAGACAGAAGTATTAGGTAGTGTAGAGTATATTAGCAAGTTTGGTAGCTTTGAATATGAATCAAAAGTAGAAGAAGAAGATGGGAGAGAAGAAGAAGCTATAAGTGATGAAAGTGGTAGTGGAAGTAGAAGTGGTAGTGAAGAAGAAGAAGGTGAAGAAAATGCTGATATAAATAGAAGTGAAGAACATGACTTTGGAAAAGATGATGATGATGAAGGTAGGGGTGAATACAGTGAAATTGATGGTGACCATTATGAGGATGATCAAGGTAGATATGTAGAGATGGTTGATGATTTGGTTCAGAATGTTATTTTAGAACCTTATATAGTTGTTGTTTAAGAAAGAGAAAATTCTAAAGTTCATGATGAAGTGGAAGTTCAATTGATCCTTGCACCTCAGTTAGTGTATAAAAGAAGAAGACCTCATGTTGAGGGTGAGAAACCAGTGAGGAAAGCACAAATTGAGGGGGGGATTCAAAATAGAAGAGCTCAAGTTGAGAGTGATCCTTATGAAAGAATAGATCATGGTGAGGGGGATCTTCAAGTTGTAAGAGTGATACTTGACACTCTCACTCCTTTGGATGATGATGTTATTTCTAATGGGCAAGGCATCCTAGATATGTAGCACTGGGTTTAGACTATGAAGACTTAGATGATGAGGTGTTTGTACCTATTTCCAAATAATCAGTGGCTGAGACCCTTCCTAGTGATCCTGTCACTAAAGTAGACTTTGAAAGGTTTAAGGTTGAAATATGTTCAACAGTGAGTGTATCAGTTCAATATCAAATGGTACATGAGATTCAACAAGCTAGAATAAAAAACACTGAGATGAGTATTGAATCACACTCTCTGAAATATTCAATAGAATATATGAATTAGTATATGAAAGCTACTCCTACTCTATTTCAAATAGTTGGTGTGAATGAGGATGATGTATTCAAAATTTTAGAAAAGGTTATAACTAAAATTAAACCAAACTTAATCATAGTTGATGAAAAAATTGTTGAAAACACCACCAAGATGATAAAATAAATGAGTGGGCTTGTATCTGCAATAAAAAATCTTACCTCCAAGTATAAAGGTTGTCTGAAGACTGTTATTAAATATTTGAAGACTCATACCTCAAATCCTGCTGATCTTTCTACCTCTATCCAGACATATCAGGATTAGGACATTGAGGCAGTTATACATGTTGTTAAGGAATATCTTTAAGCTCTATTTGGTGCCCCAAATTTTGAAATACTTTTTAAAACTGAGAAGGATACTGATCGTGTGCATGATATGGTCAAATTTTATACCAAGGAAGCATCTGTCACTCAGTAAGATCTTATAAAGAGGATTAATTCATATTTCTTGAATATTTACTCCAAGAACCAGTTGAGAAGTCACTTTATATATTTAGCAAAGAATTTAACATTACCCCTTGTTACAAGATCATTCAAAGAATAAGTCAAGCAATTTAAAGACTTCACACCTCTTCTTGGAAGGGTTTTTGGAAAACAAAGACTATTTTGAGAAAGATATGAAGTATGGTGTTGAAATCATTGAGGATTTTATAAAGATGTTAAATCCATACCTTCATGTGAAGCGTGAAGCAATTTTGGTGCCTACTGCTGCACCTATTGGACCTACTAGATCAATACCTCCACTCTGGATGAAAATTTCTCAAGCCTTGACTTAGATCAAACCGGTGATCCAAGAGCATATCCAACCTTCTATTTTGTCAGAACACAAACCCAACCTTGCACAAAATGTTCTTGAAGGAGTGATCCTACTTCCTTTGGAGATTTCTTCAGACCCTCTAGTTTTTAAGACACCTCCTACTGGACCTTCTATTGAACCCTTTGAGAAAGGGAAGAACCTATTGATCCTTAGAAGTAGTGTGGATAACTCTATGATAGGGCTGATTGGTTATCTTTTGTTGTCTTTCCCTATAAATTTTTAATACATTGTACTTCATTTATTAATGGAATTTAATGATCTTTTCTTTCATCTCTTTGTGTTATATCTATTATTATATGATACATCTTATTCTGTTGATATATATTTCCTTCTTGATTATTCCATTTCATTATTGATTTTATCCTTTTCTGCCCTTGAACTTTTTTATAATCCCAAAAGTGGGAGAACAATTTGGTATTATCCTTATTTATTTTACCTTTTATACCAATCTTATGTATTTTATTTACCTTACCTATGACTACATATGGGAAGGAAAGGCATTAGTCTTTGATACCATTATTTTTATTTCCTTTGATACCATTACTATTTAATTTACCTTTGAACCATATATATATATTGAGAAAATTCATCAGTAATGGGAGATGATAAGTAGAATGATTATATTACACATCAAATGATTGTAATTTATAATTACATGATTTGTGATCATCAAAAAGGGGTAGATTATTGTTTAATAGGAGATTTTTGGCCACCCTATCTGGTTTTAATAATAACAAATCATGAAAAATATTATTAATCATGTATAATAATTTAAATCATGTTTATTTAAGTTTCAATACGTGTAATTATGATTATCTATGATCACATATAATTTTAATAGATTTTGATAATTTTTATGTTGTAGGATAGTCCAAGTAGAAATATTTTCTAAGTATGACAGACTAATACCAATAGAAGAGATGAGACAATGACAGTTCAACTGAGTCACCGATAGTGTAGAATGACTCACCAATAGATAACTCATAGATAGTGCAAATGAAACACCAGAAAACCGACTATCTCACCAATAGTTCAAATGTGTCACTGATAGTTCAATTATCTCACCAATATAAGGACCTACCGACATATGGTTCTACCGACGCATGGTGCTACCGACACATGGTTCTACCGACGCATGGTGCTTTTGACGCATGGTGACACCGACGTATAGTTCCACTGATGCATGGAAAGACTAAAATAATGACACACCGATGGAATGAGTCACCTAAAGAAGGAGATACTGACAGAGGACTCACCAATAGACTATTTAAATTTGCATTTATTTAATATTATTTCTAACGGTCATATTCTGAGTTTTTTAATGCGATTGATTAATTTAATTATTTATTATAACATATTTAATGAGGATATCATAAATACGAGGTATATCACCTACCTCAAACATACACATTTTTGAGATTCAAGAATATAAAATAAAAGAACTCAATCTCAAAGAAGTGTGTCATGAAAAAGATATAAAAAGATACGCGTTGACATAATAGAAGACCCACATGAGCAACTTACAGAAAAGAAAAACACATGATGAACTCTTCATTCATGCTTGCTTTAAACCAAAGAACTATTTTCCATCAAAGTTACAACATCTCTACAGCATTCAACTGAACCTAAGGAGGAGAACACCTCATCTTCTTAAAAGACAGAAGACATTGCTCAACAATACTCTGTTTTCAGTGTCTACTACCATAAGATAAATCCATCTTCAACTCTAATACATCAAAGAGTCTAGAAATGAACTTCATAACACACAGAGCCTTATAAACACTATCTAATCTTTATTTCTTAGTTTGGTGCCCTTTTTGTTACATTTTCGAGAAGTGTGTGCATCTATATGTAAAACACACACTGTCTCGTACACTGAACTGGAGGATACTAGATATCCTCACACAACTATATTTTTACACTTGATTATCCCATGTAGAACTATGTTATAGATCATGTGTGACCTGGTTATTTTTTCCCACATAGAACTGTGGTAGAGGTCATGTGTGACCTGGTTTTATTTTATTCCGACGTAGAACTGTGGTAGAGGTCTTGTGACTTGGACAATCTGTGTACTGTTGTGTAAACACCAATCCAGGGTGTGGATCAAAACATTTATCCTTATATATTACATGGTGGAAGGTGATCACTAAGTATAGAGGACTAAGTCTCAACTTGAGATTGAACCTCTTGTTTTATATCCGTTGTGTTTTCAAATTTAGTTTTCTCTGTTTTTACCTATATTTCAGAAAACTGAATTTCACTTTGATAGTTAGTCTTGGATAGTGTTTATAACTATTCTTAGTTATTATAATAGTTTCAAAAAGTTTTTTCAATATCTCATATTGTTAAAACTGAGAAATAATCAATTTTCTGATAAATTAATTAAACAGTTAGACTGTTATAAATTTATTACTTTGATTAACTGGCTTGTTTTGTTTTAAATTGGGGGAATCTTTTACATAAAATTTTTAAAATAATTTTTTATAGGAACTCAATTAACCCCCCTAATGAGTTCACTACTTTTAAAAATAGAATCTACCCTCTTAGAAGTTCCATCAACTAAGTTATCTTCATTAACTTTATATATGGATTCCAGTATTCTACCTTCATGCATATCATCATAAGGATCAAGAACTCCATAAATATTATGTGTGGGCACATGCACATTGATTAATGTTTACTATGTTCCCTTATTAATAATGGGTCTTAGAAGAACAAAATTAAAGGTATAAAAATCATTATAGCCCACCTCAAAGTAAAAATATCAAAAGAGTTTTAAATTAATTCAAGATATTTCTTAAAATCTCTTATCTTTCAACAATAGAATTTTTCCTAGGAGTCCTTGGATTAGAAAATTAATGATTATCACCTTGTAAATTACAAAGTTCATCAATTTTTTTTTCAAACTATACCTAATGATAAATCCAAATTAATATAGCCTTTCTCATTTTCAAAATTCTTAATATATTTAATATATAATTTACAAGACTCATTTTTATCAGCCAATAAATAAACCCAAGTACATGTTTTATGATCATTAACAAATAAAAGAGTATAAAATTTACCTCCTATACTTGAAACTTGGATTTGTCCAAATAAATCAACATGTAAAAGATCAAGGGTATTTGAGGTGGATACTTATTTTTTAGATTTAAAGGAATATTTTTTTTCTCACCAATTTGTAAAGGCTCACTCACAATGTCATATTTGAAATAATTTTTTTGAAAATATCATACTAGTTGATTTAAGTTTATTTTTACAAGTGTGTGTGCACAATAATAACCAAGGTGTCTATTCCATAGTCATGAATAACTATCTTGTGCACTTAGATATTTAACAAGTTTTCTATCAAGATATTTTAAATTAATAACATTAAAATTTTAAAATCTAGAAGTAGAAAATAAAATATTTCCTTTAGATTAAAAAATATTACAAAATTCATTTTCAAAAGAAATTTTAAAAGCATAATCACATAATTGGATAATAATAATAAAATTATGTTTTAAAATATCAACATATAAAAATTATTTAATAAATTTTTAATCTAAAAAACCATAGGAACCTAAATAAGTGATATTTTTGTTGGTATGAGTAAAGATAATAAGAGGGGGGGGGGGTGAATTTCATTTTAATTTTTTTAGAATTTAAAAGTAAATTTTATGAAATTAAAATATTTGAAGTGATCAAAAAATTATGAGAGTTAAGTGTAAGAATATGAATTATTATTGGAATTAATTAAATAAAAATTTATCATAGTGAAAATAAAATAAATAACACAATAGAGTTTGATAAAAAAGTTTGTAAATGACCCTTGAAATGTACCCACATCTCATCTATAAAAGAATTTGGAGGATTTGTACTCCCTTGGGTTTAATAGTACCCAAGAAACCCATTTACAATGTAAAACCATTTATTTAAGTACTAATCAAGATACCAATATCCCTCACATTAGAGGAAGAAATCATCTATCCCTCTCACTTATGGTTGTGAGAACCCAATCCCCTTGATTTAAGAAGAAAACATGTAAAGACAATATCACCTTGTTTAAGGACTAGAGGAGCACCGAAAGAAAATAAATAAGTGACTTGATTATTTATAATCCATTTTAAGGACACACTCTAATATATATTTATAATTAATAAGAGAATAAATATAAGAGAAATGGGTAGTAAAAAATATAGAAGAGAGATTGAATAGATCAAGAAATTTTAAGGGAGATATAGAGAAGAAAATATGGAAGCATAAGTTTTATGTAAGGGAAAAATTGACTTTTAAGAACCTAAGGGGGTGTATTTATAGCCAATGAGGAGTTTAAGAGGATTCTTATAGCCTTGGGGGTCTAATAGATCCACTAGTGGTCAAATTAAACAATGTAAGGCTCTCCTCCAATAGATATATTTTGGTCTACCTCGGGGCCACTAGGTAGCAGGTGGGTATCACCAGCCTATGGTGGCACGTGGTTAGAATAGGGGTTCTATCTAGATCCCATATGGTGGGACACATCTAGTAGCCAATGGTACCAGTATGTAGGGGGATCCAAAAAAATATTCTCATGGACTTATTGAGCACTGGAACTTCCAAAAAAATGACTAAAATAGAAATGCTAAAATACATTTAATAAAATCATTAGAAATATAAATGTGTGTCTGTGATTATTCAAATCCACCTAATATATCGATATTTAAAACATTATCTTAATTTTTTGATGATAAAAAATACATAAGAAATTAATCAATAAATATGGGCATGGTGTAATTTTCCTGATTGTGAACAAAATGAAATTCAATATTTCAAAACGAAAACCAACCAACCATTTTCAATATATCAAAATTATTTCATAAATAACTTAAAAATTTCCTTCCTTCGTGATTATCAAAAATCCAAAATCACAAAATTTTCACAATTCAATAATAATTCAATTTCAAAATCATTCAATTTTCAAAATAATTGAAATAATAAAAATTACCTTTGAAATTATCACCTTTTACCCCATAAAAATATAAATGATTCTTTTATATCAAAACTAACCACCATTAAATATATAAAACCATAACTATTCACATTCGTGAAATTAAAACAATTTATAAAATATTTGAAAACTTTCGAAAATATTTATTGAGATACTAGAATATAACCATACCTTCAATTACAAAATATTTTCTACCAAAATAAGTTTAAATAAGAAATTAGAGAAATCATAACTTTAAATTCATCACATTCTTATCCATTTTAATTACCAAAAGGATCATACACAATTGTTATAGGAATAAAGGTAATTCATTCATAGTAAGATGAGGTTCATGCATAAGGGAGACAATATAAAATGAAAATTTCATATCCCATAATGTATCATAAATAGATTTAGAAACTAAAAATGAATTTGAAGTCTTGAACTCTTTTACATTTCCAAAACATATTTAGAAAACTAAATACTTCACATACATTAGTTTCAAAAAACTTCCTTGAAAATTTAACTCACATGAATATGTTTTTAGAAATGGAATAAATGTGAATTCTCAATATGCTTAAAATTTAATCTAAATATAGAAATATATTTGAATCTCCCTCAACTAATTCATATTTTAAAATGTATAAGGGGAAACCAAAATAATTAAACTCAATTGTTAAATGAATAAAATAGAAAGTGAAAAGACTCACCTCAGAGAGAAAAAATCAATTGATTCAAGATCTAAAAATAGATAAATAGATCAATGAAAAAAATATTTAATAAATGAGATAATTGAATTAATAATATTAGGATTTAAATAAAGGAAATTGATGACATATATTCAAGACTTAAAATTAAATGAATGATTTAATGAATTAACTCAAGATAAAAATAAAATGATCATATGAATATCAATGTGATAAAAATTTAAAATATATAATATAATTATTTAAATATCAAGGTGGTAAAAAGAATAATTCAAAAAATATCAATAAATCATACTTCAATAAGGAAAAAGTTTTAAAATAAAGCACAATTCAATAAAGATAAATATTGAAAGATAGGAAAATCCTCATGATTTCTAAAGTTAAATTAAATGAAACATATTAAATCCATTTTAAACTAACACTCATTAAGATAAAATATTTTTCATGCAAGTGGTTTAAGATATGAAAAATCTTGAATAATAGAGATTAAGAATATTATTTTAAAATATGATATCCAAAATAATTAGAAAAATAATTTCAAAAACTCAAACAAGTACTAAGATTGGATTTCTTGATTTAAATAATGGATCTATGATTTCACAAGATTACATTTTTAAAAATTCTTAATGGATTACAATAATTTGATATCCAAATATCAATAATATCACACAAGATTATAATTTTGAAATCAAATGAAAGATTAATTTTGAAAACATTTTCAAAATGAAGAATAAAAATTCAATTTAAAGAACAAATTGATAAACCCAAGGAAATATACAATTAAATTTAAATATTTCTTAATGAAATTTAGAATGACATTTTAAAATGATTTTAAATATTTAAATAGTAAAATCAACATTTAATTGAGTACAAAATTTGAATTTAAAATAATTTAAACAACTAAAATAATTATGAAGTCACCTTATAAGTGTCTAAATCACCCAATAGTCCTTTTTTTTGCCTAGAGAATTGATCCTAAGAAATTATACCTAAAAATAAATAAATAATCTAGAGAGTTTGTTATCCAAAATTTGGGTCCACAAATGTTATCAAATAAGAAATTTAGAACCCACATTCTATTTGAATTTTTATCTAGAATATCCATTTGAGGAAAGACGAATTGATTTGGGCCTTCCATAACAAGTATTCTTACAATCAAATTCATAAATGAGATGCCCAATTTTCCATAAATAATTAAAAAATTTATATTAATAACACTCTTTTACCAAAGTGGTAGTAGTTTTTAGGTGCTAGAATTGTTTAAAAAACCAAATCCATAAGTATATTTCCCATTCTGTTGGGTACCAAAAATTAAATTCCATTTTTTATCACCTTGGTAAAATATTGCAAGATCACTTTTATGATTTTTATTGTATTTTATAATTTTTCAATTCTAGGTTGATCCTTTTAACAAATAATTTTTTCCATTAACATTATTTAAATATTTTTTCAAAATTTAATTTTCTTTCAACAACATTTCAAATATTAAATTTTTATTTTCATCATTTTTTGAAGTACGATTTTTTATATTTTTTATTTTCATATTTTAGTTTATCATTTTACTTAAAAACATGTTCCTTCTCATTAAAAACTAAATTTTATTTATTTTTAATCTCCTTGATTTTTTTGATGAGTTCATACAATCCTTCTATTAATTATTATCTTGTATGATTGTGATCATAATAATTAATATGGATAGAGTAATAATAATAATTTTAAGATTAAAAAGAGGTTGTGGTGGATTTTAGCTCATCACATGACATAATTAACTTGGGGATTTCATCAATTAAGGAGGATGAGGTGGAGAGGGATTCGTTTCTTTTACTGCAAGTTGACACTTTTAATTCCTTATTACTTTACTTCTTGGACTTTACCTTCCTTTTAGATAAGGGTCACTACATTTTAATGTGTCCCTTTTTTTTGAAATTGTAGCACCATACCTCCGGTTCACCTTTTTTTCTTCTAATTTTTTATATTTTAAGAGTATTTATTTCTTTTAATGAACTTATGAAGATTCTTGTATGATTTTCAAGATCATTATCACTTATGGATGAATCACCATCAATTTCCATGAAGGAAATTTTCTTATTATTCTATTTAACCTCCACGACCTCCTTCACGAACTGAATATTCCTTGTAATCTCATAGGTCTTGATGGACCCAATGAGATCTTGAATTATAATATTATTGATATAATTTTCTTCACAAGTCTTCATAATTTGGGTTCCCAAGTGCTTTTAAAGATGCAAGGATCTTCTTTACAAGTATCTCTATGCTAAAATCATCACATAAGGACTTCATTCCATTACAAATATTAGTTAAATGAGTAAAAATTTCATTTATAAACTCATTATTATGTATGATAAATAATTCAAAATGTTAAAGGTACATATCAAGCCTTATATCCTTTACTTTATTGGTACCTTAATGTGTAATTTATAACAATTTATAAATATCATTATAAGTTTTTTACATGAAAACTCTATTAGATTCATTCCTATCTAACCTGAAATTTAGAGAATTAATTTCTTTTATATCAATATCAAATGATACTATATCTTCTGGGTTCCATTTTTACTCATTATCTTGGGGGGGGGGGGTATATCCATGCAATACAATTCTCCAAACCGGCTATCCTATGATTCTAAGAAAAGTAAACATTATTAATTTCAAATAACCATATCTTGTTTTATTAAAATAAGGGCATCTTCCCATAGATTTTTTTTCTGAGAACATTGGGAAATATAGATTTAGGATATAATTAATTGATCATTCCTATTAACTAGTTATGGTTTTGAAATCAAGATTAGAACTATTACCAATTATTGGCCTGAGTATAGATGGAAATAGGGGGGTGAATTTATTTTTGAAAACATATTATAATTTAAAACTAAATTTTATGGAATTAAAATAATTGAAGTTATAAATAATATTTTTGATATTTAAGGGTAAGAATAAGAATTATGAGTGGAATAAATTAAATAAAAAAGTTATTAAAATGTAAATAAAATAAATAATATAAGAGAGTTTGATAATAAAGTTTGGTAATCAGCCATAAAAGTATCTTACGTATCTTCCCCCAAGGCCTTTGGATGATTTTTAATCCATTAGGTTCAATGGTACCTAAGAAACCTTTTTTACAATGTAAGTCCCTTGATTTAAGGACAATGAAATAAAACTACATCCCTTAATTTAAAAGAATAGATCATCTATCCCCCTCACTTAAGGTTGTGAACACCCAATTCCCTTTCTTTAAGGATAAAAAAAGTAAACCCAATATCCCCTTGATTTATGAGACAAGCAAGGACCATAAAAAATAAGTGAATTTTTTTGTTAAATACCTTTGAAGTTCACACCCTACTCTATATTTATAATAAATAATAAATGAAATTCAAGAGATAATGAGAGAGTGAAAAATTTAGAAGAGAATTTTAATAAAAAAATAAATATTAAGAGAGATCTAGAGAAGTAAAATTGTAGAAATAATATTTTTAAAAGGGAACAATTGCCTTATATACACCCAAGGGGGTGTATTTATAGCCTTTGGGGGGTTTAAGAGGGTTATTATGGACTTTGTTGTCAAATAGATCCACTAAAGGGTAAATTAAACCATGTGGCGCCCTCCGACAATGACTATAGTTTGGTTTGTACCAAGGCCATCAAGTATCCACTGAAACTTACATGTGGGGGGCTCCAAAAATGATTCTCATGGATTTCATGAGCCCTCCATTTAGTCTAAAACTTATACAATAAAATTAAAAAAATATGATCACTAAAATTCATGAAATAAAATAATTATAAACACAAATGTGTGCTTGTGATCATTAAAAACCTCATTAGAGAGTGAGATATACAACACTTTCTAGGAGTTATCACTAAATGTTACATGAAGTCCATCAATATATTCAAGATGGATGAAATCTAATTAGTCACCACACATGTTTCTTGATAACACATTTTACATATACCATGTTTATCCTTGGGATTTTCTCTTTATATGTTTATCCTATAAAATAATCAATTTTCAAAATCCTTTGGAACCAATTTTTTTTATGTCCACTAATGTTAGCTTAATGTGAATTCAGAACCCATATTGTTTTGAATATGTTTTTTCAAATGAAATATTGTAATATAGATATACTCTTTTAGGTACACTATACCAATAATTTCTATAATCAAATTTATAAATAATATTCCCAAATTTAATAAAAAAATTGAAAAAATTATTTTGATATCATCTTTTAAAAAAATTAGTATTTTTAGATATGAAAGCTAGATTTGAAAATCCAATTCCAAAATTATTATTTCCATGATAATGGGAACCCATAAATCAATATAAATTCTGATCACCTTGGGTGAACTTAACTAGATATTTTTTTAATCTCCTTAATAGTGGATTTTAATTTATCTATATTTGGGTTCTATTTTAATTCTAAGGATAATTCATTATTTTCTTTATAGAGTTGGTCCTTATCATTAGTTACTTGATGATATTTCTTTTTAATCCCTTTAATTTATATATTAAGTTCATAAAATCCATCCTCAAGTTTATCTCTAATAAAATTATGGTATTTATAATTTAAACAAATTGAAGGAAAAGATGAATCAGTAGAATTTACCTCATTTTTTCCATGATATATTTGGAATAATCACCACTTGATTCATCTTAGTATAGGGATCCATCACTATAAATCCATGTAGAAACTTTGAAGGATTTATTGCCTCAATTATTTTCCTTCATCTTCTTTTTTGAATATGGAACACTCCGGTTTGATGTGTCTTTTCTTATTGAATTCATTGTAATTTAACTATGATTATCCACATTGATTATCATTTTTTCATGATGAAGATATTTCTTCTTGATCATGAATTTTCTTATCCTCTAAGATAAGTGATCAATTTTAGCATCAGTATCAGAAGATTTATCATTTATTTACTTAAATAAAATAGTCTTATTTTCTTTATCATTCTTGGATTCCTTTGATTCCATTTCAGTTTTCTCCTTCATTGTAATTTCATACATCATTACTAACCCGATGAGTTCTTCTACTGGTAGGTTCTTGATATAATTTACTTCTTGAATTATCATTACTTTGGGTTACCAAGAATTTATAAATTCCCAACATATATTCTTTAAAATAATTTCTAGGGTAATAACTTCACCAATAGATTTTATACCATTGAAAAAATGGTAAAGTGGGTGAAAATTTCAGCAATTGATTCATTAATATGCATGCTAAATATTTCCAAGTCATGATGATAAATTTCAAGTATAGCATCGTTGACTATGTTAGTACCCTCATGTGTGACTTCAATAATTTTAAAAATTTAATTTACAGTTTTTTATGTAGAGATACAATTAAATTTATTATAGTGTAACCCATATTGAACGACATTCATGGATTTTCCATCAATTTTAAAGGCCACAATATCTTTAAGAATATATTTTTCCATATATTCCTTAGTGGGTGTATAACCATACATGAAATGTTTCCAAATTCAATAAAAAATGATTCTAAGAAATGTATACATTCATGTTATTCAATAACTATAATATAATCCATCAAATAATGGAGATCAACCCATTAAATCTGATTTGGGAGAACCATGAGTGCTAGAGAAAGAAACCATCCTTTATTCTTGTTCCTCATAACTAGTTAATGTTTAGAAACTAAGTATTGATCTAATACAAATTATTGGTCTAAGTAGGATGGGTGGGGGGCTATTTTCCTTTTAAAAAATTTAAATAAATAAAAATATTAAATTAAGCGATAACTAAAATTTAAAAGTGAGAGAATATCGGAAAATAGATGAAAAGGTAATATGATAAAGGAGTTCATCTAAAACTCAATTTGAGTTCCAATGTCTCCTTCCCTCAAAGTCTTGAGGCTTCTATTATCCCTTGGATTTAACAACAAACAAGAACGAAAAAAATCAATACTTTTAATTAGTTGTAGAAAGAAACACAAAACAAAGGAAGACCATTTATTATTAATGGTAGTAGTAAGAAACCCAAAACTCACTTTAGTGGTAGTGAGAAACCAAGAAGAAAGAGAAGGAGATGTTTGTTTAGAAAAAATATTTCTAAGCTACTATCAATTCTCATAGAAAGAATTAAATAACAAAATTAGAGAAAGAGAGACAAAGGAATGAGTGAGAAAAATATTACAATAAGAAAGCACACATTTAGATCAATAGTAACAAGTAACATACAAGCCTTAATGGAGGGGGGGGGGTATTTATAGATTCCTGGGATCCCTTAATGGTTTTTGTTATTTTAAGATTCCATAAGAGCCATTTAGAGGTGAAATAATCTCGATGGGACAACCCATAATGAATAGTTTGTCTTTTTAAAAAAATCCACTGGCTGGATAAATGGATTCACTAGATGGTTGGTGAGATATTATACCCTTACTGTAAAGCTAGTGAAACTCATTGATTAGTTAGTGGGTGTGGAAGTGTGCATGTTCCACTGTATTTATCACTAGCTAGCTATTGAGGCTGAATATTTTACAATTACTACTACACAACACCCCTGTTGGATAGTGGTTTTCCTCCGAATGGTTGGTAGAAATGCCCAATATGGGCCTTCAAAATGTCTCTCCAAAGTCCTATTTAACCCATCGGTTGATTAGTTTACATACTAACTTGATATACAATAATAATAACTAAAATACATTCAAATGGAATGATTTTAAAAATAAATGATTTTTGTGATCAATAAAAAAATATAATGGAGTGGTTGGTAAAAAAAATGTTTCTACATGGTCCACTAGAACAAAACACATTATAACCATATATACATCCATTTATAGTGTGAAAAAATAATGTTACATTTGTTTTTTCCAAATTTATATGTTTATACCTTAAAAAATTGGTATTTCTTTGTTTTTTACCACTACCTCTATCATTACTTAGAGAGAGAACCCCATAGATAAACCAACTCTGATACCAATTATTGGTCCATATAAAGGTATATATCCTTGGGGGGGGGGGGGGGTGAATCAGTGCATGTCAATTAAAACTTTCCCCCATAAATTATCTTGTTCTGTATTTATTAGGAATATTTTTATTTTAGTTATTCATAACTATAATGTAATAAAATTAGAGGAAATAATTTTTTTACCTATTTCACTAGAAATGGGTTGGTTTAAAGATCATGGATGACACTGTGCCTATAAACCAGAGACACTAAAGCTCACTACTTTTTATTTCACATTTGGAGCGGTCACACTAATTCTCATGGATTATAACGGTGTTGTATTCTTCTTCCATGAATAAATATGAAAGTTTAAACCAAGTGTTGTGTTTAAAATAAGCTTAACTTCCTTCTATTTTAATAAATTCAAATAAAATATTTCCAATAGGTGAACAAATATAACTTGTACCTTACAATTATTCTATTTTACTTATATAAAAAACATTTTAAAGGATTTTCCTTTTTAATACTATATTTTCTAGATATTTTCAGAATGCCTCCCCTTGATTTCTTATTACAACTTTAGTCTGTATGTTGTTGTCTTTCATCTATAAAAAATGATGAACCACTAACCAATTTTCATAATCAACCATCCTCTCCTTATTAAATCAAGAGGGGTTATTCTTTTTTATTCACCTAAATCTATTTTCATTTCAACTTCCATATTTGTAAAATATCTATAGTTTTCAAGTGATATCATATTTTTACAAACAACATCATGATTTTTTCAAGATTAATCATTAAAAAAATCCATTGATTCGTGCTACATAAATCTCTTCATCATAACCTAAATTTTTAAAATGGAATGTTGCATGATCAAACCAAATCCCTGATCTTAAAAAACCATTCATCTTAAATTTAATATTGAATCATGGATTAAAAATGAAAACTATGATATTTGATTCAGTTAGGATCAGTACATGATTTTACTGAAATTTATATTAAATTATTAATTTAGATTATAGAAACCAAGCCTTTCACCCAAAATATTCTTCAAATATTTTGTAAGTGTTGATATTTCACATGGTATGCAAGTCTTAAGATCATTAAAAATCATACAATGTATGCCATGATTTCCATCATGAAGCTTTATGATATCAAATTATTATGAAGTAAGGCTTATGATACTCCCTTAAAGACATACACTGAATTTTTATGCTCATTACTTCTCAAATTATAACACTGAAGTCATATTATAAGTCTTTTTAAAGTTTGAAACAAAATCTTAATGACATACTCCTATAAAGTCTTACACTGAGGACTTTTAAAGGATTACACTCACATAGCCTTATGATGAGGGATTTTCCAAAAATTCACCAGCTGTAAAAACACGATTCTCTAGAAACACATAAAATATTACCATATCTGATTAAAACCTATTACAACCTTTAAAAAATAAACTTCACTAGACTCTATAGGCTACATTTAAATTTCTTTGACTTGATTTTCCAAAAACACAACCTACAAAAAACCTAGTGGTGATTTTAACTAACATGTCCCCTATATAGTTAGTGTAAAATCCCTCCCATGATTTTATGGGGTCATGATTTGGTCAATGAAACAAAAAATATTCATCAAATACATTTATAGTTTATCTCTCTAGATCTCTCTTCCAAAGGTTATATAAAATCTTAGGAAAAGAGTCATGCACGCAAGACTCCCATGCCTTGTAAGTGGAAGGCATCATGCTATCATCAATAAGATACCATAAACCCTACATTTATTTAATAATTTAGTAAATTAGAAATTATATAAATTTAAAATATAATATATTGTTTTCTTACATGCCATCTTGTTCTTGAACATGTGATCATACAGATTATCGGGAAATTGATCCCATGATACCCAGGGAATCAAAAAATAGTTCCTTATAATATCACTAGCCTAGTGAATGAATAAATGTGAAAACTATGAAAATAGGAATAATTTGTAACATAATTTAAAAATAAAATAAACTGAATTAAAGTTAAATAAATTCATATTTAAACTAACTTCCTCTAATGATGTTTAAATTCAAGAGATGGACGCCGATCAGAAATAAGATCCAGAATAATCAATCTTGCATGGCCTCAACTACTCCTAGTAGATGGTGCTATATTAGAACCCTCAATTGATGGAACATGAGGCTCATCACTAGGTAGCTCATCATTTTTTCAGCTATGCATCATCTCATTGAACTATTCTTAAGGAATCTGATAGAAACTAAGTGAACATAATATTACATGTATATAATTTTTAATAAAAATATAAAATTTATTAACTATAAAATTTATTGAAAATAATAATATATATTGATTATTACTATAAGTAGAACATAATAAATCATTCTTCATATAAAACTTTAAATTCATCGATTTCAATATCTTTATCTTCCCCCTCAATATCATAAATTTCCATTCAAGTTTCAATTTTTATCATCACTCATTATTTTAAATTGATTGGTTACGTCATTGAAATTATTAACACCATCTACTACTGTAGGGTTTTATCACTGATATCTATACCTCTTTGAGAAAGAGATTTATTTAGAAATGTTTATTGAAAAATTTCAATATTTTTCACTTACACTGAATCACATTCATTTTGCATAAATTGATTTTTCTAGGATTTTATTTTTATTACACTCAACTAGTCATTTAAATATCTCAAATTAGTAAAGTAATTTTCATAATAATCTTGAATATTTTTATGTGCTAGAATAAATGTTTTATTTTTTATATGTATTATATTCAATGTCAATTACTACATATGATATATGAATGAACCACCCTAAATCGGCATCAAAATAATAAAATATAAATGTTGTTATATAATTCTATCATAGATAACATATCTCATTTATTTCATCCAAGATACCATAAATGTTAAATTTACTTTATTTTTGATGGTTTAATTTGAAACAAACACCACTGTTCATTGATTTTTTTATTCACCATATATGCATGTATGAAATCAATATCCATTAAACAAATACAGAGTATAAGATTTTTTCAATTTGGATGGTGAGGTACTCAGTATACATAATTGACTATCAATTTTATTTTCATATTGATATACCATAAAAAAAATAAAATAAAAATAAAATAAAAATAAAATAATAAAATAATAAAAAAATAATAAAAAAATTATAAAAAATAAAAAAACATATTGATGTCATAAGTTCGACCATACATTTTTTAACTTACCAGTTTTTGAAACCAGTAGGGAAAATTACATTTTTGATGTTCTTCAAGAGAAACTGAGGAAATTTGTTTGATTTTTTTAATATGATCATCATATAATCTACAAGAAAAGTATTATAATTTTACTTTTAAAAATTATTTAAAAAATATAGGTCAAAGTACAAATTTTTGAACAAATAATTTCATTTCTTCATAATTGAGTTGAACATATGTATGAACACCATGTTGTTCATTATCTTCATGTCATTATTTTTGATCAGCACCAAAACTAATATTATGATGATCAAATACTAATAATTGATAGTCCAAGAAATTATCAACATTTACCTCAATGAAACCCATTAATTTTTTTAAGGATATGTAGATTGAAAATCATATATTTGGAAATTTAATATTTTCTCCTATAAGTATGCTCTTCTAATTGTGCCTTTAACTGATGCTCTATTAAAAACCTTCTTATTCAATATTTTCATGCATATATCATAAAGGTATATCCATTGGAACTTTAAAAAACCTCTACATTTTCCTTCAAAAGTGAAATTTAATATTAAATTTTCCATTGAATCAAAGAAGGCCATAATTTTTTTCCAATTTACATAAAATTAGAACAAAAAACATTTCCCGCATACTACGTGCATCATAGTCCATTATTGCTTCCCAGATATCTCTGAAAAAATATTTTATTTCAATCAAAGCATACTAAATTAAATAATTTAATAAACCTCTAAGAAAAATAATTTTTAATCTATTCATTATGATATAGAAATCATGAATTTTTAATTCAGTAATATGGATATTTCTTATATAGTGTTTTTAAAGTATTTCTATATGTTAACCTCAAATATACAATCCAATAATATAATAATAAATGAATTTATTTATAATGTTAATAATAATTTTTTGGATTCATTAAATTTTTTGATATTTTATTTTCAAATAACTCATATTTGGGACACTTGAAGTTTTGGAAAGATATTACCATAATTTTACAATATATTTAGTCTATATAAGTCTATCCAACATTGTATAAAATATGTTATCAACCCATTTCGTCTCAATATAAATTATATCTAATATGAAATAGAGTAACAAATCAGACCAATATGGTAGTTCCTAAAAATACTTCGCTTTATCCAATTGGGATCTCTAAAAAATCAACCCATTTTTTATTGATTATAGTTAGTCAAAAATTAATAGGAGTTAATAAAGAGATGACATTTTTTACTTGAATACCTGATAGAAATCCTAAAGGTCCATCTCTTTCAATTCTACCTTTTTTAAAAATTATTTCCATTCCATCGGAAAGGTTGATATTTTGGAAGAATTCTCCAGTGATAGTAAAAAATGTTTCCTTCTATTGAAAGGCATAAACACTTTTCTATCACCCATGCAGTACAGATAGGATTCTAGACCATGTGTACTTCATCTAGATAACATACAATACACTATAAAGTCACCAATTTTTGATATTAATGTACCTTTAAGTATAAAATTATATTATGAAACTACATCATATATAGTTACATCTTCACTCCACAATAAAATTAAATCATCAACCAGTGGATTTAATTAAACATTGATATTTTTCTTTGGATTACATAAAATTAGTAATGAAAAATAGATATATATATCCTTCAACAACATATAAGGATTTAATTTTAATGATGTTATGAAAATAGGATAACACGAATATTGACTTATGTAAGCACCAAATAGATAGATTCTAGCTATAGAAAGATCTAACTGTATATTACTTGGATCTGAAGAAAAATATGAATGCCCCTGATTTATGTGTTTCCATGAATCTCCATCACAAGGACGATTTAATATTTTACCAATAAATATATTAGATCTATACCATTTCATCAATGAATTTATGTTGCGAGACATAAATACATGCTACAATCTAGGTGTTACTAGAAAATACATCAACTATTTAATAGAAACAAATCTGTACTTTCCTTGTTGTACTTATTTGTACCTTAATTGTAAACATGTTCGTTAATTAACAAATGAATCATATTGATCATAATATATGATGAAATCATTTGAACATGCATGAATCTTCTGATAACTAAGACCTAAATTATGGAACAACTTCTTTTGTTCATATAAATTTATAGATAGTGTATTTCCCTTAGGAAATAATGATTTTACCAATGAACATATTTGGTCGAAACAAAAATTTTACATTAAAAAATCTGATTTAATAGCCATAAATTTTGTAATAGTTTCAAATTTTATTATCTTACATCTGGTATATAAGTCCTTCTATACACATTACAAAATTATAAAATTATGATGGTTCCAATTCAGTACTTGAATTATAATTTTTTGTTTTTATTTCCTAAAAACATGTTCCAACAACCTCATGTACTATATTTTGAATTTATGATGTATTTTCAATAAAAAATTTATATTTTCTTATGAATTATGTTAAATATGTCAAAACCAAAAGATATAATCTTTCAAAAAACTAAAAAACAATATATGAACCTCAACATTATCAAAAGTTTAAAATCTCATCAGATCACATTTATTACATGGAAACTTAATTTTCCCTTCTAAAACAAATTTTGAATTTGATGATGTAAATGATATAAATTCTTCATCACCCTCATTGTAGGAAAGATTTACATCAAATGCATGTGGATTTATGTGATGATTTATCCAATCATGATCTTATAGTAAAAACATATGTCTATTTATTGGATACATAATTTTTAAAAATAGAAATAATTAGACTATTATATAAAATGTAAAAAAACTATTGTGAAATTTATTTTCACTAAATAAATAGTTAATTCCTTTTTTCAATATATTATTACATTTTTTTAGTTTTTTTACTAATTTTTAATTACTTATTAGAAAATTAAAAAAAAATTTTATAATACGAATGGGTAAATATAATTATTAATTTAGAAATATTTTTTATTTTTTCTATTTATTGTTCATTATTATTTATTTAATTTATAATTTTTATTTTATATTAATTATTATTTTTATTAAAATATTAGTAATTTCTAATTTTTTTCACTACATTTTCCATCTTAAATGGGACTTTCCCACATGAAATTATTTTCGATGGACTCCATTGTAATAAGTAATTATGAAAGTTTTGTAAATCTATTCCAAACAATATCTTGTACTGAAGAATAATTTTTCTATAAAAAAGGAGTCTTATCTCCACTAAACTATTTGCAACAGACTACATGCCCTTAATAATTAGTAATTGTGACATATTATAATAATTTATCATTTTATAAGTTTTTATAAATGTATAACTTAAATCCAAATTAATTTGTCTCATATTATTTTTTTAATAATTTATAATTTTTTAATACTAATAATTTTTTAATAATTTAATAAAAAATTTTCAAATATTTTTTAATCATTTGAATTTATTATTACTGTTATTTTTTTAATTTAAAATTTTTTAATAAGTTTTTACTAATATTAATTATATTTGATTACTTTGTTATTACTTTACTTATTTTATTACTTTATTATAATTTTTTATAGTTCTTTAATAATTATTTAGTGTTTATAAATAGTTAAAAAATTTCAATTAATTTAAAATAATATTTATTTTCTAATTATATTTTTTATATAATAAAATTAATTTTTTAAATAATTTTAATGGATATAATTTTTTTAGTAATTTTAATAATATTTCTACTTATTAAGTAAAATACCTTGATAATAATTTCTAATTATATTTTTTAGGTTTTTATCACTAATTAATATTACATTATTATAATAGTTTCATTATTTTTTATTTATTTTTAAGAAATTATAAATTTATACTAATTTATAATAATTATTGATTATTCATTTTTATTTATCATTATTTATATAAAATTATTTATAAAATTATTATTATTTTTAATTATTTATTATAATCCTATAAAATTTTTAACTATAATATTTAATTAATACAAATATTTATTCTTTCAATTCATTATTATTTTTAATTAAATAAAAATAATTTATAATAATAATAATAATATTAAATAATTAAAATATTAATTTAACAATTAAGACTAACAATAATTTTAAATTATATTAAATTATTAATTTTTATATTGAAAATGGAAATAAATATAAAAGCAACAATAAACTAATTAAATACAAATAATTAATAACACACGAGAAAAATATAATTAAACCCTAATAAAAAAATCATGAAATTAATCACTAATTGAAAAATAGATTTAAAAAAATACCCTCAAAGTGATGCTTTGATTGTAAATATGAGATATACAATTGATAATACATCACTCAAAGATAATTAAACTATAATTAAAAAATTACATAAAATTTATAACTGTTAAAAAAGTATTTTTTTAAAGTTGGGGTTTAAGCCACTTTTTTATTAATCAAATGAATGTCCAAATTTTTACTGGGTAGAGGAAAACCCATTACACAGCCCATAGGCCCTAGGGATTAGAAGCCCAAATTTTTTAGGCATGAAGGCCCATGTTTGGCCTGAAGGCCCACCCTATGAATAATATTTCTAAACTATCCGAGTTTCTATAGTGACTACTACAATACCACCACTGCTACATTACTAACTATAATACCTGTCACCGCTATAGTTTCATTGGTGATATAATTCTATCGGTGCTACATTACCGCTACACTGCCGGTACATTACTTGTGCTCCATGGGTTTTGAACCCCCAACCTCAGATTTACTATAACACGATGCTTACCTCTAATCCAAACCCCAACTATATTAAAAAAGTAAATTTTAAAAAATACACTTAAAATTGATGATTTGATCAAAATTAATTAATCTGAAATCTAAGAATCAATTCTCTAGAAAAATAAAGATATTTGAGATTTATTTTATATATTTTGGAGTGGGATAATGAGGGAATATAATGGGGGGGGGAGATAGAGGTATTTTTCATTTATTTTTTTTGGGATGAATTTATCTGTCACAAAAAGTTCATGGATAGAACTATTTGAAATAGATATTTTTAACAAAATAGGTCTTGTTTTATGTGTATTTGTGATGGAGTTGACAACCATTGTCAAAGGGAGCCACCATAAATATGTTCCCTACTTATCAAAAAGGTATTTGTTATGGAAAAATCTTATTACAAATAATCCTCCGTCACACTATTTAAAATAGGATGATGAGTCTATTATAAAAAAAATAAAATCTGCTATGATGGAATGGAGAATCCATAAAAAAAACCTTGGCACAAATATTATCTACGACAAACACTTCCTTCCATCATAATTAATTCTTTCATACTAAGGTTATTTTTGATTATCACTACATTTCATCACAATTAAGTCTTTCATACTTAGGTTATTTGTGATAGAATTGATAGTCCATCACAAATAACCTAAGCACAAAATACTTAATTATAATGGAATTGGGTATTCACCATAAAAGTACTTCACACCATAACATGAGAATTATCAGAAAAACCATGAGTGATAGATTCCATGTGTATCACACATGTTCTTCAATAGATATATTGTTTTTAATGGACTACTAATTCAATAAAAAAGCCTTTTGAATAATTATTTGTGACTGAATGCTAGTCTGTTGAAAATGATCTATCACAAAAGGCTGATTTCTCTATAGTGGTATCTTGTCAACCTTAGGAAATGGGACTCCAAATAGGAACTATACACCCCTAGTATAAGAAATATATAGTGTATGACAATCCATGTGGCATACTTAGTGGTTCATATAGTGAAAAAACCTATTTTATGCCTCATAATCATATTCTATATCTCCATACAAGAATCCCCCTCATGATAACCTTAACCTTTCCTTATAACCTATAATATTCCATGATGAACATCGATTAGGGATAAGTCAAAGTCATTCTTTGAGAGGTCAACCTCCACTACTCTTCATGAAATGTATATCAATATGTACATTTATGCATCCAATATAAAAAATGATAAAGTAGATATTTACTTTAATATTATAAATTTTATATTCTTAAAATCTTTTAAGAATACTTAACAACACCCTACATAAGTGCCTATCTAATATATCATGTAAGATAGACTACAATATTAGCCTTATGTTTGTTTCACTTTTAGGGATTTTTTTTAACTCATTACATCTATATGTAATTCCTACCGCATCACAATGTTACCATTTGATAAAATATTACCACTTGAATATTTAGTGAGTAACGTCTATAGAGTTTTTTTGTTTTAATTATGGTGATACATTGTAATCATATTCATAATGTACAGCTCCTTTAACATATTATAAATATTTAACTCTATAATATCCAGTGTTATAATGTTAATAATTTTATATTTTCTACATAGTAATATTTTCTAATTTTATCATCATCATCTATAGAATCCTTTATATCAATTTTTTCTTTAAAATTTACTTATAACTAATATAACTATTTATATTATATCTATACCAACATATCCTAAACCTTTTATAATGTTAAGTGAAATTCACTCTATTATGGTAAATAGTTTAACTTTTATATTATTTCTTCACCATAAAATCTTAAACCATTTAGGATATCTATTAAAACTTATTAAGATATTTTATTGGTAGAATATTTTAATTCTTTACTTTTAACTTCTTTAAATTAATAATATTGTCACTAAAATTTTAGACACTATATCTTTTATGAATACGAATCTAAGAAACAAACCCTATTATGTTTAAAAAATAATTATTATTTCCTTTTAGTAGGAATATTTAACAAGTAAAATATTATTTTCCATATCATATATGGTATTCAATTAGTTTAAATAATTTTTCCTTTGAAGAAAATTAAATTCAAAAAAATATTCCACAAATGGTTGGAAGGAACATCCTACCTTATATTTTAGAGAAACATGAAAAACATTATTTTCCAAAATAAAAAATTTCTACGCATGTCTCCTTTAAAAATATGTTATAGATACTAATGATTCATAAATTATAGGTTTTGAATTCATTATCTCATATTGTTCATAAAATTTATATGTTAAAATATAGTTCTTCTTATCATATAAGAGAAATGATATAATTATACACACCCTTTATTTTGATTCATCTATGCTTGATACATTCCTTTAAATTAATATATTTGATGAAACAAATCTTTGTTTCATCACTTGAATAAAAAGTACAAGATCTATCAATTATTTCCATGATATCAAACTTATGTATATTTGAAACACCTACAAAATAAATTTTTAGTATCAAATACCTTTTAAAAACATGGAATATATCTCTATAACACTAATACCCAATATGGAAATTCGACTAAGTTTCATAAACCCCTTCAGGTATCTTAGAAATTTTCATCAAATGGAATCAATAATAATTATTTTTTAATAATACCTTTTGTTTTCAATGAACTTGACTGGATACTTGAATAAACATTGTTGAACTTTAAAACAAACTCTTTTTTCTTCCAATTTAAACTTTTACACACTTCTAGTATCAATAAAACACAAAAATATAGACATCACATGCCTTAGTTCATCTATCCTCAATACTTTGAGAATATAGGTTAGTCATTTCTTGAACTCATTTATAATTTCAAAATAGTTTTATAAATGAATAAAATGATGAATTCCTTGACCTAAATAATCCTTAAGGAAACCACTAGTCTCACCAATCATTAGCATACACAATCATATTGAGTATTGTTGAAATGCCTAATCAAATTGAGTATATGAGACAAAAATTACTTAGGTAATTTTGTATCTAATTCCTTTATAACCCTAGGTGAGTCATTTTATACTTCTCATAAGAATATTGATTCACCTTCTGAATAACTTGAACAATTATTTACCCGAGAAGAGTTTTATCTAACATATATTATGTTTTTCTTACTTAAGAAATTTTCTTAAGTTATAGTCTCAGGTGTTTCTTATATTAAGCTTCTCTATCTCAAGGATTGATCTCAAAGTAAAATTAAATGGCGATGATATTATTTATCTATAATAAATGATTTTATCATATGAGTATCTTGTCTTATAAACACTTAATAATGATTTTTATTAAATTTTATCCAATTAAAATTATGATCCCTTAAAAATTAATCATATATATTATAAGGAAAAGATCCATATTTCACTAAGAAACGAGTCTACAATATATTTCCTATCACCAATTTATTATTTAGGTAGGGCATCATCCCAATCATATAATTTTTTAATCTTGGATATTTTATCATAAAAATATTTTTCTAATCCATCATATGAATAAAATCCACACCATTACTCTAATATCCTTCTAAATGGTTTCATATCTAAGTTTAAACCAAAATAGATAGTTGAATTTGGTTACCTTTTACATAGAATTATCCATTTCCACCATTCTATACACAAGATAACCTATGGGAACCCTGATTTGGGAGAACCTATATAGTTGAATGATAAAGTTATTTACATGTGTTTACTTTGGAAGGAATATAAAAAATAGATTTTATGGGATTTTAATCTCACCATATTATGTTATGTTATTCCCTTTTATGTATTAAAACTTTTAATGAATAAGTTTTAAATCCCATTATATACACCAAATTAATATGTCCACATCATTTTAATATGAAACACTATACACAACCAATAATTTTTATTACTCAACCAAAAAGGGAAGCTAAACATATTCATACATACCCAAATTAATCCCATGTATAGGGTATATGAATTTTAATGAAAAAGACTATATTTATTTTATATTTATAATCTTATCATGAGTAAGACTGGATCCATAGTTAACTAACCCCCACCTTTCTAGAACATGGAAATATCCTCCAGACTAGTGGGAAGTTTGAACCAAAGTTCATTTACCCTTTGATACTTTACACAAGATGGAATCCAATTCATCATAACTATAATAGTGAGTATATATAAACTATATTCAATAATTAAATTCAATATAATAACTTTAATTACAAACCATGGTCAAGTTTGATGAAAAATAAATCTTATGTTATTGTAATTAGCATAGAATATTAATTTTATAAGAATAATTTTTTCTCATAAATTAAATTGTACATAATATGTTGAGACCAAGAGCTGTTGAGATGTTTTTGTATGGTGTTTATTAAAGAAGTGGATGGAGTGAATTTGATTCATTGCATTATATTTTTTTTATAAATGCATAAATAATATTCAAACTCACATTTATTGTGAGTTGAATATGTTTAGATTAGAATTCATGAATTTATTAAGATGATTTGTAGTGTTTACATATCATGAAAGGCTTTCATGATGTAAGATTTTGAAGGAAGTAATATCGGGACACAAATCTTATTATTTCTTCGTAGAATATGATTGAAGAATAAGGTTTATTCTATAATTTTTTTTTCCACAAAGGATACTTGGTCAGTTTTGGGTGGTCCTTACAATTTCAAGGACTCCACACCATAATAAAATGGCTATATTGCAAAGAATCATGATCATATTTTTCATGTATCTAGAATATTGAGAACATATATGCCAAAAAAAAGTACCACATCACAATGGATTTCAGGTTTAGGTGTTTATTATTTGAAAGAAGTATGAAATCATATAGTATAGGAATGTTTGATTTTGGTGTCACCATATTTTTGAAAGTGAATGTGCTGTAATTGATTCACTACATCACAAAAAGGTAGTTCACACCACAGGAGGGGTTTCTATGATAAAAAGAAATCTAGTCATTTATTTCCATTACAATGGACATTAAAATACCACCATTCCATAGTTACCACATTATACCATAATGTTTTTAGGAAGTTAAAAAATAACTGGTTTGAACTACTTTGCTATGCCACAAAGGAGGTGGCTTTGCTATGAAGAGTGGAAAACCGAGAAATTAGATCAACCTTAATGACTTCAATTCATTTAAGAGGTTTATTGGTTATTCTAACCTATCATTACTACCAATTTTAATATTATGGAAGAGATTAATTGTAATATGATCCAAATAACGTGTTTAAGGAAGAGGATTTGAATAATAATTTCAAATTATAATTAGAATTAAAAGAAAATGTGATTTTTGTGTCGATTTAAAAGAGGAGTGATATAAAGTTACAAATAGTGAGAAGAAGAAGAAGAAGAAGAATATAATAAAATAGGTTATGGATATTTGAAAAACAAATAAGATTATGATATTATATTAGGAAGAAGAAATGAATAAGGATAATAATACTAAATTGGTTGAGTGCATGTGCTATGTATTCAAAGTGAAGAAGAAACTTGTCCCTATCTAAGTTTGATGGTGAATTTCATCTTGATTTATTCTATTCAATTAGAAGAGAATAAGATAAATTTATCACACTCAATTAATATAAGGCCCCAGCCTTAAACCTTACTTAATATTGAGTTATTACAAGATTACACATTGAAGATCTTTTTAGGTTTAGAGTTTTAGAGAATTAGAACATAAAACTTGAATTACATTCCACATATAAACAAAGTGGTTACATAAAGATAGTATTCATTTTTCCCATAAATGGAAACATATTTAAAATAAGACATGGATTCATTCTTGACACTTCCAGGACACTATCATCATATCATGTACCTTTCCCTTGACCTGTGAAAAACATTTCAAAAAAAATTGGGATGAGCATAAAAAGCTCAGTATGGGTTATAAAAATATGTAAAGGAAACATAAGTTCATATATACATAAGAATGAAATCATACTTTACCCATAAAACATAAGCACTTTAATATACCTCATTAAATCATGAATAAATCATAGAAATCATAAGACATAAAGGTAACTTGAGGCATTCATAACATTCTTACGTAGGGAGTAACCCTCTTGGTTACGTTTGGAATACCCATCATAGTATATTCCCTAAATCTCTTCGGAGAAACCCTAACATTTCACTCCTTCGCATTACCCAATTCATTGGAGAGCTATATCGGGCTCACCCACCCTTAGTCTATCATGTAACCACCTATCTTCATAATAATGCCCAAGAACCTCAACATAATCGTATCACATAAAACATGCATATAGGAAACATAACATTTCCACCTTTTAATCACAAGATATCAATACAACACATTGATATAAAAACATTATGAAAACCATTTTCAATACCAAAATAAAAGAAAAGTAAAACATGGTATTTATTTTTATTTTAAAAAAAGGTATGGCTTGTAGAGGAAGCCGAAACTCAAATAATGGTCACGGAGGCGGAGAAGTCATTATCACCGCATACGTATGACAAAAACATTCCCTTTTGTAGTTTAGTAAAACGATTCATATAAAAAAGATTACCTTTGGATAAACGTAAAAGTCAAAGGGGTTTATACACCGTATAAAAGAAGGTCGTGTATAAAACAAAATATGCCTCAATGAAAGGAGATTGAGACGAAGTCCCATACCTCGGTCCGACTTGACTTGGTCGTTCTTTAATCTCATGAATAATAAACTTGAGTTAATTTATACTTGTTTAAGAACCTTTTTCAAGTTCATTATTCCTTTTATATCACTTATTTCCATGTCATGAACACTATGTATTTATTTAAGTTAATAACGGTCGTTTTAACGATCATTGGTACTTGAGTCAAAAATAAACCCTTTATAATGACAATTTTTTCATGTATCCATTATATCCAGAATTATAATCATGATGTATATATAATATATATCATATATATCCAGTATATACATGCATTTATAATATTACATAATCATTTAGAGGTAAGAAATTAAATGCACCGTTCATGGAGACGGTAAGCCGTACGTACGCATGAACACTACTTTCATTTCTATTTCGTATTTTATAGAATGGAATCATAATGATATAAAGGTATATTATAATTCCAGTTTAATATCATATATAATATCATAACTTCATCCTTTATACGTCCCACATATGGTATTTAACGAATCAAATTACTTTGAGGGGGCGGTAGTCCGCACTTCCTTAAATGAAGATATCGCGTTTACCCATAATGGAAACCATAAAGGTATGCACAAAATGAAAAATACAGAAGATTAAGGAAAACATAAACATATTATATATCATATATAAATATAGTGTCATCTTAATGGCCACCTTTTAAGGTGTTAAAATAATATTGAACAATCATCGTTTCGGGAGGCCGAAATTCGCCATCCACGGAAACAATATGTTCTTTAACCATTAGATGTAGGTGTGTGTAAGTGTACCTCGAATCCTTCTTATAAAAACATCCTAGTATATTGAATATAATGGAGTTTTTACAAAAGAAATGAATAAAAAGAGTTTAGGGGGTTGGAGAAGTAAAATAAAACAAAAGGACTCAAGTGAAGACATTACCTTAAAATCGGGTAACTCCCTTTGGTTTGAGCTCAAAGGCTTCCTTGGGAAGACTTATGCGCAATTTGAGGCTTCAAGGAGTAAAAGAGGGATGTGGAGAGACAAAATGGGCAGGGTTTGGCCGAGCAAAAGGCTTTGGAAGTGTGGGTAAGGAGGTAGAGGTGGGGGCCTTTTATAAGAGGAGAGGAGGGGCACTCTTGGAAAGTAAAGAAATGTTACTTTATTTTAAAATGAGTTTCGGATTAAAAATGTCCCACATTGATATAATTATAGGGTAAGGTGATAAGGGTTCAAAATCCACACATCCAATAGGTTTTGGACATGTGTAGGCCATATATTTTACATTATCATTTCATTTTATTTAAATCCTTTATTAATGAGGTAATCGCTGCATCATCATGATGTCATAAATAATTTAATTTATTTAAATTCTAAAAATTATAAAAAAATACTATGATGTAGGAAATATTTTTAGATTTCCAATGAATATTTATAATCAAAACTTTGACTTGTATAACCCCATGTAAATATTGTTTTAGTAAAACATCTCATGTTTGTGTTATTTTTACTTTTACATTAAATAAAAAGTTATTTATGTCATTTCCCAACCAAAGTGGCTCCATGGGGTCCCAAGTTGACCCATGGATTGTATTGGTCGGCCATGACACATCCAATGAGGGTAGGACATGTGTCAAGCTCATATCATATTATTAAAACATTATTTTTACCTTAAACTACACTAATTACCTCTAATCGTGATTAAGAACTTAAAAGTTACTATTCACCAAAAAATTATTTTAATCTCATTGAACCACATTTTAATTCTTAATGACAACCATGTATGTAGGATTTTTGAAAATCAAATCACAGAAGTGGCAAAGTTTCATTTAAAAAAAAATCAGTTTCTTTAACTACCACTTAGTGGTTTCACTATTCATCAAAAATTGAAGTTTTTCAGAAAAATTCCAAAACTTCACCCTAAGATATATTTGATATTATGAATTCAAAAATGTTGTCTATTTTACAAAATTCAAAACATATAAGTTTCATTAATTAATTTAATAATTAATTCCCGCTGTCAGAGAAAATAGCGTGTTTTTATGAAACAACAAGTATCAAAAGATTGACACTAGTTTAAGTCCAATTTCAAAGTGAAATTGATTCCAATGACCACTATTGGATTAAATGGTAAAAATATATTCTAATTTCACTTTAAAACCAATTAAAAAGATAATAAAATCATATAAATAAATTAGATTAAAAAGAGGTTTTGAATTAAAATACAACATTTTTCACTATTCATTAAAAAATGAACTTTATCGGAAAAATATCAAAAATTCACAAAAAGTAAATTTTGATGTCCCAATAATAAAGAATAAGTTTATTTTGACAAACATAGCTTATAAAATTTTCAAAAGATAGATTTAAAAATGGTTTTCCATTAAAAGGCAGTAAAACAATCTTTTAAAAATATTAGTGTATTCCATGCTTAAGATTGGATTTATTTTCATTTTAAGCCTCTAAAACACTATCTAATTCATTAATAGGCATAGATAAAAATATCTATTATTCATTACTTACTTGGGATGTTACATCCTTCCCCCCTTTAGAAAATTGCATCCCCGCAATTTATTTACTTATCGAATAAATGAGGGTACTTATCCCTCATTGCATTTTCATATTCCGATGTTGCCTCTTCCATCATGTGGTTTTTACACAAAAACTTTACCTAATTAATAACCTTATTCCATAACACTTTCTCCCTTTGGTCAAGAATCTGGACCGGTTGTTCCTCATATGATAGGTTCTCTTCCAGCTGAACTACCTCTGGACTCAAAACATGAGATGGATCTGGCATGTACTTTCTTAACATCGAAACATGAAAAACATTGTGTACCTGAGATAAACTCAGAGGTAAAGCCACCCAGTATGAAACTAATCCAACTCTCTCCAGAATTTCATATGGTCCAATGAACCTTGGACTCAGCTTTCCTTTCTTACCAAATCGCATCACACTTTTCCATGGTGAGACTTTGAAAAAAACATGGTCACTTACCTCGAAAGATAGATCCTTCCTCCGGTTATCCGCATAACTCTTCTGCCTGCTCTGAGCTGTTCTCATGTGTTTCTGTATCAGCTGAACTTTTTCTGCCAACTCTTCTTCCAATTCTGGTCCCATCAACTTCCTTTCACCCACTTCATCCCAGAAAGTTGGAGTTCGACACCGCTTCCCATATAATGCCTGAAATGGTGCCGTCTGTATACTGGAATGAAAACTGTTATTATATGAAAATTCAACCAAAGAAAGATGTTGGTCCCAACTTCCCTGATAATCCATCGAACAAGCTCGTAGCATATCCTCCAAGGTCTGAATTGTTCGTTCGGACTGCCCATCTGATTGAGGATGAAAATCTGTACTAAAATTTAATTCAGTACCCAACGACTTCTGAAGGACTTTCCAAAAGTTAGAAGTGAACCTGGGATCACGGTCAGATACAATGGAGAGAGGAACTCCATGTAACCTAGATATCTATTTAAGATACAAAAGGGAAAGTTGATCTAGGGAAAAGGTATCTCGTATAGAAAGGAAATGATCAGATTTAGTCAAGCGATCAATAATAACCCAGATTGCATTATTACCTTGAGGGGTATTCGGCAATCCCACAACGAAGTCCATGGATATATTCTCCCATTTCCACTCTGGAACTGGTAAAGGCTGAAGTATCCCTTTCGGTAACTGCCGCTCTACTTTAACCTGTTGAAAAGTCAAACACTTCACAGTAAAATCAGCAATATCTCTTTTCATTCCATCCCACCAGTATGACTCCCGCAGATCTCTGTACATCTTAGTACTGCCAGGATGAACTGAAAATGGAGAACTATGAGCTTCACATTACAACTCTCTCTTCAACTGTGAATCACAAGTCCCACACAATCTCTTACCAAATATCAAAACACAATCATTATCAATTTTGAATTCAGGCAACTTACCTTTATGAACCATCTCTACCTTTTTCTGCAACTCACTGTCTTGGTTCTGTGCTTGCTTGATTCTGTCTGATAGAGAAGATTTCACTGATACCTGAAACAAAACAGAAGAACATCTTGCACCAACAACTTCTATGCCAAAGTTCATCAAATCCTTAACCAAAGGATCACATTCCAAATGCAACATTGCTAATGAAGCATTACTTTTTTGACTCAAAGAATCAACCACTTTATTTGCTTTTCCCGGATGGTAATGAATTTTACAATCATAATCCTTGATTAATTCCAGCCATCTCCTCTGTCTCATGTTTAACTCTTTCTGAGTGAATATATACTTTAAACTTTTGTGATTAGTATATATTTCACACTTTACTCCATACAAATGATGCCTCCAAAATTTTAAAGCGAAAACAACAACAGCTAATTCCAAATCATGTGTAGGGTAATTTAGCTCATGAGTTTTCAACTGTCGTGAAGCATAAGAAATTACCTGATCATTCTGCATTAGGACGCAACCAAGTCCTTTCAATAAAGCATCACTGTATATAACAAACTCACCATTCCTGGAAGGAAGTTCCAAAACTAGTGCATTCACCAATATTCTTTTCAAATCCTGAAAACAGTCATCACATTCTTTTGTCCAGATAAACTTAACACCCTTCTGAGTTAGCTTAGTCATTGGACTAGATAACCGTGAAAAATTTCTAACAAATCTTCGGTAATAGCCTGCCAAACCAAGGAAGCTACAAATATGTGTTACATTTGTGGGTCTTGGCCAGTATTCCACAACTTTTGTTTTTGCAGGATCAACGGTTATCCCATCTTTAGAAACAATGTGACCAAGGAAAGAAATTTGTTGCAACCAAAACTCACACTTGCTAAATTTCCCATACAATTTCTTTTCTTTTAAGGTTTTCAAAATAACCCTTAAATGTATTTCATACTCCTCTTTACTTTTAGAAAACACCAAAATATCATCAATAAACACAACCACCATTTATCACCTGAATCAACTGAGCCATCACTGCAACAAACTGTTCAATTCTAACTCTGACCATCTCGAGTTTCTGATTTGGAAGGTCATTTCCCTCAGTATGCCTTCCCGGAAAATCTGTTATGTTTCCTCTACGAAAAACCATTCTTAACAAACATGTCTTAGATGAAGAAACATGGTAATCTTCAAATTCTATATCATTTCAAAAAAAAAAAAAATATTTTTGGATAATCATTTAATAGAATTCTAACTCCTAAAGTTATCTAAACCGACCTTTGATACCAACTATAAGGCCCCAACCTTAAACCTTACTTAATCTTGAGTTATTACAAGATTACACATTGAGGATATTTTCAGGTTTAGAGTTTTAGAGAATTAGAACAAAAAACTTGCATTACATTCCACATATAAACAAAGTGGTTACATAAAGATAGTATTCATTTTTCCCATCAATGGAAACATATTTAAAATAAGACATGGATTCATTCTTGACACTTCCTTGACACTATCATCATATCATGTACCTTTCCCTTGACCTGTGAAAAACATTTCAAAAAAACTTGGGATGAGCATAAAAAGTTCAGTATGGGTTATAAAAATATGGAAAGGAAACATAAGTTCATATATACATAAGAATGAAATCATACTTTACCCATAAAACATAAGCACTTTAACATACCTCATAAAATCATGAATAAATCATAGAAATCATAAGACATAAAGGTAACTTGAGGCATTCATAACATTCTTACGTAGGGAGTAACCCTCTTGGTTACGTTTGGAATACCCATCATAGTATATTCCCTAAATCTCTTCGGATAAACCCTAACGTTTCACTCCTTCGCGTTACCCAATGCATTGGAGAGCTATATCGGGCTCACCCACCCTTAGTCTATCACGGAACCACCTGTCTTCATAATAATGCCCAAGAACCTCAACATAATCGTATCACATAAAACATGCATATAGGAAACATAACATTTACACCTTTCAATCACAAGATATCAATACAAAACATTGATATAAAAACATTATGAAAACCATTTTCAATACCAAAATAAATAAAAGTAAAACATGGTATTTATTTTTCTTTTAAAAAAAGGTATGGCTTGTAGAGGAAGCCGAAACTCAAATAATGGTCACGACAGCGGAGAAGTCATTGTCGCCGCATACGTACGACAAAAACATTCCCTTTTTTCATTTAGTAAAATGATTCGTATAAAAAATATTTCTTTTGGATAAACGTAAAAGTCAAAGGGGTTTATACACCGTATAAAAGAAGGTTGTGTATAAAACAAAATATGCCTCAATGAAAGGAGATTGAGACGAAGTCCCATACCTCGGGTCCGACTTGACTCGGTCGTTCTTTAATCTCCTGAATAATAAACTTGAGTTAATTTCTACTTATTTAAGAACATTTTTCAGGTTCATTATTCCTTTTATATCACTTATTTCCATGTCATGAACACTATGTAATTATTTAAGTTAATAACGGTCGTTTTAACGATCATTGGTACTTGAGTCAAAAATTAACCCTTTATAATTACAAGTTGTTCATGTATCCATTATATACAGAATTATAATCATGATGTATATATCATATATATAATATATATCCAGTATATAAATGCATTTATAATATTACATAATCATTTAGAGGTAAGAAATGAAATGCATCGTTTATGGAGACGGTAAGCCGTACGTACGCATGAACGCTACTTTCATTTCTATTTCGTATTTTATAGAATGGAATCATAATGATATAAAGTCATATTATAATTCCAGTTTAATATCATATATAATATCATAACTTCATCCTTTATACGTCCCACATATGGTATTTAACGAATCAAATCACTTTGAGGGGGCGGTAGTCCGCACTTCCTTAAATGAAGATATCGCGTTTACCCATAATAGAAACCATAAAGGTATGCCCAAAATGAAAAATACAGAAGCTTAAGGAAAATATAAACATATTATATATCATATATAAATATATTTTCATATTAATGGCCACCTTTGAAGGTGTTAAAAGAATGTTGAACAATCATCGTTTTGGGAGGCCGAAATTCGCCATCCACGGAAACAGTATGTTCTTTAACCATTAGATGTAGGTGTGTGTAAGTGTAGCTCGAATCCTTCTTATAACAACATCCTAGTATATTGAAGATACTGTAGTTGTTACAAAAGAAATGAATAAAAATAGTTTAGGGGGTTGGAGAATTAAAATAAAACAAAAGGACTCAAGTGAAGACATTACCTTAAAATCGGGTAAATCCCTTTGGTTTGAGCTCAAAGGATTCCTTGGGAAGACTTCTGCCCAAAGTGAGGCTTCAAGGAGTAAGAGAGGGAGGTGGAGAGACAAAATGGGCCGGGTTTGGCCGATCCAAAGGCTTTGGAAGTGTGGTTAAGGAGGTAGAGGTGGGGGCCTTTTATAAGAGGAGAGGAGGGGCACTTTTGGAAAGTAAAGAAATGTTACTTTATTTTAAAATGAGTTTCAGATTCAAAAGGTCCCACATTTATATAATTAGAGGGTAAGGTGATAAGGGTTCTAAATCCACCCATACAATAGGTTTTGGACATGTGTAGGTCATAGATTTTACATTATCATTTCATTTTATTTAAATCCTTTATTAATGAGGTAATCGCTGCATCATCATGATGTCATAAATAATTTAATTTATTTAACGTCTAAAAATTATAAAAAATACTATGATGTTGGAAATATTTTTAGATTTCCAATGACTATTTATAATCAAAAATCTGACTTGTATAACCCCATGTAAAAATTGTTTTAGTAAAACATCTCATGTTTGTGTTATTTTTACTTTTACATTAAATAAAAAGTTATTTATGTCATTTTCCAACCAAAGTGGCTCCATGGGGTCCCCAAGTTGACCCATGGATTGTATTGGTCGGACATGACACATCCAATGAGGGTAGGACATGTGTCAAGCTCATCTCATATTATTGAAACATTATTTTTACCTTAAACTACACTAATTACCTCTAATCGCGATTAAGAAGTTAAAAGTTACTATTCACCAAAAAATTATTTTAATCTCATTGAACCACATTTTACTTATTAATGACAACCATGTATGTCGGATTTTTGAAAATCAAATCACAGAAGTGGAAAAGTTTCATTTAAACGAAAAATCAGTTTCTTTAACTACCACTTAGTGGTTTCACTATTCATAAAAAATTAATGTTTTTCAGAAAAATTCCAAAACTTCACCCTAAGCTATATTTGATATCCTGAATTCAAAAATGTTGTCTATTTTACAAAATTCAAAACATATAAGTTTCCTTAATTAATTTAATAATTAATTCCCGCTGTCAGAGCAAATAACGTGTTTTTATGAAACAATAAGTATCAAAAGATTGACACTAGATTAAGTCTAATTTCAAAGTGAAATTGATTCCAATGAACACCATTGGATTAAATGGTAAAAATATATTCTAATTTCACTTTAAACCCAATTCAAAAGATAATATAATCATATAAATAAATTATATTAAAAAGATGTTTTGAATTAAAATACAACATTTTTCACTATTCATTAAAAAATGAACTTTATCGGAAAAATACCAAAAATTCACACAAAGTAAATTTTGATGTCCCAATCATAAAGAATAAGTTTATTTTGACAAACATAGATTATAAAATTGTCAAAATATAGATTTAAAAATGGTTTGCCATTAAAAGGCAGTAAAACAATCTTTTAAAAATATTAGTGTATTCAATGCTTAAGATTGAATTTATTTTAATTTTAAGCCTCTAAAACACTATATAATTCATTAATAGGCATAGATAAAAATATATATTATTCATTACTTGGGATTTTACAATGAATTTAAATAATTATATATTTTTTGAATAATCTTTAATTGTTACCAAAATTTATCTTTGTAATGCACAGGGTGAATTTGTGTTCTAGATGAACTAATGTATAGTTGAGAGACATGAAAGCATGACTTTCAAGGTTACACCCTACTCTTTTATATACACATGATTATTCTATTGGGTATTTTTATCTTAGAGGAATCCATATGACACCAAGGACTAGCCTTCTCACATTGATAGTCAATCCTTATAGATCTATTGGATCCCCTTATGTTTGTGTGATTGTAGATGTGAAGATAGATTATATCAATATATCAATACACTTTAACAAGTGGTGAAAGTGTTTTTACTAAGAAACATTAAAATAAATTTAAATAACTGATTCACCCCTCTTATTAATATCCCATAAATATTGTAGGTAGATTCACTAGTATAGTTAAAGCATTTTCCCCTTCATATTTGTTTTTTTATGAAGTCTCTTTTAGGAAGAAGAAACAATCATATTTTTCTATTTTCAAATATAGATAATTTTAATTTCCAAAATGATAAGGGCATTACCATATTTTATGGGGGAGGTTATCATTTTTATAAATATATAATGTTTCCTTATCTTCTTTATATTTGTTATGAAGTTTTGGAAGCTGAAATTGATAGATTTACCCCTTGTTCTAAAGGTTCTTCTCTAACAACAATAGAAAAAAGAATATTAAGAATGATATTCAAGCTAGGAATAAAAGTTTTTCTTATCTTTTATATATATAATTTCTAAAGGTAAAATTAATGAAAATAGAAAAAAGGTATTTCTGACAATGTGGAGAATATATATGAAGTGAAAACCAAAGTGAAGTGTGAAAAGTTTAATTATTGGATACGTAAATATAAATATCTATGAAGGCATGATTATGAGAAAATTTATTTTTTTACAATGGGGAATGAATTTGTTAACACGATCAAAGATTATGGTGAGAAGTTGGATGACTCCCCTATTGAAGAGAAGATATTTTATATCTTACCAAATAAGTTTGATGAAAAATTATCAAATTTGGAAGAAAAAGATCTAGATTAAATACTTCTTGATGATTTTAACATTACTCTTATTTCTTATGAAATAATTAAAGATAATTATATCAATAAAAGGGAAAGTATCAAAATGATATTTCTTTTAAAGTCTCAAAATCAAAGAAAAGTAAGAAGGTTATTTGTAAAGATGATAAAGATAGTTTTTCAATTTCTGGATCAAATTGGGATATAAGGTTTGATAAAATAATATCACTTACATATAAAAATGTGAGAATATATAATGTAAAGTTCAAAGTGAAGTTACCAATTTAATTTTTTAAATATGGAGATATTATATTTTTTTTAAAAACTATCCAAAATTGAAAGAAGATGAGTCTATTGATGAAGAAAGTGAAAGACTAATAATATTATGAAATAAGAATTTAGATAGTCCAAAATTTACTTCTAGAAGAAAATGTATGAATATCTCAAAGAAAAAAAATTATAATTTCATATCAATATTTGACGAAGGTGAAAGAAGTGGTGAAGTGGAGGAGGTTAATACTAAAAGTGATGTTGGTGAGAAATATATCATTGAAAAGGAGAGTGATGAAAATTTCACTGGTGATGAAGGAAAAAATTACAGAATTAGAGATGAGGAAACTCTGATGGAGATGATGTTGAAGAGATAATTGAGATAATGTCTTTCTAAAATAAAAAATCTTGAAAATGAAAACAACTAAATGAATAAATATGATGAATCATTAAAAAATAAATAATTATTGTAGTTGGTTCCCTAGAACTGAATTTATTATTACTTGGTTACATGTTTATCTTATTAAATAAGTGTTCTTATCACATCATGATTTCTCTTCTGCGTAATATTTTTTTGTGATAAAATATATAGAATATATGTCACACTAAAACTTCATGATAGTTCCCCACTATGATGATAAACCAGAGGTTCCACAACATTATTATTAAAAAATTTCTATAACTATATGATATTTTCTAATGGGTTATATATAATACAAGATATCTAGTGTAGGAGGATCATAGGACATTAAAATAGCTTATCATGGTGTTTTCCCTTGGTAATATCCATGATTAGAGGTTATAAGAACATACCTATTAATAGGGAATCCAAATTTTCATGTGTAATTGGATGTTCCTCTAAGTGTATGGGTGTATCGATCCTTAGACTTTAAGATAATAATTAATGAATATCATGACTCATGCAATTTTATATAATGATGAAAATCATAATGAAATATTTTTATGGAAAATTATGATATGTTGGGTGTGTTATGAGTGATATTGAATTAATGGATAATATGAGAAAGGATTTATCACTTCTACCCCCAGAAGAAATTCAATATCACATGCCTTTTTATTGGAACGGAACTACCTGAATAAATCCACAACCATGGTATTTGATGGGTGAGTTTATTTTTAAAAATTCAAAGAAACAGACATCGATCATACAGGTTGATGTCACTAACACGAAAGCTACTTGACTTGAGATATCACAATAAAGGGATTATATTACACAGTAAACATTGGTGGAAGGTTGGATATCATTACGATGTTAACTTCTTTATCTCTAGATGCCTTCATATATTATTGGATTCTAACCTTGGACTTTAATAAGTTATTTCTAATACCATTGAGAAAGAGGCATAGAGGGTCAAACACTAATTGTATTCATAATCGCCGTTAAATTTCATTATTGAATTTAATAATTTAGAATACAATAAATTTATTCATGTATGGTTGATTTCTCTAATTTAACCACAAGTTATTCAAAATAATAAGTGTATTAAATAATAATAATAGTAATAAATATTTGTTTTCAAATTTGAAACATATAATATTTATTATATTTATTGATGAATATTATAGTGATATTTATTTATTAAATAAATAGTTATTATTTAAGTATTGTCAAATGTGGACTAGGGAAAGCAGATAGAGTTTAATGGTTCAATTGGAAATTTTATAAATGACATTTATTTATATTCCTTATATGTTTCACATGTCAGAATTTTAATAAAAATATTTATGTTATTGTTATTATACACAAATCCAACAAAGAATTATGGAATTGTGAAAGGGACTGTGTGTAATTTTCCAAACCTAAACTTGCCAAAACAAATATCTAATTATATCTCTTTCCTAAAACACAATTAGTGTGAAAAATGGATAGAGTGTGACTCTCTCAAGATCTATAGAGAGACCAAGAGATCTAGAGTACACTCTTACCCTTATCTCTCAATCCAATGAGAGATCATCAAGAGTTATTCCTCTCTTAAGAAGAATTCTATTGTGATCAACTACGAACAGTGAAAATGATTAGGATTGGCCGTGATGGAACCCAGTGATTCTATTACATTGTTCAGATATTGTGATCCACATGTGGATAACCGATATAGGGATTCTTAACTTTGATCCTACAATACAATGACATTTTAACAAGGTATTGTTAACCAGATCATCAACGAAAGTGAAATTACAAGTTAAGGTAATTACATGTCTTCTCATAAATTAATTATAAATTACATGTGAATATCCTTCTCTTTTGGTTATAGTGTTTTAATCTAGTAAACTAATATATAGTTTTTGATGGACTTGACATTTTGATCATGTGTGGAAATAATTACACATAGTTATTACTAAAATTCAAGTTGGTCATACCTTCAAAGGATGCTTCACTACACATAAAACCAACACATGGTATCAGAGAAGTCACATGTTGAATTGATAATTATTTATTATTCATTGATTGATTTTTTTTCATTTTCTTTTACTTATATCAATTCATTTTAATATCTAAACATAATTTTATCTTCCTTTCTTCATTATCGCTAACATAACCAATAATTAGTTAAGGTTTGAAAAATGAAGAACCATCTATAGAACAAGATTTTCAGGTGTAAAGGGTTTGTATTTGATAAAACTAGATTACACCATGTGTATTACCCATATACATGGCATGCATTATGTTTTCTCTCCTGTATCTCATTTCAGGACAGATCTAAAAAAAATAAAATCTAAGATCTGATAAAGATGGATCAACATGTAGATTCAGATAGGTAAGAATGACATGATGGACTATATTCCATATAACCACTTTACACGATGTGTGGTCCCCATTATCTCACAACTGATTACATGGGGTGTCTCAAGCATTCTGTGCATTGGATATATGACTTGGGGAATACAATTCTATAAAAAATGAGGCCCCACACCATGTATGTTGGACTACATGCTGTGTACCCCAAGGTTGTCTATGGAAGGGTACATGACTAGACCCAAGGCATGTGCTGCATATATGACTAGAAGGAAATCACACATTGTATACTTTTTTTCATTCTGTGTAGTTTGTTGTATATAGTGTTCTCAAATTTTTGTGTAAATAAGAATTAAATGTATAATTAAACCAATTGATTGTGCTTTACATGTGTTGTTAATTTTACACTACTCTCCCGATCATAGGATTAATAATTTTATTTTATATTGATTTCAATGTTAAAATTTTAGACAAATACATGAGGTTTCCTCCAAGTACACTTGTGTACTACATTAATTTTAAATAAAATTAATTTTGTTTAAAATTATAGATGATGGTGGGTTAAGTATTCTTCGATGGAATTAAGATAAATTGAATAAATTGGATTAATTCATGGTGAATTATCTTAATTAAATAAAGAATTAATGTAATTGATAACTAGATTGAAATTTCATGCTTGTTTCTTGATGTGAGGATGATCATGATATTATACCACCCCTTTTATGGGATTGGTTTCTTTTAATTTATTTTATTACATTAAAAATTATGGCCTATGTTCCATCCCATAACCTTATTATGTAAGGGCCTACAATCCTATGGTTTCTTTTATAGAAACCCATTTGATCTAATCTAGTGGATCCCCTCACTTAAATGTGATTAAAATATTTTGTAAGTATGGAACTAATATTTTAGAGGATAAGACCCGAGCCAAGGATTTGAGGAAAAACCAATCAAGGTGATACATTAGAGTAAAGTTGGAATGTTAAAACAAAAATGAAGTTATAGTTCAAGGTGTGTTTTCCCTAAGTATTTAGGGTTAGTTTATCATATGCTAAATAAAATAACCATTAATTAATCTCATAATCATGCCACTTATTTTTTTTATTTCTATCAGGTTCATGGTTAATTATTTTTTTTATAGATGTTGTGTGATAAAATAATAAATGAATTAATAAGAATACAATATGGAATAAAATATTACCATATTATACATAAATTATTTATCATACATGGTTAATCAATTAATTAAAATTCACTGAATATTAAAAATTCAGGTGAGAAGACAAAAGTGCGATTTATGTATAAGGATAAAAATACATAAAATTAATATATAATTTTGTCTTAGCCGTCTACTAATTAAGTTAGAATCAAACTCATATTTTAAAGTACTTGAATAAGCCAAGTTGGGATGCTTTCAATTATCTTTTAAATATTAACATGAAGTTTCGGGTTGACTTTACTTAGTTTACATCAATTTTTGACTACCCAAGTGAGACTTAGTGTAACTAAGAGCCATAGGTTGTGGAAATCAAGAAACATGATTTTAGTATTGGGGAGTCCATTCAACCAATCAAAAAACTACAAGTTAATGTATTTTTCAATTTAATCCAACCTAAAACCTTTCAAATAACTTATCAAGACCAATTAAGAGTTATAATAAAGGGAACATGGATCCATACCACTAGAATATCTATGTGAAAATATATTCTAAAATTGATGGTGAGGGATATTGGGTTTCAAAAATTAGTGGGAGATTGATGGAATTTAAATTAATTTAAGTTTATTAATATTTTTTTTGTAATAAAAAATGTACTAATTATAATATGATAAATATCTAGAAGAAACTTTTTTAACTTCTTAGACTTATTTTCCAATTTGATAAAGACACAAGGCATGATAAATCCATTATTCTTATGGTGAATAAGAAAATAAAAAAAGTAAAAGGGACTGGATACTCATCCCATGTATAAGGCTCTAGAGAACTGTCCTTTTAATAAGAAGAAGGTAAAATGGCATGGAAAGGAACAAGATGTGGTACGTTTTTAAATATAGGTAGTAGGACCACTGAAATATGAACTTCACCAAACCAAATAAGCAAGGGGAAGCTTTATATGCATTCATTATTGAGTGTAATATTTCTATATCTACAAGCTGGGCATTAGATACTACCTTTGGTGGTCACATCTATATCCAAATATAGGAACCATGCATATTTTAGAATATTAACAGAGATGAAATAGATATAAGGGATGCCAATGTAGTGAAGATAGAATCTTTATCCATTAAAGAATACTATCTCACAATTATGAAAATATTGGTTTTGGTTTTAAATAATTATTATTTTATGCCTAGTTTTACTAAGGATAATATTTCATTTTAATGTTTAGATATGTATGGATTTATTTTTAGCATTGGTAATAAGGGTTTTTTACTTTTATAAAGATAGAATATGTTATGTTATGGAATATTTGAATAAAGGTCTTTATGTATTAAATTACAAAAAACTAAATATTGGAAATTGATAACAAAACTAATATTCATGAATCATATGACACCTAGTTGTGGGATCACAATATCAATAACATAAACAAGAAGAGTTTGAAAAATATATATCTAGATGGTTACTTAGACTCTTTTGATATTAATCCACTTTAAAGATGTAATTATTGTTTACAAGGTAATATGACCAAACCATCATTTAGGGGTCAAGGTGAAATGTACACAGATCTTCATGATTTTTTATGCACCTATGTATGAGGAAATTTTCAAGTAAAAGATAGAAGTGGATACTCATAATTTATTACTTTTATTAATGAATTGTATAGGTATGGTTATTTATACTTAATGAGGTACAAGTATGAATCCTTTGATAAGTTCAAAGAGTTCAAGCATTAGGTTGAGAATTATCTTGGTAAGAATATAAATAAATTTTGATCAAATAGAGGTGGTGAATATATTGACCAAGACTATATCAAATTTATTATGGATTATGGGATTTTATATGAAATGAATCCACCTTATACACCACAATGGAATGGAATTAGTGAAAGGAGGAACCATACCTTGTTAGACATGATAAGGTTGATGATGCTTCATGAAATACATCAATTATCCTTTTGGTTATATGAATTATATATGGAATTATACTTACTAAACCAAGTACTAAATAAAGAGGAAAATGGTTTTTCATTTGAGTTATAGTGTGAAAAGGAAACTATTTTTTCACATGTTAGTACATGGGGTTATAAAAAATTTGTTAAATCTAGCTCAAGAAACAAACTAGCACCCCATGGAAAGAATTGTATCTTTATAAGGTATCCCAAGGAAACAAAGGGATAGTATATATACAATCCTATAGATAATAAAGTATTTATTGAAAGACATGCCATTTTTCATTAGTGGAATCACATCCTCAAAGAGGATAGTGGGATCAAGATTGAATTTGATGAATTTGTTTCTCAAGATATACAAGAGTTGGTACAAGAACTGATTCCACAATCCCCTATGTAAAAAGATTTTTCTGAAACACAAGTTCTAGGTATGAGTGGAAGAGAGGTGAGAGAACTAGATATATATGGTTCTCTATTCATTTATGATGGTGACTCATTATTGGTTAACAATGACGATCCTCTATTATACAATGAGGTAATAGAGAGATCATAAGATGAAATATAGAAAGAATACATGAATTATGAGATGGACTCCACATATCAAAACTAGTTTTTCATTCTAACCGATCTTCCAGTTGATGTAAAAACTATTGGGTATAAATGGGTATTCAAGAGAAATCTATACGTGGAAGTTAAAGTAAATACCTATAAAGCATGACCAGTTTCTAACGAGTCTACACAAAATTAAGGAATTAACTAAGATGAATCTTTTTCTCCAATTTCTATGTTTAAATACATTTGATTTTTTTTCCATGGCATCTTATCGAGACTGTGATATTTGGAAAATGTATTTAAAAACTACATTCCTTAATGGGAACCTTAAAGTGGATGTTCATATGACACAAAAAAAGGGTTTGTGACTTTAGAAAATTCAAAAAACGTATGATAGTTGCAGAGATCCATCTATGGATTAAACAAGAATCCAGATCATGGAACATTCAATTTGATGAAGATATAAAGGAATTCTCTTTTATTAATAATTAATGTGATCCATGTACTTACAAACAGTTTAATGGGAGTATAATGTTTTTCACAGTAGTGTATATTTATGAAATATTACAAATTGGAAACGATATATCTGCCTTAAAAGAAGTTAAGGCATATTTGAGAAGTGATTCTCCATGAAGGACTTAGGTGAAGAATCATAAATTATAGGGATTAATATCACATGTGATATATCAAAGAGGCATCTTGGACTAAGTCATGGTATATACATTTCTAATATACTAAATATGTTTAGTATAGAATAATATTGTAAGATATTAGTTCCAATTTCACATGGTATATATATTTATAAAAAAATGTTTCCTTAGACATAAGAGGAAAGAGAGAGAAATAGTAATATACCATACTCTTCTATGATAGGATCCATCATGTGTGCCATGTTATGTACAAGGATTGATATTGCTTATGATTTGATAATGGTAGGAATATATCGAGTGGATCTGAGTGGAAAACATTGGAATGATATTAAAACTATCCATAAGTATCTAAGGAAAACTAAGGATATCTCCTATTGTATAGAGGAGATGATGAGCTAGTCATTAGGGGTTACACAATTGCTAGATTTTAGATAGAATAGAATGATCTGAATTCATAGTATGTACATGTTTTTTCCTAACAAAGGATATGTGAGATGGAAGAGTTCAAAGAATCCATTATTTTCCAATTCCACACTAGAGTATGAGTTTATTGTGGATTCCAATGCATCTAATGAATAATTATGGCTAAAAAATCTTTCCAAGAGTTTTATGTGGTCCTTAGAAATAAAAAAACTATCTTAATTTACTGTGATAACATTGTGGTGGTGGATCTCTCTAAAGAGATAAGGTCACACCAAAGGACAAAGTATATGCTTTAGATGTTTCATCCCTTGAGGGATTTTCTCAATGATTTGAATTTATAGTGAGTAGAGTATCCATAGAGTAAAATGTGTTAGAACCCTTAAATAAGTATTTATCTTAGTATAATCATGAGTATTATATGAGAGCTAGTGGAATGAAAGGTATTATCAATTATCTCTACTGCAAGCGGGAGTTTATTTGAGTTAATGACCTAGAGCGGACCTTCTTATAAATTGATTACATGTCTTTCTTATTAAATAAGTTTTATTATCATGTCATTATTTTTATTATGAATAATATTTGTATTTAATAATGTCTTTAGAATATATGTCCTGCTGAAAGGTTACAACAGTTCCCTTCTATTATGATAACCTATAGGTTCCAGGATATAATTTTTGAACCTTGTTCTATGGCCAGATGATATTTTCTGAAGGGATACATAAAATACATCCTATCAAGGGTTTGAGGATCATAACACATTGAGAAACCTTCTCATGGTGTTCTAACTTGGTAATTTCTAAGATAAGAGGTTATAAGAATTGAACAGTTAATAGGATATCCACATTTTAATGTGTCATTGGATGTTCCTGCCCGCAAACATGTGTATTGATCCATATACTTTATTATTATCATTAATGGATTCATGACTTTCATTATTTGGTGTATTGATAAAAATTATATTGACATATTTTCATAGTGAAGAAGGTTAGGTTAGGTGCATCATGATTTATATTTAATTAATGGATAATGTGAGAAAGGATTTATATCTTCTATCCCTTGATGAAAGTTGATATCTCATTCCCTTTGATGGGAATGAAACCTCCTAAATAAATTCATGGCCCTAGTGTTTGATGTGTGTGTTCATTTTTGGAATTTCAAATAAAGATACATCAAGTATATAGGTTTATGTCAATAACATGAAACCTAATTTATTTGAGATATCATGATAAAGGGATTATATTTAATGGTTAACATTCATGTGGGGTTGGATGTCATTGCAATGTTATCTTATTTATCTATGTATGCCTTGGTGTGTTACTATATGATAACCATGTACTTTAGGAGGTAATTCTTAATGCCACAAAAAAATTGTCCTATAGGGTCACACATGAAGTGTATATGTAATATTAGTTAAATTCTAGTATTGAATTTAACATTTCAGAATAAATAATATTTTTTTATGTATGGTTGATCTCTTTAATTTAATCACAAATCATTTGAAAGAATAAGTGAGTTAAATAATAATAAAAAATATTTTTTTTTTGTTTAGAAAATATAATATTTTTTATATTTATCAATGAATAATGTAGTGATTTATTTATTAAATAAATACTAATTATTAAAGGATAAATAAATGTTGATTAGGTAAAGTGGACCGAGTTTAATTGTTCAATTGGAAAAAGAATAAATTATATTTATTTATATTCTTTATGCTTTGCACATATTAGGAATTTGATAATAATATTTATATTATTATTATTGGACATGGGGTCAACTGATAATTATGGAATTGTGAAAGGTCTTGTGTGCAATTTTCCAACCTTAAAACTATAAAAATTAATATATAATTATATATCTTTCTTAAAAAAAATTGGCATGAACAATGGATAGAGTGAGACTATTTCAAGCCTTAGAGAGAGATCATGAGATCTAGAGTGCTATATTCTCTTCTTATCTCAAGCCAAGGATAGATCATCAAGTGTTCTTCCTCTATCGATAAGAATTCTTCTATAATCAACCATGGACAACGCAGGTGATCAAGATCAGACATTCTAACACTCAGTAATTCTACATCATTTAGAGATTGTGGTGCATGTGTGGATCCCCAATATTAAGATTTGAAACTTGGATTCTACAATTCAATGATATTATGAAAAGATCTTGTTAGCTATATCATCAAAGAAAGATGAATTACAAGTTAAGGTAATTCTATATATGATTATGAATTAATTTTAAATTACATGTGAATATCCTCCTCTTCTAGTTCTTACAATTTACTATAGTCAAGGAATATATGGTCTTCATTGGACAAGACGTTTTAATCATGTACAAAAATTATTAAACATAATTAATATTAAATTGAAGTTTTTCTAACTTGAAAGGACACTTCCGTTGTGAACGAAACCTCAAAAAACATGTTTATAAAGAAGAAAAATCTACATTACTAAGAGAAATTTATAATATGAATAAGTTTATTTATGATGATAAGATCTTGAATATCAAGTTGGAAGGAAAATTTAGAGATGTGGTTAAGGAGCTTGATCATGTTCTATATTAACTAATAAAATTTTAAGAATAATTGAAATGATATTTTTTTTTGAAATTACATTAAAAAAACAAGGGGGTTTTCAAAGAAGAATAAATCAAAATAATATAAATAAAATCATATTTTTAGGATTATTTTAATTTTTAAAAATTTCAAAAAGAGTCAAACAAGAATAATCAAGTCAAAAGAATAAAGTTTGTGGTTAAATCAAATGAGTCTTGGAAATATTTAAATTCCGAGAATCCAAAATTTATTTCAAAATATACTAAAACTAATGATTCTAGAATGTTTGAGAATAATTCTAATATAAATAAGAATATCACAAGAGTTAATTTTTTTTCACAAAAAGAGTCAAAATTATTGATGAGAAGAAGATTGGAAGTAAACAATATAGTTATGAAGATCATAATTTTTTTAAAAGAAAATATGGTTTTTATAGATATAGTTGGTATTGTGTAAATTTTTAGTATAAATAAAAAATGTTTCGGTTCAAAAACCAAGATCATAACATTCCTAGAATGGTTAAAAATAATGTTTAAGGGGGATTCAACCTTCTCAAAAGAATGAAGTTTAGAAACATGTTAAGGATTATAGATAAAAGATACAAAGCATGTTTAATTTAGTTGAATAAGTATATCGAAGGTGTGAACAAATTAGTCACTATGAAAATAAATTTATCATCCTTTTTCCATCCCAAAAAATATCAGTTTTTTATAATCATAATCTTCATATGATGAGAGAAAGGAGAAAGAGAAAGATTTAGTTGTGGAAGTTTTACTTGTATAAACAAAAATAGGAAGTCTATGAATCTCATATAGTGGGTGATCACCCCATATGAAAATATATTTAAAACTATTAAATTTTTTTGAGATGTATAATGGTTTTTCAGTTAATATTTTAAATGAATGGTCATTAAAAGTTAAAGGAGTTGGACTAACATTTATTGGGAAAGAAGAGATGAAATCAAAAAACAGTCTTTATACTGATGGATTGAAAGATAATTTGTTAAGTGTATCACTTATTTGTGATGAAGGAAATGAAGTGGATTTTATGAAGGATGCATTCTTGGTTATAAAACTAGAGTATGTAATAATTATAACCGTAGTATAGTGAACTAGAGTGAATTTATTCCAATAAGGTGATACTAAAAATTCATTCAATATAAGCATGAAAGAAGAGAATAAATTATGGAATCAAAGTCTTAAATATATTAGAAAAAATAAGATAAATATAATATCTCAAGGAAATAATTTCAATGATGTTTCTTTGATAAAAGTAGAAATATATTAGATGTACTCAAAATTTCAAAAGGTGAAGATTGTTAACTCTACCCACAGTAAGTTGGAGATTCAATCCACTCAACCTTTGGAGCTCATTCATTTAAATGTTTGTGGTCCCATGAGAAATAATTAAACTAATGGAGATAATTATTTTATTAATTTTATTAATGAATTTAGTCATATTACCAATTTTATGTTTATAAGATACAAATCCATGGCCTTTAAAATGATTAAAAGATTTCAAAGTTGTACTGAAAAGGATTGTAGTTTTGATCTTAAGAAGATCCAGACAGACAATGGAATTGAGTTTACAAATGGTGAATTTGAATTATATTTAGAGAATTATGACATGTTATATAAACTTAGTTCAAAATACACACCACAAAAAAATGGTGTGTCTGAATAGATGAACATGTATTTGGTGTATATGGCTCAAATAATACTGGTTGAGTAGGATCAATCTCATTATCTTTGGAGGCAAGATGTTGGTATATTGGTTCATATCCAAAACTAGTATGTACACATTCTGAATTCATATATTTCCCCTTATGAGATTAATTATAAAAAATATCTAAATTTTATGTATATTAATGTGTTTGGTAGTCCTTCTATTATGAAGTTAAATTGTGACAATCTTAGAACTTTTGAAAATTGAGGAGTTGATGGGATATTTGTTGGATATCCCTGAAATGGAAGAGGTTATCACTATATTAAAAAAAGTGGAAATATTATTGATTAAACTAATGTGAAAGTGATGGAACAATCAAAGAAAAAAGTTTCACATGATAAAGTATGTTCCATAAGTGATAATGTTTCTATTTTTGTTAAATGAACTGAATACATTTCAGACAAATATAAAAGTGTTGAATATATATAAGATAGGTAAAAATATTCCTATATTTCAAGTGATGAGTAACAATTAAATTCATATCATATATTGATAATAAGGCAATTATAGTTACAAAATATCATTAGAGATCAAAGTTATAAGGTACAAACTAGAAGAAATATGAGAAGTACCTCTCATACCTCATTGTTCTATAAAGTTGAACTTAAAGATGTTAAAAAAGTTTTAAAGTTTCAAGAGTGGGTTAAAGGTTTGAATGAAGAATTAGAATAAATTATAAACAGTGAGACTTAGGAGTTATTTTGAAAACATAAATACAAAAATGTAGTAGGAACAAAGTGGGTATTCTGAAACTAGTTGAATGAAAATGGAGAAGTAGTGAGAAATAACAAAAGGCTAGTATAAAAAGGCTATTCACTATCTATGTGACACCCACCATGTCACTGTGGAATTAATTAATTAATTAATTAAATTATTTTTTAGTCTTTTTGGGTTCTTTGGAGTTTTGAGAGGAAATTTTAAAATTTTAAAAGGAACCGGTGTCGTGCACAATTTTCACATGGTCTGGTGTAACCAGGCACCGACCATTCCCGAGTAGTCTAAAACTTATTGTTCTATTTCGCATGGTTTTATAATATTTGGATCAACCATTCATCCTAATTAGTTGTAACTATGTGGTCACAATGTTATTTTAAAGTAGGTACAACACAGTTGGCACACAGTTTTGTAAACGATGCGCATAAACCGTGCATGATACCCATGATTTTAATTGTTTTTCCAAATTTTCCATAAATTATGTTAGAGACTTTTTCCTCATTCCCCCATGTTTTATGTGACACACCAGACACCTCTACCACTATGGTGAATGCTCCCTCATCCATGAATACCCATCTCTTTACATTTTTGCTCTAGATTTATTGATGATTCTTGACCGAATCATCAAGGTGAGGCCGCCACTCCTCCTTGCCATCTTTTTTCCGTCGATTTTTCTTCTCCCCACCACCCCAATCATTCATCTTAACCCTAGGTCAATATGTTTGACCTTTTTTTCATATTTATTCATTTTTAGTGTATGAAATGGGTCTATAGGGTCGTATTCTTGCATATTTCAGCTTCCACCACTAAAGGTAAAGCATTTCAGATCGTCTCAACTCACTCGTCATCGTTTTAAGGTAAGTTTCTCTATGGAACCCCTTATATTAAATGATATAAATTTCATGGTGTGTTTTAAGTGATTTCTTGTGAAATTATAATTCTTTTTAGGTTCCTTAGTTAGTTTATGTGATTTTTTTTGTCTTTAGAGCTTAGCATGGGCTTTGGTCGCATGCGAAGTGCATGTGGAAATGACCGTTTGGCCCTTTAAAATTGTTCAAAGTGTTTTTTAATGTTTTCATTGAATTTATTATTCTCCAAAATAGTTTTTTGGGGTTTTAATGCCTTTCTAATAATTTTTTTAAAAACATGGCATGGACTTGGGTCACTTTCCAATGGGTTATTAGTGCTTGTTTGTCTTTGAAAAAAAATTTAAATATTTTGGAAAGAATTTTTTATAAAAATTACATTTTAAAAATATGCGTGTTATGTATTTAAGGGATCTTTTTGTAAAATTAAGGGTTTTTAACTTTAATTAATTTATTTATTTTGAGGTATCATGATTCATAGTGGATAATTTTTTAAAAAGGGGTATGTTAGGATAAAGTTAATTTAATGGAAAATTCTTAGTTTTTATGTAGAAATTTTATGTGTGGGGTTTTAAATGGCGTGAAAATGGTTTAGTTTACAAATAATTGTGAAATATGAGTTGAATACTTAAGTAAAATGATTTTAATTTGTTATTTGAAATGATATTTCAAATGAATTTAAGAACTTTTTATGTATCTTATCATACCAAGCAATGTGTTTTAAATTTCTGTTTGTAACTTTCGATGGTTTTATAAATGGATGAGATCCTATACAAGATACATTTGATTACATTACAAGTTATGGATAGTGTCCCCATGGGGGATTATTTTCATTAACATAAATGTTGGTATTATTATTCTTTGATTTTTTGGGTTTCTTATTTTGAGGATGAAGGAGGTGAGGTGTGAGTTATTTGATTTTTTTACATTTGATGCACGTGATTTCTAATTGTTCACCTCTTTTCCTAACTTTCCCTAAAAAATGGGGTAGGTGAATGATGTTGTTGATTCTCAGAAATTAGTTAGTTATTAGGATTATTTTCACATGACTGAGATAGCATAGAGTGGAGATTCTCCTCCTAATCCGAGTGTGATCATTGGTAGTTGGGGTTCAAGAGGGACCTAGTGTGGACATAGAGATCCTAAGGAGTACCAAGTGAGCCTCTACATGTTTTTATTCAATTTAAGTGCTATCGGTTAGACTAGGGTCATTTTGAGTCACATGATCACCCATTAGAGACCATTGGTTAGAGATACGACATGAGGATACTTTTTTAGGATCATTTATGAAATTTATATATGTGTTTCAATTGTATTACCCTAGTTTGATTGATTTTATTTTCACTATTACTTGATTGTGTTTCCTTGATATTGGGGTCCTTCATATAGTTTATTCACCACCTTTTTTGTGTTTTGGATTACTTTGAAATGATTTTTAATAATGATTGGAAAGAATTATTTAAAAAATGAAAATTTTTTGAGTGTTTATTTAAGATTTTTAAAGAAATGGATTATGAAAATGAAGTTTTCAAGAGTTTGTTTGGAAAGAGGAAAAAGGTAGTTTATCTTGTTGCCCCCAATTTAATGTTTTAATTTAAAATTTTTAACTATACATGATTTTATTTTATAAAAGGGTATTTATTTGTAATTGTTAATGTGGTTTTGTTTTACAAATCATGATAAATTTTTTTTATACCTTATGTTCAAACAAGAAATTTATAAACTTTTTTACCAAGGAATTTCTATAGATTCAGTGGGTTGTGGTGGTATACTGAGTTTTTATGTGATCACACATATATTATTTTGGTTTTAGAAACTTATAATACTTTTGGATACTCTTGAGAGCATTGATTTATATGAGGTTAGTTCTAATTTTATTTCTTTTGTCCAATGTTTCCTATTACTTAATTTCAGTAAGACATACTTTCTTTTCATATAATTCCTAGTGTGTGTCCATTTAAATGATTTAATTTTTCCAATTATGATTTTAATACTTTCTATGGATGGAGAGTAATTATAGCTACTAGTGGATAAAGAAAAGGCATCAAGTGTGTGTGTTTTCCTTGCAGGAGAGGGAGAGTGGGAGGTGGCAGAGGTTTATGTTTTCTTGGGCTGTTTTCTACTTTAATATTTATTTATTTATTTATTCTAACCTACATTTTTCTTTGGCATGGGAATCCAATGTATATATGGGTCATTCTGGAATTTTATATACTTTCCTATGCTTATTTTATTATTTATTAGTTAGGAAAAACCATTCCCAAGTGTGTTCCTATGATCCCTATACACTATTTTCTAGCCTATGAGGATTTGAAATTCCCTTCGGGATAGTGATGAACTAGTTCAGGTTTCCATCAGATGGATGGACCAGGCTAGTTCATTATGAATGGTATGATAGTTTATGTTATTCTTCTCTATATGAGAAAAATATTTTGGAAGAACCTTTTTTATTTAGAGTGACATGGTAAGATCAGGTTATAACTTTTATTGGAATATAGGAAGTTGGTGTAGGGAGAGTCTTTCTAGTTATTTCATACCATGATCATCAAGTTTCCAAGGGAAGTGGGTTTGAATTTTGAATTAGGTTTTTTTATATTTAACATTGTTATGTTGTGGATCCTTCCTGGTATAGTGTGTATTTCCTTGGGCATCGAGTTGGATATTTGGATGGAAAAAAATATGGATTGGTAGAATGAAGTTGTTTTTCATGACCTGATCAACCTTCTAATGACCAAATGATTTATCATAAAATGCCTTAGGAATTGATTCCTGGTAGTCTTGGGGTTCATTATTACATGTGGTCGAGTGAGGCATGTTTCCACATCCTATCCAGATGGATGTTTAGAATGATCCTAAGAGATCCCTAACAGAGAGGGACAAGTCAAGGCGAGTCTTGTGACATCATGATATTGTGGATTGGGTTTTGATGGATTTGTGAGGTTCCTCTTTTTTGGTGTTATTTTTGTGTGAAATGATCTTTTGTGTAAAAGAAGGAACTTTTGAAAAATGTTTTTGGTTTGAAAATAATACTTGGGCTTGTTTATTAAATTTTTTTGGATTTTATGAAACTAATTTTTGTTTGGGAATTTATAATTTTAGATATTTATAAAATGAAATCAGTTTTTTAGAAAAGTTTGGTAATTTGTTTTGAAACTAGATGATTTATTTTTTGAAAGAAATTTTTGTTTTAAAAATATTAATTAGTAGTTTAATTATAAACTAATTTTGAACACCTTGGGGTGTTTTTAAAAAAGGAATTTTTTAAATTTAATTTCTATAGAGTATAAAATGTTTTGGAAATATTTTAAATAAGATTTGTGAATCTCGGATAAAAAATGGATGAAAATGTTTTGGAACTTCCTTAGGGAATTGAGTGCTTCTAAAAGTTCATGCATTTCTGGAAAATTATTTTTATTCCTTTGGAAATATTATTGTTTTTAAACAAAGTATTTGGGCATGTGATTTTCATTATTTTTCTATGTTTTTGTTTTTTGTCTCTTTATGTGGGTTGGGATAGATTTACTTGATTTAGGGAACCTTTCTAGGATGAGTTCATGTTCTGTTATGTGTAATGTATTCCTCTTGGAAGAAGAATTAGTAAAGGTTGATTGATCTCTTTTAAGTGAAGTTATTCCCTTGTTATTTTGAATCTTTCCTAGACTCCAAGTGGAATGGAAAGTGTTTTTCCACTTTTTGATGACATGGTTGTGGGTTATATATAAGTTTTTCTTGGGAAACTAGGTTGGGTGTGACTTGGTTAGTTAATTGGATTACTTGATAAGGAATAATTTGGTTGATCATTTAGGGTTCATGTTTTATCTTTAGATGATGGCCTATCTTAAGGTTTCATACTCAATGATTTTAGAGTGTTGGAGCCTTGAGGTAGCTTTTGTTTGGTATGATATATTATTTTTTATTTAATGGGATGTTTTAAATCATGTAATGGGGTGTTTTCCTATAATATTTTATGTATTCCATTGTATTTTGAGTTTTTATGCATGAATTTCCATTTGGTTTCCATCTATGGGGGATATCTAGGTTTTTAAGTGTTGTGACCCTGAGGTCATCTTTTATTGGGATTGAAAATAAGTGAACTTTTGGGTCAGTTCTTGGGTAATGTGGACTGAAGTTTCATTTGTAAAGTTGAGAACCCAATGGTGATATTTTTATGGGGTTCACCATAGAAGGGTATTCCAAGAGTGGATTCTTTATTTACCTATTATGGAAGGTGCCCCGAGTTGTGGTCCCCAATTGTTCATCATTTTAGAATGCTTGTGATTTGTTCATAATGAGACTTATGGTTAAAAGTCATTTTGTTCTTGGTTTTAATCCTTGTTTATGTATTTTGAGTTCCTTTAGGATGTGTTCCCTTGGGAGTTAGAATCGATATCAGGATCTTGGATGTTATTTGTCTTTGGGGTCCTTTGAGTGTATCTTGGAATGTGATTCCTACTTAGAGATGATTTTGTTGTGTATATCCATGGTTAGTGGAATAACATGGTCTCTTTTGGTTCTTAAGTGACCACCTTTTTCTTGGTGACACTCCTGTTATATGAGTGTTCATTTGAAACTTCACTATTTAGATTAATTCTAAACGGTGGGGAGACCTCCATTTGGTATACCTTTATTTATAACTTCATTTTGAATTATTATGGATGATTCCTATTTAAGGTTTTTATAATTTCTTGATAATTTTGGTGGTTTCTAAGAATTTTGAGTATATTAGGTATCTCTCTTCAATACGTCAAAGTGGTTTATGGATTTACCTTGACTCGATACTTTTTAGGGGAAGAAAGTGGCATAGTGGGAAGTTTTGTGACACCCAACATGTCAATATGGATTTAATTAATTTAATTTTAGTATTTTAGGGGTTCTTAAAAGTTTCAGGCTGAAATTTTAAAATTTCTAAAGAAATCGGTGATGCACATGATTTGTGTATGGTTAAGAGTAACCGTGCACCAACCATACATAGGGTGTCTACACTTTACATTATTATTTTGCATAGTTTGAGCATGTTTTCTCAACTATGAGAACTTATTTTTAATAACCATGTGGGTATATTTATTTTTCATTGCAGGGATAACACGATTGACACATAGTTTTATAAACCATGTGCGATACCCCAAATGTTATTTTTTATTTTTTTTGCAAATTTTACCTTAAAGAATTTTAAGGCCCTTTCTCTTATTCCTCCCCTTATGTTTCATGATTCATTAGACCCTCCATATATTTAATGTTCTACCTCATCTTATAATCCCTCTCTCTTCATGTGGTTTCTCTTGATTTATTTGGGATTTTCGTTTAAGTCATCAAGGTGAGGTCTCCATTCCTCATTTCCTTCAATTTTCTATTGATTTTTCTTCTCTCTGTCCCCCTATCATTCAAAAAAACCCTACATCAATGGGGTTGATCCCATTTTTTTTGATTTATTTCTAGATATGGTTTTTTATGGGTCTTTCAGCTTGCCTTCTTGTGCAATTAAGCAGTCACCTTCGAAGTTGAATCATTTTTAACCGTTTCGCCTCGCCCACCATCGTTTTGAGGTAGGCATATCTATAAACCCCCATGTATTATATTTTATAAATTTTATGGTGTGTTTTAAATTATTTCTTATGAAATTATAATTATTTTCCTATTCCATATTTGTATTAAGTGTTTTTTTATTTTATTTCAAGATTTTCATGGGCTTTGGACACATGACAAGGACTTGTGAAAATACCGGAGTGGCCCTTTAGAATTGTTCAAATTGGTTTGTAATATTTTTCTTGAATTTATAATTCTATGAAATATAATTGTTGGTTTCTTAATGGACTTAATGTTTTTAAAAATAACTTGGAATGAACTTGGGTCACATTCGAAGTGGTTGTTAGTTTCTATTTGGCTTTGAAAAAATGAATTTAAATATTTTTGAAGGAATTTTTAATATGAGTTTTATTTTTAAAATGTATGTGTGATGTATTTAAGGTCTCTCTTTTTAAAAGAGTTTTGAACTTCAATTATGTAAATTATTCCAAGGTAGTAGGATTTATAGTGTTTTGAAATATTTTAAAAATGGATGTGTTCACCCAATGATTATTTAAGGGAAATTCCATGGTTTTCAAGTGGACATTTTAAGTGTGGGTTTTCGAATGATGTGAAAACAGTTCAATTTCCAAAGCATTGTGAAATCTCACTTGGAAATTTATATAAAAATATTTTAATGTGGTATTTTAAATTATATTTAAAATTAATATAAGAATTGTGTGTAGGGCTCGACATCTCGAGTAGTGTGTTTTAAAGGCCAGTTTGGAACTTTAAATGGTTTTATAAATGGGTGATACACTCCATGAGGCCCATTTTATTAATTTTTTATTTATGTATTATGACCCCATGGGGGATTATTTATATTGAAATGCATATTTGGATAATTTTGATTGGATATTTTTTTTGGATATTCTACTTGTGACGGTGAAGAAGGTAAGGTGTGAGTTATTTCCAAATCTTTTACATTTGATGCATGTGATTTATGATTTCTCACCTCATGGATTGAATTTTCATGATAGACCTTGAGAAATGGGTTAGGTTACTAAGGGTGTTTATTACCCAACCTAGGTTATTTGTTATGAAAATTTTCTTGGGACCAAGAGATCTTTAAGTGGGGATAACCTCCTTGAACCAATTATGCTGAAGGGTAGTTGGGGGTTGAGAGATCCCTAGTCGGGACCTAGAGAGCCTAAGGAGGATTGAGTGAGACACCATATGTTTGTATTCATGGTAAGTGATATGGTTTATCCTAGGTTTATTTGAATTCATGATATCACCAATTAGAGTGCATTGGTTAAAGCTATGAATACCAGATTATTTTTTTTGGATTTTTTAGAAGATATATATATTTGTTCTGATTATATTTTCATAGTTTTATTGATTGTATTAGAACCAATACTTGATTGTATTTCCTTAATGTTGGATCCCTTCAAATGTTTTATGCATCATTTTTTTGTCTTAGTTTAGAATGAGTTTTTTTATAATGATTTAAAAGCATGATTAGAAATGGAAAATGTTTTAGGTATTCCTTTATGATTTTTAAAGAAATAATTTCTAAAAATGAGATTATAAAGAGATGTTTGGAAAGAGGAAAAATATTTTTTGGTTTTTTTCCACATTTTAAAGGTCTAATTTAAATTTTTTAACTATAATTGTATTTATTTTATAGGGGGTTTGAAAGTCTGTATGTGGTTTGGTTTTAAAAATAACATAAAAATTCTATTTTATGCCATATATTTAGACTAAATATTTATAAACTATTTTACCAAGGGATTTCCAATTATTCAGCAGTTCATGGTGGCTTACTAAGTTTCAATGTGTTCATGAATATTTTATTTCATCTTTAGGGTCTTATACATATATTGTTTTCTCTTGATAGTTTTGATTAATCTGAGATTATTTTTTATTTTATTTTATTAGGTTAGTCATGCCTATTAATTTATTTTAGTAGGGCCTAATTTTATTTTCCTAGAATATTTTACATATATCCATTTACTTTGATCAATTAGTTTTTTAATACTTTCTATGGATGGAGGGTAAATATAGTTTATGACGTCCAAATAAAATGCATCAGGTTGGATTTTTTCCTTACAGGGAAGAGAAACCAAGAGGTGGGGGAGGTTTATTTTCCTGTTTTTCCTTATTACTTTTATATTAAGTATTTTTATTATTTTATACCTTTTTTAGAGTAAAAAAAATATATGTGTCATGTGTAAAATTTATTTACTTTCCTCTACTTATTTTCATAGTTATTAATTAGGTGATACTATTCTTAAGTGTGTTCCTATGATGCCCAAACATTAGATTCCATCCCATAGGGATCATGAATTCCTTAGAGCTAGTGGAAAATTAGTTTGGGTGTCATTTGGATGGATAAAATAGGATGGTTGATTACAATTTGAAGGAATGGAATTTTAGGAAATTGTTTTACTGGATTCTAGGATCGAATATATTAGAATAATTCTTTTTACTGATTCATAAAGGAAATTCCATATATTTCAAATGAATATGAAGTCTTCCTTTCTCAATGGGGATTTATAATAAGAGGTTTACATTGATAAACCACGTGGATTCTTGCTTAGGGAAAATGGTATCTATGTTTTTAGGTTAAATAAGGATTTATATAGGATTAAGAATGATCCAATAACTTTGTTTTATAATTTGGATTTTAACCCGAAGAGGATTAATTTCATCAAGGGAAGAGTGAAAAAAAATCCATACATAAAATATGATTAATAATTATCTCTTATTATTATTGTTTATGTAGACACCATCATATTTTCTTAAAACTATTTAGAAATTTGAGAAATTTTTTCTAAATATATAAAAATATTATTTGAAATGTTGATGTTAAGAGAAATGAGGTGCTTTCTTAGATTACAAATATCTCAAAATAAAGTTCATACCTTTATTTATCTAGAGAACTTTTCTAAGTAAATTTTGAAGAGATTTGGAATATATGATTCAAAGAACGTTTCCATACCTATTTTCATGGGAAAAAATCTTTCCAAAGATGATAAGGGAAAGGATTTTTTTCATAAAGTTTTCAAAAAACTTATTGGGAGTATTCTATATCTCAAAGATTCAAGGACATATTTTTTATGATGTTACTATTTGTACCAGGTATCAAAGTGCACTAATGGTTCCCCAATTTGTGGTTGAAAAAATGATTCTCAGATATATTAATGGAACTATAGAGTTCTGGTTGAAATTTGAATTCTGATAAAAGAAAGATCTATTTTATTATACATATTCAGATTATGAAAGTTTTGTCGATGAAAGAATATCCACATTAGGTTGAGTTTTCTTCTTAGATGAAAGGTTTTTGTACTTTAAGACTAATTAGTAGAGTTCTAAGACATTAATAATCACTAAGGAATACTTTTTTATTGTAACCCATTTCACCACCTAGTTAATATGGATGAACAAACAATTGATAGATTTTAAGGTTGAGATGAATTCACCACTTCTTCTTAGATATGATAATCAATATACTATCAATTTTTCAAAGAACATTATTCAATATTTTGGAAGTATAAACATGAATATTAAATATAACTTAATCAAGGATATTGTAAATATAAATTAATTAATGTTGGAGTATTTTACATTAAAGGAGAAGATAATTGATGTGTTCACCAAGACACTCTCTAAGGATGCTTACCAGAATCTGAAGCTGATGATAGGAGTTAAATCTCACCCAAATTAAGTCTAAGGTATAGTGTTCAAGTCCCCTACCTCATATTTTATTTAGATACTTATATCAAATGGGGAGAAAAATGACAACATAATTCTATTTAAATAATCTATTTATATGTAATTTACCTATTATGGGGGAGGATATATTCAGGGGGAGTTTTTAAAAGGGAAAATTGTGATTTTAACATTTTCCATGTATGTGAGATATTCTAATAGTTTATTGAAGTGCATATGTGAATTTTTTCAAGAACTTATTTGATGTGATTTCGATGGTGGAAGTATTTATTATAATCATATAGATCTATTTTCAAGTGGTATATCATCATCAAGAAGGTTCAATATGTTGAGGTTTAAAGAAAATTTGAATATAGATCAATGTTTATTGACAACATGATATTATTTATTCGATGTTATCTTTTATCACATTGAGTTTTCTTGTATAAGAATAAAATTATTTAATTTTGATCCATTTTCAGGCATTCAAAGTTTGGTATTGATGTATGTTCTTTGGTTTAAATAAAATCCGAAGGGGGATATTGATGAGACCAAGAGGTGATGAGATATTTTTTCTTAGTGTTTGTTAAAGAATAGGATGGAGTGAATGTGACTGATTGTGTTAGATTTTATTTTCAATTCATAAATCATATTCAAACTCACATTTATTGTGAGGTCAATATGTTTGGACTGAAATTTTGGTGATGATTAAGTTAATTTGAAGTGTTTATATAGAATTAAAGGAGTTTATGATGTAAGATATTGATGAAATCAGTTTTATTCTATAGATCTTGTTATTATACCACGTATGTTTATTGAAGAAGAATGATTATTCTGTGAAATATATAAAACACCATAAAGAAGGATGATTTAGTTTTGGGTGGCCCTACCTATTTTAAATACTCTTCTTCATAAGGATATTGCTACACCAAAAATAATTCCAACCATATATTTTAATGTCTCTAAAATATTGGGGACCTATACATTGCAAAGGAGAAACAAATCATAATGGATATCCAAATGAGGTGCTTATTAAATGGATTTAGTATCAAACTATAAAGGATAATAACTATTTAATTTTGATTTCACTGGATTTTTGAAGGATCTAATGAATTCCTTAATCTAACTTGTCATAAGAAGGTAGTTCATTCCCTAGGAGAGATTTCCACCCTAAAATGAGTCTGAATAGTTATTTCCTTTCCAATGGAATTTGGAAAACCTCTAATCTATAGTGACCATATAATTTCATAATGTGTTTAGGAAGCTAAAAAATAACTAGTTTAAACGTCCATGTTAAGATGTAAAGGTGGAAGAAAAGTTGTGAAGAGTATAAAACTAGGTAGTTCGATAATCTGTGATAACTTGGATTCATCTGAGAGGTTTGGTGGTCATTATAACATACCAGAATGACCAATTAAAATTTTATAGTGGATATTAATTAGAATATGATCCAATTACTGTATTTAAAGAATAAAATTTTAATCTTAATTTCAAATTAAAATATTAATTATCATAAAATGTTATTACTATGGAGGTTTGAAAAATAAGTGAGAGAAAGTTTGAAAGACTGGAAAGAAGAAGAAGAGAGGAAGTTAATAAAATAAGTCTTGGATATTTGAAAAATAAATAAGATTATATGATTATCCAAGGTAGAATTAAGGAATAAGTAGAATAGGATCTAAGTGGTTGTGTTCTTGTGTGATTGTTTTGTGTATACAAATTGAATATATAACTTGTCCCTGTGCAAGTTTGAAGGTGAAGTTCTAGTTGGTATAGCTATTCAAGTAGAAGAGAAGTGAAAAATCTTAGCACACTCAGTGACTTGAAGGAATTATATTTAGATGAAGACTGATATGATGTTACCATAATTTATCTTTGTAATGTGTGGGATGCACTTGTGTGCAGGATGCACCAAAGAATAGTTGAGAGACATGTAAACATGAGTTTCAAGGTTTTACCCTTCTCATTTGTACTCACATGACGATTCTAGTGGGTAGCATGATCCTAGAGGAATATATATCACACTAAGTAATATACTTATCAAATTGATAGGTTAACCTTGTATATCTCTAATGTTACAACTTATTAGAATGCTTGTAGATGTGAGGACAGATTATAACAATACACTAACAACTGGCGAAGGTTGTTTTCCTAAGGAATGAAAAAAGAATTTTGGATCACTAATCTACCCAAACTATTAATGATCTTACATAGATCATGTAGGTGGATTCTCATAATATTAAAATTTAATAAATAATTTATAAACTTGAGTATTAAAAAGGAATTAAATTAAAAAATAAATATTTTATTTATTTTCCAAAAATGAAATATTCATTAATGAAAAATTCATAAATAAACAATTATAATAATTTTATAACTAATTATGTATATTACATAATTAGATAAATATAAACACTTTATATTTATTCTCTAATATTGAATCCTTCAAATTAAAAACTATATGTAATTTTACAAAAAAATTATATTTTATGAAATATAAACATTTTATATTTCAATTTCAATTATGTAAACATTTTACATAATCTAAATATAAAATATTAATACTATTTAAACCATTTATAAATCCATTCCTCAAAACTCCTTTGATATGGTTTAAATAATTTCCAAATAAGTTACTTCAATTTTAAATAATTGAAATTACACATTATGAAGAATACATAAATTTAAATATAAACACTTTAATTTTTTACTTGTTTTTGTAAATTATAAACCTTTTATAAATTAAACTTATAATTTCTATAAAAATAATTTATATTGAAATTTTAAATCATGACATATAATTTTAAAAGTTCTTTTAATATTATCACATAATATTATGGAATATTTATTAAAAAATGTTATAAGATAATTAATTAATCAATCATAAACATTTTATAATTAATGAATTTATAATTTTTTTTGTAAATTAACAAATATCACAAAATAATTTTTATTATAATATATAAAAAATTTATAAATTACATAATTCAATTAATAAAAAATAACAAAAAACAGTTTTTCTCAATGAATAATATTTTACGATATAGGATCAATCGTAAGATTTGGTTAATAGGCCAAAACAAATAAACCCTTTATAATCTATCATTTGTACATTATGGATAATATTACAATAATAAAATATTACAATCATTTGTATTTTATAATACACAAAGGTATTATAATAGTGATAGAAAACTCTATTTATGAATCCTGTAAAAAATCACTATCATAGGATACGATATACCCATGTTATATACTAGGACCTGCAAAAAATCAAAAGAACAGTATTGAGTAAAAGGTTACAAAATTCCATATCATAAGTTTTGATTTAATTAGGTAGATAAAATTATGTGTCTTATTTTATGAATGGAAATAGGCCAGGCATTATGACTTCGAAAAACATCATTTCTCAAAGGATTTCATGATTCAAATAACACAGAAATTATATAATGCAACTGATAGGTTTCTAACCATAGATCAACATTGAATTACAGTAGTGGAAGCACAAGGAAACCATGAAACCCAAGAACACCATGCTATTGAAACTATAATCATAATATATTAGAAATGAAAGCATGCACCATATACCATAGAATTAAACCATCCATGCTTTGTTTTTTATGCTTGATGATGTTCATGAAGGAAAAAATGAAAGTGTCTTCCCACTAAGCTGTATCCCTAGATTTCACTGAATCACACAAATAATTTGGTGGTATTCCTAAACCTTCATGATATGATGGTATCTCAAAATCAAAGAATGATGAAGAAGAGATCTTTCTAGAGGTGCGAGTTTTGTCCAATGGCATTGAAAAGAATTTTATATCCACCGTACAAGGAATTTTCTCATTTACACAGACTACAAGGGAATTCCCTAATCCTTGTATCCAAGCTATAAATTTACTCATATTTTTTATAAATTAATGAGTAATGCCTTTAGTTACATATTTTGTAACTATGACCACTAAATCTCGCATGCATTTTAATGACAACTTATGTGTAAGGTATTTTTGAACATTAATTATTTAATGTTCTGAGGGATGAATGAGTCATGTTAGTGCCAATTTTTTTAACCATTTCATACTTAACATTATAAGTCAATCATATCGTACAATATAATATACACAAACAACTATTATACAACATCATTATATCATCAAATATGATGCACCCCAAATATTTTAATTTTTTTCCTATATTCTTTTAATTTTCTATGATTAATATTATTGTATTATATTATATCCATGGTTTTAGGATATAATTTTTAATTTCCTAGACCCAGATTCCATTGAATGGTGTACCGATCCTGGTTGGCCATATAGACTCAAGAGCATCTCCCCAAATACTAGAGGCTTCTGACTAGTAGCATGGCCCTAGGGTGTGTCTATGAGAAAACTATGCCCTCTTTTCAGAGTGAAACACAATGGTAGAAAAAATAAATATCAATATCATATGGATTAAATCAATCAAAAAATAGATAAATAACTAGATGATCGATATAAATAACAAATGCCAAAAGTAATCTCATATACAATGATGATCATGTCATGTGTCTACAAAGAATCCGAAATAGGTATACATGAAATCAGCGAAATACATGTATCAAAATACCAAAAAGAAAAAAATCAATATCTTCTGATAGTATCACAAGCCTCAAATAGGTCTCATGCACCCCTACTCATAAGCATGACACAAATTCAAGCATCAAATTGTGGGCACTTTCCCCGATCTCTACCTTCTTCTAAATAATCTGTCTGGGTACCCAATGACACCCCAAACAGGGTGTGAGATATAATTGTAGTAGGTAACTACCCAAAGTGTCTATAAATAGTCCTAGAAGTAAAATATAAGCTAAATTAGTTTGATAAATATAATAGGTATGACAATACTGAAAGTAAAGTTCCCAAATTCAAAGTATCCAAACAAGTGATACTGTATAGCCATTCAAGGTTCCCTACAAAACCAGTTCCAAGTTCCTATAAAAAGAAAAACATAAAGTAAACAAAATTAAACTCCACAAACATTATTTATACAAACAATATCATATCACCCATGAACTTTTTGTTAAATCTTCAAATAAAATCAACCATGGCCACACTGTATAACCATAAGTGTCAGAAAAACCAAGATCAAGGTTTATAACCAATAATATCGCATTTACCATGACCATGTTTTATAATCAATAATTTCAGATCCCTTGGGGATGGATCCAAGGTATTGTGGACCAATTCATCCTCATCGATCCCCAAGAGCATCTCAATGGAAACTCGGTTAGTCTTGAATTGGTTTCCAAGGAGCATGTTAACAGACCATGTCCACTGTGAGCCAAAAAAACCCAATCCATGAAGTAGTAAGGCCCAAGGAATACAAAAAAATCAAGACCCAAGGATCAATCTCATCCAAGGAATCCAATAACTTGTTTAATAACCATGGGAGAAACATATATGGAATCTAATAGAATTAAGATCCAAAGTATACCAACCAAGGTATCTACTACAATTTCAATTCACCATTTCATCCATCAATTTACAAGAAATTAAAATCCATGAGTTTACCCTGTCATATAACAATTTCATATAAATCATTTAATTAAAAGTTATAACATGAAATAGAGGAAAACCATATTCTAATATCTGATTTTAACTTAGTTCATTTATTAATAGGCTTCCTTTAACTAGTAAAGCACTAAAAAAATACCTTGGTAGTTTATCAAAGGAAAAAGAAACATAAATTCACATGGATCACCCCATGGGTGGCCTTTGTTGGGGAAACAACCTCCAACACATCTCAAATAAACTAAAGGTCATCACTAATAGGTTCTATTTAATTTAATTTAACTTAATTGTTCAAGTCATTTTTAGGGATGCACCAAAAGAAATTCTGGATGTCATAATGGATTCTATATCTAAAAAGAACCAAACCACTTAGGAAAAGTATAGAACACCTAACGTATGTTTGTAGTAGATTTCTAATCCAATATTATCTTTTGATTTGACTTAGATTAGGAGAAAAAAAAATAATGAACAAAGAACCTATAAATATGTAATTTTATCTTACACCTAAATAACTCCATCGATACCAAAAATAATGTAGAATAACACAAAAGGAATTGAGTACTCATAGATGTGAATCTGATGAGACCAACGATGCTCGATTCTAATATTGGATAAAGAAATGGTGGCAAATCCTAAAAATTTGTTCAAAAAGGAGCTCTAATGGTGCTGCTATCCAATGAAGGAGGAGAAGAATATATTTTTAGTAATAAAATTAATTAAGGTCAAATGGTAATTTCACAAAAAAATTCATGGTCCGCATGGTTTGGATTCACGGTTGTCCAAGCTGTGTGCCAACTGTGCACCCACTGCTGTAAGGAGGGGCACCTCACATGGTCACTATGAACAATCTAACTAAATGTGTGTCAACCATGAAAAAAACCTATGTCAAAAACTATAGGTTCTTCTGCATGGGAATGTGCCTTAATATTCATGGTTTTTTCAAACCATGGGTCTCGTAGAACCTCACTATCTAGCCTCACATGGTTAGTAGTAACCATGTGACCTACCCCGCACAGTTTATAGTAACCATGAAGCCTGTACTGATTTTCCAAAAATTTAGGCTCCAGGATCCAAAAATTCCCCAACCACCCATGATACATCCATAAACAAAAAGGGTATTCACATTAGGCCATAATTAATCATTTAAATGGAAAATAAAATGATTCATACCCTTTAAGAAAATTAAGGATATTATAATATTCCCTCCTTAAAGCAATTCTATTTCGAATTACCCTTTTAAGGGTGTTCAAGATTCATCTAATAATATCTCCACCCACTAAGAACATACATTGGCCTCCCATTCCCAAGTCTCATCTTGAAAATGGATGTGATTCCATAGCACCCGTACTAGAGGAACTGACCGAACTCATAGAACCTTCATGCTCCTATCAATGATATGAATAAGATTCTTCTGAAAGGATGAATTAATTGGTAAATCCCCCTCCTCAGGATATAGAATGTGTGATAGGTCTGAATGATAATGACACAACTAATATACATGGAAGACATCGTTCATGGCTTGGTACCACTAAGGTAACTATAACTGATAGTCTATCAACTCGAATCTCTCCAAAATCTTGAACATGTTGATTTATAATGGTGAAATCTTACTCTGTCTCCTAATCCATTTGTGTCCCAACCTTGGTTAGATATATAAAAAGACATGATTCCCAAACCTCTAACTCTAGAGGTCGTCTATAATGATTAAAGTAGGATTTATATCAAGACTATGAAGAATCCATCTTCTTCATAATTAATTAGACTTCCTTAGAAGTCTCCTGCATGATACATAGTCCTAGTAAAGCTTCCTCACCTACATCTAACCAACACAGGGGTGATCAACCTAAACTAATGTAAAAAGCATCATAATGTTCAATATGTATTGTATCCTAATAGATGTTGTTGTAGGTTAACTCAACTTAAGAAATATGGCTCTCCCAAGATCCCCCAAAATCTAGGATGCATTATCGAAGCATCTCCTCAAGCACCTGAATCAAATGATCTGACTGGACATTAGTTTGAGGGTGGTATGATGTACTCAAAATAAACTATGTACCCAGATCCCTCTATAAAATATTCGAGAAATGATTTGTAAAGCATAAATCCCTATTTGCAATGATAGTGTGCGAGCCCCCATTAAGTCATACTATCTCACAGATATACATGCTCCCAAGATCATCAACATTGATGGTCTCCCTGATTAGGAGGAAATGTGAAAACTTCATGATCCTATCAACAAAATCTCACATAGCATCAGTACCTCTAGGTGAACTTAACAAAATAGTCAGGAAATCCATCAAAAAATCCTAACATTTCCACAAAGTAATAGGTAACTGCTATAAAAGTCATGATGGTACTAGATATTTTACCTTTATCTCCAGACAGGTGGAACACCTTGTAACAAAACTATCCACCTATCTTTTCATGTCTGACTGCCAGTCTTGATGGCATAAGTCATGTTATATCATGGTGATGCTGGGGAACACTACCCAAACTGATTCATAAAACTCCCACATCATCTCCTCACATATTTCCACTGGATTCCATACACGAGCATGAATATGAATAAACTCATCCTCACCCATAGTCCAACCAGAAGGTGGATCCTCACCTTCTACACTCTTCCGTAAAACTAAGACCTCAAAATAAGATAGTTGCCTCATCCTAACTCTATCTAGTAGGGTAGAATTCATAGTTAAGGATGAAATAAAATTCTGTCCACAACTATTCTACACCTCAAAGTTTATCTCAGAGAATAAATCCATAAGCTTCCACTTACTTCTAGCCTATTCAATTTTATATATATGATTCCTCCCACTTAGTTCATCATCTGTTACATTTCCCTTTTCAAGTGTGCAGGAAAGATCAAAGACAAAATACTATTGGAACTCAACCCACATTCACCACCTTAGATTTAGAACACACAATGTAAATATCTACTTGAGAATTTTGTGCTTTGTGTACACCAAAAAACTCTATCCCAGTAAATAATTTCCCCAAAAGTAAAAATCATGAACAACTATAGCTCACTCAAGATCATGCATTAGGTAATTCCTTTCATATATCCTTAGCTACCGAGACCTGTACACCACGATTCTATCCCTATGCATTAGAACATATCCAAGATCGATACATGAAGTGTCCCAATAAATAGTGTAGCTTTTTCCCTGCTCAGGAAGAACAAATACCGGCGCTGAAGTCAATATCCCTATTAAATTATTAAAATAATATCTCATAGGTATCTATACACACAAAATTCATTCCCTTATTATTCAATCCTGTCAATGGTGCCAATAAGAATGAAAAGTATTATTTGAAAAGTATGTAATTTCCATATATCCCCAAGAAACTACATATGTCAAATATGCTCTGGGAAGCTTCCAAGAAAATATAGATTTCACCTTATTTTGTTCAACTAATACTCCTTTATCTAAGATAATATGACCTAATAAGTTAATCTTATCCATCCAAAAGTGGAACTTTGTGAGCTTTTTATATCACCAATGCTCTATAAGTGTATCCAAAACTATCTCAAGATATTTGGTATGATAGTGTAAATTGTGAGAATATTCCTAGTTATCATCCACGAAAACCACCACAAATGAATCTAAATATGTATAGAAAACTCAGTTCATTAGAGCCTTGAAAACTGTTCGTGCATTCATGAGACTAAATGACATGATCATATACTCATATTGACAATTAATACTGAATATGAAAGGATTCATGAGGTATGACTGTAGGTTGAACATCCACCTAATGATTTACAGAACTCAAAATCAATTTTCTAGAACACCCAAGCTACCTGAAGCTGATAAAAAAGGTTATCTAACTATAGATAATACCAATTCTTAACCTTTATCTAGTTCAATTTTCACTAATACATGCATTGCCTAAGGGTATGATCTACCTTTTTTTCCAAAATTATCAATGAACCCCACATATAAGTATTGGTTCACATAAAACCATTTGCCTCCAAATCCTATAGCTTCCTATTGAGATCTCGCAACTCCATCTTATCCATCCTGTAAGGAGGAATGGATAATGGTGCAGCGCATAGAACTATCTCGATGGATAAATACACCTCTCTCTTAGGAGATAAAATAGAAAATTATTTTAGGAAGACATCCCTAAAATAATCAACCACTGGAAAAAATTCCACCTAGAACACTCCCTGATCATCTAAATACAAGCTAGTGATCTTGGATTTTATCCCACCCAACCCACAATGTTGTGGTCTAGTTCACCTTTCCTAGAAATCACATTCACCTTTTGGAATATAAACTATGCCCTCTAGTGATGTGAAAGTTACCCTCCAGTGATGGCAATCAACATAGGATTAATAATCTAAAAGTAAGTCCATTCTGAGTATGATGTAAAACCCAGTCATCTCAAGGGAAAAAAATATTCCAAATAAAGTGACACCCACCAATCTCAAGGTGACACTTCTTTAACTAACATATATTCACATCCTGATCCCCAATGGAGTTTCAAGCATTATAAAGCCCTCATAAAACCAAATCATTAGCTGAAGGCTTTCCATGAGAGGCACATATAGAAAACTATTTGATGCATCTATATCAAAGAGATAAGATACAATAGTATATACTACTAATATCACAACTCTGACCGTAGATGGTCTAACACCCTATTCCTCAGGGGTAGATATGATGAATAGATCTGTCTTGAACAATGGCCCAATGAAACAAACTCTCTTCCCAAAGTAGGATCACTCTATTGTCTCAATATAACTGGTGCCTAGATACCTCTACCATAACCACCACCTCCTAGAACTAACTTACTAGTACTAATCAATCTCCTTTCCTGATGCAGAGTTTTAGAACCCACTCCTAAACCTGGTGTCAGAGCTGACCACTACCACTCACTACTAGAGGAAAGGTCCTACAGAAATGCTGCACGTGGTCCATCCTATCGCAAGCTCAACACTCAACTAGGTCACAATCACGTTGATTCCTCATTTTTCCCAATCTACCACAATGATGATAGAAAAGTAAGCTACTAGTACTCAAAACCTAGATGATACTCATCTCATAGGAAGGATAAAAAAATCCTTATTAAATATGCTAAACCACTTTTTCGAGAGACTCCACTACTATACTCTATTCCCTAATATTCCCTCAAGTTTCACTCTATAATCAGTGATTGATTCAGAATTTTAGTAATAGAGGTGAATTTGAACATGTTGACCTGAGATTTAATAACATGTTAGAGACCTTACTCAAAGCATCTATCCCTTGATAACTCACCATCAAGGTACATCAGTGAAAAATGCTATAGATATATAAAGTGTGATGAGTACTCCATAACTGTCATAGTGAACTGCTCTAGACACTTGAAATCAATTTCCCATTCTTCCATCATATTCTTGGGGTAAAATTATTCATTGAACATGGTTTATAAATCAACCTAAACCACATCTTGCATCCTTTAATCCTTGTTTAGAATAACCTACCAGTGTTTTTCTATTCCTAGAAGCATATACGTCACAAGATTCACTATTCTCTCCAGAGGTGTCTCTAGATGCTCCAAGATTTATAATGTAGTATCAATCCATAAATCAATATATTATGGACCACCATACCCTAAAAACGTGGGATGTTGCTTCTTATGGAACACACGCGCCAACATAACCATAGAGAAAGAATGTTGCGCTCCTCCCTAAAAAGTCTGCATGAACTGGTAAAACCCCCCACAGAAATGTGCATGAACACCTATGTCAGGAAAAATTACTGGTGTCATAGTTTTCACTATAGGAGGATTCCATGGTATCCCATGTACCACCACCACCAGAGCGTGGTCGTCGCCACCCTTCTGGCATACGATTGGAGGTCATGGCAGCGACATGCCTCTATAATTATAAAGACACCCCTCAGAAAAGAATGATATCAAATTTCATAACTCAAAAGCATAAGAAAGGTTAAAACCTTCCTTTAAATAGATCATACCACACATTATGAACCTAAATCTAGGACTAGTAGAAAAAAACAGTCATAAAAGTCACTAGAGACACTTCCTAAATCCCACTAAAAAGCCAGGTCAAGGTCAAGTATATGTTTCACAATTTCCAATTTTCAATTTGAATGATATATTTATTTCACATTTCATTTTAAATGTATGAACCAAATTGTTCTCAAATTATAATCCATAAGGACCCATACTACCCATGAACTAAAATATGGCACCCACCTAATCCATGCCATAACATGTTCTCGTCCATGCGACTCATGGTCCATGAATGAACATGCCACAATTGGATGCTTAGGGTGTATGATGTAGCCTAATTAGGAAAACACTTTTTAGGGTACGATAGGCACTATAAGTACAAACCATGTTCCCTAATTCTATGCAAAAAATGTGTATCAAAATAGCAGGTATATCTATCATGTCACTTATCACAACATCATGCAACAAGCAATACATCCTATATGGAATGACATAATGAATGGAATGTGATTATTATAAAGTGACTAAAATGATGCATGAGATGACACCCCCTTATCTCATCATGTTTCAAAAAAAATATTTCCCTCAACCCTATAAATTATAACATCACAATTAACGTGAATCAACCAACACTAGAATCTAATCAAATATATTATACAAAATCCAAAAAACAACAATTTCCATTCAAGGCAATTTTACTTTTTCTTGTACAAGGGTTTGTGACTCCCAAGCATAGCTCATTACCAAATTCCTATTCTTATCTATCCCCTTATATTTTCTACAAATAATAAACCATAAAATAAAACAACTATGACACCACTTTGTAATGTCATAGACCCAGATTCCATTAAACAGTGCCCTGAGCCTAGTTGGCCACAAGGCCTCAAGCATATCTCCCTAAATGATAGAGGCTTTTGACTAGTAATGAGTGCCTATGATGTGTCTATGGGGAGAATATTCCTTCTTATCAGATCATAACACAATGGTAGAAAATGTAAAAGTCAATAAAGGAAGTATTAAATCATTCATATAATAGATAAATATCTAGAGGACACATATAAACAGAAAATGCCAAAAATAACCTCATATACAATGATTGCCATGATATGTGTCTACAAAGAAGAAAAAATAGGTATACATGGAATCATTAAAATAAATTTATCAAGATACCAAAAAGACCAAAAGTATTATCTCTCATAATAATATCACAAGACTCAGCTTGTTCCCGTTCTCCCCTGCTCCTAAGCATGACACAAAGTCAATCATCTAACTATGGGTGATTTCCCTGTTCCCTACCTGCATCCATATAATCTTTCTAGGTACCCAATAGTGGCATGGATAGAAGTGTATATAACTAGTTATATCTATTAAATATAATCTAAATTAGAGTTAAAGACATACCATTATGGAAGTAATGAAGTTAAAGTACCCAAATCCAAAGTAACCAAAAAAGTGATATAGTATATCCATTCAAGGATCCCTGAAAAAAAGTGTTGAGATCCTATAATAAGGAAACCATATAGTAAATATAAGTAAACACCATGATCTTTCCATATATAAAAAATATCATATCACCCATATCCTTGAAGTAAAATATGTAAATCAAGTCATCCACAACCATCCTGTATAACCACAAGTGTCAGGACAACCACGATTGAGCTGTATAACCAAACATATCATATTTAAAATTTTCGTTCCATATAATAAATAATTTCAGACCCCTTGGGGCCAGATCCAAGTTTTAGTGGACTAAGGAATCCTTGTCGAGTCCCATGAGCATCTTGATGGAATCTCAATTAGGCTTGAATTGGGGTCCAAGGATCATGTTAATAGACCGTGTCCTCTATATACCCAAACAAACCAGGTCTAAGGGGTGACATGTCCTAATCCATCCCATGGAATCAAGACCCAAGGATCATTCTCATCCAAAGCATCCACAACTGCATTCAAGACCCATGAGATAAATGTACATGGTGTTTAATGGAATCAGGATCCAATGTATACCAAACAAGGAATCCACTACCATTTCAATTCACTATTTCATCCATCAATTTACAAGAATTTACAATCCTTGAGTTTACCCACTCATATAAAAATTTCATATAAATCATTTCATAAAAATAAAAAACATGAAAAAGAGGAAAAATATCTCTTAATATATATTTTGAACTAAATTAATTTATTAATAGGATTCATCTAACTAGGAAAGAAAAAAAAAACACCCCATGGGTGTTTTATCAAAGGAATAAGAAAAATAAATTCATATGAAACACCCCATCAGTGGCCTTGGATGGGGAAACAACCTGAAACACATCTCAAAGAAACTGAAGGGCATCCCTAACGGGTTCCATTTAATTTAATTTAATTATTCAAGTAATTTTTGGGGCCACTCTGAAAGGTCCAATGGGTGACACAATAAAAACTAGCTCTATAAATCACAAAACCACTTGGAAAAAGTATATACCACACACTGTAGGTTCATATTTGAGTGATTGTCCACTATCAACTCTTGATTTGACTCATATAAAGGGAAACATGATGAATAGATGAAGAACCTGGATATATGGAATATTATCTTGCTCCTAAATAAGTCATTCGATACCAATAATAACAAATAATGGCACTGAAGGAATTGAGTACTCACCGACATGGATCCAATGAGATCAATGATGCTTGATTCCAAGATTAGATGAAGAAATGGTGGGAAATAAAAAACAAATTGCATCAAAGTGGAGGTCTGATAATTCTATTTTTCAATGAACAAAGAGAAGAATAAATTTTAGTTTATAACATTAGTTAAGGTAAAAATGTTAATTTGACCAAAAAATTCTGGGCCTTGTGGTTTGGACATACAGTTGGCCAAACCGTGCGCCAACTGGATTCCCACTACTGTACAGAGGGTCACCTCACACAATCATTTTACGAGGTTTAACTAACTGTGAACAAACCATGAAAAACACATCTGTTAAAAACTATAGGTGCTCCCACAGAGGTGTGCACCTCCACCCTCATAGTTTCCCCAAACCGTACAACCTGTATCACCCCACTATCTAGCCTTATAGTTTTAGTATCAATTGTGTGTCCTCCCTCTCACAATTTTCTCTAATCATGTGACCAATCCTATATTTACAAAAAGCCAATCTCTAGGATCCAAACAAGCCCCAAACACCCCTATACATCCATAACCTCAAAGGGTATTCACATTTTTTTGAAATTAAGAATTTACAAAAATATTAAAAAGATATCTACCTCATATGAAAACCATCGATCATATATATTCCTATCATTATTTCCTTATAGGTTAAAATTTGGAGAGCTGAAAAATTCAATAACTATCATTTTCCAACTATTGAATCATTATTCACTTTTTATGAGATTAGTAAGTGGGATCCATTGGGAATGATGCTATATAAAAATTTCTATATAGTAATACTTGTGTGATTGATATGGAGATCCTTGAATAATTTTTAGGGTGATTGATAATGTGGAGTAATCTAACTTAAGATTTGATACAACTTTTGATTGATGGATACTATTTAAGGACTAGATAAAATGGTGAATCTCCATAACAATCACCCTATATCTTGGGTTAGAGTTGGATGATGATGACTATACCCTTTAATTCCCACTATTTTTTGTAGATAATAATGATTAGATCTATATATTTTCCACCAATTACCCACTGATATGGGATGATATATATTGGATATTTTTTTGGGGGTAGTTGGTGTCGTGTAATTCCACCAACATCCACACTATATGATAGATGGGTATGATTAGTTCCTCTGATATCTCTGATTTGAAGACATGATAGATGGGATGGGTTTATATATTTAGTTCCTCCAGCATCCTTGGTATGTGAATGCGATAATGTAAATTCAACTAAGTGGACCCCCCCTTCTTTCCCATATCACATGGATCTAGGTAGATGATAATTCACCTAATACTAACTATACACCCTCCCCAATGCTCTAGGTATATGAGTATCCAATATTTAGTGGTATCCCTAGAGATGTATATTTCTTATAGTATACCAGTATAAAAATTTAGTCCTAAAATATGTGTTTCCTATAGAATATAGAAATTTATATATTTTTAACTATGGAGATGTGTATTTCCTCTAGTAGAGATGTGTATTTATTTTAATACTTCTTAGATAGCTGGAGATGTGTATTTCCTCTAATTCTATATAGATTGGTATAAAGATTTATTTCCTCTATTGTCTCACAATTAGTGCATCAAGGGTGATATAATAGGTAGAATTTCTATGATGGGTTGTGAGATATGTTTTTTGTTCCTTATGAAGGACATTTGTTATTTTTTGAGAATGATAAAAGTGAGATACTTGTTGATTAATCAGGATGAATCATGATTATGTCCCCTGGTGATGTATTAATTTTATACACTTTACTTATTATTAATGAACATAAATTATATATGTTATAAGTTCAATTAAATATTTAAGATAATCATATTGTGTATTGTTACACTCACCACTTCATGCACACTTGAGGATTGTTCACATTGTGTTCATACAAATTAGTGGATGCATATGATAGAGGATCATGGGACTGGGAGATAGATGATGGATATGGTTTTATAATGGTGTTGAGATGGTCATTATTAAAACCAATATCATGTAATAGGTTATTGGGATGGATTTCATTTTTGATGTGATGGATGTAATTGGTAATTTATTTTCACTATTCCACTATATCCTATAAAATAAGTTTTATTTACATAGTTGTTATTTTTTTAGTTTTATATTTAATGGATGTTGTGATGGATATGGATGTATGATAGTGGGAGATAGTTACATTATAGGTGATGCATCCCATGTTTATAAAGATACCTAAACTCAAGTAACTAACCATAAGACTAGTAGAGGTGGAATTGGGGAGTTCAATTCAATTCAATTAGTTGATTTTTATAAAAAGAACCAGTGATAGGAAAATGTTCCAAAAAGGACCAAAAAGAAACAAAACAAGAGGTAAAATATGATCAAGGGGGTTTAAATAAATGGATTTCAGAAGACATGAGTGGAATCATATTGTAGTCTTGCTAAGTGGTTGTATTGATTCTATGTTAAATGATTCGGAAATTCATCAATGTTTTCAAAATTTCTTCCTATTGTGTTATGAGTTTATTTAAATTTGGAATTATTTTTATAATATATTTGAAACTCTATAGACTCTTATATAAATATGAGGACCATACCACTGAGTTGGAACTGATTAGGGTTCCACTAATGGGTGGTATGATAAATGATTGATCTTTGTGATTATTGTAGTAAAACAAAAGTGCAGTGGGAGGTGGGACCTCAAGTGTTTATAGTAACTTTATAAGAGTAATTCATCCATTAATAGGAATTATTATAGAAAAAACAAGAAAAATTATCTAAAGGGAAGTAATTAGTGAACTTACTCTTAGTTCTAAGTGATCATACTCCACATGGGAGTACACTGTGATGATTTTTGTTTAGGATAAGGATGTATATTTTCTTGATTATTTTTATATATTGAGAATTCACTTTAGATATAAGTGTGATGGATACAAAAATAGATTTATTTAGAGTTTTTTATGCCACCTTCAGTGTCACCTTTCTCATGTAAAGTGATATGACAGAGTCTGGACTAGATTTTTGGTGGTGTATTATGAATGGATAGGAATTATAAGTTAATATGTTAAGTAATGGGTCTTGATAAATAGACAACCATAATGTTCCATGGTTAGGGAAATAGTGTGTGAATCGGAGGCCACCCTTTTCAGTAGACTCTATTAAGGGTTTTAATGATTTAATTGAACCAATTTTGTGTATTTAGTTATTTTGAATGACCTAATTTATCTATAGAGGGGTTTTGTAAGAGTTAGATAAAATGATGTGGTTTTCAGATCAATTTTCCTATTTTTAGTGTAAAGATAGTGGAGATAATGGGTGGTTCGTGTTTTATCCTTGATGGAAATATGGATAGTGTGTTTGATTATCATGCTTAGTTATTCCTTTCTATTATAGACTTTTTTGGTTTTTATTATATGTAATGGACTTTTAGAGAGATTAAATGATCCTAGTATGATTTTTTTCATTTTGGGTATATCTCATGGATCAAGTGAGGTTTAAGTAGATGTTCACAAGGGATAAAATTGAGTTTTTTTTGTTTTTTTTTGAGCTCTAACCTGTGTTTTATTTTAAAGGTGTTTTTTGTATTTGTTTTATTTTGGATTTGAACCTTAAAAGAAACATTAGATACCCTTATATTAGAGTTTTGAAATATTTTTAACATTTAAAGTATCAATTGGGTATATATGATCCTAGTAATCTATTATTGGTTCATGAGAACTCGTTGATGTGAAGGTTTTTTGTGATCAAATTTATTTTCATGAAAACCATAATCCCTTCATTAAAGGTGTGAATCTTTATGCCCACCCTAGGATTGGATGATAAATGTTTTCATGTTTTTAAATATTTTTCCAAGAAAGACTCTCACTTCCAAATGATATCATGCTTTTGATGATCAAATAGTTGGGTACATGGATTCCTTTACTCCGTTATTGAGGATGTAGATACAATTGATCCTTGTGATGGAAATGTTTATCTATATAAATGGTTTGTGAGGATGATTGATCATCTAAATTTCATTTATAAAATTGAATTTTTCTTAGATATAACACTTATGCTGGTTAACTTAGGGAGGGGAATCATGTTATTATTACATTCTCCCATGTTTTAAAGGTTTTGTGTTAGTTCTTATTAGCTAACTTATAGTGCATTGCTTCCATTTATTAGTTAGTTATTGATTTGAAGGTTAAATATTACATGATATATGTTTAATTAATGTAATTACTGATTTTTTAGTAATATCCTAATATTTTAGAATATATATTACCTTCAAATAAAATTTAATTTCTTTAATATCTTGTGTTACACATAATACCAATTTTTAACGAACTTCAATGTACTATTTATATTAATTATTTAAACATGAAAGTTATAAAATATATGTTAAAATTGGAGGTATGAATAGGAATAAAAATATTTTTAAAAATATTTATAATTTTTTTAGATAAATAAAATATATTTATAAAAAAGCACTTAATTTTTAGTAGTCTTTTTATGCTTCAAAAATACTATTTTCTCAAAAAAATGTTTTTATTTCTTTCTGTGAAAAAATAATAAATTTATTTTTTTAATTTTAGAAAACTTATTTGAAAATAAACTTTATTTTTGAAATTAACATTTCAAAAAATATTTTATACTGATTTTTTTGGATTTTTATGGAAAGTTTAATTTTTTAACGAATTGTCGAAAATACTGGTTTTTAATGAAAACCACATTTTCATTCAAACAATTTACAAAATTAAATTTTATTTAAACATGTTTTAAAATTAAAATTAGTTAAATTATTTTATTAATAATCCAATTTAGGTTATTAGAATAAATTTCATGTCAAATTTTGATTAAAAAACTTTTTATAATTATGAAAACATTTTCTTTGGAATCTTTCCTTTTTTATCGCATCTATAAGTTTTATTTTAAATTAAATTCATCCAATTATGAGGATTGAATTTTTAAAAATTTATTCTATATTTGGAATCAACACAATTTTTTTATATAATAATTTTAACTTAATTATTGGTCATAATGAGTAGAGAAAATAGTAAAAACTAATTACTGTAGTTATGGTTAAAATGAGTTTATTGGGGTTAAACTAAAACAATAAGGGTTAAAATGACCTAATAAATTTTAAAATTCATATTTTATAGAAATATTTTGACTTTATCTCATCTATGATTAGATAATGATATTTTTTTACTTTTCAAATGTGTAAAATGTGGGTATAATTTTTTTTTTAAAAAAATTCCAAGCGTGTTATGTCCCCCAATTATAAATGGGAAACCCTATCCTCTGCTCTTAAAAAAACAAAGATTTTTTTTCATAAAATACCTTAAAAAATATATTCCTCACTTTTATAAACATGTCATAGAGTCCTTAGTTTTACTATAAAACCCTCCAAAATGTATTTAGGTACAAACTTAAAGTGGTTCTCTGAAGAAGAGGTATCATTCTTAACCAATAATTGTTATTGTATTTCTTATTCCAAATCCTAAAATTATTATTAATATATGATTATATAATAAAATAATTATATACCATATTATTATACTTATTATTTTAATATCATATCCTATATATGTCTCATCTTCCATCAAATGGGAAACGAAACAATCTATCATGTGTACGGAGGATTACCGCTTCACGAACCGATGTAGTTCGTTTTCCATCACCATTTATCACATATTGATATAATGATAGTTTTAAAGGGTATATGTGACATTTATGAACAAAAAATAATCTATTAATTATAATATAACATCTATCTTCTTACCTTCCCAACCGCTGGGAAAAAATAACGTTACTAATGTGTTCTGCAGACTACTGCCTCGTAAACTGATGTGAGGTGTTTTTCATTTCCATTTTACTTGAATAATAATAAGGTTATATCTAATGAATATTATATTAATATTTATATGTTAATTAATATTTACCTTTTCTTCATTCCATCAGTCGATAAAATGGAAGTAGTGTTCTTGCATACGTATGACCAACTGTCTCCATGAATGGTGTAATTATTTTATGTTCTTAATTTTTTTGGATTATTATAAATACATATTTATTGAATACATATTATATTTATTAAATTATTAAAATATTTTATATGATGTAATTGTGATTTAAGTACAAGGACCAAAACTACTAAACCAGAATATACAAGAAAAATGAAGCAGTTATCACCCAGAACAATGATTTCAATAAAGACTTGTTAATGAATGGGTGATAAAAATGATAAAATAAAATCATTAAAGGTATGATATATAAAATTATGGTTATATATAATATTTATAATAAATCAATATTTATTATACTAGAGTTCAATATGTATACAAAGAATGTAAAGACTTGATGTGAGGGATTTTTGTCTAAAATTATCTTATTTGGGACATATGTTATATTATGCACCTATCTTCTTTTATGAGGTTTATATATATATATCCTATATGACATGTTATATCAAGAATATGAAAAATTTATTAATACTTAATGTTTCATTTTATTTTATTATTTAATAGGGATTATGATTCAAAACCCACTTCATTTCTATCTTCAGTCGAAAATCATTTTTCTTCCATATCCATGTTTTCTAAACATGTTTTAAAGAAAGTTTTTAATATTATACAATGATAATTTATCTCCATTTTTACCCATGTTTTTTTTAAAAATTATTTAAAATTAATCTTTTTGATGTTTTATGAAATATTTACTTTTTCACTTTTATCCAAAATGTGAAAGGAATCTTTGTTTTAACATATACAACATGATTGATATTATCACTATCATGGCCAATAAATAGTTCAAATATTCCTTAACAAGTTTCTAGGTTTATTTTCAAAGAAAATGTTTTCATTATTTTTTGATAATTTTTTAGATTTTAAATAGGTGACTTCAAAATGTAAAGGATATTTTCCTCAAGATATGTTTTAATTGATCTTTAAAAATCATTTCCCATCTAAGACGACATCCTTTGATGTTACATAAGCTTTATTGGGGATATGATCCAATGATATTGTCCTTATTCTTTCTCTGTATGATTTATATTTATGACGATAATATGTTTATGAAACTCATTTCTTTTCCATGGGTTATGTTATGATGAAATGTTTATAAATAACATTTACTTTAAATAGGTAATTATATGATGAAATTTTTGTGATATTGTGGAACAAAAATGAATGAATAATGTGATTGGTGGGACTTATATCTCCCACCAATTAATTGGGTAATTATTATGGTTTTATGAGCTCAAAGGGGACCTTAGAGGTTATCCCAAGACCAAAATAAGGTACATAGGATGTTGTCCAATTCTAGAAATATGGAATAGAATATATTATACCAAGACTGAAAGAGGGTATATGGGAGGTTATCCCAAGACCAAAATAGGTTACATGGGAGGTTATCCTAATCCCAAAGTAAGTACATCCATGTTTATCCTAATACTAACATTTTATGAATTTATTGGTTGATATCCTTGAAAATAGGTTTTCATTGATTATATGTATTCCACAAATCTATATCTTATGCCAATGTTATTCTATCATGTATTATGTAATTTTATTATTTTATGATTCATTTCTTATGAAATTTACATGATTTATGTCATGAAAGAAGTTTATTATATATATGATAAATAGGGTCTGGTTTTCAAATGTTATTATCATGTTTTATTATCCTTATGGTCTTTTTATACTTATGTGATTATTTATATCTTCCTTGTTTACCCTCACTGGGCATATGAGTTCACCCTTTCTTATGTTTCATTTCCCCAGGTAATAAAGAAAGGTATTATGTATGATATGTATAAGAAGGGTAATTCGTATGAAGAATGTAGTATGAGATGATGTATCTCACTTATAAATCATTTTTTTAATATGTCTAAGTATCCAAAAGGATTTTACCTAAATGATTCTGGAATGGATCATTATGTAATGTACTAAATATTCATATATTTTGATGTGATATCTATATATAAAAAGTTTGGGTAATTATAGTTGGTGTTAGATAAATTTTTAGTTAAATTTGGAAACTAGGATGAGAAAAATTTAGTGACAATCTTAAGGATATGGATATGTATAAAAAATATCCATAAATTTTGATGAAGGAAAGAGTGAGTGGTTTCCAGTAAGTGACATCCTTGGGTGGATACTACATGTGGATGTGTCTCTAGAAAAGTCATGCCTATGGGTAATAATTAAGAACAAGGTGAATTGGGATTTGACTTGATCATCACCTAGTTCATTGTCATTAACCAACCCAGGTACCCTGGTGACCCAAAAATCAAATCGTTTCTAACATGGACCGAAGGGAATTCTTGATCCCCTTGGGTTGGTGACTAGCACCAGTCATCATACAAAATGAAAGTGGGAAAGAATTTCCCCCAAACATAACGAAAGAAATATAAACAAGTTTGTATGAAAATAAGAGAAACTTCAATGGGATAACTATACTAGAAGTAAAGTAGGTATGAAAAAAAGTACTACAACAATTTATCATAAAATTGAAGGGACCAACCAAGCACCAACACACTCAACTCTATAATACTGAATATCGACAACAATAACCAAATCCAAGTTAGAATTTTACCCTGATCGAACCTAGAAGGAGATAATATAAAAACACCCAAATTAATTGGTAGGGTGTGAGATAAACTCCCAATAGGGTCTCACCAAGAATTCCATAATTAGATTCCAATAATTTATTAACTAAATAAAGATCTCACTTTTAAATAAATATATTTGGAATTTCAAAAGAATATTTTAAAAAATCATGATTAATATTTCAAATGATGGAAATAATTTAATCAAATGGATTAATAATAATTTTATATAAAATTGTTCATATAAATTCACAAGGCATGTAAAATAGTTTACAATAATGGAATATATTAATTTCAAATAGAAACAAGTGAGAAACATGGTCATATGCCTAAAGGTACAATAGTTACTAACTAAGGGACTCCACACACTCAAAGTGACATGGAAACATGTGTATACACACACTTCAATTTGTTATGTGCAAAGGAGACTTCATCACCATCCCATAGAAGATGTGATATGATGCATTTATGTTTTGGAAAGTTTTCAATCATAGAGTAATGTCCAAATAACTCACTAACTACCTAAGGCCTACATGTGCTCTAATAAATAAATGACGAGAAATTTATTTTAAAAATTCTTAAAATAAAATTCATCCCATTATCCATTTCAATTATTCCAATTTTACATTTAAAAAGCAGAATGGTTTTTTAATCAAAACATGAATTTTTCAAGGATAAAAACAAAAGATTTATATAAAAACAATTTTAATCCATTTTCATCAAATAAAACTTTGAAATCAATTCTATTAAATAATTTTCAGGAAATTAAATATATGTATTTAAATTCAATAATTTTACATAAAAACAATTTTACAATTTATATTTAATATTTTAAATTTTACCAATTTCTAATAATTTCACAAACGTACCCCAATTCAATGGAATTGGGAGGGGGGCTCCCAATTTCATGCCAAATTTAATTTCAAAACACCAATTCAAGGAAATTGAGTTTTTATAAAAAACAAATTGAAATAAATTTAATTAAAATAAACAAATTTAATTTAAATAAAAAAATTTAATTTAAATAAATTAATTTAGGTTTAATAAAAATTAGGTATCAAAGTGGAACCACCTACCTAAAGATCATGAGATCTTGAATCACAAAACCCTAAATGGGATAAAAAAAATGAAGAACATTTTCAATGGTAAACCAAGAAAAATACATAGGTTTAATATTAAAAACATATAGTATTATATAATCTAACCAATAGGGAGAACTAAAAAACCCTATGTAGGAAAGAGGATAGAGTAGGAGAAAGATAATGAGAAGAGAAAATCAACCTGGAGTAGATTGAACATCGTTCTCCTAGATTTGATTCATTTTTTGAGGGTTTTAGAGGGGAAAAAAATTCTATTTGGAGCCTATAAGGAACAAGAATCCATAATGGGGTTGTACATGTCTCTTGGGACTAAAAGAAGGGTTTTAGGAATTTTAAAACAATTTTTGAATTAAAAAAACTTGTACACACGGTTAGCGGGTCAGAGTTGCAGGTTTAAACAAAACCATGCACCCTAATTGTGTGACCCTTTTAGATGGGTTTCACGGTTTTTCCTAGGTGGTTTAATGATGTTTCAAATAATGCACCAACAATATAAAACCCAATTTCCTTGGTTTTCATAGTTTTCTCTAGGAGGATGCACAATTTGGGTAAACTGTGAGCCAACCATGCACACCCCCTATTACTTTCAAAATTAACCAAGTTTTCACCCGAAGCACCCTTAAATGGACCAAAATCAAATCATTATTAAAATAGGGTTTTAGGAATAACTAAAAATAATAATAGGATGTTATATTCATGATAATGGGCCTTTATACACGCCTAGTTTGAAACTATTGTGAGATATATTTTGGAAATTCACAAACTCTTTATGAACCATCAAAAAGTACATGAATAGATGATAAAAATGGATGAACTAGGTTAAACCAAAGGTGTCATAGGATGAAAATAAGGTGACATGGCCTTGAAATCCTTTAAATGATTATATTGTTTCCCTCTATGATTATTGTTTCTAGTATTATGATTTTTTGTTTTAGTCAATGGATGGAGGCCATAGGAACAATTTTTACAATTAAATAAACAGAAAATTTGGTGATGATGAGAAACATATTGGGATAATGATAAGAGATTAGGATATTGTGATTTTTCTCAGTCAGTTATCACAACACACGATTAAAATATTTCACCTTAACCACCTCTCAAACTCTCTAAAGAAGATAATGATAGAGTTTATGGAGAGATCATATAGTGGAGACCACAAAGGAAAGAAATGTCAAATTCCTTATTGTAAAAAATTTGGGATGAGACACCCCAAGGCATATCTTAACAGAAAGGGAATATTTTTTTCTTTGAGTAAATGAAGGACATAGAGAAGATAATCAATGAGGAGTTTAATGTATTATGTTTGTGGAACATGGGAATTATCCAATTAAATTCCCTAATCCAAGAGTTAACTCATAGACCAAGAAAGGACTTATTCCATACCAATAATTAAAATGGAAGGATTGAAGAATTTATATAATGGGACTAGAGAATTGTTTTGTGAAATTATTTTCTTACCAATGGTATTTTGGTTATAAGAATGATGAAACATCTAAGGATTATGTTAATTTTGGAATCATATAAGTCATCATGTAATATTAAATGAAGAGTTATGGATAACATCATGGGTTTATGAGTTCATGGTTGATCACATGTTTAAAGTCATAAACACCTATTTTTTAGGTTTGAAATGATTAGATTTTAATGTGATTAATGACATTTAAGGATACTTTTTACTAGGATAAGGTATATGTTACCCTTATGTTTAACATGATGTACTATTTTAGAAGAATTATCTTTTCATAAGTTTAAAGGTAACTGTAAACTTCATGGTTTATATATTATTTGATAATTAAGGTTATTTTGATGAATGTTAAGAATATTCATGAGGACATTATAAGAAATATATTAATATAGTTTAGTGAAAAAGAAAACATGTCACATCTGGAAAGACCACATGGATTGAACCCACAACCGAATGATGATAAGGGTGAAATGCCTACCGATGGCCTATGTGGTTCCCTAGTCAGTATGATTTTTTAAAATTATGTAACAAGTAAAGATAAATTTTTCTTGGGAATATATTTTTTATCATAGTGATAACTATGGGACTAAAAAGTGATTTTTTGATTAATGTTATTTCGGAAGAAGTTCCCTATTTTTGAGAACCTTATATGATTAAGGTAAATAGAACATTATGGGATTTTATTTTAGGATTAAAGTTTGAATTATATATTGGAATAACATATTATTTTAATGTATATTTATGGTGATTCAGGTAATTTATGGAAATGATTATCACATCATAGAGATTATATGATTAGGGTATATACATTTTTGGTATGAGACATTAAGAGTGATTGATGTTATTTGGAGATAAATGTGAAATTTATCTTGGAATAATATGAGATCAAATAACTCTAATCCATGGTATTTAAACTTATAATTATTATTTTTTATAATTTTAAGGTCATTTGTTTATCGAATGATCTCAGTTGAACTTAAGGTGTTATTATTGAAGTTTTGGTGATTAAAGTTTTATTTATTCAAATTGTGAATATCTGGTTTCTAACATTTCTAATTTGGTTAATGTATAAAAACAATATGAATAGATTATTAACTTTTTTGGATAATCTGATCTATTAGAAGATAATTTTCGTTCTTTAGGAATAAATAATTCATCTTTTATATTTATTTCATAGAGTAAGAAATGAAGGGGAAATTGATTGAAATACAACCAAAGAATGAAATTGTGCTTATGAAATAAAAATATTTAATGTAATTATATTTTATGGTATTCAATATATGATAGTAAAATAACCACCCAATTTTAGAAAAATTATCTTGAAATAAAAATTTTATCCTATTACATTCATTTCTGATAAATCAATGGTTATTTCACCCATTAATGATTTATGGATTTGTGGTTGTTAACTTTCTTCTAACCATATTCTCTACCACTCTCTATTAGTACATGCGAATTAGTTTTTTCTTACATGTTAATATTTTCACTTAATTATATCCTATTTTCAACATAATTTTGTGTTATTCTAGAATACCTACTTATCTTCCTTTACCTATTTTTAAAAGGAAAATTTATTAACCCTTTTACGATGTGGGTTTTCCGTAAGGGAATTTTCAAATATAAAAACCTTGATTACCAAGATCAATTTGAAAGTGAAAGGATATTTTTTTTAAGGTGGTATAATGTAACACCCAAATATTTTTGAATATATTTATCTTTAAATAAAATTTAATTTATTTTATATCTTGTGTTACATGCAATACATAGTTTTAATAAAATCACAATATACTATTAATAATATTATTTAAACATGAAAATTATAACCTAACCATTAAAATAAGAGATAAGAATATAAAACATGAAAATTATAATTTTTTTATAATGATTTTAGATAAATAAAATATATTTATAAAAAATTACTTAATTTTTAGTAATGTCATTGTGCGCTTTAAAATTTATTTTTTCTCAAAAAATATTTTTACAGGTTTTTTGTGATTTAATAGTAAAATTAATTTTTATAAATTTATAAAATTTATTTTAAAAAATAAAATTATTTTTTTAAATCAACATTTTAAAATTATTCTAGAGTGATTTTTTTATATTTTTCTAAACGGGTTAATTTTTTAGTGAATAGTGAGAAATACTAGTTTTTATTGAAAATAACCTTTTCCTTTAAATAATTTACAAAGTTATATTTTGTTTTAAAATTTTTACAATCTAAAATAAGCTCAATTATATTATTATTAATCCAATTTAGGTCATTGGAATAAATTTCATCTTAAATTTTGACCTAAAGACTATTCATACTTATAAAAACAATTCTTGAGAATACCATTTTTTCATAACATTTGTAAGTTTAATTTTTAATTTAATTATTACAAATATGTGAATAGAATTTGATAAAATGGATTCCAGATTTTTAAAAATAATAATTAATATCATATAATAAGTTCAAATTATTTCTTTTTCAAAATGAATAGTAAAAAAATAAAAAATAATTAAAGTAGTTGAGGATAAAACATGTTTACTAGGGGTTAAAATTAAAAGATAAGGGTTAAAATGGCCTAAAAACGTTTCAAATTATTATTTATGGCCATATTTTGACCTTATCTAATCTAAAATTTTATAATGATCCATTTTGGATCCTTTTTTCATGTTTAAAACTTGGTTATAAAAATTTAATGTTAAAAAATTCCCAGGGTGTCCTCTCCCCCACTTATAAAAGGGAACCCCCTATACTCTCCTATTCACACATACAATGCCTTTTTTCTTAGAAAATAAATACCCAAATATATTACTTGATTCCATATCCATGTCATAAATTCCTTATTTTAATTATGAAACCCTCATATGAGGGCTTTAGGTATACAACTAAAGAGGTAATCCGAGGAAGATGTATCGTTCTTAACTGAGTGTTTTTGTTCTATTTCTTATTACAAACACATAAAATATTATTTAATTATACTGATATAAAAAATATTTTATGAAATCTACTATTATATTATTATTTTTATATCATAACCTATATCTCTGTTCTCTTCCATCAAATGGGAAATGAAACGGGCAATCATGTGTACAGAGGACTACCGCTCCGTGAACCGATATAGTTCATTTTCCATCACCGCTTCTCAAGGATTGGTATAATCATGAATTTAAAGAATATATGTGATATTTATGACCTATAAATACTTATATAATTATAATAGCATATCTAATTTCCTACATTATAACCCTTGGTAAAATAATAAAGTCGTTCATGTGTATGGCGTACTGCCACCTCACAAACCAATGTGAGATGTTTTTCATTTTTGTTTTACTTGGATGGTAATAAGGATATATATATATTTAATATTATACCTATGATATAAAAATTATTTTTTAATGGGTAATTAATTTATACCATTTTTAATTTCATCCCTCGAGAAAATGAAAACAATGTTCATGCATACATACGAAATACCGTCTCTATAAATGGAGTAATTCATTTTATTTACCTAGCCTTTTTGGATTATTATAAATACATATATAGTGAATATATATGATATTTATATCATTATTAAAATACTTAATATTATTTAATTGTGATTAAAGTATAATTACCAAAACTATTATACTAGATCTATGTGAAAAACGAAGCAGTTATCACCAAGAATAGTGATTTCAATAAATAAATTTTGATGAATAAGTGATTAGAAGGGTATATTTAAATCATACATGTTATGATATATATTATTATTTATCTAGAATATATGTATAATAAATATAAATTTTTTATATAGGAGTTTCAAATGTGTATGAAGAAAGTCAAGGCTTGAGGTAATATAATTTTGTTTTAAATTGTCTTCTTTGGGACGTATGTTATGTTCTGCACCAATATTATTTTATGAGATGTATATACAGACCCTATAACAAGTTATATCATGAATATACTTAATTTAATTATATTTAATATTTCATTTTATGTTATTCTTTAATGGTTCCTACTATTCAAAAGTTACCACAGTGGTAAGGGATTTTCATCTAACTTTTATTTCCATGGGATACATGCCATATTTGATACTTGTTTCTTTTGAATGGTTTATATATTTCCCATGAATGTATTTTGAGATATATATCAATAAAATTATGGTATATACATATCCATATAATTTCCTTTGTTTTATTGGTATTATAATTCAAAATTCACCAAAGTAGTATATGTTTTATGTTACAATCTCATTATTTATGCCAACGAGCCAGTACTCGAGTGGTAAGGGCTCCTGCTTGGCATCCAAGAGACCCGAGTTCAAAACCGGGTGGATGAGAATTTCCGGGTACTGTAGTAGAACTATTCACCTGATTTGGGCTTTTGAGCCACCAGTTTGGGCCTACGGGTCTCCAGGGACTTCGGGTAATCAAAGGCCTTCGGGCCACATGGCCTTCAGGTCACGTAGACCATGGAGTAGCCTAGTTAAAACAGAACATGCCCCAGAAGAGGATCATGGAAATAGGAGTAGCAACCACCAGATGTAGAGCTAACCGTATTGGAAGAATGAGAGGGTATGGAAGATGCCATCGGGACCAGGCACCGTGCAGCTTTGTATGGGGAAATGCTAGCCGATCAGCAATGCATGGTGTGGAGATAAGGAGATCAATGATGCAAGATGCTGGGGAGGGGCAGTTCTAGTGGGATGGGCCTATGGGTCATGTAATGGGCATGGTATGTCTCTGGGCCTTCTGGTCATGTATTGCGGGTCATGTCGGGCCTTGTGCCTTGGGCCTACGGGTCATGTATGAGTTCCCCTTCAACCCTTAAAAGTGGGATTATCTATAATAAAATAAAAAGAAGGCTTTCGGGCCATTCAGACTAATATCATTATTTATCATGATTGTTTATGATTACAATTACAATGATGAAATATTATAATCTATCTATTAATAAACTCATGATATTTTTTATTTTCTATATGTTTCTATAAATTAAATTTTTTCCTTTCATTATCCTCGTTTTATGTACTCAAGGGATGAAAATAATATTTTTAATAAAAACTAACTTCATTTTTATATTCGGTTGAAAATCCTTTTTCTTCCTTTTCCAAGTTTTCTAAAAAAATTAAATATAGTTTTTACTATTCTATAATTATTGTTTAAATATATTTTTACCCATTTATGCATTTTTAAAAAATGGTTTAAAATGAATCTTCTTATTGTTTTCCAAAATCTTTACTATTTAATTTTACTAAAAATGTGAAAGGAATCATTATTTTAACGTCTATGGCATAAATTTTTTTTACATAGTCATGACCACTCAATATTTTAAATATTACTTTATAAGTTAACATTTTTATTTTTAAATAAAAGGTTTTCTTTAATTTTTGAGAAATTTTTATATTTTAAATATTTGATTTCAAAATCTAAAGGATATTTTCCTCATGAAATGTTCCAAGTGGTCTTTCAAAATCACTTCCCATATAATAGAACATACTTTGATGTTAATTAAGATTTATTAGGGATATTATCCAATAATACCATCCTTATTCTTTCTATGGATGATTTATGTTCATAATGGAAAGATGTTTATGAAATTCATTTCTTTTCCAATGATTATGTTGTGATGAAATGTTAATGAAACCCATTTACTTTATATAGGTTATGATATAATTAATTCTTTATGATCCTGTGGAACAAAAATGTATGGATTATATGATGGGTGGGACCTATATCTCCCTCCAATTCATTGGGTAATGATTAATGTTCCATGAGATCAAATGGTACGTAAGAGGTTCTCAATCCCCAAAAGGGTACACAAGAGGTTATCCTTATCCAAAAGGGGGTATATGGGAGGTTATCCCAATCTCAAAAGAGGATACACAAGAGGTTATAACAGTCTTGAAAGAGGGAACATCGATGGTTATAACAATCTTGAATATGGTACATGAGTAGTTAACATAAGCCTAAAAAGTTATGAATTCCTTGGTAGATATACTTGAAATAAGAGATTCTATGCTCATGTGTATGCCAAAAAACAATGTATAATGCTAATGTTATTATCCCATAGATCATGTACTTTTATTATTTTATGATTAATTCCTTATGATAATTTGATGATTTATTCCATGACTCAATTTTATGATCTATTATAAGCAAGGCATCGGTTACAAATGTGATTATCATATTCTCATACCCTTATGATCATGTTATGCTTATGTGATTTTTGATATCTTAATTGTTTACACTTATTGAGAATCTGTGATCACCCTTTATTATATTTCCTTTACCCAGGTTATAAAGAATGGTATTATGTATGATATATCTTATAATGGCTTTAGTTATGAAGAACATAATGCAAGATGATGTAGCCCACTTATGAACCAGTTTCTTATGCGTTCAAGTTTCTAAAGTCACTAGACGTAAATGATTCTAGAATGGATTGTTATGTAATGTAATGAATATTCATCTATTCCATTTTGATATCTATTTATAAAAAGTTTGGGTCACTATATTGTTTATAGTTTGTTTCTTTTCATGGTTTAAAAAGTTTAAGGCGGGGATGATTTAATAGTATGTGTTTTAACCTAAGGATTCCATTTCAAGTGGCCAGGATTTGATACTCTACTTAGTATTGTTAAATATATTATTACTCAAATGACTCAAATTAAATGTTTTTATTTCTTGGTTTTATCACCACCAGTGATTTTAAGTAATTTTTTATTAAATAGATAAAAATGATAAATTAACCATGATAAGGATGTAATAGTGAGAAATGGATTAATTCATTGAGTCTGAAATGAGGTGTTTATCCTATGATGGGTGTTGTATAATTTTTGGATGATTACATATTATTGAGCAGTGAAAAATAAATAATCATACCTGATAATTAAAATAAATAAATAATTATTTATTTATTATAACTATACAACCTTCCCTTATAAGATATTTTTCTAGAATAATGAGAGGGATATTGAGGGTTTGTCATAGAGGTAGCCACCATCATGGGGGACCCTTTATCAGAGATCGAAGCGACCTGTCACAGATCATCAGAAGCATCGAGAATGGTATGGTTCTTTATACCGACACTAAATTTATTTAATAAAACTTATCTCTTATTTATTAATAATTTATAATTTTGAATTTAGATGTGTTATTTTAGAATGATTTTCTATATTTTAAGATGAACCTAATGTACTTTGAATCTTATAAATCCTATGAAAACATTTATAGAAATTTTAGAGAGAAGATCAAGGGTCCTTTTTTGAAAATTCCTTCATTAAATTTTAATTTGATTGATTTACCATGTGTCATTGGAAATCCATTAATGAGATAAATACGCCATCATGGGAATATATCTAATCAGAGTTACAGATTATGAGAAAAAAATGAGATAGAATTTTGGATTTCTTAATTTATCTCTATATTTTTAGGCACATAGGATTTTATTCATGGAACAATGAGGATGGATATGGAATCATAAGCACAAAAATACCAATGGTACAAAATTTGGAATCCATATGAGGTGTTAAATGATGGAAAATCTCCATGGATGGTGGTTGATGATGAGGTAGAGTGGAAGTGATAGCTAGGGTTATCAGGGAAGTCATAATCATCAAATATCACAACAAACATCTATGGGATCACTACACATTACCTAACATGTAGGGTGTCATGACATTAAAACACTGAAAATGTGATTATGTGAAGCCAACCAATTAAAAAACTAAATAACTTATAGTGATATTATGTGGGTATGATACAATATTTTTTTATAAAATCTTTGGTCTTTAGATCATTTGATCAGACCAATGTGAGAATTGGGTAATAATATGATGTGGATCAATATGGCCCATTCTCTCAATATAATTGGATGACCATGGGATCAGGTGACATGATTCAACATAGTCCTATATAATCACAATGAAATGTGGATTGGATGGCTGTGAGGAAAGTGATAGCATGAGAAGCCATGGGTGTGCATAGACTATGTATTGGTACACTTCTATAGTTAAAAAACCAATTGGGTGTGTGTGTGTGTGTGTATGGGGGGGGGGATGTGATAGGTCCAAATTAGACACCAAAATTTTCACCAAACTCTAATTTTCATTTAGGAGACAATGGAATCAATTTTGGATCATTTAGAGATCATATGGTAGATAATTCAATCCATTGAAGATATAATAATTCTATATATTATTACTATTTTATAATAATAATAAATATAAATTTTTTTAGACAAGGAATTTGTTTGAATTAATTCCCCGAGTGTCTAGGTATAATATTTTTGAGTGGAATGGACTTAGTCGGATGTGGGTTGCTTGACCAGGATATAAAAATTTCCTTATAGAATCAGTTGAGAATCTTAAATATATCAATTGGATGAGATACACAACCAAGGGAGATGGTGAATATTTTTTATTTCCAACACAGTGGTCAAATAATTATAGGATTGGAGTGTCACGGTTGTGAGAGATGATTGCATAAAATAATCTTATTTCTTAAAATAATTATATTTAAAGGATATTTTGTATAATATGATAAAAAAACTTGAATGGTTTACTTTTATGAGTCCCTTAACCATGAGAGTTGGTGAATGGTCCTTATTGGTGGCTCAATGGATATGATCTGAGGTTATGCAAAGGAATGGGAATTATTTAACATAATAATAATTCACATGAAATATGTTTAAAAATACTGTAAAGGTTATAAATTAATTTTCAAGTAATGAATTCTAGTCATTGATCATATATGTTTGAGATGGATGAAAACGAAATAATTCAAATTAAATAATGATATATCACCAAGGATGGGAATTCCCTCATATAGTGTAGCAAAAATATAAAAGAAACTGTAATTATATAAGGAATAAATCATTATCAAAAGAATAATATAAAAAATGATTATTCAAAATTAGTGACTAGGATTATATAATATTTCAAATAAATATTTAAGTGATTTAGGAGAGTGTATTTTTAAAGTTTTAGAGTAATATTGGCTGTTTATCATGAACTAAATTTGAACCACCTTCGAACCAAGCACCTGATCCTACCCATGACATACTTGAGGTGTGTTCTAAATTGTACCATATTGGAAACTAGTTCTAGGGAATTATAATATATTCAATGGGAATTATTTTTCCCTATAATTAAGAATAAACAAGAGACTTACGATTGAAAATTCATTATGAACACTCCATACATCAGAGTTCAATGTTTCTATAGAAAAATAGTTTTTACAAATAATAAGAATCAAATAAGTAATAGTAATAAAAAACCCTTAACTAAAAAGAATATATAAAAATGAAAAAAATGATACAAAGGTGGATGTCTTGTATGATACAATATAAATATAAAATAATACTAAAACTCAACCCAATATCCATGTAAATCCTTAAGTCACCATCCAACATCTACACCACAAATGCTCTATGGGTGACCAGACATTGAAATTGAAACTAAAATTCATATAGATGTGATAATAAATATCAATAGTCATTCTAAAGACACTATTCCACAAGTGTAAAATTTATATAAAATATCTAATATAATCTATTTCAAAATGAAATCTATAAATATAGTTTTTTCACTTTAAATTTTAATGTCAATAATGATTTGTTTCTTTTCTTCCTTTTAAATAGTTCAATTTAAAACATGGAGGTTTAAAAATTTCAAATAGGTGGTCTATTAAAGATTTTACACAAAATTTATAAACCATTTTAAAAAAATTTAATCACTAATTTCTTTTAAAAACAAAAGAGTACAATATAAGTATATAGAAAACCTAATAATATTAGTTACAATGAATTAAGGGCAATGAGAAACAACATCAAATCTACTATCATGGAAATAGAGGTAATATAATAAATGTAACACAACCAAGTACCTAAGATCCTGATAATACCTAGGAAATAAAGATAATACTAAAATAAGATGCATCTAAATCATAAAACTTGGTGAAATAAAACCACTATGTCACTCAGTCGTTCCTTATCTATCCTGACCATGTGAAAAAAATCCAAATATATGATATACTACGACTATTATGAGATCCTTCATGATGTTATACGTAAACCAAGGGTGGGTATTCTAGTCTATAATCAAGCCCATATATGAAAAACTTGTATTATAGGGTGTATTTTTTAGGGTAAAGTGTATTATGAGTGCTGTTTACTAGCCTAAAAGGTGATATCTAGAACTCTAATAGAAATGTGATTCAAGTCTTTTTCTTGGAATTATAAATATACAGCACTACGATGGCCTCCCATTGACCACCATGAGGGTGTGAATAAGAACCAACCATCTGTATTGGATCTGAATCCACATTTTACAATTTCCCCTCTAACCAATTAGCACTTTAGAGATAGTCTACTTCAGGTTTTACAGTCTATGGGCCATGGAGAACTGAGGCTTGGTCCCACTATGTCATATCTAACTCATGAAATATAGGTTTATAATTCACCTATATTCATGGTTGTGGGTGGATAATTGGCTTCCCTGTTTTGGATGGAGTCTATGAAGATCATATATGATCACCTTGTTATTCCCCCTGAATAGTGGGCATGGCTTGGAACCTATATGAACTAAAGATTAACAAAGTTATAGTTATATGTTTTTTTGTAGGTAGACCAACATGTTAAGCTATCATTGAAGTAATTTTAACATCACTTTTTTGAATATTTATTTCAAAAGAATCTTAGGGCTTTCAATGATAGGGAGTTTATGCATTTGGTATTTGGGACATGTTGGTGAAGGATTTTGTCACTTTATTTACCAATATACTATGATTTACACCTAGGAGAGAGTGTGATGAGACTATCAGGGTTATGAATTTTGAGGATTTCATAAGGAACTCTATTCAATCTTATGTGAATATCTTTTGATTTAAAACCTTATTATATGTCATGAATTAGACTTAGATTATGGATAATAACAAGATTAAGGTTAGATCCTTTGGTCATCATACTTCTTATATTAGATTTAGAAGCTGGAAATCAAGTTGTTGGATGTGACTATTTAAAAGTTTTCAACCAACTAAAGATAGATAGATCATCTAGAGCATGTTTTACCAGCTCCCTTCAAGAGAAAGAGACAAAGTTTAGTGTTATTAGTTTGGTTAGTAGGGGCATATTTAAACTTGTTGTGATATACCATTAAAGGAGTTATACTCTTTAAAGGAGATGTAGTCAAATACAATGGTATTGTGGACTAATCCCATGTTAAACCCTGACTCTAGTTTCTTAGAGTTAGTGTTTATATTATTATAATGTCTCAAAATAAATTTTAAAAAAATTAAAAGTGTCTAGTATTTTAGCAACCTCATGAAATATATACAAAAATAAACATTAAATTACATTTAAATCATAATATAAATCAACTAAATAAATGGATATTTCACAAATCAATATGTGACATATAGTAATATTAATATTTTCCTAGGGAAATGGAAAAAAATACAAGGGTGAGCTTAGATGCTCAATAAGTGTTAATGTAAAATGGAACCTATCCTAGAATAATTACTGAATAAATAAATATGGAAGGAATAAATAAATATAAAAATTCTATAAAAATAAACTATGATCACAATACATATATGGATAAAAATATAATAAATAAACAAATGGATATCAATGACTAATTTCATAGTGATGTAATTCATAATGTCATACATATTATACATAACATCAATGACTCTTGGAAAGACATCATACTTACCATTGAGGTATCCAAAAAAGTCAATCAATATGCAATAAATTACTTATTACATGAAATCATACTTATCGTAAAGGACCCAACCAAGACATCAAACATACCATTAAGGTATAAACCATCCCATTATTAATAAATTAGTTGGAATACACCAATACCCAAGATACTTTTTCTTGGGATAATACTGATGCATTGGGAGACTATATAATTCTAGGACCAGATGATCACTAATTAAGCCCAATGCATCCATCATAAGAAGGAATGGATGAACAATACATATATTAATGTTCCCTAAGTAACCTCATACATAATCATGTATACAAAATCCATAGTTATCTATATATAAATATTATATATACAAATTTTCAATATTTTTCTATTAAAAATAATTATGTGGCTAATTAGGTGAATATAAAATAATAGAAATATTCATGATGCAAGAAAAAATATCCCTTTTAAAGGAATGATAACATGATTTTAAATCATAGTACGTTTATGGTGTAGGGATATCAATAGATAATTATCATTAATTATGGCTTGTAAATAATCAGGTGATATATCCCAAGAATATCCTATGGGAGTGTCAAAATGAGTGTGAAGTTAGGAAAATTAGTTGTGCACTTGGTGAATATTGATTCTTCTCCCAACCAATATTTTTTTGGATTATCACATGTTCATATATAGACATGTATTTCATTTCTAAGAAACCACACCCTCTATTATTTATAAAAAGTTTAGGATATTTATGGATATAATAATTTTTTATCATTATAAATACTTAGATAGGTAGTATAATTAGAGGTAATGGTGATATCTCATTATAAATATAAGAAGTAATTTATAAAAATTATATCTAACATTATAATGAAATGGAAATAGAAACAATTTCAAAAATATATAGGGAAGGATAAGAACTCTTATGACTTCAGTAAACTTTTCATAAAAGACCTTTGAAAGAGAAAGAATGGAATAAAATTTTTATTACAATTAATAAAAGAAAAATAATATAATAAAATATGTCAAAGGGGAAGTTTATACTCCATAAAAAATAAAACAAGTGGTGAATATATAATATATCTCAAAAAAAGAAAATTGAGATGGTAAACCCTTAACATAAATTTTGACATCCATAAAATCACTGTAACCTCCTATTTAATAAAATAATGATATTAATAAACCATTTATGAAAATTATTCATATCTATTACCTTTTTTATTATTCAATTATATTCATTCATTATACATTCATTAAATAGTTATTATTTATTTTCATTATTGGAAGTTTGTATACTATATTGTGTAATAAAAGTTTCATAATATAGATGTTGATCCTCATTCATGGATACTAAATTAATCATTCTAAAATTATTCAAGTTACTAAAATATATTTTATATAAGGATTTATAAATCTCAAATTTCATCCCATGTGAGTTTTTGTTATGATTCATGGGGATGAAATTTGTGATGGGCTAGTTTATGTAACTTTTAATGAATTAAAGGAGTATATTAATAAGGTTTTTTAATTTTAATATTTAATTTATTTGCTAAAAATGAAACATTATTTGTTTATTAATTTAATATTATAGTATTAATTAAGTTTCCATAACCACCCATGATTAAAATATATAGCATCATTTATGTTTATGGTTAAACCGACCTTAACAAAAACATGCTCTAATCAATGGTTGAGTATGATTATGAAGTGACTATAATAAAATAATTCTAGAAGAAAAATTATATTATTTATATGTTATTAAATATAACAATAATTATTTACAAGAGGTGTATGAATCATATTATATAAAAAGAAATTAGTTAAAATGAAGAAATAGTTTTCCCAATTGGCATGTTCATTTTAGACGGTGAAATTTACAATGATAATTTAATGTAAATATTATTAATAGAATTAATAATTTATCTATAAGTAATATTAATTATTTCATAAATACTATATTTACTCCTTAAATCCATTTTTATAACCATACATGAATGGTGTTTATGAAAAATGAAATACGTTGTTCATCAAGGCGGTAGTCCACACATAACATGAGAAACATTTTCATTTTAGAATACATGAGAAGAAGGTATGAAATGGTAATTTTATTAACATAATAACATTTAGTTATATTAAATATAATTATTTCATCAAATTATTATGATTATAATAGTTTTTGATTAAAAATATAGAAAATAAAATCTAAGGGAGTGGATAATACTATCATTGACAACTTGAATCTTCTCTTAAATAAACTCTTGGAAATTAAAGACTTGGGAATTTTTTTTACTAGGGTCTAAAAAACATGGTAAATTGTTATAAGTGAAGAAAAATGGGTATTTTTAAGGAGGAATATTAGGGGATATAATTTTTTTAGGTGGGTGGAAGTGAGCTATTTTTTTATGTTAAAAAGAGGGACACTTTCTTGAAAAAAATTTGCGTATGGTGGAAATATTGAATAAGATTAGAGTTACATGAGGAAGTTTTGGTGGTAAATATGGGTGTGGCTTCCCAACATAAAAAAAATATTCTAAAATTTATAACTTACATTTCAATTTTTTTTAAAATTTGAGCCACTTTAAATTACCCCTTTTACCCATATTCACATTGATTAAACTTTCAGCATGGTAAGTATTTTTTTACCAAAAATATAAGATGAATCATACTACCTAATTTTAATGTGATGAATCTTAATTTTTAATCCATTTATTTTATATTAATTTTTAAATGTGATAAAGTTATCTTCTAAATTAAAAAATAGGATATATAAAAAAATTATTTTTGTTGAAAAATGTATTTTTATATATTAAGTGTTTTTATTATTATTTACTATAAATTAATAATTAAATGAGTTTTAATATTTTTTAATATATGTTTAAAAATAATATTAGGGTCATTATTTAAAATATAAAAATTTAATTTATTTTTATAAAAATAAACAATATAAAAAATTCACCTTAAGCTAATTTGGATATTCAAAATCCAAAAATGATATCTATTTTATCAAATTAGAAATTTAAAATTTAAATATATTTATGAATAAAATAAATTTATATTCTACTATAGTAATTAAGTAATATAATGTGAGTTTTAAAATATTTTTAGGGGTATAGTGTTTACCTACTATAGAAAAATCTCAGGTCTTACCTTCTCCCCCTTAAATAATTTCCCCCTTGAAATTAGTGATATATGTTAGCTCGTAAAAAAAGTGGTTAGTTATTCATAATTACTTATTTAGGAAACCATGTTTCCTCCTATAACATGTAATTAATATAGAGTATTTTAATTACCCATGTTATCTGATTCCATAATACTCACTCTCTATTGTCAATAATTATGACATGCTTCACATTAATAGAAAAATCCAGGTTCTACCTCTATTTCCTCAGTGGAAAGTACCTAGGTTTGGTCTGGCATGTACTTACTCAATAAAAAAACATGGAGGATTTAAATAAATTTATAAATGTTTGTGTCATAGTCAAATATTAATCCACAAATCTGATTCTATCTAAAATTTTAAAATTTCTGATGTACCTTGGACTTGACTTTCATTTCTTAATAAACCTTATACCTCCTTCCATTGTGATAATTTCAAGAATACATGATCTACCACTTAGAATTAAAATTCCTTCCTTTTAATTTCAACATAAATTTTCTGTATATTATGATTTTTCTTGATATGATTTTAAATAACTTTCACCATCTTATTTTTCTCCTCAATAATTTCTCGACCAACTAGCCTCCTTTACCCATATTCATCCCAACATGTTAGAGTATTATATATTTTACCATATAATACCTTGTAAAAAAATATTAATATTATTTAATAGAATATTTTTTATGTAAATTTAATTATAGGTAAGTTTCAGTTTCATTTTTCTTGGAAGTATAGTTAGAAAGACCACAACATGTTCCCTAAGGTTTAAATAGTCTTTCAGTCTTCCTTCTGTTTGAGGATGATGACCAAGGCTCAAATGTGCCTTAGTTATATAATTATTTTTAATACCCCTTTATAATTTTCAAGTTAATTGAGGGTCAAGATCAGATATAAAAGATATAGGCATACCATGAATTCTTAAAACCTAATTAATATAGAGTCATGTAAGTTTTTTAAGAGGTAGATCCTTTTATATTTCTAAGAAGTGCCAAAACATGGAGAGTTAATCCATACTGGCCTATATAGAAACATTATTCCTAAATGTATTAGGTATTATAGTGACAAAATACATCATGATATTTTTCCATTCCCACATTGTTATAGGGAGAGGTTTCATAATACCCTTTGGAAGTTTTATCTCTGCAATTACTTGTTGGAAAATCAAGAATATTGATACATAGTCGGTAATTTACCACTTCATGTTTTCCATAAAAAATGAACCCTTAAGCCCTTATATATATTGATACTACCAGGGTGTATAGGGAAATTTTAACTATGATATTAAATCAATAATCCCCTCTTTATCTCAAGTACTGATGGTACACATTTTCACTTTCCCAAATTTAACACATCATTTTCATTGGTGAATTTTTTTAAATCTCCCATTTTCCTTGTATTTAATTTTATTTTGGAAACCCTTTTCATTATTTTGATATGTATTTGTATTTTATAAAAAATGGTTTTAAATTAATTTTAAAATGAATGATGTTTCCCCTTCCTTAATAATTTCTATATCTAACTTTCTTAAATCCATAAATATAGGATCCTTATCATCCTCATCATGGATAGAACTCCATAATCCTTCCAGATCAATGCATTAGCCACTTTTTTTTCCTTTATAGTGTGGTATTGTCTTTAATAATCATAATACTTGAGTAATTCAAACAACATCCTTTGTCCCATGTTGTTATCTTCCTATATGAACATACACTTCAAACTTTTTTGATCCATATATATGTCAAATATTTCACCATAAAGTTAGTTAATCCATATTTTTAATTCATTGATTATAATTTCTAATGAAATATCATGATTTGGATTCTTTTATTCATGGTTTTTTAATTTTCTAGATTCATCAGTAATGACTCTAATATTTTTTATAAAAAATGGAGTCCTTTCTTTGATCCACCACTGTATATAATAAAGTTTTAATTTCATGATTGAATGTTAAATATTGGTACATTGTTCAATATCTTCTATAATTCCTCAAATATTTATTCACACTCCCTAGACCTTGTGAATTTGACCCCTTAACACATTAACTTGGTTAAAGAATTAGATAATTCGGTCTATTTTTTAATAAATATCTGATAGTAACCTATTAAAAAAAATAAACTACATATATCATTTATATTCATTGGTATGAGAAATTATATCAAAACCATTATCCATATGGGGTTATATATTATTCCATCCTTAGAAATAATATAACCAAGAAAAGAACCATACTAAATCCAAAATTCACACCTCTTGAATTACCCATATCTCTCCTTCCCCCTTAGAGTGTGAAGGATGATTCTTAAATTTTCCTTTTGAAATTCATAGCTCTTAGAGTATATCAATATATCCTAAACAATAACAAATAACATTTATCAATATAATCTTTAGAATAATCCATTTATTAGATATATAAACATATAGGGTGTACTAGTTAACCCAAAATACATTACTATGAGTTGATAATACCCATACCTTTTATGAAAATCCATTTTGCAATATTATCCTTCTTGAAATTTAATTAATGGTTCCTAGAATAAAGTTAAATATTTAAGAAGTATTTAGACCCTTGAATCTGATCAAATAGATCATAAAAATGATGAAAAGGATACTCATTGTTTATAATAATGGCATTTATTTCTCTATATTCAATACATAGAATGTTGGAGTTGGTTTCATAAGGCCAACAGATTTTACTTTGTTTGAAATTATATTTGATGAATTGAATATTAATATAACATCTTATTATATATTTTTCATTAACCTAAATTGATTTAATGTTAAATTGTATTAGGGTATCTGTCACATTGATAAAGTCATAAAATTTCTCCTCTATGACGAGAACCCTTAAGTACTTTGAATATATAATTAAATATAGATCTATGTTTAGAAAATTTATTATGACAGGACACTTATTATGTATAATATCATCTATGAGTACTCAAATTAGGATGAATCTTCTTCTCATAAAGTTTTCACTTGGTAATCTACGAGATAGTTGATTATAAGAATTGAAATTCTAGTAGGATATCCACATGTTTTGGTGTCGTCATACATTCCTATCTATGAGTATTTGTAATGGTCCTTAGTATTTAAGAGTATCATTGATGAATGTCATACCTTGGGTACTTTGATTTTCTAACCAAAACCATCATACAATATTTGGTGGGAAGTAGGGTATGTTGGGTTCATTATGAACGACAAGTTATTAATGGATAAATTGGGGAATAAATTTTCTCTTTTATTTTTATGGAATATTATATCTCATCCTTTAGATTGGAATATAACCATCACATTCATTTACATGACTATAGTGAAAAAACATGTTTATTTCAAATAGTCAAAGAAATACATATCGAGCACATAGTTTAATGGAAGATATGTGAAACCCACTTGATTAGATATAGAGATAAAGTGATTATATTTCAGAATGAGCATTCATATGGAATTTTTATAGTTGTGATATTATGTTCTTAGGTTCCTTAAAACATTTCTATATAGTCATCTTAGACTATAGGAAATCCAACATAATGGTAATGAGATAGAATCCTAGAGGGTCACAAACTATATGTTTCCATTGATCTCAGTTAAATTCTATTTGAATTTAATTAATGGAAAAAATATTATTGTCAAGATTGATGAATGATTTTATTTATGTTTTATTTATCAAAAATGATTATTTATGATTTAAATATGTTATTAAATATTTATTTAGGTAATAAATAAATTCCTAGGAGTTCAAATAGGCCAAGAACACATCCATCAATATTATTAATTTACAAACTTGTAAAGTAATATTTGTTATTTCACAAGTTATCTTGAATTCCATAATATAATAATAACATTATATAATTTTGGGATTGGTTTTATTAAAGATTATTATTTTATTTATAGTCTAGTACATAATTAAATAATATTTTAACCTAAAACCTAACTCTATAAATAGATGTTTATGTATACTATGTAGGGATAATAAAAAATTGAGAATATAGACTCATTGCACATGAAATACTTATCTCACAGTCTCACTCTCTCTAATTCCTCCTATATTTCTATCAAGAATATGAATAAATCATTCTAGACCAAATTATTTTTGAGTGATCAAGATGAACAATATAAGATAATTTATTCACTGTGATAGAAATAAAAAATCAATTGGTGATGCTCCGATATCAAAAGAGCATGTGTGGATCACCGCTAGAGAGATTATACATTTGAATCATTACAGTTCATCAAAGGTAATATGAAAGGGATTTAGAATATAAATAACATCATCAAATAAAGGATCCTAATATGAGGTAATAATTTATTTCTATCTAAATAAATTTATTATAAATTTATTTTGAAAGATACTCTCTCAGGGATTCATAACCTCTATATAAAAATAAATTTTAATTTAATACATACCAATGGTAATTACTCTACAAACAAAACCTACAAGTGGTATGAGTGTGGTCACGTTTCAAATTTATAATTATTTATGTAAGTGTTGATCAATATGATCAATAATTGTTAAATTTTCATTTAAAAAATTATTCATTCTTTATTCATATTGTTTAAATTAACACGTTTTTTACATTTTAATTTCTTTATTCATGATTCAAAATTTCTGAAGTCTAAGAATAAATAAAGAATGATTGAATATTCCATTGAGAAGTTTCTAGGAATATAGTCAGATATCATGGGATTAGATAGTGTTTAACCATAGTACATAGAGTGAACCTAAGTTTACTACACCTTTCCATGCCGTAGGATTCAAGATGCTCACATAAGTAATTATGCATGGTTCATTTATATAGAACACCATGCGTCGACGAGACAAAAATATCACACAACATGTCATAGAACATAGAATGTAGCTGGAATACAAGATGTGTAGTCTATATGGGTCAGAGGTGAAATTCACATAATCAATGTGGTCATTATTCATTGTCAAAACCACATGAGACCAATAGCCTATTGAATTAATGGAGTACATTATGTGTAGCTATTGTGCATGGAATGTTACTCATTATTTACCGCATCTAGAATACATGCTGATTTCATAATTTACTTATACATAAACATGACATGCAAGATATATGGTGTGTGGAAGGATTGTACATGTCATATAAGCATGCATCCGATGAACATGCCAAGTTTCTCAATGAGTTTTGTGGATAGAAGATAGGAGGAAGACATGATGTGTAACTATTTAATAAATTATATGTAGTCCAACCAAGAAACATGCTGAAGCCCTATATGTGTACACTGGATACACGATAACTAAGGTATATGGGGAGTATCTAGATATTACATGTCATATAGTCTCCCAATAAAGGATAGAATAAGAATAACGTTAAATTGAAAACTTCAACAATAAAACCTTATTATATTAATCGAAACTTATTGTGTTTGACAATTTAATAAAGTTTTTATGGAATTTAAATTCTCAATTAATTATTGTAATAATATGTAATTATTAGGTTTTATATTTATTTTCCATGAATTTCATGATGATGGGTATGCCTAAATGAATTCTAATGGTCATTAAGATGAAATATAATTAATTAATTAATTCAAGTTAATTTATTTTAACATTAAATAATTAATATAAATGGATATTAAATGGTTTAATTTTTTATATACATTGTACGTATGGCTATTCATGAGATTGACCAATACATGTATATGTGTTGGCGGTTTTAATTTAATTTACTTCATGGGTTTGAAATTATTTAATATTAAATTAAATATTATAGTCTATGAGTCATATCTACCTCCATTATTATGTAGGACCTTCATGTCCATAGTTATTTATGTAATTCCCAGTAACCAATTATTTATTTACCATCACCTTCATGTGAGCTATATATACTTGTAATTAGAGTATCCCATGGTGCATGGCGGTGGTTAAAGACATAACCATAATGATAGTAACCTAGGTGATACACATGTGTACAAGTGGAATACTATAACACATACAAAGACTAACATAAGGAATTTATCCCTAGGTTAAACATTGATTTATTCTCTTCTCAATAAATCAACCATTATATAAGCTCATGACTAGGTCAAATGTTATTTATTTACTTGTTTCATATGAATTATTTATTGTATAGATGCTTGTCCACCATCAGATAAATAAATTTATTAATGTAGATATATGGAATTGAAATAAAGGGATTATCCATAAATGTTTTATCCAACATGGTTATTTAATTAAGTAAAATACACTTAAAATGAAAAAGTTATGTAAAGGATAAAAAAGGTAAAATTTATGCGTGATAACTAATTATCCATAAAATATATATTAATTTAGACCTGGACTTCTATTACTTGATTTGGAATGACATCCTTAGAACTAAGTGTCTCACCAACCCTTGTTGGGACACTTACATTTAACAGGAAGTTATTTTAAAGGTTATGGGTTTACTTAACCATCGTACATCAAGAGAAGTAGGACTCTCTAGACTTGATGTAACTTGGAGGCAATGTTGGGGAAATCCATGTTAAGATTTTAGGATTAAGGAGTCCACTAAATGGATGAAGGAGCTATATGCCCATAGTTGGAAAAGACTGTACTACCTAAGTACATTCAAGTTCCTTGAAAAACCCTCATTGGGGTTATGTGATTTTAGGGCCCATCCCAATGGGGCCCGTGCCTCGAATCCCCAAGTGTGCATCCAATAGTCTAGTGGTTGTTGACTAGCACCGTTTTGGTATATCACTAATGTGGGAGGCATTTTCTAAGTACCTATACACATGAACCTATATTCATGCCAAAAGAATAATGAAATGTAAAAAAAACTAAAAATCCAATGCAGGCATACATCTATATCCCATAAACCGGGTACAAAAGGAAGTAAATAAAGTAAGTTAAAATACAATCCCACCATAATGAGTATGTAACAAAATTACAAACTAAAAGTAAAGGTAATGGGATTACTATCTAAAATATGTAGGAACACACCTCATTCTGTCTGGTCTCACTAATAACCATCTAGTCCTAGTCCACTTAGGAGTATATCAAAGGGATAATCATCAGAACAAGACACGACATGTGCGGAAAAATGTTGAGATGTGTTGAGTATAAAAATACTCAGTAGGACAACTCAAAACCCCAATGTAATGAAAAAAGGAAATAAAATCAAATATACATAGGTATATGTCTATGACACATATAATAAGTATATCAAGATATACTTAACAAAGACACATAGTCTAGAGGTAAGCCACAACCATAGTATATCATCCCTAGGATTATAGCTCAAAATATCCATGAAGCACTCATTCGGATGAACACACTCTTGATTCCGATAGCACTAATGATGTTCATCCAAGAGGTAGTTCTCATAGGGTATCATCATGAGGGAGAATATATTCTAAAATATCTTAATATAATACGATATATAGATGAGGATCACAACCAAGTCCATGGGGTGGTACCAAAAAATCAATATGGATTAACCCTTTAAGTATAGGATTGATGCCCCTGTAGTGTTGGTCTCGATGATACCTAGAACTACACCTACGGGATGAAGATAAATAGAGGATATCACTCTGGGCCTATCAGAGGGATTCAAATAACTTCATCTCAAAAGTCCCGCTAAATGGATTGTAGTCCTAGGAGTAGGAAAAGATACCACACATAAATTAAGTGAAAGGATATGGGGGAAAACCCTAATGAAACTTGTCCATGATTTGAATAATATGAGATTCAATACATGTAGAATAGAGAACATGGAATGTAGAAAAGGGATACACACCATGTCCCTCAACCCAGGTTCGTTCCCATGTAAACGACTCGTGTCATCAAACCATGACTGCGTAGAAGGAGGGTACATGTAATTTAGAGGGGTAACATGCCATGTCTCTCTATTAGAGGTCCCACTAGTGTGCACCAGTCATGTTCCAGTGCATGAAATTATCTCGTTTATCTATGTTCATGTACTAGTACATGGGGTTGCCTATGTATATGGTCCAAGATGTGCCGTGTGGTTGAGTACATGTCATGTAGGCAACACATGTACTCCACCTTGGTGACCATGTACTTCCCAAAGTACATGTTGAGTTATACAATGGGGGGATATGCACCATGTAGTCAAGGACAACACACCGTGTGTATTTGGTTTTTCCAAAAACACTTATTCTTCCTCCCGCTCATGCCTATGCCACCATCACCTTGAAATCTATCTCTAATCGCACAAAACTCATGGATATACTATAGATGAACCCTATTATAACCGTTCTATAAAATCCAAACTTTTAATCTATTTAAAAAACACATTTCGTTTGTCTCGATCATCACCCACACATCCCGCTCAAAATTAGGGGTTTCTAAACCAGTCCAATTCTTTAAACACTTCCAAAATCACACCTCTATTGTGTCGTACCATGTCTGGATCTACAATATTGAATCTTGTTACTATGAAATGTGTGAAAAATGATCGATTTATCGATGAAGTGTCAAACCATGGGCCAACGAAGACTACCCATGATGAATGGTGAATTGGGGGAGAAAATCCCAAACCAAAAGAGGGGAATGAAGCTCGATCGACGTTTGTGTCGATCTAGAACAATTTTCATTAGAATTAATAATTAATAAATCAATAATCATAAGTAATTATCTTGAAAAACCCCACAAATAAACTCATCCCACAATACGCACTATTCATGAATCAATCCGTTTTTCAATTGATTCATGCTCATCATAGAAAGAAATAATAGGGAAAAAATCCAAATAAAAAACATTCCCTACCTTGATTTGGATTGATTACTAATGGACAACAAATCTTTGTTGCATTCAATGGAGAGATCCTTTGAAACCAATGGAAACCGATCATCCATCCACAATTATTCGTCATTATCCTAAGTGATAACCCTCAATGATCTCTCTCAAATGGTTATCTAGAGGTTCTAGGGCTATATGGATAACCCAAAATTTTGGGAAAAATTGATTTTTAAGGACTAATTGGTTACTGCGTCAAAAATTTTAAATAAAATAATTTTATTCATTTTAGTGCTTGTGAAAAATTGTCTTCAAACGACCCACGATGACTAATATTAAGTCTCACATAGGGTAAAATTCACATTTTGAACTCAAAGGTTCCGTCATATATCGGTTCCAGAAACCTGTTTAGAGGTTATTCCACTTTTTTAGGAATAATACATGCACTATCTATTTAATATATTTAATATATTTCCAACATTTTTTCTAGGCACAACAGGCCTCATAATTTCATGCCTTATCAATTCCTGGTCTAAAAAATAATCCATATATTATTTAAAAATAATACATTTAAAATAAAAGACATTATGTTATCCCACCTTGGGAGTTTACATCCCTGAAAATCCAAAACAAGGGCAACTCAAATAGATGTGGGTACTGAGAAAGAATCTTAGCCTCTTGCTCCAATTTTTTCTCTTGGAGATTATCATGCTATCACCAAACATGCAATAAAGGAATTGATCCTCCACAAAGGATCCTCTCATGCTGATCCTCAATCCCTACTAGGTACTCAGCAAAGGTCGCTCCATCTTCAATTTCTATCTCACCCCAGTCGATAACTTGTGATGAGTCATGCACATAACACATTAGCTACGACCCATGGAAGAGATTATGTACCCAATCTAACTAAAGAGGTAGAGCTAAGCAGTATGGAAAGTCACCAACACTACATAGTATCTGGAAATGGAAAATGAACCTCGAAGATTGCTTTCCTCCTTGGACAAATCTCTATAATCCATATCGAGTTGAATCCTGTAAGAACACATGGTCTCCTTACTCGAACACCAAAGTACTCCATAACCAGTAAAAATTATAATTATTATGGATCTTTATAGTCTTAATCTTCCTATGTATTATCTACTCCTTATCTATTGTAGCTCATACTAATTCTTGGCCAATGAGAACTAACTCTCCTATGTTAGTCAAAAAAAGTGGAAACCTGTAGGGTCTCCCATACAAGCCCTCAAATTATTACATACTTATGGTGGAATAGTAGTTGTTGTTGTGTGAAAACACCACCATTGGTAGGAGATAATCCCCAGCACATGAAAATTCCAAAATGAAATCTCAATGGATGTCCTCTAGAACCTGAATGTTCTTCTCAATATGGCTATCAGTTTGGGGGTGAAACACTATGCTCAAGCATAACTAAGTCCCAAACTCCTCCTGTAATCCCTTCCACAACTAAGATGTAAATCATGAATCATGATCAGAAATAATCATTGATGGAACTCAATGGATTCAATCTATCTCCTGTATGTAGAGCTATCCCAATCTCTCTTCTGAACTCTATTCTCTAATATCTAGGAAGTGGGACGAGTTGGTGAGTCAGTCTACGATCACCCATATGGAATCATGTCCCCTGGATAGACATGGATAGACTGTCAAAAATTATATATATATATATATATATATCCCATATCACTTCTATTTTGGAACCTCAAGTGGTTTTTCTAAACCCACTGGAACATGGTTCTTAACCCTCACTTACTGAAAAGTAAGGCATAAAGCGACAAACTCTAAAACTCCCTTCTTTATCCCTAGATACCAAAACTGACATCGAGGGTCCTAGTACATCTTTCCCACACATGGATGTACCTCCAAATGAGGCTTAGAAAACTCTCTCAGAACCTCCTTCATCAAATTCACTGACACCATCATGTATCCTCTAAAAATAACAAAGTGGTCTACAAATTAGAAAATCCATTTGAAACATGTACTGTAGATATATGAGAAAGTAAGGTCTTGCAATTAGTATCCCCAAGATATGCCTACCTAACTCACTATAAGAGTGGATGGGTGAAGACCATCAAATGAAGGTAAGATGATCCATCTCCATCCACAAAGGATAACTACAATGAGGCCAACTACTCTGACGCCTCATTTAGTAACTGTGAACAAGATATCTTGCTAAGAGAATATAATTCCACATTCCCCTTCCCAAAAGTATAAACAATTTCAATTTCATAATCATGGATGAACTATATCCACTGCCTCTATCTCATGTTGAGATCCTTCTGAGAGAAGATATACCTAAGACTCTTTTGATCAGAGTAGATGATAAACCTCTCTTCCATCTGGTAGTGTTGCAACATCTTCAAAGCGAAGACTACTACTGCTAAACCAAAATCATGGGTTGCGTAGTTATTCACATGTGGTCTCAACTGGTGTGAACCAAAGGCAATTGCTTCATGCCTCTACATCATAACAAAACCAAGACCTGTTCCTCATGAATTAAATAACACCACATACCCGACACCCGCATCCAACAATCTTATGATGGGAGCGCTCCTTAAACTCCGACTCAACTGCTGGAAATCCTATTAGAACTTTTCTTTCCACAAGAAATGATTCCCATTTTGAGTCAAAGATATCATAGATGTTGATACTCTATATAAATAATGTATGAATATCTAATAATAACCTGTAAACCCAAGGAAGCTCTGCACCTCTGTCACATTCTTAGGTGGCTCCCATGCTAACACTACCTTGACTTTAGTGGAGTCTACTACCAATCCATCTATCGAGATAACGTGTCCTAGAAAGTGGAAAAACTAAATCTAGAACTAGCACTTCAAGTGATTTCCATAAATCTGGTGCTCCCGGAGTACATCCATAAATATCCTTAAGAGTATCGTGTTCTCCTCCTCTGTTACCGAGTACCCAAGAATATTGTCAACGAAGACTACCACGAATTATTCTAATAAAGGTTGAACAATTTGGTTTTTGAGTCCCATGAACACTACTAAAAAATTGACCATTCAAAATGGAATCACCAATTAATAATAGTGACAATAATGACACCTAAATTCCATCTTCGGTATAGCCACATCCCATACTCATAGCTGGTGATAGCCTGATCTGAGGCCAACCTTCGAGAACCATCATGCCCCGATAAACTGGTCAAAGAGGTAATTGATCCTTGATAAGGGATACTTGTTCTTTATGTTCACCTAATTAAAGTTTCGGTATTCTACACACAACCTCAAGCTCCAGTCTTCCTTTAAAAAAAACCCAGGGCTGTCAAGGGTGAAAAACAGGGTCTAACAAATCCCTTCCTTGACAATTTCTCTAACCGAACCCTTAACTCTTGAACCTCTATAGGAGCCATCAAATATGTTGGAAAATATATCAGATATACTCAGGGAGTATATCAACGAAGAAGTCTATCTCTCATTGGGGAGGTAAACTTGGAAAATATTCAAGGAATACATCCTTGTACTGCATCACTGTTGCAGGAAACTGGAAACTGGTAACATCCACCACAACAAGGGTAAGGCTAGCCAACAAATGAGTAATTAGCTACACCCTTTTATACATGAGTGCATCCTATGTTTAATGGTTTTCCTTTTCACCTACAAAAAAAATCATGGTTCCTTCACTATAGACACACCACACCCTTTTCATAAAATAGTCAGTCTGAGCATGAATTGTGGATAATCAGTCCATAAAAACAATGAAGTCATAAGTCCTCTACACTACAATAAAGATATCCCAACTGAAAATCTCACCTCCAAGAGCCAGGTCACACTATCGGAATAAGTCAATGATCATCGAGTCTTCTCCATTATAAGTCTCCAAGTGAAAGGGTCTATTCAAGGGTTTAATCAGGATCTCTAATCCTCAAACAAGATATGCGGTGAGAAAATAATGACAAGAACCTAAATTTATCAGCACATCATCTAAAGTAGTAAAGACATAGATTGTACCTCAAATCATTATTGGAGAATTGGGGTCATATGAATCAACCACCTATAGATATCCCCTCCCATGTCCTCTAGCTCCATGAGCCTAGCATGGACCACCTTAGGGTGGTGGTGGTAAAATGTCAAAACATCGACAACGTCCTGTTATTCTCCCAAATCCTCTACCACATTCCCTACACTAGGGTACTACCTTATCCTATAATTTTCTCTATCTTGGTGGCCCATCTACGGTTTCTCTATCAGTTGTATGATAGTTCAGACAATTTTAGGAGAGATTCCCCCTACTGTCACATGAGTAGCACCATCTCTCTCTTGGATGAATGGACCCACACTATGATCCCTGAAATTCAGATCCTATATCCTGATACCTCCTCCTAAAATGTCTCCCACATCAAGGTCTCTGAGACTAAAGTCATCTACCTACTTTTGAGGCCATTTCTCTTTCTTTCCCACTTTTGACAACCACAAGATGTATCTACCTACCCAAGAAACCATCAATCACTAAAGCTCATTTTATAACCCAAACATAATTAGGAATGCACATAGGGATAATTATGGATTAGATATAACTATGAAGACCTCCCTAGAAGTTCCATTCCCTGAATAACTGATCTTAAACCATATCCATTGAGTACTAAGAAATGTTAGTAAACCTTGATGAATACTCATCTACTGTCATGCTACATTGTTGGAGCTGAAGAAGATTCTGGATATATAAAACAAAAATATTAGATAGTGAGAAATCCTCCCTAAAAAGTCACTTGAACTCTATCCATGTTTCCTCATTGTAAGACAAGGTAACTAAACCCCACAATCTCTTTACTGAGCTAAGAAGAAGGCCCACTGCCAGGACCACCATCTGATCTGCTAGTGTTATGACTAGATAGAAAAATAGGGTCACCACCTCAAGCCACTCCTCAACTACCTATGGGTCTGGCCTACCGCAAAACCTGGGGGGTATCTTCCATTGAAACTTGTGAAGAGTGATCATCCAGTGCACCTCATTTTCCGGTACTACGGGTACTAGGTGATTATCTATAGGTGGTATGGATGGTGCACCACCTAGAGGTAACATCTCTGCAACTAGTCCATGTATCAATGCCTCGTTAGTGAGGGGATCATCCTCATGATCATCATACTAAATCCTATATGGTATACATCATTAAGGCATCCTAAAACAAACAATATGTATGACATTCAATGAGTATATCCGGAGAGCTGAATCAAGAAGTACATGGAACCACAACCCATTATTGTATGATTCATGTGCCATTTACCCGGTACAACCTGTGTTCTCATGCACCGAGTCACAAAATAGGTGATCAGAGTCTTGGTGTATGGATATGATGCAGGCCTCACCAACATTGGAGTCAAAATATTGAAAGCCAAACTCAAAACAATTAACACCGTTTCCTTAAACCAATCTCACAAACTACCAGTCCTAAGGTAGAAATGACCACCTATGATACCACTATATCATGAACCATACAAGTGGGGCATGTACTGCGACTCCCCATGATAGCCACTAATAGCCCAGAGGTTGGGGACTAGCACTGAGTAGGCATATCCCCAATATGGGAGGAATTTCTTAAGTACCTGCACACACACACACACAAACATCTCTAAGACCACAAAATAATGAAATGTAAAAACAACTGAACAACCAATACATGAATACATATATATCCCACATATAGAGTATGAAAGAAAATAATGAAAGTAAAAGGGACAAATATAATCCCACCTGTAAAACCTCCGTTTTGAGGTATGTGGCCTTTGTTTATGCATTTTTATGTGTTTAAAGTGCATGGGATGAGTTGGGAGAGTTTGGAATGGTTTTGGATGAGTTTGGAGGCTTTTAAAGGGGTGCATAGTTTGAGCAAGGTTAGTGGGAACCGTGCGGCTTCCCCAGGAAACCATGCGTACCCTTGTTCTCGAGACAGTAGGCCTCGCACGACCTACACATGGTTTTCCAAACCGTGTGAGGAAACCGTGTAGACCCTGGCTCTCGAGGCAGTGGTGGGCGCAAGGTTAGCGCACGGTTTTCCAAACCGTGCGGGCTAACCGTGCGACCACTTAAAGTTAGGGTTATAAATTCCAGGCTTACTCAGGATTGCCTCATTTCACTCTAATATTCCCCCCACTCTAGCCTCACTTGGGATTTTGAGTTCTCAGGGGTTAAGGGTGCTCTCCCACTCATTTTGGAAGGGTTTTGAAGAGGATTCAATGTGGTTTGAAGGTGATTGCTTCTGGGTAAGTCTCTTATCTTGCTTCTCTTATGTTTTCCTCTATATCTACATCCCTCTCTTTCTTGGTTTTCTAGATCTAAACTTGTTGTGTGTAGATCTAGGGTTGGGTTTGAATTGGATGTTAATTTTAAGTCTTGTGGATGTTAGGGAAATGGATCTAGAGAGGTTTCAGTGGTGCATTTTCTGGATTTGAGGCGCAGTGGCTTGTGGGTCGATTTCTCGGGAACCCTAAAGGTAGGTGGCTTCTCTCTTGACTCCACTTGGTTCGAACTAGTGGTTCTTTGTTAAAATTAATTTTTGTGATGAAAATTAATTGTGAATTGTTATGGGAAATTGGTTCTAAATCCCTTGGGTGATGTTTTGGGGATTTTCGTGAAAAAGAGGGTTTTATGGTGAAATGCTATTATTGTGAATTTTAAAATGGAGATTTTAAAATGGGATGCTATAGATTATTTTTGAAAATGATTGATGGAAATGGCATTCAATAAAATGGTTGTTTTATTGAAATGTGGTTTGGCATGGAAAATGATTTTCAATAAATGGGTGATTTATTGAAGGGGATTGATATGCAATGGAAATTGGTTGATTGCATGACGTTATGACCTTGGTGGGTTGTGTACTTGGTTTGGATTTTTTTTAATGTTGTGTGGAAGTGGCAAGAAGTACCACTATAAAAAGGGATGGACAGTGGACAGAAGTGCCACCATCTAAGGATAACTGGACGAGAAGAGCCACTAATTGCAAATGGGTGAATGGTTTGGATGGAAGTTCCACCGTTTGGTTGTTATGATTGTTTATTGTGCATGGATTTACAAGTTTGAAATTGTGGTTCTAGTGGGTAAATGATGAAATGGATTTTGGTATATTTTTTGGGCTTTCCCTTGGTTGCTTGGGTTGGGTGTGATGGCTTGTTAAGAGCATGGTTGGCTTATGGAAATGGTAGCACTTGTGATTATTTTATATAAACTATTTTATATAAATGTGCTAATGGTTTTATCCTAGTGGCATGTGTAGGTAATCCATTTGGGAAAATCCTATTGAGTTTTAGTACTCACCCCCTGCTTTGGCACTGTGGTGTCTTTGCAGATGTTGTGTACCGTGACATGGGAAAAGGTAAGGCATAAACCTCCTTTATTGGTGCATTGTGATGTCTTTGTGGAGCTTGGAGCTTGGAGCTTTGTGTGGAGCTTTGTTGGTGTCATGGATCGTGGTGTCTTCTTGTTGGGTCTTCCGTATAGTAATCTGATGTTGTTTTGGGTTTTGTTGACTTGTGAGATCGTTATGGTTTATCTGGTTGTCTTTGGTAATGTATGAGGTTAGTTGTTTTGTTGACATGCATTATATAGTTGTGGATTGTTTGGTTGGTTTTTTCTTAAGGGCGAATTGTTCCCCAATTTGTGTTCGGAGCCCTCAACATTTATTTCCAGCCTTTGGCGCATTGGGAACGTCGCTTAAGGCCAAGTAACCCCCACCGCCTCCTCAGGCCAATGAGGTAGGGGTGAGATGTTACAAGTGGTATTTGTTTGTTCGGTCCTTTGGAGTCGATTCTCGGATTTGGTGTTGACATTTGTTATAGTATTCTCTTTGAGTCGGGATGGTAGAAAGGCGTAGGAATGTCGGAACTTGGAATGTATAGCATAAAAGGACGTAGCTAACCCTTTTATACTGAAATTCAAGTTACCAGGGAGTTGGGTACATAAGTTTTTTGGGGACACTTATAGGCATTGGATATCTCATTGTAGTGGGTGTAGCCAATGAGATGAGCATGGCATGCATGGTAGAAATGACTTCCCTCTAGGATGAATATTTCATTGGGGTATACAGATTTATGATGTGATATGAATATGTGGAATTGTAATATTAATAAATTGGTATTTTGAAAATGGTTTGGTTTTCAAAATGGTGAAACATGGAACATGTGGAAAAATGAGAACTAGTGGAAAGCCTTGTTATGATAGTATTGTGTAATGTGATTTGAAATGGGATTTCGTGATGTTTACAGAAGTGAGACTCATGGTTTTTTGTTTTCTGTTGATAGAAATGGAACTAGGTAGGCGTCGTAGAGACTAAACGGAGGAGGCTGCTGAGAAAGTGGTTTCACCTGAGCCTCAGGTGAACCAGCAGCTAGTGAAAAGTATAGTGCAAGCTTTCGAAGCTGTGGGAAGTGGAAATAAAGTAGATGAAACAAGGAATATAGATCATGAAGTTCAGTTTCAAAGGCAGAATCCACCCATCTTTAGGGGTGATTTAGAGCCGGAAAGGGCAGAAACATGGTTGAATAGAATGAAAAAGATCTTTGAGTTCTTGGGAACACTGATAGAGCTGAAAGTGAAGTTGGCAACGTATATGTTGGAAGATATTTCCCTTCAGTGGTGGGAGTTGGTAGTCCAATAGGGGACGGACCAGGGTATGATGTGGGAAGGCTTTGAGGAATTGTTTAACAAACAATTCTACCCATATATGTTCAGAATTCAGCGTATGAATGATTTATTCAGTTTGAAGCAAGATCTTATGTCTGTGACGGAGTATGTAGTTATGTTTTTGAACTTAGTGAGGTTTTCGCCTGAGGTGGATGGTAGCACGTCGTTAAAGGAAAGGATATTTGAAGCAGGGTTAAGGCAATAAATCTGTTCAAAGATAGCGGTGTTGTGTATAGATGATTACACAAAGATAGTGAATAGAACCTCGGTGGCTGAGCAGGATCTGTTGGGAGCTCTGGGTGGGGGAAGAATGGTGGTACCCATGGGGAATACTGGGAACTCTAATTCTGGGTTCAAGTGAAGGAGTGACACTAATTCCCAGGGCGGGAATGTGGCATATGATCTGACGGCAGGATCGGTAAATCTTCCTCTGAATCCCTAGTGCAAGACGAGATAATTTCAGTGTGGTTCGATGATCCACATCAAGTAGGATTGTATGACACAACCTCGATAATGTCATAATTGTAAGCATATGGGGCATCTGCAACGTTATTGTCAGAATTCTCTAAGGTCAGGTGCGCGTGATACTCCTCAGGGATCGCAAATGTCGTCTGCTTCGATGGGACAGGGGCAGCAGTATACCCCTCGGTAGTAGATTAAAGTGGGTCATGGTGATTCTCGAAATACCAAGACACCTCAGCAAAGCAATAAATAGAAGAGTGTGGAAAGAAAGCATGTGTTCGGAGCTGAACAGGTTGTAGTGGATGATCAGTTGGGACCATCCACGGTGCGAGGTACTATTCTTTTAAATTATACCTTGATACAAGTTTTTTTTGATACGAGTGATTCACACTCTTTTATTGCTGCACGTGTGGTTGATTTTCTGGGTTTAAGGGTTGAAATTATGCCCTCAGCTTTGAAACTTGAAACTCCTCTAGGTCGAAGAGAATGTCGAGCCTTCTTGTATAGAGAATGTTGTATCATTGTGGGAAAGGTTGAGATAGTGTGTAATTTCTCAATGCTTGAGATGGATGGGTATAATGTAATCCTGGGAATGGATTGGCTGGTGGCATTTAAGGCCCACATCGATTGTGATGTGCGGACAATGGCTTTTACGACACACGATGGTGTTAGACATCTCTTTATAGGAGAGAGGCATTAAAGACAGGGTGCAACGGGTTTGTTGGCACCAGTAGTGGGTATGTTATCATATCAGTTGCAGCATTGTCATTGAAATCGTTAAACGGTGTTGGGAAGAGTGTTCCTCCGGCAGTGGTGGATCAATTCATGGATATTTTTCTTAATGAATTCTCTGGGTTACCTCCGGTAAGAGAAGTGGAGTTTATGATTGATCTCCTTCTAGGGACCAGTCCTATCTCACTTCCGTCTTATCGGATGGCACTAGAAGAATTGTGGGAATTGAAAGTCTAGTTAGAAGAGATAGAAAACAAAGGGTTTATCCGGCCTAGCACGTCTCCGTGGGCAGCACTGGTGTTGTTTGTGAAAAAGGCCGATTGAACTTTGAGGCTATGTGTTGATTATTGTAGACTCAACCAAGTTACGATAAAGAATAGATATCCACTTCCATGAATTGATGATTTGTTCGACCAGTTGAGGGGAGCCCAGTTGTTCTCCAAGATCGACCTGAGGTCCGGATATCATCAATTACGAGTGAGGAAGGAGGATATTCCTAAAAAAATTTTCAGAAGTCGATATGGCCATTATGAATATGTGGTTATGCCCTTTGGTCTAACGAATGTTCCAATAGTGTTTATGGCATTGATGAATCAGATATTTCAAAGATATCTGGATTTATTTGTGGTGGTGTTTGTGGATGATATTCTGGTGTATTCAAAGACAAGGGTGGAGCATGAGAAGCACTTGGCGATAGTGCTGAGGATCTTGAGGGATCATTGGTTGTATGCCAAATTGTCAAAGTGTGAATTTTGGATACAGGAAGTCCGTTTTCTTGGCCAGGTAATTTCTGAAAGGGGTGTTTCAGTGGATCCAGAAAAGATAGAGGCTATTATATCATGGAAACCGCCAAATAATGTGTTTGAGATACAGAGTTTTCTTGGTCTAGCTGGGTATTATCGCTGTTTTGTTCGTGATTTTTCACATTTGGCTTCGCCAATGACATATTCGACAAGAAATAATGTTCCATTCCAGTGGAATGAACAGTGCCAACAATGTTTTGAAGAGTTAAAGGGTCATCTTACATCAGCACCAATCTTGGTTTTTCCAGAACCAAGAAAAGGGTACGTGGTGTATTGCAATGCATTAGGATTAGGGTTGGGGTCCATTCTCATGCAAGGGAATCATGTGGTTGCGTATGTATCACGGAAGTTGAGAGTGCATGAGAATAACTACCCAACTCATGATTTGGAGTTGGCAGCAGTGGTCCATGCTTTGAAAGTATGGCGTCATTATCTCTTCGGTGAGAAATTCACGGTATATACAGATCACAAGAGCTTGAAACATATTTTCTCACAAAGGGATTTGAACTTGAGGCAAAAGAGATGGATGGAATATCTCCAGATGTTTGATTTTGACTTGATGTACACACCGGGTAAGGTAAATTCGGTGGAAGATGCCTTAAGTAGAAAATCATATGATCAAATGGTGAAACATGCATCAGACCAGTGGAAGTTGATGTCAGTTATAGCCGATATGTGGTTGGAATGTGAGGACCAGGGCGATAGAGCGATCTTCTTTCCAGTTTTGTAGATTCCTGACTTGGTTGGCCTGGTTAGAGAGGCCTAGATATCTGATTCTGAGTGTGTGACCATGGGGTCGAGACTCAATGGTGGGGAGACCATTGAGGTTTGGAAACTGAATGCAGATTTAGTTTTGTGTTTTTGGAATTGGATGGTTGTACCAGTTTCGTGTCAGGAGGATCTTCTCAAGGCGCATCATTATTCCACGTGGGTTGTTCATCCTGGAATTCAGAAAATGTATAAATCATTGAAAGTGCAGTTCTGGTGGGCGAGTATGAAAAGAAGTGTGGATGAGTTTGTTTTGAGATGCTTGACTTGTCAGCAGGTCAAGGCAGAGCATCAGAGGCCAGCAGGAATGTTGCAGTCTTTACCAATCCCTGTTTGGAAGTGGGAGAAGATAGTGATGGATTTTGTCACAGGTCTCCCAAGAAAGGTCAGAAAGAACGATGCCATTTGTGTGATAGTGGATTGGATAACGAAGTCGGCCCATTTCATCCCGATTCGTGAATCTCATACAGTGGAGGATCAGTCCAAAATCTATATTCGGGTGGTGGTAAATAGGCATGATGTTCCAGTTTTGATTGTATCCGATAGAGATCCAAGGTTTACATATCATTTCTGGAAATCCTTGCAGCAATCCCTTGGGACACAGTTGACTATGAGTACGGCGTATCACCCTCAAACAGATGGTCAATCCAATAGGATGATACAAAATCTGGAGGATATGTTGTGGGCTTGTGTCATGGATTTTGGTGGCTCGTGGGAGGAGCACTTGTCATTGGTTGAGTTCTTATACAATAATAGTTATGAGGCATCCATACAGATGGCTCTGTTTGAAGTATTTTATGGGCGGCCATGTTGTTCTCCACTATGTTGGGTGGAAACGGGTGAGTCCTCGATGGTTGGACCGAGCCTTGTACAAGAGACTACGGAGAAGATCAAGTTAATCAGGAAGAGAATGGAGATGTCACAGAGTCGTCAGAAATCTTATGCAGATCATCGTTGATGGCCGTTTTCATTCGAGGTGAGTGATCATGTGTTCTTGAGGATCTCTCCTAGGTTGGTACATCATCAGTTTGGGAACCAGGGAAAGTTATCTCCAAGGTATATTGGACCTTTTGAGGTTTTTGAGTGGGTTGGTGGGGTGGCTTATCGTTTGGCTTTGTCACCATGGTTTAGTGCAGTGCACAATGTGTTTCATGTCTCGTAGATGAAAAAGTATCACCCGGATCGTGACCATATGATTCGATGGGATCATGTTGAGCTAGAACCAGATGCTTCATTGGTGCACGTGCCAGTGCAGGTTGTGGATAGGCAAGAGAAAGTCTTGCATGGTAAAATCATTGGTTTAGTTTGGGTTTTGTGGAAACATGGTCAGATTCAAGAGGAGACTTGGGAGAGGGAGAAAGAGATGGTCGAGCAGTGGCCCAACATCTTTCGGCAAAGGGCGGGTTCACTACTTTCTGAGGACGGAAAGCCCAATGGTGGGGAGAATTTAGCACCCCTTATTTTAGGTATGTGGCCTTTGTTTATGCATTTTTATGTGTTTAAAGTGTATGGGATGAGTTGGGAATAAGTTGGGAGAGTTTGGAATGGTTTTGGATGAGTTTGGAGGCTTTTAAATGGGTGTACAGTTTGAGCACGATTAGTGGGAACTGTGCGGATTCCCCAAGAAACAGTGCAGATCCTTGTTCTCGAGACAGTAGGCCTCTCATGGCCTATGAACGTTTTTCCAAACTGTACGAGGATACCATGCGGACCCTGGCTCTCGAGGCAGTGGCGTGTGCACGGTTAGCGCACAGTTTTCCAAACCGTGCGGGCTAACCGTGCGACCACTTAAAGTTTGGGTTATAAGTTCCGGGCTCACTCAGGATTGCCTCATTTCACTCCAATATTCCTCCCACTAGATCCTCACTCAGTATTTTTGTTTCTCAGGGGTTAAGGGTGCTCTCCCACTCGTTTTGAAAGGGTTTTGAAGAGGATTCAAGGTGGTTTGAAGGTGATTGCTTTCGGGTAAGTCTTTCCTCTTTCTTATCTTGTGTTTTCCTCTAGATCTACATCCCTCTCTTTCTTGGTTTTCTAGATCTACACTTTTTGTGTGTAGATCTAGGGTTGGGTTTGCCTTGGATGTTAATTTTAATGCTTGTGGATGTTAGGGAAAGGGATCTAGAGAAGTTTCAGTGGTACATTCGCTAGATATGAGGCGTGGTGGCTTGTGGGTCGATTTCTCAGGAACCCTAAAGGTAGGTGGCTTCTCTCTCGACTCCACTTGGTTAGAACTAGTGGTTCTTTGTTACAATTAATTATTGTGTTGAAAATTAATTGTGAATTGTTTTTCGAAATTGGTTGAAAATCCCTTGGGTGATGTTTTGGGGATTTTCAGAAAAAAGAGGGTTTTATGGTGAAATGCTATTGTTTTGAATTTTAAAATGGATATTTTAAAATGGGATGCTATGGATTATTTGTGAAAATTATTGATGGAAATGGAATTCAATAAATTTTTTTTTTATTGAAATTTGGTTTGCATGGAAAATAATTTTCAATAAATGGGTGATTTATTGAAGGGGATTGATATGCAATAGAAATTGGTTGATTGCATGACGTTATGACCTTGGTGGGCTGTGTACTTGGTTTGTCTTGTTTTTAATGTTGTGTGGAAGTGGTGAGAAGTACCACTATAAAAATTTATGGATAGTGGACGGAAGGGCCACCACTTAAGGATAAGTGGATGGGAAGAGACACTAATTGTAAATGGGTGAACGGGTTGGACGGAAGTTCCACCATTTGGTTGTTATGATTGTTTATTGTGCATGGATTTTCAAGTTGGAAATTGTGGTGCTAGTTGGTAAATGATGAAATGGATTTTGGAATGTTTGTTTGGATTTCCCTTGGTTTGGTTGGGTGTGATGGATTGGTAAGAGCATGGTTGGATTATGGAAATGGTATCACATGTGATTATTTTATATAAACTATTTTATATAAATGTGCTAACGGTTTTATCCTACTGGCGTGTGTAGGGAAGTCATTTGGGGAAATCCTACTGAGTTTTAGTACTCACCCCCTACTTTGGCACCGTGGTGTCTTTGCAGATGTTGTGTACCGTGGCGTGGGAAAAGGTAAGGAATCAACCTACTTTAGTGGTGCATTGTGATGTATTGGTGGATCTTGGAGCTTGGAGCATGGTGTGGAGATATGGTGGTGTCATGGCTTGTGGTGTCTTCTTGTTGGGTCTTTCTCATAGTACTCTGATGTTGTTTTGGGTTGTATTGACTTGTGAGATTGTTATGGTTTATATGGTTGTCTGTGGTAATGTATGAGGTTAGTTGTTTTGTTGACATGCATCATATAGTTGTGGATTGTTTGGTTGGTTTTGTCTTAAGGGAAAATGGTTCCCCAATTTGTGCTCGGAGCCCTCAGCATTTATTGCCAGCCTATGGCGCCTTGGGAACGCCACTTAAGGCCAAGTGACCCTCACCACCTCCTCAAGCCAATGAGGTAGGGGCGAGATGTTACCCCACCACAAAGATTTTGTAACACAAGTGCAACCTGAAAGTAAAGTTACTGAGACTACTATATGAAATCTATAGGAACACACCTCGGTCTATCTCATCTCAATAAGAACCATCTGGTCTTCGTCCACCAAATACTCTATAAAAGGTTTGTCTTCTGCATAAGACACGACATGTGCGAGCAATGCCTGTGCATAGGTGAGTATAACAATACTCAGTAGTACACCTTGAAACCAAAAAGGAATAAAACAAAGGAAATATAGTCATCTATACATAGGTATATTTCTACAACACACATAACAACAATATCAAGATATACTCAACAAAAACACACAATATAAAGGTATCCCACAACTATAGTATATCAACTATATGATTCTAGATAAAAATATCCATGAAACACTTTTCCTAGATAACACACTCTTGAGTTCGATATAACTAATGACATCCATATTAGAGGCAGTGCTTGTTAAGTCTGGTCATGAGAGAGAATACATACTGAAAGATATAAAGAGAATATGATACATAGACGAGGATCATAGCCAAGGCCTTGGGGTTATACCAAAAAATAAATCTAGATTAACCCACTAAGTGAAGGATCGATTCCAGTGTAGTGTTAGTCATGATGATACCAAGAAATCCACCTAGGGTATAAAGATTAATATAGGTTCTCACTCCAGGACTCTCAGAGGGATTCAAATGACTCTATATAAGAAATATTGATGAATGTATTGTAGTCCTAGGAGTAGGAAACGATACCATTTCTAACTTTAGGAAAAGGATATGGGGACCAAACCTTAACGAAACTTTTCCAAGATATGGAGTAAAAAAGATCTAATCCATGTATAAGAGAGTACACGACATGTAGAAAAGGGATACACACCATGTCCCCTGACCTGGAGTCCTTCCCATGTAAATAGATAGTGTGGTCAAATAGTGTCCCTGAAGAAGGAGTGTACATGGAGTGTAGAGGGTTCACTCACCATTTTTCTATATATGGGGTCCCTCCTAGGTACTCCAACCATGTTCTAGTACATGATATCATCCCATGTATCAGTGCCTATGTACTAGTACATGGGGTATCCCGTATACATGGTTCGAGATGTTCTATGTGGGGAAGTAAATGTTGTGTAGAAAACCCATTTACTCCACCATATGTCTATATACCTCCCAAAGTACACACCAAGTCATACGAAGGGGGGATATATGTTTTTTAGTTAATGAATACATGCCATGTGTATCAGGTTTTTCAAGAAACCCTTCTTCTTCCTCTCGCTCATGCCCGTGCCACCATCACCTTGAAATTAGGTACCAATAATAATGAAACTCATATATATACTTATGGAAAACCTTTATTTGACTATTCCCTAGAATCTAGGCTTTGAATCTTTTGGTAAAATAAATTATGTTTATCTCAATCATCACCCACATGCCCCGCTCAAAATTGGTGTTTTTTAAACTGGTCTGATTCGTTCACCGCTGCCGCCTTCGATCTTTAATTATGTCGTACTGAGTCTAGATCTACAACCTCATATTTTTGTGACATGAAACATATGAAAAATGATAGATTCATTGGTGAAGCATAAAACCATGGGCCAAAAGAAGAACGCCCATAATAAATGGTGAATTGGGGGAGAAAAGCACAAACCAAAAGTGAGGAATGAACCTTGATCGATGTTTGCATCGATCTCAGTCTATTTTTATTAGAATGAAAAATGAATTTATCAATAATCCTAATTAATTATATCGATAAAACCTTGTAAATAAACTCATACCACAGTATACACAATCTATGAATCAATCCAATCAAGGACTGATTCACATTCATCATAGAAATAAAGAATGAGGAAGAAATAAAAATAAAAAAAGGCCCTATCTTGATCTGTATCAATCATTGATTAATAAAGAGTCCTTGTTTCATTGGTTGGTGATATCCTTAAAAACATATGTCCTTTGTTCATCAATCCATGATCCTTTATTATTCACCTCAGAGAGAATCCTAAAATATTTCTCTCCAACGGTTCTCTAGAGGTTCTAGGGTTATGCAAATAACCCTATAATTCTGACATAATAGAATTTTTAAGGACTAACCATTCCATATGTTAAACATTTGAATTAAAATAATTTATTCAATTGTTTTATTTATTTCCATATTAGTGACATATTTTCTACAAACGAAACACATCGACTAATATTCAGTCACTCCTAGGGTAAAAATCATGTTCTGAGCTCAATAGTGCCCTAGGATTTCTAGTTTGGGAACCCATTTAGATGTTATTCCATTTTCAAAAAAACTTTTATTGTTTTCTATTTAATATGTTTAATATATTTCTATCATTTATTCCTAGAACACCAGGCCTAATAATTACACTTCGTCTCAATGTCTGGTCTCAAAAATAATCCAAATAATATTTGAAAATAATGAACGGAAAATCCAAGACATTACACTTGAAGTGGAATATGGATAATTTCCACTAGAATGTCATGGAATCTAGAAATTCCTTGTTAAATGGTGAGGGTTTTTTAGACTTGATAAAATAGTGGGAGATTTAGTAAACATAATTTTATTATTTCTTAGATAATTTTTAGTGAATAAAATTACTAATAATATTCTATTTTATAATTATAGAAAATAAAAGTTCTTCATCCACACTATCCCTATGATCTATATTGGATAAAGACTATGTCCTCATTGGTAGTAACTACCAGGAGTGGTTTAGATGTCTTAATGTTGTGTTGTACCATGAATGAAAATCTTATGTTCTAGAATCCTTAATTCCTAATCTTATTACCAAGGAGTAAAGTGATAAATATTTCATTATTTATGAAAAAATTTTGATTGATGTAGTCACCTTTGAATGTATTATTCTATTATCTATGTATAATGAGCTCATAAAGTCTGAAAAAAACATGGAATCATATAGTATGCTTGAATATCATTATGTCCTATATCAGGAGAGAGATATAAATGAGTGGTTTTATATTTCCTAAGATATTTTTCAGAGTAATCTTGGAGAGTGTTCACCAAATAGGCCTCACATAGTTAATCTCATTAATACATTGAGCGCCTATTAATTCTAGGTTTTAAACTCCATGAAGAACTAAAAATTGATCTCTGTCTTGCATCACTCTCCTAAAGATTCTGAAGATTTTTTTTAAAAAATTTAATATGAAAAACATTGAGAATTATCTCATATATCTTCTTCTTATTCTTCTCCAAGTATATAATGAGACAAAGTGTAAAATAGCTTCCACCCTTATGGTGAATAAACATTAAATCCAGGTGGAGATCCCCATGTCCATGGCTTCTTTAAAATTACCTTCTAAGAGGATGAAGATCAAGGGGAAAAAATGGAAAAGTATTTTATCTAGTTTTAATGTGGTAAGAAGATACACTAGAAGAAAAAAATACACCCATTAAAAGAAGAAATGGGAATTTTTAGATGCATTTGTTATCAAGGGAAATATTTCTTTTTCTAAAAATTTGGTTATTGATATATCTTCTGGTTCCCACATATGTATTCAAATATAGGAAACATGTATAATAAAAGAGATTAACTGAAGGAAGGTATAACTATGAGTAACTAACATGGATAAACTTGATGTTATATCCATCAATGACTAAAACCTCATGTTTCCAACTAGAATGATCATGGATTTAATTTTTTTTATTATTTTCCATCCTTTACCAAAAATATTATTTATGTATCCAGGCTTAATACGAATGGATTTTTTTTTTAAATTTTAGAATTTTTGTTGATTATTTTATAAGGATAACATTTTTTATGGTAATAGAAATTTAAATACTAGTATTTTTGTGCGGGATTATAGAAACCATGTAATGGAAATCTATAACAATATTACTTCACATGAACCATACCACACCCAAATTTTGTATCACCATCTAGGTCATGTGAATGAAAATCATTTGAATCAATTAAAAAAAAGTTGGATATATATATTCTTTTAAACAAAAAGCACATGGTGTATGTCATGCATGTTTACATATAAACATTACCAAATATCTATTTAGTAGAAGTGTTTAAAGGGAAAAAGCGATTCTTGAATTAGTTTATACTGATATCTATAGACCATTTACTATTTAAGAAAGGGGTGGGTAATCATACTTAATAACATTTACTGATGATATTATTAGAAATGTCTATGTACACTTAATGAGGTATAAGTCAAATTCTTTTGAGAAATTCAATGAATACAAAAATGAATTTGGGAATCATCATGGTAAGAATATTAAGAAACTAAACCAAGACTATGGTGGAGAATATATTAATCAAGAATTCATTGATAATTTATGGGAGTTTATGATTCTACAAAAAATTAATCCTTCTTACATACCTTAGTGTAATGGTGTAAGAGAAAGTAGTAACCACACCTTATTGGATATGGTGAGATATATAATGAGTCAGGAGAGTCTTCCATTATCCTTTTAGGGATAAACATTAAAAATTTTAGTGAAAATATTAAACCAAGTTCCAAATAAATTGGAATGTGGTATCACATACCAATTTTGGATTGGGAATAAAACCATTTTTCATACTTATAAGTATGGGGTTTAGAATATATTTTAAGGCCTCTTTAGGTAATAAAAATGAACCCAAGGTATGAAGCGTTCCTTTATAAGATACCCCATAGAAACAGGGGGATATTGACTATATGATCCCTCATAAAAAAATATAATTGTGGAAATAAAAACCATATTTCTTAAAAGGGAGAAAATATCTAAAAAAGATAGTGGGAGAAAGATATACTTTTGTAAAGTTGGGGAACAATGCATACAAGACTTATCACAAGAACATATTCCACAAAGCCACATCTTGGAAGAATAAGTTATAGATATAAAAGTACTACGTTGGATTACAAATGAGGTAAGATAACTAGTAGGGTATGATTTTTTAGTCACTATCGTTAGTGCCTCATTATTGTTGATAATAATGATCATATAATTTACAAGGAAGTAGTAAGTGTCAAATATATTGGCTATTGGAAAGAATCCTTGAATTCTCAAAAAAATTCATACACTAAAAAAAGTATGGTTTTTATAGATCCTTTAGTGGATGTAATCTCATTGGTTATAAATGAGTATTCAAGAAGAAACTGGACATGGATGGACAATTTATTTTCTATAATGCATAACTGTTTATAAAAGGGTCTAAATAATGTCTTTAAATATATTATGATGAATCCTTTTGACCAGTTTCAATTCTAAAATCTACCAGACTTATACTTTCCATTGGGGCCTTCCATGACTTTGAAATTTAGAAAATGGATGTCAAAATAGCGTTCCTTGATATGAACCTTAAGGAATATTCCTATATGACATAATCTGAATGGTTTTTGACTCTAAAGGATTCCAACAAGATATGAAAATTGAAAAAACGCATTTAGGTATTAAAATAATAATATAGATCATAGAACATTCAATTTGATGAGGCCATAAAAAAATTTGGTTTAATCAAGATTGAATATTACCCTTTTTTTATAAATATTTTAGTGGGAGTATGATTGTTTTCATTATAATACATGTTAACGACATATTAGTCATTGAAAAAAATACTAGTATTATAGTCTGTTAAGGCATGGTTGAATAACCAGGAGACTCCATAGCCTATGTCAAGGTACAAATATAAAAAAGATACCAAAGAGGTTTAGTATGGAATAATCCAAGAGAGGATTTTTTCCATTATAACAATGAATTAATCTTTCCAAGAAAATGTGTCCCAATACACACGAGGAAAGATAAATAATTTCAAGGATTCCATACAAATCTATGATTAGACTAGTCAGGTATTCTATGATATATACTTGGAAAGATGTCACTTATGCCTTAAGAATGGTAGGTAGATATAAAGACGACCAAGGTGACCACTATTGGATGGAAGTTAAGAATATCCTTAAGTATCTAAGGCATACTTAATAAATGTTCCTGGTCTATGAAGGATATGAGGAACTAGTCATTAGAGGACATGAAGATGCTAGTTTCCAAACTAATCATGACAATGTGAAATCACAAATGGGATACATCTTAACATTTAATGGAGGTGTTTTGATCTAATAGAGCTCAATAAAAACATGGTCACACATTCTACTAAAGGTTCTAAGTATATTTTAGCTTATAAGTATGTTAAATAATTATTTTGAATGTGAAACTTCAACCATGATTTTGATATTATATCTAGCAGTAAAGATCCTATCACACTCTATTATGGTTATACTATAGTGGTGAAACTTTCCAAGGATCTAAGGTCACATAATTGGATAGATCATATAATTTATAAGTATCATATCCTGAGGGATTTTTCTCAAATATGTGAGTTTGTAGTGATCATTATTTCCATGGAATATAATATTGTAAACCCCTTGAATAAAGCATTGAATCCATAGAAACATGATTATCATGTGAGGCCAAGTGGATGAAAGTCGTAGGTAGTTGGATCTAGTCCATGTGGTATTTTATTGGAGTTGATGTCCTAGAACCAATTGATTATACATTTATTACTTGTGTATTTTTTGAATTTAATATCAATAAAATATATTATTACATATTTTTCATTGTTCTAAATGACTTTAATGTAATAATGTCTCTTGCTATCGGCCACATTGATAAGGTCATACCAGTTCCCCAATATGATGATAACCTTGAAGTTCCATGATGACATTATTAAATATATCTATATGGTTTTATAAAATATTATGATATGACACATATAATTTATGTTATAAGGTGTGATTACTCATAAGCATATGAAGCCTCTTCTCTTGAAGTTTTCACTTGGTAATCTATAAGAGAGGAGACTAAGAGAACTGACCCACCAGTAGAGATTAGGCATGTTTTGGTATCATCAGATATCTCTATCAAAAATAAAGTGTAATGGTCCTTGGACTTTACGATTATCATTGATTCATGCATTGACTTAAGCACTTAGATTTACAGACCAAAACTGGCACAACATATGTTCGAGGGATATTGGTTACATTGGGTGCATAAAGAAGGACATGCTATAAATGGATAAGTCAAAGAAGAATTTGTCCCTTACATCATTATAGAATCTTATATCTCATCCCTTTTATTAAAATATAACCACTACATTAAATTCCATGGCCATGGTGTAATGACATGTTTATTTCTAATAGTAAAAGAAAGACATATCGAGAAGATAGGTTGATGAAAAAGATGTGAAACCTACATGTAAAGATATTGATTTAAATAGAATATATTACATTGTTATAATTCATATGTTGTCATCTTCATTAAAAAATTAAGTTGTCTCTTTTGGGTTCATTGACCCGTTGTTAGATAAAAATATTGAACTATAGGAAATCCCTCCTATTTTAAATGATAAATAATCCTAGAGGGTTAAAAACTAAGTGTTTCCATTGATCTCAATTTTTTTTGAATTTAATTAATGGAATAAATAATATTTTCAAGATTGAGGAATAATTTTAATCATGTTTTATCAATCGAAAATATTTATTAATGAATGAAATATTTAATGAAAAATTTATTCAGGTATTCAATAATTACCTAGGTGTTTGAATGGACCAATACCACTTATGGTGATAAATATTAATTTACAAGTTGGTAAAATAATTATTATTATTTCAAAATTCAGGGTGCATGCCATAAAATAATAATAATATATTATTTTATAACGGGGTTAATTAAATATTATTATATTATTTAAGATTCGGGACATAATTATATAATATTTTAACATAAACCTATCTCTATAAATAAAGGGTTATGTATATTGTGTATGGTTAATTGAAAATTTAAAATAGGGAATCATAGCACACCAACAAATTCTCTCTCTCTCTCTCTCTCTCTCTATCCAATTCCTACCCATTTCCTCTAGAAAACAAAAATAAATCCTTCAATCCTGAATGATCTTGGAGAAATTAAGATAAATAATGAAAGACAATTGATTAAAAACTCTAGCACATAGAAATCAACTGGAGTTTCTCAGAGGTCAAAGGATCATGTGTGGATCATCGCTAGTGGAATTCTACACTTTAATTCTTACAAATAAATGAAGGTAATCTAAAAGAGTTTTAGAATATAAATAATGTCATCAGATATAGGATCTTAAAAAAATGTAATTAGAAAGATCCTCAATTGGATTTTATTCATATCTAAATAAATTTATTATAAATTTAATGATAAATAACCTATATTACAGTTTTGGAAAACTATATATTAAAAAAAAATTTAATTTAACTCCCACCAAAAGAACTTCCATTGCACTTGGAACCTATATAGACCCATAAAAACATCTTTTTTATTCAGAAATAATATGTGTTATATTCAAGGTTAAACACCAGGCTATATGAATCCCTTATCACAAAACAATTTTAGTTGTTTCTTTAATTCTACCATTTCCACCAGAGTTATTCTATATAGAGGATTAGATACATTTTTTGCATCAAGGATATGGTCAATAGAGAACTAAATGTCATAGTTAAGTGTCTATCTAGGTAATTACATATAAAATACATTAGTATAACCCCTCATAATGGATACATCCTTTGTTATAAGGATATCCTTCTCAATCATTGATTCGTATTCCACGATAACTTCATTAAGATAAGCCACTAGAGGTTGTTCAAAAAATGACTTGGATAATGAAGAGTCTCATTTGAAAAAAATATATTATATTATATCCTTAGAGATTTTAATTTACTTACTTCAACAAGAAATTTTTCTATTATTATTTAAGATTCAATCCATGCCATGGATTATGTCATAGTAAACCATTGGTATTACAACCTTATTTTCAACTAAAGAACCTATATATATATATTAATAGTGAATGAACAATATTTTTTTCTATAATATTTTTACAAGGATGTGTAAATAAAAACTCTTTATTTAGTGAATCAAGGTATGATTCAACGTTCTTATAAAATATTCAATATAAGAATGAATTCATATATCTAAAATCAAATAATGAATTATATAACCTTGATTATATGATCAAAGTACCTGATAAGTCATCATCCATGACATCAACTTCTATTATAATTGTATCATAGTATCGATATAGATCCTTTGTCTTCTTTTGGTGTGGATTTCCATGATAATTGGGGAATTGATTTGAATAGTGACTTATCTACTTGAAAATAATTACTTGAGAATTTGTGGCTTCTTTCATTCCCATGGACCCATGATATTGATGGTCTTTATCTCTGAACTTGTTGTAAACTCCCATTCCCTTCATGAAATACCTAAGGAGTTTATTACCATAATTAATACATGATGTGAATTTGGACCTTCCCTTTTTTTCTTTTTGAAATTGCCTTTAACATGGTATTCAACTTACCTTTTCTCCCCTCCATTTATTTCCTTTGAAAGTATACAACTTGTAGAAATATTTTCCATTCTTGATGAAACATGTCATAATATCCTCAAAATATGAAATTGATGAAGATACTAATTCCTTTTTAAAACATAGATTTAATCTATAAAATAAGTGATTGATCATGGTTTTTAGGTTTCATACATAATCTTTATCATTTCTTTCTAAATTTTGTAAAGTTAGTATTCTACTAAACAATAAATTAATCTTCCTTTTTATATTAAATGAAGAAGTTTTCATTTTATATTAGCTCATTTATCATGAGGAAAGTACATGTCAAATAATATAACATTTAAATACTTACATTACATATTATTTATCCCATATTCCTCATTAGTTTTTTGAATAAAAAAACCATTGATTAAAATATCACTTTAGATGATATATAGCCATGATAACCTTATATATTTCTATATATCCCAAAGAAAAGAATACATTCAATAGGATTTTGATCCATTGTTAAACTACTAATGAATTCATCGTTCCATCAAATGATGTAGGTTTCAACCTCATAAATCGGTACAACATTTTCACACCACACTATAGAGAAAATATAGGTTGTTTCATATAGGGAAGGTTATTTTTCAAAACCAAAATTCTCTAACCTAAAATATTCAAAATATAATTATCTTAAACACCATATCCATTTATTTGATCAAAATATCACTTTAGATGATATATAGGCATGATATCCATCTCTATTTCTCTATAAACCAAAGAAAAGAATACATTCTCTAGGGATTTAATACATTGTTTAGCTACTAATAGATCTGTGGTTCCATCAAAATATGTAGGTTTCTAAATTATAAATAGGTAAAAAATTTCTACACCATGATATATATAAAATATAGGTTTCTCCATATTGGATATGATTTTTTTATAAAATAAATTAAATTCTCTAACATATTTAAAATATTCTCATCTCAGACACCAACTCTGTTGAATTGACCTGGTGGAAAATACCATATTTATTATGAGTATTGATTTAGTTTCTATTTTTTCATTAGGAACCATTTTAAAATAGTGACATATATTTAATTATTTCAAGAATAACACTTCAACCCATATAATTCCTTTTCAATTTTTTCGTTTTCATATCATCTATAAGAATTTATTTTATATCCTAAGGTTTTTTCATAAAGTTATGTTAACTAACCATGAACTTGTAAATATAGTTTCTATGTTTTTTGTTAAAAATTATTTAATAACAACCATAACACCCTGGCTCTAGTACCTTATATATAGAGGTTATATTATTATAATGGTACAAAATATATAGATCACAATTCATAGGATCCAATAGTTTAAATGTCAGATGAACTAGATATGAAATTAGTCATTACATTATATTGAAATCTTACGAAACATCAACTGAATACATAAATATTTATTATATATACATTAAAATACATACGTGGAATATGGTAATATTCATGGTTTCATATAGAAATAATAAAAAATATGAAGGGGTGGTCTCAGATGATCAGTAAGGGGTTGTTTACAATAGAAGCTATCATATAATAATGATGGAATAAATAAATATGATAAAAATAAATAAATATAATAATTCCATAATAAGGAAATTGTGATCAAAATACATACTAGGTGAAAAATATAATAAATAAACACATCTATATCAATAACTAATCTCATAGTGATGGAATGCATAATTAAAAAAATCTTAAATATAATATTAATTTCTCATGCTAATAAATATTACTTATCTTTAAGGACCTATACATGAAATCCTACATACCATCAAGGACTCATTGTGGACATCATTAATAAATTGGTAAGTATACACCAAATACCCAAGCTAGTTTGTCTTATGAGACTCACCGATGCATCATAGGGCTATATAATTATGGTTCCTATCAATAACTAATTATGTCCAATGTATTCATCAATTTAAGTGATTTTTAAGTAATGCATATCTTAATGTTTCCTATGGAACCTTATGCATAATAATGTTTAATTAATCAATATTTATCAATATATAAATAATAGATAAATAAATTATCAAAATTTACACATTCATTGGAATGAAATGTAGCTAAATAGGTGAATACCCAAAAGTAGTAGTATTCCAAATGCAATAGAAAGTAAACTTATCAAAATAATGAAAAAAAAACAGAAGAAAAAAACAAGTAATTTCATGGTGTAGGTATATCAATATAAAATTATCCTTTTTTATGGTTCATATATAATTAAGTGAAATATATAAATAATATCATCCAAGAGTGTAAAAACTGGTGTGCAGTGAGGCTCATATGTTGTTCACCATGTAACACCCCAAAATTCTAATGTTATAACATTGTGTTTGATAGTGTGTATGACATGAAACAAAAAGTTAATAAGGGAATATAATATATAATGAATTTTAAAATTTAATTACCATTTTAAATAAATTAATTCAATAATATAGCATTAAATGAATGTGATACTGGGTTAGTGTGTTTTTTCGAACAATAATGGGTTTCTTTGATGACTTGCATTCCATGTAAGATCGAGTTTTACCCAACAACAATATATTTTTAAAATATTAATATTTAATAATATATAACCTAGAGATTAAATTAGTGTTTATGAATAGTATTAATTAAATTATGAAAATATATGGTTGAATTTATTGGTTAAAAATTAATTAGAAATGAATACCAAAACAAATTGTATATAAAGGGAATGTTTTTATAGAAACAATTTTTATGCCCAAAAAGATATTTATCCTAATAAATTAAATTAACTACAATTAGTGAGTGATATTAATGAAATATATATAGTATATTTTCATTAAAATATTTTTTATATTCATACAATAGACTTGATAAGCATCAGATATGAACAAACCTAATATTTCACATATAGGTAAATATTTTTATAAAGGCAGTTTTGCAACCTTTTAATGGCGAACCTATTCTAAAGAAAATTGATTATATGTGTAAAAATAAAAGTCATATTTTAAATATAAACATAGAAATTAGTTTAGGGTGATTTTTTGGTATTTTTCTGTGAATTATCATTTTTTGATGAATAGTGAAAAATACTGAATTTAAATTCAAAATTTCTTTTTCATATAATTTATTTATAAGGATAAATTATATTTTAAATTGGTTTTAAACTTTTATTAAATAATTTTTTATTAATTAATAAAATTTTGGTCATTGTAATTAATTTCACAGTGAAATTGGATACAAAAACCTAGAAATATTTAAAACGCTTTTAATTTTGAAACCCGCATTTTTGTCTCGTCTGTGGGATTAAATTTAAATTAATTTCTACCAATTTTGTTATTTAAAATTGAAAAAATTTATTCCATATTTTTAATCAGTATAATTTATAATTTCTTATAATATCAACTTCTTTTTTTTACCAAAAATATTAGTGACAATAATTTAAATTAATTACAATGATTAAGGTGTAATTAAGTGTAACAAGGGAATAAAAATTTAAATTAATAGCCCAAATTAAATATAAACTTGTCCAAAAGAATTTGGACCAACATATTTCTATACAATAATCAATTTTATATAATTTAGTTCATCATTGGATCCAATTTCATAGGAACAAACTTGGATGAAATTCCATTTCCAAAAACGTATAAGAGTGCCACTCCTTCTCCACTATAAAAAGGAACTCACTCATCAAACTTCATCAAAACTCTAAAGAAACTCTATATTAGCCAAGATCTACCGAAATATATCCCAAAAATACCAAGCCTAAGTTTATAATCCCCCGTTTGGTTAGAAATCCATCCAAGAAATCCCTTTGGTTCAAACCAAAAGGAGTTACCCAAAGAAGATGTTACATCTTTCCTCTAGCTCTTTAGTTTTATTTCCATATTCCAAACCCTAAACTATTATTATTTACATATTATATAGTAAAATCAGTATCATAAATATAATGAGATTTTTTTTATTAAAGGGTTTAATATACACTTACACACACTTCCATCTAATGTGTAACAAACTTACCATTTATGTGTACAGTGAACTACCACCTCATGAAACGATGATTATTCGTTCATAATTTACCACATCTCATGGTGGGAATTATGATGGAAAATATTTTTATATATGATGTATATCAAATTTATAATTCTTTTCTGTGTCTGTAATTTTTGTACAAAACATAAAATTTTTCTTTCCATTTTGTGTAAATATGATTACATCGTTTGTGGAGGTGTGAACTACCGCCTCCTAAAAGCAACGTGAATCCATCACACAAAACATGGAATGTATAAAGGATGGTGTTAGGTAAAAATATGTGAAATAAAAAGAACTTATATTATATTTATTATATAATTAAATTTCATGAAATATAATATATATCATTTTAATTATTACCCTTCCACACACTTAAAAAGTGATAAAGTCGTTCGTAGACGTGTGGACTACTGCCTCCTCAGCACAATGTGATTATTTTAACATCAAAATAATTATATATATAATTATATTTGATTAAATAAAATTGTATTTATGATATAATTATCATTCTATAATTATTAATGTAACTTACCTTCTTTATAGAAGGTTTAATGAAAAATGTGAATGTTACTCTTGCATACGTCCGGCCTACCATCTCGATGATTGTAACATTGGTTCATTTTTCATAAAAATATTAAATTATTGGTTTTAAAAGTATAGTTTATGTATAAGTATTATAATTATGTCACTATTATTATTCTGTAGATGTTAGATAACGACCCCTTTGACTATAGTTGACCTACCAAAGTTTTTTTTGATACATAAACTGAATTTGGTCAAAACACCCGGTGTTAACTTAATTGTTTACATAGTTGTATACAACATGGTGATAAGTGAAATAAAAATAATGATAAATATGAAAAAATAATGAATAATGTAAATAATTAACATAATTTTTTTATTGAGGAATATAAAGATACAAGAGACCAATCAGACTCAAGGTAATGAATTTTCATCTCACTTTTTTCATATGTGAGATAAATGTCATATTCACCACTAAATACTTTTGTGTGGTGTATATAATAAACATTTTGATATATTATATCATTAATAAATTTACCTTCATGGTATTTAAAAATTTCATTTAATATTATTCCTTCATGAGGGTTATGATTTAAAATGGTTCAAAGTGCTATGAGACACATTGTAATGTTTAAAGATTATTTTCCTCGAGAATAATGTTAAGGATATTTCATTTAAATTATAAGAAGTTATATGATTTTTTTCAATAAAAACTTTAATTTTCTTCTCCTATATTTATTCAGAAATTTTTTCAAGTATTTGTAACATTTTTTAACTCTTAGTTACTCAGAATGTTTTAGAAAATGTTTTTAAGAAAACCCCACATCATTATCTCTTTAGTCAGAGAGACTGCTCTCTTCTAAAACCCCTATTTTATAAAATGGTTTTAATTTTTTTTTAAACTTTAAAAAGTGATTTATTAAATACATTTTCACATTTTTTTTCTTTTACCAATGTTTTCAAATGAATCTTCTTATCACATTCTGAATAAGGCCTTTTTCTAACATTTTTATCATGAAAAAGGAATGTTATTTTTATATTATATGATATGTACAAATTTTCCCACCATAATTTCATTGAATATTCCTTTTAATGTTTCCAAGGTTAATTTTTATAGAAAATGTTTTCAAATGTTATTTTCAAATAAAAGGGTTTTCAAAATGGAATGATATTTTTCTCAAGAATGCTTTTAAAACAACATTTTATAGTATTTATATTCATTAAAAAAATAATATTTTTAATTCACTTGGGATATGTTGTATTGATACCATACTTATTCCTATTTTAGATGGTTTATGACTGATTTGTCCCAATATAGTATTGAAATTCACTTCCTTTATTCCTTTTAGTCACCATGAAATAGTTTATTTCCCATGATCATTTGACATTGAATTTTTCCAAAACATTCATATTATTTTTCATGGATATTACTATTTCCTAAATTGTAAACCATTTTTCATGTGGTGTTTACGTTGATCATTATTTTACTATTTTGGGAAATAATTTTAAATCCATATATTTTATTCAATATAGATATTTGATAAGGCATATTGTTTTTTAATTAAATTAATTACTTGATATGAGGATTGCTGTGGACATGCTGTGATGGGTGGGGATTACACTTTATATAGACCTTTGATCCATCAATAGGTTATCATGAGAAAATTTTGTTTTTCTAATTAAATAGGTTTCTACCTAGAGTATTAAAATTTCTATAGAATAGATCTTGATAGTATAGGTTTTCATGTTCCTAATACATGATGTCCAATAATTAATCATTGCCTTCATTTTGATTTAGTATTTATTATCTATGATATTTTCACTATGACAAAGTATATGGATGAATTTCATTCACATTTAATTGATTAAATGGAATGTGTTTCTATTTATTACCCTTCCATATTTATTTTACCTTATGTAGTTATTTTAATGTCATGTGTTTGCATTTATTACCTTCACATATTGTTTATGAACTTACTTCTCAGTTTGTTGATTACATGGTATGCATGTTCAATTATTTACCATTCCATAATTATTACTCTCATTGATTCATTATTTATTCCAGTATAATTTACCCTTACTAAAAATTTAATCTCACACTTATTTTATTTCCTTTCCCCATGATTCCATGAAGTGTACTAAGAAATATATAGAAGTATATCATCGATGAAATAAAGTTATTATCCACGAAAGAAAAAATGGTTGTACCCGAATGGACCGAAGTCCTTCTTTTATATTTTATTATGGATAATCCCCCTTTTAAGGATTTAAGGGGAACCCGTACATGACCCGTAGGCCCAAGGCACAAGGCCCGACAAACCCGCAATACATGACTCGAAGGCCTAGAGGAATATCATGCCCAATAAATGACTCGTAGGCCCAACCCACTTGAACTGCCACTCCCCAGCTTTCTGCGTCATTGATCACCTAGCTCCCCACCATGAATTACTGATCGTCTAGCATTTCCCCATATAAGGCTGCATGATGCATGGTCCTGATGGTGGCTGCCATACTCTCTCATTCTTCCAATCTGGTTAGCTCTGCATCTGGTGGCTACTACTCCTGTTTCTATGATCCTCTTCTGGGTCTTATTCTGTGTGAACTGGGCTACTCCATGGTCTACGTGACCTGAAGGCCCTATGGCCCGAAGGCCTTTGATGGCCCAAAGGCCCTGGAGACTTGTAGTCCCAAACCGATGGCCTGAAGGCCCAAATCGGGTGAATAGTTCTAGCTGCTACAGTACCGAATAATAACTGCTACAGTATTGCTACAATACTGCTACAGTGACTGCTACAGTGACTGCTACAGTATCCAGAAATTCACCTCCACCCAGTTTTGAACCCGGGTCTCTTAGTTATTCTTTTATAATACAAGACATATATATGTATCTAGTTTACAATTAATTCTAAACTCTTAGATCCTCCAAGATTTGATTCATTGTAATCATGCCAATGTAATGGTAGTAGACACTGGCTCCAAGCTCTCTAAGGCCATGTTTCTGCAGTTAGTATCAAAGGAATTTTAGTAGGAACCTTAAGAACTAGATTTATGAAAATATAGATTAGAGTAAATAACCCCAAGGTATAATTTGTGGATAAGTATTAAATAACATACTACAGTTTTGATTAGATAGATATTATGTGGTTTTTATAGAAATAAATACCTTCTTAGATACTAGATGTGGATGTGGTTTTGGCTTAAATGTACCTAAGAGTAACAACTCTGACAAAGTGTGTTGGGCCTGACACGACATAACTTGGTACAGAAAAATGGGCCTTACAATGATCCTAATTTGACAATATTGGGGGATATTCTTAGGATAATTAATATTTTATTTATAAATAACTATGAAGTATTTTGATAATAAATAACCTCATTTGAACCTAAGGTTTTTTATATTGACGATAATGTGTCATGATTTAGATATCCTATAAATTATTATACATTTTTCTATGACTATTTTTACTCACACTATAATTTTTGGTTTTAGGTAATGGATGATACCTAAAGGAGTCAAGTTAACATTGAACATGAAGGAAATGTTGGTGAAAATGATTAACCCCATGAGGTGTTGATAGAAGTGAAATAAACTGTGTTTATGATTAATCATTTTTCCTAAAATTTGATTAAAAACATAAACATTAACCAAATACCTAAATCACTAAAGAAGACAATGGTGGATTTTTCTAAGAGATCAAGTAGTGAAGAACATGATGATAATAAGGCTTTATTTCCATCATACAAGGAATATAAAAGGTGACACCTAGGAAAGTGTATTAATGGAAAAAGGAAATGATTTATTAATGGGAAATATGGAAATAATTCCAAGCATTGCTGAGTAAAAATGAAGAGTATGATGGAAGGAAAAAACTCATCAATTTATAGTTGATTGAGTTAATAATAAATTTTTTTATATAACCTTAGTTAATTCCCTCTACTAGATGAAAAAAATAGAACAATGAAGGATATATGTGGAAATACATTGATGAAGTATTTATGTATTGGTTTTTGTTGAAAACCATTGTTAAATGTCTATTGAGTGATTAAACTTATTTCAAGGATTTCCATTATATTTATTTTTGGAAATTATATTTATTTTGTTTTATAAAATTAAAACCTATATACTGGGTGAAAACCAGTCATGTTCTGCAAAGTTGTGGGACTTGAACCCATAACCGATGAATGATAAGTGTTTAACGCCAACCAATTACCTATGCAATATTTTGGTTAATATGTCTTTTTTTAGTTGAAAAATTCAATGAATAAATTTTCATGATGAACCAATATAGTAAATTTTTTTGTTTAGATATTAATGTATTAACCATATTGTATTTGGATAATTATTATGGAAAAATGTAAATACTTTTCACTCTTTTATAGGCCTTATGATCTGTTAAATTTTTATTTTAGTGATTCAAGATTCAATGTTAATTTTTGGATATACATTTCTTGAAGTAAGTGATGAATTATAATTTCATCAAAGAAAAACCAAAATAAGGAATTTTTTACATGAAATTATAATGTATCATGTAAGTAAATTTACTTATATTATTAGGCAGTAAAGTATTTTCTCAATAGGAGGAAAAGGATCTTAAAAAAATATTGTCCTAATACCTTATTTTTTTTAAACCGATGGTATTATAAATCATTAAGGATTTATGGATTTGATACCTCAAAATTACATTGATAATTCACCTATTTTTTTTATGACCTTAATCACTCCCTATAAATATTTATTTTTTCCATACATGTATGTATCTCTACTTTCCACTAATGTTCTCGAACTTAGAGACCTAGATATATGTTAGTCCACGTAACCTTTGTAATTACCAATATCTATTTTCTAGGGAATGTTTTATAATCCCATATCTCAATTAGATATTTAAAAATAAGAAATATCAAGCAATCAATTAGTAATACCATGTTTAAATTTCAAATATGCAATTTATTTAAGGTTGGTAGAATGTTACTCCCCGAAATCATAAAGTAGTAACATTGTATTCAATAGAGTACATGACATGCTACACCAAGTACATAAAATATTATAATATCTAAATAATTTAAAATTAAATATAATTTTAATTAAATTCAATCAATGATATGTCTTTCAATTCACAAGACACTAAGTTAACATGTTTCGCATGCAACAATGAGTTTCTTCGAAGTCTTGCGTTACACACAACACTGAATTTAACAGAACCACAATCAATGATTAGAATATTACTATTTAATGAGATTTAAACTAGAAATTAAATTAGTGGTTATTAATAGGATTAAATATCTAATGAAAATATTTGGTTGAATTCACTGGTTAAAAATTAATTAGAAATTAATACAAGAACCAATTGAATATAAAAGGAATATTTTTATAGAATTATAATTTTATTCTCACAGAGCTGTTTTATCTTAATAAATTAAATTAATTACATAAGTGAGTGATATTAAGAAAATATATATAATATACATTAAATAAAATATTTTTTCTATTTATCCAATATATTTTATAAGCATAAGATAAGAACAAACCCAATATTTCACATGAAAATCAATATTTTTGTAATGGTAGTTTTACCGCCTTTTAATGGTGAACCTATTTCAAATATATTTTTTGGAAGTTTTCTAGATTATATATGAAAAAATTAACTTCATAATTTAAATAGAAACAAAAAATTATGTTAAGATTAATTTTTCGCAATTTTCACTGAAGTTTCATTTTTTGACGAATAGTGAAAAATACTGAATTATAATTCAAAAATGTTTTTTTCTTATAATTTATTGATAGGGTAAAATTATATTTTAAATTGGATTTAAATTTTAATTAAATAAATTTTCATTAATTTATCCAATTTATTTCATTTTAATCAATTTCACATTTAAATTTGATATAAAAATGTAGTAAACATTTGACCATTTCTACTTTAAAAACCCACATTATCATCCCACATGTGAGATTAAATTTAAATTAATTCTTGAAAATTATTTGATTATAATTTGGAAAAATGGATTCGATATTTGAAATCATAATAATTTATAATTTATAATAACAGAAACTTATTTTTTGGCCAAAAATATTAGTGAAAGTAATTAAAATTAATTACACTGATTAATGTGAAATTAAAAATAAAAAGGGACTAAACCTTAAAATTAAGGGCCCAAATGACCTATAAACATATCCAAAATCCTTTTTATGGCCATATTTATACCCTATAATCCCTTTAATCTAATTTTATTTATTATTGGATCCACTTTTAATGGAAAAATGTGGGTGGAATTTCGTTTCCAAAAATTCACAAGAGTGACACTCCTCCACTATAAAAAGGAACATACCAATACAACTTCTTAAAACCTATAAAGGCACTTTGGATAGACCAATATATGCACAAATATATCCTATAAATTCAATCCCTAATCCTAGAAGGCTCACTTTGGGTATAAATCCATCCATGTAAGCACTTTGGTGCAAACCGAAAGGAGTTACCCAAAGAAGAGGTAATATCTTTCCTCAGGCTCTTTAGTTTTATTACCATTATACACCCCTAAAATCTTTTTATTACATTATTATATGAAATAAAAAGTATCATAAATATACTTATATGTTTTTATATTAAGGTTTTGACCTATAATTACTCACACATTCATCTATTGGGTAGCGAACTTACCATTTATGTGTACGGAGAACTACCACCTCATGAAACAATGATTGTTCGTTCTTCCTTTACTACCTCTCATAGTGGAAATTATAATGTAAAACATATTTATATATTATATATATTATATTTATAATTTATTTATTCTAATTTAATTTTTATATAGAACATACCTTTATGCTTCCCATTTTCTGTAAACATGATTACATCATTTGTGGAATTGTGGACTATCGCCTCCTAAAAGCGATGTCATTCAATCACATGATACATGGAGTGTTTAAAGGTTGTATTTAATTAAAAATATGTGAATTGCACAAAATATATATGATATTTTTTACATAATTAATTTTCTTTAAATATAATATATATCATTTTATTTATTACCCTCTCACACACTTAAAAAGTGATAATTTTGTTCGTAGACGTGTGGAATACCGCCTCCTCAACATGATGTGATTCATTTTACTATAGATGAAATATATATAATTCTATATGATTAAATGATATTTTATTTATAATATAATTATAATTCTGGAAATATTTATGTTAATAACTTTCTTTCTATAACGATCATTGAAAAATGGGAACATTACACAAGAGTATGTACGACTTGTCGTATCCATGATTATAACATTGTTTCATTTTTAATAACCATATTTAATTATTTGTTTCAAAATTATAATTTATGTATAAATATTATAATTATGTAATTATTATTATTATTTATAGGTTTTATAATTACCCCTTTGACAATAGTTTTCCTACCAAAGTTATATTTGACACATTAACCGAATTAGGTCAAAAGACCCAACGTAAACTGAATTGTTTAAGTTGTTGTATAAAATATGGTAATAAGTAAAATAAAAGTAGTGATGAAAATACAAAAATGTTATGAATCAAGTAAATAATTAACATAATTGTTTTTTATTTTGAAATATAAATACACATTAGATAAGTCAGAGTCAAGGTAATTTATTTTCATTTAACTTTTTACATCAGTGAGAAAAATATCATATTCAACACTTAATAATTTTGTGTGGTGCATCTAATAACCATTTTGATATAATATATCATTAATAAAATTTTAATGGTATTTAAAACATTCATTTAATGTAATTACTTCATGAGGCTTATGATTTTAAAAGTTTTAAATTGGTGTGTGACACTTTGGAATGTTTAAAAATTAATTTCCTCAGGAATAATTTTAATGATATTTCATTTCCATTAGAGGAAATAATATGAATTTTTTTTAATTAACCCTTTAATTTTCTTATAATATGGTTATTAATGGTATTTTTCCAATATTAGTATCATTTTCCCACTCTTCGGTACTCAAAATGGTTTATAAAATGTTTTTATGAAAACCCGAATTCATTCTCTCTTTCATCGGAGAACTTGTTTTCTTCAAAAAACCCTATTTTCTATAAAGGTTTTAAAAAAATGTTTTTAATATTTTAAAAATGAATATATAAATAAAATTTTACCCTTTTTATCTTTTACTAATGTTTTCAAAGGAATATTATTTCGCTTTTCGAATAAGTACTTTTCTAGGATTCTTACCGTTTAAAAGGAATGTTCTTTTTTACATCATATGACATTGAATGATTTACCCACCATCATTTATTTGAGGATTAATTTTCATTTTTAAGTGGTTTATTTTTAATGAAAATTTTTTCAAATGCATTTTTCCGAGAAATGGGTTTTCAAAAGTTTTTTCAAAAGGAAAGGATATTTTCCTCAAGAATTTTTTTAAAAGACATTTTTATAGTATTTACATTAATTAATAACAAAAAAAGTTTCTTTTTACTACAATAAGGATATGTTGTTCTAATAAAATCCTTATTCCTCATTTGGATTATTTATGACTAATTTGGACATGTATAGTATTGATATTCACTTCATTGATTTTTTTATTCCTTTAAAATATTTTATTTCCTATAATCATTTGATAGTGAATTTTCCCTAAATATCCATATAATTTTTCATGGATATGATTATTTCCTCAACCATATATAATTTTTCATATATTGTTTACTTTGATAGTTATTTTATTATTTGGACATATCCTTTATTCGATATAGATTTTTGATAAGGAATATTTTTTATTAATTAAATTTATTACTCGATATGAGGAATTCTATGGACATTCAATGATGGGTGGGGCCCGAAATTTATATTTTCCCTTGATGCATCTATAGGTTATCATGATACAAATTATTTGTGTAAATTAAATTTTTTTATACCAATAGTTTTAAACTTTATAGAGGATATATATTGAAAGTAGAGGCTTTCATGTGCCTGAGTCATGACATCCAATAATTAAGAATTACCTGCATTTTGATTTAGTATTTGTAAGAAAATGTCTATGGATTCATTTCATTATCATTTTATTGATTAAATGTCCTATGTTTCAGGTTCTTACCTTTCCATAGTGATTTTACCTTATCTAGTTATTTAAATGGAATGTGTTTTCAGTTATTACCTTTCCATATTATTTTCCACTTCCTTTTATGTTTTTTGATTACATGGTACGTGTGTTTAGTTATTTACCATTCCATAATTATTATTCTAATTGATTAATTATTGCTTCACATATACTTTACCCTTATTTATAATTTGATCTCACCCTTATTTTTTACTTTCCCAAGATTCCATGATGTGTACTAAGAATGATATATAAAGATATCATGGATGAAATAAAGTTATTATCCAAGAAAGAAACAAATATGTTCTAATTAGTTTATTCATTTGTAATTCAAAACTCTTTTATGTATCTAATTTACCAACACTACTAAACTCTTTGGTCCTTCAATATTTGATTCCTTATAGTCATGCTAATTTAATTGTAGTAGACACCAAATCAGGTTTCTATTTGTTGGGTTGGTATACACCAAGTGAATATAGATTCATTACATAACTAATTTTTTAGTGTTATCACCCCCAACTTCATTTGAGATAGAGCTTATATGCACTTTTTTGTATCCAGATAGGGATTCTATTTAAATATAGGACACCCTATATAATTTATAATTTTTTTTGATATTTATGGATATAAGAATGTTTGATCATTATAATAGCTTATGAAGGTAGTATTATGAGAGTTAATAATGATAAATAATTTATAATTTAATAATTAAATTATAATAATGGAAATTACCAATGTAAATAAAACAAAATTAAAATAATTTAAAAATTAATCAAAGAGAAAAGGTTCGAAAACCTTAAGGATCCAATTACCTTAGAATCAATGTAAAATCATAGAGAAATCTTGAAATATAAATTAAATTACTATTAGTTATTGTATAATTGTGTTATAGTATGTCAAATGGGAATTATATACACCAAGAAATAAAATTAAAAAAGATGTGAATATGACATATGTCTCAAAGAAATAAAATTGAGACATGAAACCCTTATATTAACTTTTGAGTTTCAAAAAATGTCCTTAATCACCTGTATAATAAAAAACCATTTTAATAAATCATTTCAAAACCTTATTTATAGCTCTTACCTTTCTACTCTTTAATTATAATCTTTCATTATATATTCATGAACTTGTTAAACGTTATTTTTATCATCAAATGTCTGTATACTTGTTTGTTTCTTATAAGTTTTTTAATATAAATTCCAATCTTCATTATTTGATACTAATTTTATCATAACTATATTATTAAATGTATTCAAATAGAAATTCTATATTTATTTATAATGTTCTAATTTAATTCCATGTGTGTTTTAGTTACGTTTCGTGAGGTTAAAATCAACGACGAGCTAGTTTATGTATTTTTTAATGATTGAAAGATAGTACATTGATAATGAGTTTAAAAATTTATATTACATATTCATAATAAAAAATAGTATTTATGTATTATTATAATATTTTACATTTATTTAAATTTTTATTACCATCTATGATAAAAATTTATATCCTCAGTCAGGTAGGTGGTTAAACCGACCCAAACAAGAACATGCTTTAATCAATGGATGAGTATGATTATGATGTGATTATAATATCATCATTATGGAATAAAAATGATATCATTTAGATTTTATTAAATAAAAAAATCATACATGAGAATATTTGGATGAATAATATGAGTTTATAAGATATTATTTATAAGGAATAAATTATTATCCTTCTTGGTATACCCGTTTTGGACGGTTAAATTTTCAAAAATAATTTATTGTTAATATTATAAATATAATAAATAGTTTATTTTTAAAGAATATTAATCATTTTTTGAATACCATATTTATTAATTAAATTTATTTTTATTACCTAACTTGAATTTTAGTGATGAAAAATGAGATATATCATTCATGCAGGCGGTAGTTTGTATGTAAATGAGTGGCACTTTTATTTTTCAAATGGATGGGAGGAAGTTAGAAAATGGTTATTATATTAAAATAAAAAAAATTAAGTATAATAACATAATTTATGAAATTATATTATTATGGTTAAAATAGGTCATTAGTATAATAATAGACAATAAAAGGTTATGTAGTTGGAAATACTCAAATTGAGGACTTGATTTTTTTGAATGACCTCTTAGAAATGGGGGACTTGGGGAACTTTACTATAACTAGTGTCTCAAAAAATGTAATATGGTTCTAATATAAGTGAAATGATTATGTTTTTAATTGTAATTAAAATTTATTGTGTGGTTTCGGGTGCATTTAAGTAAGATCTCTTTATAGTTGACAAAGTGTGATATTTACTTGGAAACAAAAATTCTGGTACTAGGTAAAGATGGAATCTCATGGGATTTTAGGAAGGAAAGGTTAGTGATAAATATGGCTATGTATTACTAACAGAAAAATTACTTCAATAAGGTCTAATTATCAAGTTAAATTTGTGAAATTTGTGACACTCTAAGATACTCTGTTTTACCCTTATTAACCTTGAATAATTTAGTTCCATGGTAACTATTTTTTACAAAAAAATATAAGATGATCCGTCATAACTAGTTATAATGTGATGAATCCAAATTTTAGTTCAATTTATAAATATTATAAAACTATCTTTCAAACTAAAAAAATGATATAGAAAAAAATAATTTGTTAGAAAAATTTCTTTTTATACTTTAAATATATTTATTCTTATTTTCTATCAATTATTAATTATATTAGTGTCAATATTTATTTATATGTTTGAAATTAATATTAGAGTTATTATTTAAAATATAAAATTTTAATTTATGTTGATAAAAGTACATAACACTAAAAATTCACTTTAGTCTAATTCCAATATTCAAAATAAAAAGATGATTTCTATTTTATGAAATTAGAATAAAATCGTTTAAATATATTTTTGAATAAAATAAATTTATAATGTAATATATTTATGAGTTCATAGAATGGTCATTATGAAATATTTTTAGTTGTATAATATTTATATTATATAGAAGAATATTAGATCCTATATTCCATGTTTGGCTAGGGGCATGGATCTAGCCATACCTGGGGTTTAGGATTGGGGATATGAGTACAAAAATAGTGGGACAATTTGGGATCCTATACTATTAAAGTCAGGGAGGAGATCTTAGTACCCTAACTTTAGTGAAATAACACCAATAGAGGGATGTCCCTGAGGGGAGTTATATAATTTGATCTCAGGTCAAGGAATCGAGTGAGGTTTATATTGATAAGACTTCTACCGTGTAGGGCTGGGAGACATTGATAGTTTGGATTACAATTATTATAACATAAACCATAGAACATGATCTATTTGATATAGGGGTTTCACACCATTTATATTTTCTCACCCAGTCTGTGATATGGGATTATTATAGAGTGTTTTTATGGGTTTATGTCTATTGATACACACTTAGCGATGTGATCAAGGGTATTAGGATACGTCTAGAGTGAACTATAATGATCATTGGATAGATGACTCTCAAGGAATTCATAAGATGAAGATGTACAATTTTAATGTATTCATCACGATGTATTGGTTATTATTTTATTTAGAACACATTGACCATTATCACTAACATTAATATTTCACATATATAGCGGTTGAATATTCTACCTATATCAACAAGTGGGATATTTAGGAATTATATTTAAGAATTTGACATTATCATATAGGAGATACCATGGAACCATTTTCAATTGTTGATTTAAAAGAATAGGGGGTATGCTTGGTTGTATTTCCTCCTATTTTTAACAAGTTCCATTATGTGTTTCTTGAGGATGTATTATGGTTTTAAACTAAGTGTTAGATAAATTTTTTGATCAAGCATATTCTAGGAATAGAGCTCATATACATTATTCATTATAGGATGGATCCTATAAGGATTTGAGATATAAAGAAAAATTTAGAGGATTTTGGGGATAATGGTTTTATTCATTAAAGAACACTCCTTTGGGGTTCTCTTAGTTTAATCACTAAAAAGGTATAAGGATGTTTAAGGTTGTGTATAGATTACTGATGGCTAAATCTGGTGACAATTAAGATTATTTATAGCCATCCTCTTATTAATGACCAGTTTGACTGTTTGAGATAACCCAAATGGTTATATAAGATTGATATGAGGTTGAACTATCATTATTTTAGGGCGATCCCTTTAATATTTCATATATAACTTTTAGTTGAAGGTAAAACAAATATGAGTATCTTATTATTCTATTAGGTTTAAAATATGCACTAGTGGTGTATATATCCCTGATTAATAGGGTCTTCCATACTTATTTGGATTCATTCATGGCCATATTTTTTGATGATATTTTGGTTTACTACTAGGTAAGGTAGGATCATTATCTCTATTTAGAGATCTTTCTAAGTACTCCGAGGGAGTTTTGGATGTATTATAAGCTCTCGAAGTGTAAGTTTAGGATCAATGAGGTGAAATTTTTGGGGAATATGATATCAAAGTTAGTAATATCCATAAACCAAGAGATGTTTTTGTTTTTGATTTATTCTGAGTAACCAAGGAATGTTATTGATATTTTTAGTTTGTTGGGAAATGAAGGTTTCTATTAGAAGTTTATTCAGGACATTCCTCTTTGGAAACATTAATAAAGGCCATGAAAAAGATGGTGGTGAAGTTAGTGTTCTCATACTCATATGAGAAAAAATTTTATATGTCAAAAAGGTGGTTGATGCCTATGTCGATCCTAAAATTCTCTGATCTAGGTAAGGATTTTACCCTATATTATGATGTTGAAAGATTTGTTCTTGGGTTAATTATGGTACAAGGTGGGTGAGTGGTCCATTATGGGTCAAGGTAGTTGCTTTTACATGAGTGTAACTACATGAAGAATGATATAATGATATAAGAAGTTGTGAATATGCTGAGATGTTGGAATAAATAACATTTATGTGGGAGGTTCATGGTATACACTGAAAAGAAGTTCTAAAAATATATCTTTTGTTAGAGGGACCTGAACCATTGATAGATAAGGTTGGTTTATTAGTTGAAGTAGTTTGATTTTGAGATTGAATACACCCATTAGAAATGGAATATCATGGAATATGCACTAACATGTATCTTTATGGGGTGCCTAGGGTTATAATTTTTGATCAAGATTACTATTTACATCCCGATTTAGGATAGGGTTGTAGAAGGTTCTTGATATGTATGTGAATTTGGGAACTAATTACCATCCTTAAACTAAAAGTTATCTTGACCACACCATCCAAGTGTTATTAGATATATTACATGACCATGTACTTAAATTTAATGGTTTATGGTAGAATCATGTCATGATTATAGATTTAACCTATAATAACAGTTATTAAGAATCAATTACTATAGCACCATTTGAGGCCTTGTATAGTAGGATATTCTGATAATCTCTTTTCTTGTTAGAGGTAGGGGTTCATGGTTATTGAGATATGAAACCAATACAAGATAACATAGATTATCAGTTTTCATAGGAAGCGATTAGTGACTTCTTAGAGTAGGTAGAGATCATATAATAGCCAATGATGATATCCTATTGAATTTTCCATGGGTTACAAGATATTTATACAAGTGTAGCCTTGGTTGGGGAACCAATGTATTTAAGGGTATTGGAAGCTAGAACCTAGGTTAGTGGGTGTATTCAAGATTATTGAGAGGATAATTACTCTGTCATATATATATATATCAATTATTTATCATATATATATTTATATTTACAACATGTTCCATATAAAATAGATTTTCATATACAATCGCAACCCTTATCATGTGATTAGCTTTGATGACATCAAGCTGAAACCTGATGCATCATTTAAGGAATGCATGATTTGTAAAGTGTATCAGAGTGATGAGATAGTATATGGGAATAATTACCCTCTCAAACATTCTAAATGAAAAAAAACATATCTGAGAGGATACATGAGAGTAGGAGTTTAATATATGGGTGCAATGGTTCAATATTTTTGTTGATGAGGCTCAATGATGCTTTTCAATGCATCTCAGAGATGGGTTTTTATATAGGGGTTGTTTTAACACCCAAAATCTATAAGAGGCAGGATTTTGATATTATTTACACATGGACTCATTTATTATGTTGTATTCAAGATATTTAAGGTTTTAATGTGAGTTTGGAGAGTGATTAAAGGTAGTTGGCCACATGTTCAAGGTGAAATTATACTATAGATCAAGGGCCCCACCAAAACATAGGGAATTGAAGTGTGATGAGAGAAGAACATGAATAGTTTTTAGTTTTCATATGATTAAATTTTTATATGTTTTGAGGACAAAAGAGAAACAAAGTAGGGTTAAATTATGGCATGGGTATCATAATAATAATTCTTGATATGTTCTAGATTAGAATATCTTAAAAGGAAATTATTTACTTCATAGCCCCTATGTTTCACCATGAATTATCTTCAAAGGGAGTGTAACTATAGTAAAACATGTGTGAGATTACCCATGAAGGTGGGATAGTAGAGGATAACTTCACTAGGATGGGGGGGATACACAATGAAGTCATGGGAATTGAGTTTCTTGATTCCTCCATAGACTAGGGTGGTATAGTGTAACCCTTATGGCCACTCATAACTTACCCCTCATATTGTTTTGTTATATTAATTGTTTAATTAACTTATATTATTAAATATTTAAATCAATGAGAAATCCCTCATATCTTAGTAGAAATATATCTGAATCCCTCTTTATGTTCTTCTTGTTTATAAATTTATGTCTCCTTTACCCAATATTGGAATTCCAATCCATCTATTGTAGAATGTTTCCTTGGGTAAGGATATGAATCTTATTAATTTTTTTTTTCAGTTTTTTCTCTATTTTACCATTAATATTTTGATCATCCTTAATTTTAGTTTTTTTTCATGTTTATCGATTCTTATATATTGAATCCAAATTGGTTGATGTTTTTAAACAAGAAGGATACAACTAGTTCATACTAGGTGGTCCACTTTATTTCCTGTGAATTTATTAAATGTGTTTCATTCATTGTATCAAATATAAGAAATGTCATTTTTTAAGTGAACTAAAACTAAATTATTATTTTTCTTTAAAACCCTATGGTGTGAGTTGAACCCAATAAGTTCATGTGTAGTTAGGGGGATGTGTGTGATTCTATAGATGGTCACTGATGAACATTATTCATGTGAATTATAATAGAAACTATTAAATTAGACATGATAGGGGTTCTTATTATTAATAACTAACCCTATAATCCTAGTGTGATTTCCTTGTACTTTTATTGGTAAAGATCTTCTTGAAAATGTTCAAGGCAAGGTGTGAGTGGCCTTAGGAATGATACTTTGAAGTGGGTTGATGGACTATGACAATAAACCGTGATTTTTTAAAAATTATAAAACATTTATATTGGTTTTAATTGATAAATAATTAATATTAACGGTTTTTTAGTGGCGGTATGTCATCCACCCTTGTTATGTAGTGGTATCTTGTCCACTAAAAATGATCCTAGTGATCTATCAATAACCATGAGGCCAATGAAATGGTGGAAAATAATCCTATTTTGGATTTCATGCAAGTTGTATATCATATAGGTAAGGTTTTATATTAGTGTAGAATAATCCATTTATGATATCCATCTTAGCGGTACATCATCCATGTGGGGAATTATTTTGATGTTTTACTATCGATATAAGACATCATGTTGGTGGTTTATCATCTATTTGTGATGTGATACCTTTGGTAAATATTCTACCCATATTATAGTTTTTATGGTGAATTTTATCCCTATGAATTTCATCATAATGATGCCTCATTTATATAGAGACTTAGGAATGTTTCACATCATCAACCTAGTTGAGATGTGCTAGTGGTGTTATGTTCACTCGAGTTATAAAACTATGGTATATCTTCCAACTTGGAATGGATATTGGTGATATATTGTATACCTTATATTTGTGATTCCTTATGAACTAGGTTATGTCTCATTCACCATTTACATTTTATTGGTGATGGATCATTTAGTTGGATAGGTTCTAATGATGATTTATTATTCGTTCAAATCATTTAATATGGTTAGTTCAGTAAACTTTATTATTATACAAGGGGTTAAATATCATTAATCCTTTAAGTGTGTTCAGACCATGGGTATATCATCTCTTTAAGTGACTATAAAAAGTTGGTATGATCACACATGGTTTGATATTAGATCAATCCATAGGGGTATATTCAATTTATTTTTTTTCTTTATTAGTAAATGATATTGATAATGCACAAGTAATTATTATATTTTTTGAGGGAAACAATTGATGGTGTGCTACTTAGTTTTACTCAAACTATATCCAGGCATTGGAATACCTGATAAAACTTTATGTTTCACGATCTAGTTAAGGGAAATGGTCTTGATACAATAGATAAATAAGATAGTGGCACTTGGTTTTCGTTGGGATATGAGAGGAAGAAAGGACATGGGACTATCTTTGTGGATATATATTTTACTTGTTCATATTTTTGGACCTATTTTTGTATATTCTACCCAATTGAGGTATTTTTTACATTATATGAATTTAATGAAATGTAAAAAAATATATTTTAATACAACTTGTTATTGATATTCACTGTTGGGTAGATTCTATCCATGTTGTCTATCTTATGATTCTATTTTATTAGAATGACTATTTCTTGATAAGTTTTCCATTAGGTTTTGAAATTAATCTATTCCTATTGGTATAGCCTCTACACCATTTATATATAAACTCTCAATATTAGTTTTCAGTATCCAACACAAGGGGGGGAAGAGATGAGGTACTTAGTGAATCAGTTTTGACATAGTAGAGATCAACCAAATTATGGAAGTTTCATCCTAATTATCATTGGAGGAGTGAGGAAGAAGTTAATGATCCACTTATTCCTCATACTTCTCTTCATTGACATCTAAAAATTAGGTAATAATTTCTAGTGAGATACTATCTTGAAAATAGAGTTACGATGACAGATGATACCAATATTATTGAATAATAGAGTGTTAAAAACACTTATTTTATTTTTATATTGATATAGGTTTGTATGGAGAAGTATGTTTGAGTACTTTAATTGAAATACAATATTTCTTTACCAACAATTTTTTGTAATTTTTATACAGGGAACTTGTATTATTACAATTAGAGAATATAATAATCCTTTTCATTATTACACATAAAATACATTAGTGTAACTTAGAATCCCTGTAAATATATATAAGAGATTAATCTTGGTGAAAGAATATTAATTACAATTCCCAAATCTTAGTGCACTATTTTAAAGTAATAGATAATAATATTGACATCTGTTAAAAATCAAACAATAAATCACACTAAAAATATCGAAATAAAAATAAAAATAAACCTTATAATATATTTGGTAACATTTTAATGATCAAATTTATATATATATCTAAAAACTCCCTTTATTTTAAAAAATTTATAATTTTACTTCAAGTTATTTTTTTTGTTTTACTTTGAACTATTCTCAAAACCTCACTCTTTTAGTTTAATTTTATAAAAATTACAGAAAAATATAAACCATATACCTTTAATACTCCTTGAGATATTACATAAGGTCCTATCTATACTATAAACTATCATTTAAACCATAATTAATATGATGTGTAATGAAAGAGTGATCAAGTTCTCATATTACCAATTTTTATTAATAAAAAAATTAGGAGTTTATTACAGAATAAATTTTTCTGTTAGTTTTTATAAATACATATTTATTTATTTTTTGATTATTTTAGTGGGTATTATGATGATTAAATAGTGAAAAATCATTGGGATAAATATTCATCCATATTTGGTAAATGTTAAATTTCTTTTAATAATCAAAAAATCCATTACATTATTTCAATTAATTTTATTATGTTATCATATTTTTTAATTTTTAATTTTAATAATGTGAAATTTATATATTTCAATAACACATGATAAATTTTATCATTCCAAATTTACAAATTAAAAAACAGATAATTAATAAATATTAAAAAACATTAATCTATTATTTTATTCATGGTAAAAATTCTATCAATCTTTATTATTTTAAATAGAAATTAATTGATACCATGTTGGAGATAAACCCTTCATTAGTTTCATAATTTTTGAAACATCATCTATAGATACTTTCTTGGTCTCAAAAAGTCTATTAAACAATCACTATTACCAAAAAATTATATTAAATATCACTTAGTTATAGTTAATCTACTAATTATATAATTCTATACTATCCTTTATTCCATTTCTCGATGATATTTCTTTATTATATAATTTGGATAAAAAAACAAATTTTCAAGTAAAAACATTATAAAAATTATTTTGACAATATTTTCATTGAAAAAAATTATCTATTAGAGTATGATCATGAATAAAAGGAAACCTTAAATCATTATGTTCTTTTTAAAAAATATATCATCAATGATTACTAAGTATTATTCCTCTATTTTGTTTGATTATTTTCTTGAAACCCTTATACAGATTATTATTTTACTTCAAAACCTCACATGTATTTGTAATCACCTTTTAATGTATCAATTTATAAAGGGATTAATTTTATCTTTATTTAATGGTTAAAATATATTCAATTATGAGTTTTATTTTGTTAGATTATATTTAATATATATATATATATATATATTTATCCTTGATGTTTTATTATTATTTTAAAAATAAAAAAATATTTCCCAATAGATGTTTCATTATTATTTTCTCAATATTTTTCTTTCTATGATTTTGAGTATGAATTTTAGTTTAGTGATCCAAATCAAAACATTTTCAAAGAATCATATTATTGGGTACTTAATTTAAAGATTAAAGATTAAAAACATAATCAATTATAATTTATTATCTAAGAATATTTTATCTATGATTGAATATTTTTATATTTTTATTTTTCACAAATATTATTTTACCACCATTTATATATAATATAATCATTTTACTAAATTTTATTGTTTCTCAACTATGGTTTTACAACATTGTGGATAATTATTGGGTTAAATAATTTAGGAATTGAGTTTTTATTATATTTGAGTTAAAACTATTTAATCATAGTTGAGGGATTGTAGAGTCCAAGATAGGTTCAATCCTTAAAAATATTACTGAGGAATTAATATGAAGCTATTGTGACTTGCAGTTGAAGAATAAGTCTTCTAAATTATAAAATTTATCTATAGAAAATGTTATGAATAGGTTTTAAGTGGATATGTTTAATGTGTTTGAATTTTTTTCCAAAATATATATAATATTCAAACTCACACAAAATAAATAATAATATGCATGGTGAAGGCTTTGTGGATGTTTTGAGGAGTTTTTATAAAGTCTAGAATTTAGAAGTTTGATTCAGAATTTTAAATCAGTCTTACTTGATAAAACCTTATATGAATTTATATGAAATATGAAATTTCATATCTAAAAATTTATAAAAGTCTTTGAGCATTCTATACTTTATAATACTCTTGAACAAATTCAAGAGACTTTCTATGGGATTTTGTAATACTTTGGGTATGTTTTCAGTACTTTATGATGAGTTCATAAGACTTTATGTGCAATTAATATGACTTATCTATAACTTCACAAGAATATTTTTGGTGAGTTTGTAAGACTTCATGAATTTATAAGATTTTTATTGATAATTGATAAGATTTTAGAAAATAAAATAAGGCATTTTATTTATTTAGAAATTGAAAAAAGGAAGAACTTTATAAAACTTCTTTTCAACTTCATAACACTTATCAGTGTTAGAAGAAAAATGTGAACGAAATGAGAATATTAATGACCTATGAAATAGAGTATCTACAAATTTTTTACACCTATATTTTTAAAGAAAAATAGATATTACTGATGTATGAAAACATTAGAAACTCTAAAACTAATATTATAAAGATGGTCAAATTTGTCGATTCTTTGTGAACATATCTTCATTGAAACAAATTAGAAACAAGTTTTTTTGTGATTTAATCTTGTGTTCAATAATTAAAATTGTAAATAGGTGTTCCACATCATGAATCATTCATGTAATCCAGAAAACATGGAGAATAAATTAAAAAGAATAATATATTATGGGTTTTATGTATTTTTTATAGAGAATATTATACTGAGATTGATGGTATATTTCACGGAGTATATCATGGCCAAATATTAGAGGGAATTTCAAATCAAAATACTATAAATTAAATGAATTGTGTAAGTTGAAAATATTTTAGGAATAGTTGACCTGAATTAAAAATAAGGCTAAAATCCATGAATATTTCCATACTTAATTTATGGAAATACTATTTACAAATATTCAGTGATTATGAAAGGTGAAAAAGAAGAGGAATAAAGTGTATTGGACTAAAAATTGATGAATTGAGAGAATAATCAATACACTATTATATTGACTAGCTACTGTATTAAAGAGAGTGAAATAAAGTGGAAGAATAATATGAAGTTCTTGCCCACTATAATTTAAGAAGTAAAAGTGGAATAAGAACATACTCTTGAGAATGAAAGTAGAATAAATGAAGTAGCACAATAATGACACAATTCATGTTTGTATTGATAGAAGAATCTATTATTATTAAAAAATAACTCTATATCATTATAACTATATGGTATACACATACACAGTCAGGAGACATGTAACATGAGTTCATGGATAATATCCACTAACTATTATCAATAGGTTTATAATAGTGGGTCTTGGGATCACACATGACTCTAGATCAGACCAAGGATTTATCTTATTATTTTGAGTGGTAAAACATGAAAATATTTTGTACCATTTTCTTTGTGTGCATGTGTGTGTTTAAAATTGTAGTCATATATATCTGAACAAAAATGAAGGTTGTTTAAATTAGAAAATATAATAGAGTTATAAATAATTGATTCACCCCCTTGCAAATATTTATCTGATATGATGGGTGTATTTTTAAGTGGTGTTAGAGCCTAATTCCCTTAGTAGACTCACTACTATTTATAGGTTGAAGAAAAGGTTTTTTTCTTTGGTTCTAGATTCAGTCACTGGATTATTTTTCTCAAATAATAAAAAAAGCACACCTTAATAAAAACTAATGGGATTCCCATATTTGATGGTAAGAATTATGAAATTTGGAAGGATTTATTTATTCCTAAATTTTTATAAATAATATTATATGTTTTAGAGTCTATAATTTATGGATTTACTCCTTATGTTGAAGGTTCTATCAAGAAATAAAATTATAGAATGAATTATTAAAATGATGGGAATTATTAGAATATCATATTTTCCACCTTATTAGTGAAGTATTTTCGAAAACTAAAAGGAATAAAGATAATAAAATTCATATATTAAAACCTAGAAAATATTTTTTAAGGTAATAATAAGGTGAAGAGAGAAAAACTATATATTTAGAGATTAAATCATGAAGATATATAGATGAAGGATGATTAATCTATAAATGATTTCTCAAAAGGTTCTATGAAATAGTGACTAATGTTAGAAGATTTATTGAGAAGTTGGAGGATTAAACTATAGTTGCAAAGATACCATTATTATTTATTAAGAGATTCTATGATACATTCTATGATCTTGAATATAGGGATTTGGTACACTTCCAATAGATATCTCACATAGTCTTCCCATATGTTATGAGACGAGTAAGGATAATGTTTAAAAAAAAAGGAAAGGATGAAAAATAAATCTCTATTAGATCCTCAAATAAGTAGGAAATATAAAAGGTAAAGGTGATAATATTTTCTTTATTAACTCAGAATAGTAAATAGATGAAAATATATGAATTTTTTTTCTTTTATTATTCAAAAAGTGAGAAGTGGAATAAGAAATTATAAGGATAACTTCCATCAAAATGATTAATGTTTACATATATTTGATGCTTTATAGAAAACTATCTAAAATTAAAATAATAATAATCCAATAGAAAATATTATTAATTGACAAGAATATCTTTAAATAATAAATCAACCAAGTGAATGTTTTCTTCTAGATAAAAGGTTACTAATTTATCTATGTACAAAAAGTTAAATTTCTTATCTATGTGTAAAGAAAGTGAGAGTAGTGATGAAGAAGAATATTTTGAACATTCTTATGATATTTGTAAGAATCAAATTGTTTATGAGGTGAGTATATAAAATATCACTAGTTATAAAAGCATTGAAGTTGGTAGTGAATAAGAAACTAAAGTAGAGAACATCTTTCATGGATCACCAAATTAGATAAGGGTATTAAAATTCTATAGAAAAAAAACCATTCTTTTAGAAGGAGAAAATATATTTATAAATAATAATTTTTTTTGTAAGATTTTGATGATTTAAATAAGCTACTTTATGGTTATAATTCTCAAAAAATCATCAAGTTATAATAAATGAAGGTAAAAAAGAATGATATTGAATTGGGTGGAATGAAACTGGTCAATACAGAAAATTAATTAGATAATCTTAGATTCAAATTCATGAATTTTGTTCAAGAAGGTAGATAAAGTTATATGGTGATTAGTTTTCAAGAATAAAAAAATATAACTTCCAAAAGAGTGAAAAATATTTTTTAAAATTTTTAATGTAATTCTAAATTGTAGAAAATGGTGAAGAAGACAATGTTTTTTGGATAAGAAAAATGATTCTCAGAAATTTTAAATTTTTTTAAAAATAATTTTAAAATTAAAAACTATGATAATTTTTCATTCATAAAAGGATTAAAACAAGTAAATAATAACCAATAAGGTGTTATGAGCTCATAATATTTCTTTTTCTAAAAATATAGTAAGGATTATTTGTCAAAAGATGGAAGAAATAAAATTATGAACTTCTAGAAAAAATACATCTTATAGAGGGATGTATGACTTATATGGATACAACTATAAATTTGGAGGATTTTAGAATATATAAAATAGTTTTGTTTTAACCATAAATATTTATTTGATTCTATAATTTTTTAGAAGAATAATTCTCAGGGGATTCATTATACACAAAGAAGAAATGTTCAAAAAAATTCAAAAACTTATAAACTAAATAAAAAGAATAGATTTTAAAATTTAGAATATTTTTATAGGAGATATGAATAGAGTGATCAATATCATTAAATTTTCCTCACAATTATACTAGCTCCACTGATCATGAATTATAATTCCTATAATTCTAAGTAGAAGGAGGATAAAGGAAATGAAAACAACTTATATTATAGGTTTCACTTAAATAATAAAAAGGGGAATGTCCATGGAAACATAGTAGTAGTTGTTATTCATATAATATTGAATATTTAAAATTGATGAGGAATTATTAAGACTATCAAAATGGATTAGCGACCATTGGTAATGATGGTTCACTTAGCATTAAAGTTGTATGATTTCCTATGTTTAGAAAGGAGAAGTTAAAGTCCAAAAACACCTTGATTATTGACTGGTTGAAACATTACACGTTTATTGTTTCTCATATACACTATTAAGTAAATGGGGTGTTTTTTAGGAAATATAGTTTCTTGGTGAAAAGGAAAGAATATTCCTGGATTGTGATAAGAGATAAATAAATTAAGGGTAATCTATTTTTGGTTGGTGATGTCCAAAATTCATGCTACCTGAGTGTAAAAAAAGAAAATCAAATGTTCCATCAAATACTTTATTATCTTTGAAAATAGAGTATGAAAAATATTAACTAAATAAAAATTGTTTGTGATGTTCCTAATATGCATAGAGAAAGGAATAATATATTCTACACTTTATAGAATGTTATGATTTAAAACTATTCACATAAGAAATTTGAGATTCAGATATCTCAGTCCAAAATATTATTCATTTTGGAATTTGTAAGACCATGAGAAAGTAATATAGAAATGTAGAAAACTATTGTATTTAATTTATTATTTAATTGAATAACATTACTTAAATTATTTTGATGAAGCAGAAATCATAAGATCTTAGGATGTCCAATAGTTTTAATAGAATTACTGGAAAGGATAGTGGCTAATCTCTAAGGAAGATATTGATATGTAATAGCATTGAGTGCACTAATGGTAGATTTGATACCTACCTTGAGAATCATGTTATTCACCATCAACTTAGTACATCATAATCAGCATAACCAAAGGTTTGGATGAATGGAATAATAAAATATTTATGGATATGTGTCGAACTATGTTGATGGATATTGATACTTATTAGTATATTTAGATATAAGCTATTGAAGTAGAAGAACACATTAAAAATAAGTTCTTCTAAAAACAAAGTTATGAAATTTCACCAAATGAGATATATTGTAATAAGTACCCAATTTTTAAACAATTAAGTGTATTTAGAAGACCCTGTATTTTCAATGTCAGAGGTTAAAATATCTGGAAGTTTGATAAAAGAGGTGATCCGGGAATATTCCTAGGTCACCCTCAAAATGTAAGAGTATAACATTGTTACAAAAAGTAGACAAGAACAATAATTAAAATATATGATGTTAAAGTGGTGGAACACTTGAAAAAACACATATAGTCAAGGTAGTTCCATAAGTGATGAAAATGTAGTTTTTTGGTTAATCAACAGGGATATGTTTCAAAAAATGATGGAAATTATGAAGAAGTATAAGTTTAAGATGACAATTCAGATAAATATTTTAATAAAAATAAACCTTGATCATCTTATACAAGGACGAAAAGATCTAAGGAGTTCTAAAACATCATTATAGATAAGTAAAATAAGTTCAAAATATGAGAACATTGTTGAAAAATCCAATCACTCACTATATTCATTAGTTGAACCAAGAGATGTTGAATAATCCATAGATAATTAAGACAGGGTTGATTATATAAATGAATAGTTAGACTAGGTATAGAAAAATGAGATTAGGGAATTGGTACCCAATATTAATGATAATAATGTTATTGGAATAAAGTGGGGTTTTTAGAACAATTTTAAAGAAAAAGGGGATATTTTGAGAAATAAAGAAACAATTGGTTTAATCATGTGTTCTTAAGTTAAAGGTACTGACTTTGATGAGACGTTTTCACTAGTTTCAATACATGAAACCAGTATAATATTTCTTTCAATTATAGAAAAAATTAAATACAATATATTTCAAATGGATGAAATGTTTTCTTTCCTAAATGGAGAGCTAAAAGAGGAGGTATTTATAAAGACACCCTAGAGATTTATACTTAGGAAAGAGGATAACTATATTTGAAGGATTAATTACACTATATATGGGTTGGAACAAGTACTAAAAGAGTGGTATTCCATTTTATTAAACTCATTGAAGAAGTTGAAATTTATAAATGGAAAAGTGGATAAAAATATCTACATTAAATATTACAACCAAGTGTCACACATTTTCATTTTTATGTAGATGATACTATTTTTAATGTAAATAAATAGGGGGATTGTAAAGAGTTGTCAAGGAAGATAAAAAATTTATTTTAAATTTATATTCTTTGTGAAATGAGATGATTTATAGGTTTATAAATTTCTCTAGAGGGATATAACATATTTTTTTTCAAGATAAGTACACCTATAAACTTATAAAAAAGTTTCGAAAGAAGGTTTCAAAGCTTGTTTCTACACCTATCTTAGTTAGAACCAAATTATTAATTAATTTATAAGGAATTTATATTTATACAAAATTTATTTAGGTTACATATTGTAATATTATTTTACTTTATAGAGTTTGTACCAAATACTTTCATTGTTTTTATGTTGAAAAAGAAGCCCACTATATTATATAATTTATCTATAAAATATGTTTTCAATAAGTTTTAAGTGGATATGTTTAATGTATTGGATTTTTTGAAATATATAAGTCATATTCAAACTCACATTAAATAATGTGTAATATGTGAGGTGATGTATTTCATGAAGTTTAGAGTATTTTTGAATAATTATAGAATGTTGGATTTTAATTCAGAATATTTGTGATGTTTTACTTTCTATAAATTTATATGATTTCATAAGTGTTTTTAAATTATGAGATAGAAAAATGGAAAATTACCCAAGAATAATATTTTCCATAAGTATCTTGAATAACATTATAGAACTTTCTAAAGTAATTATAAGAATTTATGGATGTTCATAATACATTATTATGTTCTTTTAAGACTTTCTATGAAATTTGTATTATTTACCAGGAAATTTTTAGGATTTTTTTTGTGAGTTCATAAGACTTCATGAGTATTTAATAATTTTATTGAACCTTTATATGAATTTCGGGTTCTTCATTAGACATTTCAGTTTATTATAAATTTATAGAAGAAAAAATTAGTAATTCATCCTGGGAACTTTATAAATTTTTTTGATGAAAATTGAAAAGGGAATGAAAATTTTAAAGACTTATTAAATAGAGTAGCTTATAACTTTGTAATAACCTGTTAATGTATAAAAAGTTATATTGATAATTTTTGAAAATTTAATAAACTCTAAGATTAATATTCTAAATAAAGTGAAATCAGGTGATACTTTGTGAACTGATATTTATTGAAACAAATATCATAGTAAGTGGTTTCTATTCAAGTTGGTGTTGAAGAATACCATGATGAAAATTTTAGGGACACATCATGAATTATTCATGATTCCATGTACACATGGAGGATGAATTAAAAGGAATTAACTAACGTGGGTTTCAAAGAGTTTTTAAATATAATATTATGATGAGATTGATGAGAAACTTTAATCAGAAGATTGTTAAAAATATTAGTGTGAAATTAAAATTAAAATATTTTAAGTTGAATGATGTGAGAAAGTTGAGTAGATTTTATGAACAATTGACCCAAATTATGAAGAAGGATAAAGGTGCGAGAATCTCCATATTTAATTTATTGAAATAATATTCACTAAAATCCAATGAATATAAAAGGGAAAAAATAAGAATAAAAAATGTCAAGGATTAAAGATCAATGAATTGAGAGAAAAACAAATACACTAGTATGTTGAATACCTTAAATATCAAAGAGTGGGAAATTAAGTGAATGAATAATAAGTAGTTCTTGATCATTGTTGTGAAATACATATATTAGGACTAAGAAAATAATCATGAGAGTAAAATGTAAATTAAATAAGAAACATAGTGTTGAAATTATTGAAGTCTGTATTAGTAGAGAAATCCATTATTGTTATAAAATAATTATATATAATTTTAAAAATGTGAGATGCACAAAAACAATAAAGATAAATGAAACAAAAGATTATGGATAAACTCTAACCACTATAATAAACAACTTGATACTAGTGTATCATTTGTTTAAAAGTGATTTTGAATCACCCAAAAGTTAACTTTCTAATTTTTGTAGGTTAACCTTAAAAATATGTTATTCCTTATTTTCTGTGTTCATGTATGTGTTTATCAATGAAGTCAAATCACCCTAACTGGTGATTATGATTATTTAAAAGGAAATATGTAAAATAAAAATAAATAATTGATTCAACCCCTTATCAATGATTTCATTGATCCTATGGGTGGATTTTTAGGATTTATATAGAAAACCAAGATAAATATTCATTTTAGTAAATAAAAAGTACTCACATTGAAGGTATATGGAATAGATTAATGGTTTTAATATAAATTAATAAAATATAGTAAATATATATTTTATTTCATTTTTTAACATTATTATACGAAAATTTTCAAAATACTATATTTGTAATAATTATATATTTCATTAAATAATTTTATTTTTTAAGATAATTACTTATAAATTTTTAAAAATTTAATCCACATGCACATGAGTTATTTAGGAAAGCATTAAATTTTTAGGATAAAATTACTGTTCATTATAATTTTCATTTCCCTTTATTTTTGTTTTTTTATTTCCCCCTAACTATGCTAAAAACTAATTAATTATTTAGAATAAGATTGAGTGATGGAAATATAAAAATTTTATGAACAAACTAAAGAGGGGTTGGAAAATGTATAATGGGAGTATTTATATACCTTTAATTTAAATTCAATTTTCTTTTTTCATTCATGGAATATTAATTTGGAAATATTTCATCTCAATTGAAACATTGTAAATAATGTTCGGATTAAGTGCGGTGAAAAAAAGTTTCAAGCACACATTTTAATATTTTCTATATTTGGTTGAGGATATATGTTTTTCCTACGATCACATGTTATGATTAACAAAATATCTAAATGAATTTAAATTAGTAATATAATTATTATTTTGAGGAAATAATTTCTCCTTTACTAGCACACCATGAGGTCTCAAATGTGATATCTCAGCATCTAGAAGTTTGGGGAAAGTGTTTAAGGTTTTCCCATAATCACGTTATAATGATTTCTCTCTTGGAGACCCCATTCCAATGAAATAAAATTTTTCAAAAAAATATGGTATGATGTTTTCATACCTCAATAAATCCTTATCTGGTATTCAAGAAAATATTTCCCCATATAAGGGAACAAAATCTCAAAATGATATTAAAACCACATCAAAAATAAAATCTATCCTCAAATTAATAGTTGTATGAATGATCAATGTATTCCATTCATGTAAAGTATCATGTAACCATATAAAATATACATAAATATTTATACTCATTGATGAATAAAATCCCAAATTTCATTAAAAATAGGGGACGAAAAATAGATTACATTGAATTAGAACATCTTTTAGTTAGTATCAAGTAATTTCTATAGCCCTTGATTTTCAAGAAACTATGAACTGTGACATGATAAACCTATAATTTATGTAAATTTCTCTACATGTGCATCTAAAATGAACATATAGAAGATGAGTATATTACATATAAGAGTATTTCCTTAATTAACCCAACCACACATCAGGATATGACCATATTATATAAATATTTTAATTTTAATGAAACATAACACTAAAAAATAATTACGAAGCACTACTCTGTTATTTAATTACAAGGTAAACCAATCATATAATAAAATCTAAAATATTTTATAAAAAATAAAAATCAAGTAAAATGAAACAAATAACCCAACTGACATTCAAAATCATAAGAAAATCTAACAATCAACCATTTTTTATTAAAACAATTTAATTTGAAATATGTGAAGAAAAACCCAAGTCTCTTTAAGTTGATCCTATAAAAATAATATATATATATATATATATATTAATTCAGGTATTATATAACTCTAATTATTATTACATATTTCTTGATCCATAAAAAAATAATTACAATGATAAATATATAACTCACAATTCTATAATTTGATAAAAACTAACTATCTCGCGTGAGATAACATTAAATAGTGAAAACAATCACTAGATACCCCATTTTTTGTAGAAACAATACTTTTTACCATGAGAGTTTTTATCAATATAGAATTTTTAATTATAAAAATAAACTATTTATAATTATTAATCATATAAATTTCTATTGGGGTGATAATTTTAATGTTTAATGAATATTTAATTAAATTGGGATGTGTTAATTGATATGTTATATATTTTACTGAAGATATTCCTTATAGACATGGGTTAACATATATTTAACGTTTTTATATATTTTTGATTATATCTTATATTCTATACTGAAATAATATATATTATTTAGTATGTGATCTATTGATATTTGTTCTGTAGGCACATGAATAACATTCATGGATTAAGACATAGGTCAATTTGTTTGGTGCTTTGTACAAGGTTGATGAATATTCACTACAAAAAGAAATATTATATTACTATATTGAAGTATATATTATTTAGATGATATTTTTTGTATTCATGTTCTATACTAGGTTAAGGATATTTTTTATATCTAGTGAATTATATGATTTGTGAAAATATTTATTCTATGCTAGTGGGATTTGTTTTCTTGATTTTTTTGTTTTCTGAAATATATTTTCCTAGAAGATAAGAATTTTTTGAGGGATGATAAGAAATTATTTTTTAATTAATAAGAATATTTTTGAGTATATTTCTCCATTTATATGTTATGTGTGATGTGTTAGGAGTTAGGTGTGGTTTTAGGAAAATATATGTTTTGTCATATATTTTTTTTGGATACATTGAATTAAATTTATTTATAACTATTAAATATGTTATGTGTATTTTTAAGTAACTTCTATTTGTAAGAATAATATAAGATGAAAAATGTGTTATTTTTGGAGAATTAAAATCTATATGTTTTTTACAACATGTTTTATGTGGATGAAATGTATTATGAAGTAGAAAAATATGTTTTATATTAAATAGTAAAAATTATTTCAATCCAAAAAATTTGTTATGTGTTTAATAAAACATATGATATGTATAGAAAATGTTTTGTAGCTAATAGAGTAATATATTTGGGGACTATAATATTCTCTATACTAATATGTGTTGTTTTTTGTTAAAAATATATATTATTCGTTGATATATTATATGGAGGAAATATATGTTCTCTAAAGAAGATATATTCTATGATGGAATTTTACATGTTTCGATTCAGTGATGTTCTGTGGAAATAATAGGGGTTAATATTCTCATTGGTTGGGAATTATTTGTAGATAAATATTCTCTCCAAGATTTGTTTCATGAATATTTTTTCCCAGAAAAGGATATTTTATATATAAACTATATGTTCTATAGTTAGGATATTTTTGTGTGACAATATATTCAATTGAAGAGAAATATTTGTTGGTTAATCTAAATAAAAAATGTTCTATAATGAGGTTGAAGTTAAATATTCTATGAGTTAGAGTAAAGGTAAGGTGGTTAACATAACATGTTATGTAATTATTTAATAAAAAAAATTGTGCAATATTTTGTGTAGGGTTTAATGACATATCTCTTAAAATAATGTCCCCCTTTTTTTTTCTATTTTTACATAATGTTTTTTGTTCTAAAATATTTATGTGTTGCTAACATTCATAGTTGGAATATAGGGATCCTGTTTGGATTGAATTTAATTTTTTTAATAAAGAGAGGTTGTATTAAATTTTTATCTTTTATTATTAATTATCTATTAAATTGATTTCCACATATTTGATTTTTGGGATTGTGTTATATATCTACGGTGGATGTAAAATTTAAATACTAAATTTTGAATGTAGTTTACCAAAGGACCATGGTAACTGAGAGGATTATGGAAGCATCTAATCAAAATCCAAATGACTCAATTCTCATAAGTGATAATTTCTTTTATCCTTACATGGAAGTATATTCTCATTTAAAAAGTCTTGTGTAGCACAATGTAGTTCTTAATAAATGTCTAATTGTTCTAAATATACATCCAAGAGTTTATGTAATTAATTATATAATTTCTAAATTACTCACTATATCTCTGTATATTTGATCAAAATAATCATTACCTCATTATTCTGAGTAATACTTAATATACTTTTATGTAAGTTAAATTTTACTTAATATGTTTACCTGTTTCAGTTACAATTCATAAAAACTCACCAAACCAATTCCTTTTTATTTTTCATTATTTTTTAAACAAGTAAATCATTTTGATAACCCCAATTGTTCCCATATAGATTAACCAATACTATGTATTTTTATCATATTATTATCCTTGTGAACTTGTAGAAGTGTTGCATATTTTTTATATACAAAAAGAACCAGTTCTATTCTATCAAAAAAACTATCCACTGTAACCCTTGATACAAATGGATTCATATATAATGTCACTCTAATCACCCAATTACTAGTGTTAACTCTATAATATATTTTTAAAACTCAAACCCAAGCTAAAAAAATATAATTTCATTGAAATGGAGTTCTATAAATAAGAATATTTAGTCATTCTACCAGTGCTTCCCAATGATGTTAATTTCCCATCTCTCTAAAATATGGCCTTTGATGGTGATAATAATAATAATAGGAATAATAAAAATAAAATATTTATCTACACATGTGTTTTGGTGATGATCAATAACCTTCAATATATCCCTTGGCCTATGGTTGTACTAATAATGAGTTTCATTTTCCCTTAGTCCCTAGAAATAATGATAATACCTCATCCAACTCTTAGTTTATTATAGTAACATAAATGAAGTCAACCTAACATTATTTATTATTAATAAGATGAATAGAATTACAAAGGTCTCCATATCCTAAACACGAGTTAAAATATGTGTACTTAATATCTGACCATTGAATACATCTTCCCATATGTGTACCATAGTTATTATATGCAGGAATACCATATTGCCCACACTATCTAGACACATCATATAAAAATAGTCAAATACCATGAATCATTGAAATTTAGACAATATAAGTTTAAAATAGTTGAATCATAAATTAATTCACCTAAGGAACACTCAATAGTTACAACATGGAATACTCAGAATTACTCATTAATAAATTCTAGTTATTAATAATCCACACAACACTAAAAAAATGATACATCAATATAATTTAATAAAATCCATGAATATTATATATTTAAATTAATTATTAAGTATATTCCTTGCATGGAATAATAATAAAATCTAATATATAGAATCTTTAAGTCCATGTCATGGGATAAACACAACAACTAATGCATGGAATAATGCTCACATTACATGGAAATCAATATCAAAATATCAATTAGATAATGTAAAAATAAAATAATTCATATGAAATTTTAAATATTCACATATTTAGTTAGAATTATGCTATGGATGAAAATATCCTTGAAAACAAGGATAATGATAAAAAAATTCATTAAATTAACTATAATTAAATACTAAAACAAAAAAAACACAAAAAATTTCTTTGAGGGTCCTAACTTATCCCAAATCCAAAACTTTCATTAAATTATCCCCAGAAAAATATATTAACTAATAATAATTACATAATTACTTTACAGATTAAATGAAAAAAATAAAGAATCATTATTTATGAAATATACCATAGAAACATTTTTATAATTAAAATTGACATAAAATTGAACCTTTAGCCCAAAAGAAACTCATAGATACCCAATCAAATGAAGAAAAAATTAAAATAATAAATAAAACCATAAATATAAGTAATACCTCTTAAATATATTACATGCTTGTAGAGAGTGATTCTATTAGAGAAACCCCCAAAAATGGTCACATGGTTCGAGAAAACCCATCAGAGTGATCTAGGATGAGAAACAAAAAATATATCATATAGTAATTAATGTATAACCCCATTAAAACTAAACTAATCTGATTTATATCTATATAATCATTATATTTACCTATGAAGAATATTTTGAATTGTATAAGTGACCCTTTACTATATATCATAATATAAAAGTAGTGTAGTTGTTAGATTAGGGTGCATATCTATATGGAACTCTAGGATTTTTTTTAACTTTTACATGTTACATGAATTTAAAGAATTTGGTTTAGTTGTTTTTAGAAAGTGTTCATGAAATATTTTTATAAAAATAAAATAAAATAAATCATTGGAGGATTTTATGTTCACCTCATTATCCATTATAAATATTAAAAAATATAATAAAATTTAAATAGCTTCAAATTATACTTACATATTTTGAAAAGTAACACTCTATATTGGTTATATATGAATAAACTAATTTATATAATAAAATCCTTGGTTTTTTTTATGATTTACTTAAAAAATATTCTTTAATATTTTTTTTAAATTAAATTTATATTTAACATTGAATTACAAAAGAAACAACTCATTCTGATTATTTTCACACATTTTTTATATAATATACATGCAATGAAAATGTATTGTGTAAAAAAATATAGTAAAAAAATGAATCTTAAAATAAATAAAAATTGAAATCATAGAAATTATACCCTATACTTTCATAAAATCCACCAAATTAGCCTCTTTATATTCTCATGTAAATGCATTAAAAATGAGATTTAGATAAATATCAATTCTTCAAAGGAGTAATAAAAGATTAAAATATATATAAGGAAAAAAATAAAATAAAAAAATAAAATAATAAGTAAATAAGTGTGAAAAAATAACCATATGAAAATGTAATAGTGGTACATAACATTCTCTCCCATCTCTATAGTGGAATGTGAAGTTCTCTATTTATAATAATTCTTAATTACATGACATATACATGGTTGTCATTATCTATTTCTATTTTTCATGCATGGAATTTAGTATTTCCTATAATTTAGAATGAATTAGATTATTAGATTCAAAGTACATGGAATTTAAACAAAAAACTATGAAATTAAACCCTTTGTATTTGTCAACATGACCTCTAACCTATTAACTTCAAAGATCAATGTATAATTTATGATGTGTAGATAAATAATATATTTGATGATTGAAATATAATATTTCATCATGCATTCCACCTAAGGATGTATCATGTATCTTAAAATGTGCATGATGTGTACTTTTATTTACCTGTATATATTTCATTATTTTCCTTCTATTTTCTTAGGATGATGTCATAATGTATACAACATTCCCCCAAAGATGAAATTTGGATTAGTTGTCATTGATTATTCAAAACGACAATCAAGATACCAAGATAATGGGTAAATTTGATCATATATTCAATAAATTCATAAAAATAAATCATAAATTAGGGTATGCTAAATTATTCTATACTTAAAAAATTTTCATATACTATCTTAGTTTTTCCAAGAGAACTACTTTTTTTATTTTATAATATTTAACCAGTTTTTATGTGATGAAGTGGGTATTCTTAGTAAGTTAATTTAAGATTTATATTTTTTATATAATTCCTAGGATATGAAAAAATAAAAATTCTATGAAATAAAAATTTCATAAACTAAATCCCTAGTGAAAAAAGAAAATTACCAATCACACCAAATATTAGATTAAAAAATACATCATTTTCGTATTTCTAGGGAGCAAGTATTTCACTAAGGGGTATATTTTGTAATTTTGAGTTTTGTACCCCATGTGGGGCCATTATGTCTACAAATAGACACATAAATAACTAGTTACCTAGATAAAACAATTTTATAAATGAATGAATTTTAGAAGAAGAAATGATTAATGATTTACCTCAAGTAGGATTCTTATTCCCCCTTTCCAATTTTGATTGTGCATTTAAATTATTGTATTGATGATGATAATAAATACCTTTAATATATATCTAATAAAAATAACAAAAAACATAATATATGATTATTATTAGTAGTAATATTAATTTTATGGGTCATGAACCACTGAACACCCTTTAACTATACCATTAGATTGTACATGTTGGATCTTTTTATTGATCAAATATGCATGCCACATATTTATTGGGATTCACTAGACTAAGACATATTTATCATTCATGGTAGTGGTTTAAAATTATTAATATTGGAGGATAAAAAATGAATTTATTTTGGACATTAATATGATTAGTTATATATATCTATCTTCATTTGTGAAATATTTGGGTCAGATTTTGCTTCACCAATACAAAAAGAAGTCGGTGGTGTCGTCTCTTTTAGGGGAGTTCATCGAGGAGATGTGACTACCTCTATAGGCGGTGGTTCTTTAGGGATAAATTTTATAACATGGGGTTTTTTTGGTACTGGATTATTATATATCTAATTGAACACATTTTTAATCCCTCTCATTGGGGTGGGGATATTATCTTGATCATTTCAATGGATCTATCATAAATGGTGAAACTGATGATCATGTGAGATATTACCTAGAGATACACCATAATTTTGCATTGGGATTCATGATAAATCCATCTAGAATGTACCCGAGCATTCCCTTTTGAGTAGTTCATGAACAAAATTTAAAAAATGTGTAGTAAGATAGGTTGATCCTAGGACTACGAGCTTGGGTAAAGGTTACCTAATATACTGATCATGGTCTATGATATATTGTACCCAAGGTATATATATTTGTGCATGTTCATTATTTTAAAACCCATGTATTTTATACACTTTATTTCATAATTTATTATTGATTGAAAATTAAATTTTTATTTAGAAAACAATTTTATGGAAAAGTGAGAAACCACATTCATTCAAACAGGAGGACATGCCTCATAAGAGATCGTAAAGTTATTGAAATATAATTTAAGACTATTAGCTAATTCTTACCTAATAAATTTCCATGAGATAACATGCACCTGTGTATCTGGATCATCGGTAATGAGGTCTTCAAATCAATCCGCTAACTTATCCCAAGTTCAAGAATTCTCCTCTTTACTTATCTGCCCTTTGGTTAAACCCCCCTTAGCAGTATAAGATCCTATTTTTCTATCCATGTGGCCTAATCACTATTTATATCCACTCAATGTGGCCTACCCATAATATTTTACTCCTCTTATTGGGTAGCATTGATATAAAGAAATGATCATACCACGATTCACAATTTAATTTTACCCTTATACCAATGTATTAAACTGGTTTTGTATTGAAAATTAAAGTATAATAACAAATTGCACTCCATGTTTAATTAAATTATTTTTTGTTTAACAATGTTTACAAGGTAAATTATAATTTTTTTTATAATTACATTTTAGGTGGAGGTGATTTGGAGGACCCATGATGAAGTCCAAGAAAAATGGGCCAATCTGCACAGGATCCAAGCACACCAGTAATCTAAAACGCATTATTCTAATAAACCGTGAATCCAAATGGGATGAAACTTTGTGGGATGTTCCTAATTTTAATGAGATACATTTCATATGAAGGAATAGAATACCAATTAGTCAATTAAGTGGCCCATATGGACTGATCTATCCAACAAAACAAATCTGTACGGGGTCAAAACATTGCCTCTGTATTTTGGAAAGATCTCTTATTATATTCCAGATCTGGCTGTCAAATTTGACATGGAGATAAAAACGGTGTTGGAAAATAATTATTTAGTTTTTTTCAAAGTTATTTAAGACTTTATGATTGTACAAAAATGTGGATAAAGTGTATTCTTGAAATCAAGGTGCCCAAAACAACTTCCCACTTTTCCTATAAATTGGCACCTTGGGAACCCTATTTTGGAGTTCATCTAGGAAGAAAGGTGCTGTTTAGAATTCCCAAGGTCTCTTTACATAATAACTAGAAGTTATATAGTCTATGGTAAGTTATAATTCAAAATATTCTTCTTCCTCCCCTCCCATAGTTTTCTAAACCCCTTGTGATCACCTGGGGAGGAACATGATGTAATCATGAGCTTCATGTTTGTATTATGTTGAATGATATTTTTAATTCCAGGTTCTATTTTGTTATTATTCATACTATATTTTTATATAATTTAGTTATATAATGGTATGTTATACTCAAACTCAAATGATCATGTTTGGGGATACCCTTTCATGTGATGTTTCACACACCGTTCATCCCTTTTTCTTACCCCATTCAATTGCGGTGTATTTGTGATTTATATTGGTCAATTGAACTCAATTAAGCACATTAAAGGTCATGTGAATTTATTTCATGGTATCAAAATGAAATAATATCCAAACCTAGACAACACATAGAGTTCTTCTTGTGTTTCCTTGGTGAGTTTCTGTTATGATGTCGAACACAAATCACCCAATCATCAGTAGTGTCCGGTGAATCATTGTATGTTTTTGACCGAACCCTAGGAGTTATCCTAGCATAAAATCAGTAACATTATGGTCATAGGTGTTAAAAACTAGGGATTAAAAGATATATACCATTTCTATTGAAGTGATGAAGGGTGAGCATCACGAGACTTCCCGGGGTTGATCACGTTTAATAAATATTGTTTATTTCTACTTTGTTTTATCACATTCATTTTCTATTTTAACATTTAATAATAAAACACAATTATTATAAAACCCAATTTTCCTTTTTTACTTTCACAATAAGAACCAAATTTTTGTAATTAATGATCTAAGGCACCGTCGAGAGATGACATAGGGTTTCTGCTATACTCTAGAAATTCTAGTCCAAATTAAACAACTAATTTGGCGCGCTAGACAACACGATCAAATTTTGGCACCTTTTTTGAGGATCCAATATCATTTTTTTTCTTTATTTCCATTTATTTATTTATTTTACTTCATAATTAGTACTATTTTCAATACCCCTCCCCCATTTTATTGTTTTTGTTTTGATTTTTTTGTTTCTATTTTTGGTTGTTTTTGTGTGTTCCTCCTTCTCCCCTCTCTCTCTCTCTTCTTCTTATTCTCTATATCTCTCTATATAATTCTGTAGTATAACATTATATTCTTATTTCACCCTTATTAACTTATTTATCCATTTTCAATCATAAAATAACAAACTTAAAAACTTATTTTCATGACTCGATTAGAAAACGAAAAACTGCTTGAATTTGACCCTGAAATTGAAAAGACACTTCACACACAAATCAAGGAATATATAGAAGGTAAATAAAGTAACACTGAGGAACCTCTTTTGGAATTTCAAGTGGTCCTAAACCACTAAAAAATTTAACCAAATCAAACCCTAGAAAATATGGCTACAAATAATTGAACCTTAAAAGAACTGACCACCCTAGTTGTGGTGTACCAACCTGCGTACATCCAATAGACTAAGGAAGAATCCAACTTTAAGATGAGATCATGACTCATCCACTTATTTCCCAAATTACATGGTCTTTTTATTAAGGAACCCCACAAGCATCTTAAAGACTTTCATATAGTGTGCTCCACTACGAAACCCCAAAATGTGTCTGAGGACCTTATTAAGTTTAGGGCATTCCCTTTCTCCCATGATTGTGGATCCAAAGGTAGGATATACAATCGGCCTACCAAAATTGGTGGATGTAATGACCTTAAAGGAATATTTTTAGAGAATTTCTTCCCCACCTCCTGAACTAAATCAATTAGAAAAGAAATCTGTGGCATTAAGAAATCACAAGGAGAGACCCATCATGAATACTAGGAGAGATTCAAAAGACTTTGCTCAAGCTTCCCCCAATACCAAATTAGTGAAAAACTATTAGTTAAATAATTATATGAGGGAATTATCCCCATGGATAATGGGATGATTTATGCTGCAGATGGTGGAGCCCTAGTTGATAAAAATCCTTTCGCTGCCCGTGACGTAATAGCAAACATGACTCAAAATGCACAACAATTTGGTACATGATCTATTGAACCAACCAATGGAGTTCACGAGGTAAGTCATTCATATCTAGAACAAAAGTTAGATAACAAGATTGATGAGATTCATAATCTTCTAAGGTAATTAGATCAAGCACAAGGTAACTCACAATCTCCTCTTGTTCCATTACATTGTGGTAATTTATATGACAATACTCATTTTTCTGACAATACTCATTTTTATGACTAGTTACAATAACTTCAAGATTCACCTGATTCTCGTGCAGCCATGTTCTTAGGGTTTCCATTCGAACAAGCACCTACCCTCAAGAAATAACCATTCAGGTCAAATCTGAACCCTGAGTGGAAAGCACAACCCTAGTACTGACAAGGAGGAAACTCAAGCTACCCCAAGAAAAATTGGTATCAACAAGGCCAAGGTATGAAAACTTATTATCCTTAAAATTCTAAAAACAATCATCCTCCCCTACCAAATATAAACCAATGCTCAAGGATATGGTGAATAAAATTGAAACCCATAACCTAAAATTTCAAAAAACCACACAATCAACTATTTAAGAAAAGCGAACTCAATTGGGGAAATTGGAAAACACCATAGGTGAACTTAAGATGCATGGTTTTGGAAAACTGACATCCCAAACCATTTCCAATCCAAATGAAAAATGTAATTTATGTGAAATTACACTTCGTAGTGGTAAAGAAGTTTCTCCTTCTACTAATTCTACACAAAAGGTATGTCCTCTAATGAAAACACTCCTTCTACACCAATAAATGATTCCAGTGAATAGAAAAACCAAAAGTGTAAACCAATTATCATTGAGGATTCCAATGAACAATCCATTCCTTTTCCTTTTCCCCAAATACCCTCTAAATCTATTAATAATTTTGATAATGACATTTATAAAGAAATAATTGACACATTTATAAAGGTTCAAGTTAGCATTCCTTTGTTGGATGCACTTAAACAAATCCCTCGATATGCCAAACTTCTTAAAGGGATTTGAATCCATATAAGGAGACTGAAGGGGAATGAGAGAGTAAACCTAGAAAGGAACATCTCGTCCTTGATTCAACTAGTAATTCCAACCAAGTTTAAGGATCGAGGAACTTTCACAATACCTTTTACCATAGAGAGACATTCTTTTCAAATGTTATACTAGATTTATGTAATTCAATTAATGTAATGACTTAATATATGTACACCTATATATAGGTTGGAGAGATTCAACCGACATGAATCATAGTGAAACTTTCCAACTGGAGCACAACACACCCATCAGGAGTGGTCGAGGATGTCCTTGCAAAAGTGAAAAATCTCATATTCCCTGCCGATTTCTATATTCTTGAGACAGAGGATACCCAAACTCAAGGACATGTCCTTCTAATACTTGGGAGGCCATTCCTCAAAATAGAAAAGATGATCATCAACATTCAAAATGGTAAGCTTTACATGGCATTCAGTGGAGAAAATTTATGTTTTCAATTCCTTGAGGCTCTGAAACACCCCGTTGAAGAGCACTCCACTCTTCCTGTCTATTAAATGGAAGTTATCTCAAATTATGCACACACACACAATTATGTCTTCAAATCGTACTCTGATTAATTTTATTTTTATTCACCCTTGAATGATTTGAGTTTTGATTCATGTGTTGAGTGTTTTGTGGGTTCTAAAAAGTGTAAATTTTGTGCTTTAATTGAATAGTGTTTTCATTTTAAGGTACCCATGATCATCAATGATTCTGCAAACCTCATTTCTATAGATTCTCTATCCCCAGAGAATAAACATGAGCAAATAGACAGTTTCATAGAACTCACTACCCAAAACACCCTCCCTCAATCCAAAAAACCACTAGTGTTGGAACATAAAAAACTTCCTTCAAATTAAAAATATGTGTATCTTGATGGTATTGACCAATTTCCCATCATTATTTCCAATAAGTTCTCTCCACAAAAAGAATAAATTTTTTTGAACATTTTGAGAGAGTATAAAAATGAAGTAGGATGGATATTGGCTGATATTCCCTGGATTAGTCCATCTATTTTTATGTACCATATACTTTTGGATGATGAGGTTAATCCAGTAAGAAAATCTTGACACTGGTTGAATCCCACTCTACTTGAAGTGGTAAAATTGGAATTCAATAAATTACTTGTTGCAAGTATAATTTATCCTATATCTAATAGTAAATGTGTTAGCCCAGTGAAAAGTGTTCCTAAAAAAATAGGAATAACAATTGTGTCAAATGAAAGGAATGAATTGGTTCCAACAAGTGTGTAAAATAGTTGGCGAGTCTGTATTGACTACCATCGACTGAATCAAGCCACATGGAAGGACCACTTTCCTCTACCTTTCATTGACCAAATGTTAGAACGATTGGCTGTTAAGTCCCATTATTGTTTCCTTGATGGATATTCAGGTAATTTAAAAATTCATATAGCCCCAGAGGATCAAGAAAAGACAACATTTACTTGTCCATTTGACACATTTCCATATAGAAGAATTCCTTTTGGTCTATGTAATGCTCGTGGTACTTGATATATGTTGAGTATTTTTTTGAGTACCTTGAGAGTTGTATGGAGGTATTTATGGATGATTTCACGGTATATGGTTATTCTTTTGATGATTATTTGGAACACCTAGGTTCTGTCCTCCGCCACTGCATTGAAAAAGATCTTGTATTAAATTACAAGAAATGTCATTTCATGGTTGGATGGGGGATAGTTCTTGGGAATGTTATTTAAAAAGTGTGAATTCAAGTAGATAAATAAAAAGTAAAATTAATTTCAACCCTTCCATATAAAAAATGCGTTCATGAGGTGCGATCTTTCTTAGGTAATGCTTGTTTTTACAGCCGATTCATTAAAGACTTCCAAAAGATAGAACTTCCCTTATCCAGATTATTACAAAGAGATTTAGAGTTTGTGTTTGTTTTTGATAAAAATTATGAGGATGCTTTCAATTAACTAAAATGGAGACTCACATCACCTCCCATTATCCAACCACTAAGGTTGGATCTACCCTTTTAGTTTATGTGTGATGCCTCTAACTTTACAGTTGGGGTAAGTTTATCACAAAGGGTAGAGTAGACTCCTCATGTCATTTCATATGCCTCATGTACCCTTGACCCATACCAAGAAAACTACACAACCACTGAAAAAGAACTCCATTATATTGTGTTTTCCTTGGAAAAATTTCATTAATATCTTATCATGTCAAAAATCATTGTCTTTTATGATCATGCTTCCCTTTGTTTTCTCCTAAAGAAACTTGAAGCTAAGACCTACCTCATTCAGTGGATGCTCCTCCTCTAAGAGTTTGACCTAGATATTTGAGATAAGAGAGGAGTGGAAAATATGGTAGCTGACAACATTAGTATGATTTCCCCTCCATGGGACCATCATGTTGACTCATCCCTCCCTATTGGATAATTATTCCCTCATGAGAACCTTTGTGATGTTGTGGACCTTACCCCTGGTATGCAGACATTGTGAATTTTCTAGAAACATCTAGGGTCCCCATTGATTTTAGAACTTCAAAATCCTAGAGACGTAAGCATGATTCATGATTAGTATATTTGGGATGACCCATACTTGTGGAGAATTTTTAGGGATGAAGTTGTTCATCGGTGTATTATGGACTATGAGTTCACCTCTGTTTTGACCTTCTGTCACACATTGGATTTTAGGGGTCACTTTGGCTCTCAATGTATGGCTTGAATGGTTCTTAACTCAGGTCTTTATTGGAAAACATTGTATATCGATTCCCATCGGTTTTGTAAGTCTTGTAATAGATGTCAATTCATAGGGAATATCTCCAAGAGGAATGAAATTCCCTAATAGCTCATGTTATTTTGTGAAATCTTCGATGCATGGGGCATTGAATTCATAGATCCTTTTCCAAATTAATTTGAATTTGTGTAAATCTTATTGTATGTTGACTATGTCTCTAAATTAGTGGAAGAAAAGGCCACCGGGATAGATGACTCTCGAATGGTTGTTGATTTTGTGAGGTCCCAAATTTTCAGTAGGTTTGTTTATCGAGATTCATCATTTGTGATCAGGGTTCACATTTTTGCAATCGCAACATGAAAAATTTGCTTCATAAGTATGGGGTTGTTCATAAAGTTTCCAAAACATATCACCCCAAACTAATGGATAAAAAAAATATCAAATCGGGAAGTTAAGCGAATCTTGGATAAAATGGTACTACCCAATAGGAAAGATAAGAGTTTGCAGTTGGATGATGCACTTTGGGCATACCATACAGCTTTTAAAAACCCAATCAAATTGTCACCATATAATATTGTGTTTGGAAAGGTTTTTAACCTTCTGATAGATGTAGAACACCATGACTATTGTGCTGTTAAACAATGTAATATGAATCTTTCAGATGCAGGTGAGCATATGAAGCTGCAGATTCAAGAGTTGGAAGAAATTCAATGTGATGAAAATGAGAACTACCAGATCTATAAAGAGAAGACAAATGCTATACATGATAGCATGATTCATCAGTGGAAGTTCCATATTGGTGAGAAGGTCCTCATGTATAATTACAGCCTAAAGCTCCACCCATGTAAGCTTCATTCCTGATGGCTCTGTCCTTATAATTTTACTGATGTTTAGCTTTTTGGTACTACACATGTTTTTCATGATAAGAGTGGAAAAACTATTACTGTCAATGGGATAAATCTTAAACACTTATATGAGGATTTTCTAAATCATATATTGGAAAAAATCCAATTGATAGATTCCACATATGACACCACTTAGCAAGTTGTCCATTTTTCCTACCTTTATTTACTTGTATATTTATTTAAAATACTTTCATTTAGGATAATGTAACTTTTAGGCATGGGGGAGGGTGACATGTCATATATAAGATTAAAAAAACAAAAAAAAGGAAAAATATGTTTTCATTTTTGATTTATTTTTCCTTATTTTTTTATTTTAGATAAAATTTAATCGTAAAAAGAATATCTAAAAATAATTTTTCATGCTTGAGTCGATTGTGTGGAGAATTCCATTGTTTTTGGAATTTTTTTTCAAATGAATATTGATAGGAATATTTTTCTAGAATTTGTATTTTCAAATCATTCTTAGGGGTTTAATGGATTTTTGAATCCCATGCCTCATTAGTACTGACCAATATTTTAATCCCTTACCTGAGAGACATTCTAAGCCCTTTATTGAAAATTCTTTCTTTTAATCACTTTATTGAGTGTCTCGAGTCATATAGAGAAACTAGAAATTTCCTTGATTTTTTTTGAATCTATAATATTCAAGTATGCTACATTCATGATAGATACAATCGTTCATTGAAAATCCGTTCATACAACTATCCTCTATTTTCAGGCACCTTTACATTTTATCCTTCTTAAGACTTAGAGACCATGAAATACCTGTTAGGTAGCCACATTACTTGATAATTTATCTCTACCTACCCATATCTTGTATATATTCTTGTTTTATTTTCAGCAAGTGTGGGAAAGAGGGTGTTTCCATGGGAATTCTGGGAAGAGAATCATTGTTTTGGGTTGATATAAAGGGTGCCTATATTTTCCTTACGAAATAGGTTCACAAGCCATATTATATTATTGTTTTACACTTGTTTCCCTCCTTATATAAAAAATATAACTTTTCATAAAAACATTGTTCTGTATACTGAAATAAACAACAAAATAAAAGATTAAAATGGAGAAAATAAGATGTTTACTCATTATTATTCATTACTTGGTTGTGACCCGCACAAATGGACAAGGGGGATAGTGAGTTGGATGTAATACACTTTGTGAGGGGATGAGTGTGTACATTAATTGTTAACACTTGATAAATTTTGACATGTTTTGTACTTGAGAGGTTGAACACTCCTCTTCGACCTCAAATTTTTTATAAATTAAATCTTACCAACCCATGAACCTTAGAAAAACCTGTTAGATGTCCTCTTGAGTAGCACACTAGTTTATACCGATAGAGAAATTAAATCATGGAAATTATATGGTAAGATCACATGAACTCTAAGAAAACAGAATAACTCCACTTTCATATGTTCCTTGAGTGAAGATGGAAAATTTCTCAGTGAGATAGGCTGTGACATGTTTCATGGGTGAACAAATGAAGTTGATCAAATTAGAGTGCGAGAAAAGAAAGATGAAAAGGAAAATTTATTCCATAAATAAGACATGATGAATTTCATTTAAAAATAATCTTGGATGTTTTCACACCTTTTATTTATGAATGGTACATGAATAGGATATTATACTTTTCCTAGGAGTGAAAATGTTTAGGTGTGGGGGTGTGATAGTACCACAATTCACTATTTTATTTTACCCTTATACCATTGTATTAAACTGGTTTTGTATTGAAAATTTCAAGTATAATAAAAAATTTCACTTCATTTTTAATTCAATTATTTTGTGTTTAACACTTTTAAAAAGTGAAATAATACTTGTTTTGATAATTACATTGTAGGTGGAGGTGATTTTGAGGACCCATGATGAAGTCCAAGAAAAATGGGCCAATCTGCACAGGATCCAAGCACACCGGTGAACTAAAATGCATAATTATACTAAAAAGTGCATCAAAATGGGATGAACTTTGTTTTATGGTCCCAATTTAATGAATAAAATTTAATCTGAAGGAACCGAATCCCAATTCTTCCATTAATAGGCCCATAAGTACTGATCTATCCAACAAAACGAATCTACACAGGGTCATAACATTGCCTCTATAGTTTAAAAATATCTATTATTATATACCATATCTGGAAACTGAATTTGACATGGAGGACGAAAAGGTTTCGGATGAAAACTATTTGGTTTTGTTTAAAGTGATTTAATATTGTTTGACCATCCAAAACTGTGGACCATGCAGATTCTCGAAATCTAGGTGCCCAAAACCACTTCCCACTTTTCCTATAAATTGGCACCTTGAGCACCCTATTTTAAAGTTCATCTTGGAGGAAAGGTTATGAAATTTTGCAGTCTCAAAGGTTTCTCACCATCATCCATATAAGTTTTGGAGGCTATGGGAAGTGCTAATTCAACATCTTCTTTTTCCTCCCCTCCCATGGATTACTAAACCCCTTGTGATCACCCAAGGAGGAATGATATGTAATCCCGAGCTTCATGTTTGTATTATGTTGAATGATCCTTTTAATTCCAGGTTGAATGTTGTTTTTATTCATCCTATATTATTATTTAATTGATTTATACACTATCATGTTATACTCAAACTCAAATGATCATGTTTGGGGGTACCCTTTCATGTGATGTTTCACACACAGTTCATCCCTTTTTCTTCCCTAATTAAACTCCGATGTTTGTGTGGTTCATATTGGTCAATTGAACTGACATAAGCACTGTAAAGGTTATGAAAATTTATTCCATGGTACTAAAAAGAAATAATATGAAAACGTGGACAACACATCGAGTTCTTCATGTGTATCCTTGGTGAGTATCAATTATGATATCAAACACAACTCACCCAATCATCACTGGTGTCCGGTGAATCATTGTGTGTTTTTGACCAAACCCTAGGAGGTAACTAGTAGAAACTTAGTAATATTATGGTAATAGGTGTTACAAAATAGGTATTAAAATATCTATACCCTTTCTCTTGAAGCGATGAAGGATGAGCATCACGAGACTTCCCTGGGTTGAACACGTTTAATTAATCTTGTTTATTTCTACTTTGTTTTATCACTTTCATTTTCTATTTTCATATTTAATCATCAAACCCAAGTATTATAAAACCCCATTTCCATTTTTTTACTTTCATAATAAGAACCAAATTTGGTAATTAATTATTAAAGGCTCCGTCGAGAGATGACATCGGGTTGCTGCTATACTGCATAAATTCTATTCAAAATTAAACAACAAATTTGACGCACTCGACAACACGATCAAGAAAATCCTACACCATTTCATTTTATGAATTAACAAGTGGTCCCAAGGGTTTCATGCTAACTTCATTATCCACACCAGTTTTTTCCACACTGACATCACTAGAAACAACCATCACTCTATTAGTGTTCCCTTACATAGTACCAATAGAAAAATTCATTCATTCCATCTCCTTTGATTTAAATTTTTTACCTGACCTAGTCTCCATTGGATTTGGAAAGTACGAGTAATCTTTGAACCCTTTTTTTTCTTCCCTATTATCAAGATGAAATCTACAGAGGCCCTAATAGATTTTTCTTCCTTTTTCTTCCTTGCATTGTACATGCTTTTTCTTTGCTTCCCACCCATATTTTCCTCTTAAAAATAGCCAAAGAAATCCTCATCATCAGAACCACCTGTTGATTGGACTACAATGTCATTATCTTGGTCAAACAATCCCTCAAGACTTGCAAAATTATTATAGGTTTGGGTGTCCCCTGGCTCTGTTGTTGTCCTGCGACCTCATGACCCTCCGACATGGAAGGGGTACCCTTGGTATCCAATACTCTACTTGGAACAACAAATATCCCTTACTGAACCCACAACAGCCGAGAATAAACACTTTTTTGTCCCTCCAAATCCACTATAATACCCTGTTTGGAGAAAACCTAGTCCTTCTCACCTTCATTCCCCTAAAAATCCTCAAACGGTAGAACCCCCTAGACTGGGATGACCGCTGAGTGAGGTAAGAACATCATGGTGTTTACAGATTCACAATCCTGATCCTCCTATGCCTTTCTAGGATCCAGTGGATCCTGCTTCCACATTGAAATGTTAGTAGACACCATATTACTAACATTGGGGGCCAAAGAAATCTCCCTACCCTTCTTCTTCTTCATGTCCACTTGCCTTGAACCACATCTGCACCCATAAATCAGATTCCCCAAATTCCTTCAAACTGACAAATAATCCATCCATCTTTAGAAGACCACAACTTATTTTCACCTATACTCTTCAACAATAAAAACTTAAACACACTCCACCAGTGGTTTGGATACATCCACATCCATGAAAATCAAAGAATTAATCGGGTGGCTAACCGATTGAGTTCTACTATTAGCACACATGAGCCATCCGAACATAATCCCAAATATTTAGAGGATAGAGTGATTTTGAAATATCAGTGGTAATTATGAGAAGATAATCCATAAAGGAACAAAAGGCGAATTATTTTTCATGTGAAAATGAAAATTCCAATGGAAAAGGAGTAACCTGCAACCGAGTCATTTTCACGGAGCACAAGATAGCATGTGGATCATGTCATCCTCCGTTGTAAAGAAAATCATCAGGTGATTCTTGTTAAGAATTCCTAAAGTCACTCGGTCATGAAGGCCCCATGAATCAAAAACAAACTGGTCGAAATCATCAACTATGGGTCATCATTATCAAAACAGAGCCACCATAGTAAGGTTCAAGAGTTCTGAAGCTTTCAAAATTCCAAAAGAGATAGTGGCAGTTGAGGCGCACAATCAAGAAAATAAGGAACCTTTGGATTGAGTGAATCAGGTGAAAAATCTAGTCTATCTTCCAAATTGAAGAAGGGATTGAATCACTAGGACAGAGTAAGAGGTTCCTTCTCCCCCCTTTCGACTGTAAGGGGGAGTTTGAAGCCATCATAAACCCTAGTTAGGGCATCGTCGTCAAATGTCGTGAGCTGAGAAAAAACAAAAATTAAAGACCTTTCATAATTTATTACACAAATAGAAACATAGTATAATACTATAAGACTGTGAGGCATACTGTATTTGGGAAATTAGAAACATATAACAATAAATTAAAATAGGTATATAATGTTCTTATTTTAAACTTATTAACATGTCTTTAAAATTCTATCTAAATTCTAAAACTATATGCGATAACTTGGGGATACACATAAGAAATGCGTGATCTACAAAGTCTAGGAAGGGATTAGACAAAGTGAAACATGATGAAAGTAAATACACATGAGTCTATAGGTATATCTAGTATAAAAAAGTGTAAATAATAATAAACATAAAAATCAAAGCATTATATTATATTAAAAAGTAAAAACACATTAGAATGTGAAAATAATATAAAACAAGACATAATTAAAATAATTCAGGGCTAAACATAAATAAATTATAACCGTTTTTTATTAGGATAAAATCCCATGCATCATACATGGAATCAATTGAGAGAAAAACAACACCAAATGCATTGGAGGTCTATATAATTCTGGTCCACCCCTTACATTCATATCATGTACATGCATTTGTGGGTCACATAGACCATACAACATAAAAATGCCATTATTCAATATCAATAACTTGATTAAAGAGTCCGAATTAAATAAATTTACTTATGTAATAAATGATTTATAGGTAAATTTAAGTGAATAAAATCGAGTTGAAACGTTGAAGGGTATTCAATACATATTTTTTTGGAATTGAAAATTAAAGGATGATTTTAGTAGAAAAACAAGTGTACATAAAGATTAATGGAAGGGTTTTATTAGAGTGAAATGTGGTATATAATTACTCTTAAATCATAAATAATGTAAAAGGGTAGTATAAAAATAGATTACAATGTAAAAAATTTTAAATCAAAAGGAATAATACAAATAAATATCTTGAATAAAAAAGAGGAGGGGATGATCCCTTACTTTGAGAGGGTTCTTCTAAAGGATTGGTAGGGTATTATTAAAATAATGGGAATTTTTAAGGATTTAGAGAGGTATATAGAGAGTAAATTAATTCTAAATGTGTTTTTATTAGAGAGGAGTGGGAGGTTGGGTGCGTATATATTGAAAATGAGAGTGAAATTCTTTATTAATTTTTAAAATCGAGTTTCAGTCTCTATATAATAAAAAAAACAAAACTATAAACCTTACCATAGTTCTCAACCATGGTATCTTCCAAATATGTTTGGCTTTAACTATTTTATAACTAAAATAACCTATAATATTAAAATAATACCATTACTGTTGTGGAAGTGAGCCATGTTCATAAATAATTGACTTTAAAACCTTAAAAAATACAATATAGGTTTTAGAGGATTAATTAAAGATTTAAAAAATTATTAAAACAAATTAAAAACACATTATTTTAAAGGGGAGATATATATATTTGGTCTTTTATGACTTGATTTTATTTATTACATAAATTATGCATCATTATGATGTCATAATATAGACCATATATTTATACCGTATTTAAATTTTACACTAAAAATCGTCTATCTTGAAAAATTATATAAAATTCACAATTGGATAATTTCAAGGTCATGATTTCAACTGTAATATTTATTTTGTAAAAAATATCTAAATACTGTAATTTACACAATAAAAAAATCTTTATTTACTATAAACTAAATGTTTTTTTGAAAATACAAATTTTTTTAGCCGTATAGAGATTACGCTAGACTTCCTTAAATTTTGCTATATTTTGTATATAAATAAATGTCATTTAATAAGAATATTGTATTAATGAAATATTAATATATAAATTATATAATTTATCAAAAGGGTTTTCAAACCATATATTTTCTAAAATAAAAAATTTTGGTTTCTTCATATCAAAATATAATTTTCATCAAATCATATCAAAGTAGTAATGAAAATTGAGAAACATAATCCTTATTTTATTATATAAAAATTATTCCTACTAAGGTATAGATAAATAATCCCTAATTTCACTAGAATACACCCTAAGGGCAAGGTTTTCTATGGTGGTACTTTCGTGGTGTTGTTCAGTGAACATTGTTTGGTATGTGACATAAATAATCATGAACTTCTCCTATAAATGGGTTTTTTCATGTTTTAGTTGTTGAATTTTATCTTGGGATTGGTCAAATAAAAACCCCAATGAATCCATCCACCTTATAAGATTTGATAATTGGGCATCATAGGGTAAAATAATACTACTAGAGGACATCAATTCTTCTATCTATTTCAATTTATCTTTATCATATGCCTTAACACGTACTAATATTAATGGAAACTATACAACATCAATATAATCAATGGTTAATATTTTAATGGTATTTTACATCTAAATGATTTTATTTATAATGGTCCGAAATAACCAAAGTACTGAATTTATTTTCTATAACTATATTTCTTTATAAAGTATTAATTCATTCAAAAAGGGAGTTTAATTTTAAAACTTTTTGATCGATTCATTCATCCTCCATTGAGAAAATTCACCCTAGAAATTTTATTTCATCAAATAAAATAGATGAGGCTAATTCTATTTCATTGCCTCTTCTAGTTTTCATTTTTTATCTTCAAACATATGGTTCCTACATAACACATTTACTAGTTGAGTTTCCTTAATTTTGAGAACTTTATCTATATGATCTAAGATATTCACCAAAACCTCCTTGTATAAAACAAAATCCTTTAAGGGAACCACCTATGGATGTGGTATATGTGAGGTCTCTAATATATACATCATCAATAGGGAAACATGGAACATATCATGTATTGGGATATGTTTTGTGGGAGTGATAATTGGTAGTACATATCTTCAATGAGATCAATGACATCAAAAGACCAATATATCTGGGTCCAAGATTTCCCTTTAACCCCAAACCATATGAATTTCTTCCAAGATGATATAAAAAGGAACACCTTATCTCATCCTAAAACTCTGGGTCTTGTCGATGAATTTCATCATATATTGTTTCTAAACATTGTGTAGATTTAATATGAAATTGAATGGTTTGAAATTTCTCATATATTATATAAGATCAGGTAAAACATTCTTCTATTTTCAAACGTCATGCCAGCATGGTGGAGTCCAAAACCTCTTTCCATACATATCCTCATAAGGTTTCATTTGAATTATTGAATGAAAAATTTTTTAATATAAGAACTCCACTAAGGGAAGGTGATGTTATCAAATTAATTATAAATTCATTGAACATGATTAAAACAAATCCTCTAGAGTTTAAATTATTATCATAGATAGACCATATTTTTGTAGGTGACAAGAAGTACTAAAAATTTGTTAGATATTTAATGCTTTCAATTGGATTATCCATAACATTGAGCTAAACCTCATATCTTGATCATATATAATGGAGAGTGGAACTCTATGAAGTAGAACCAATTTTCTTCTGTATATCATCACATGTTGTTTAAGAGAGAAATAATATTTTATTGAAATGAAATGTGATGATTTTGTAAGATGATCGACTACCACCTAGATGGATTTATTACCTTTGTATGTCTTATGGATTCTTATGATGAAATCGATGGTTATGGTTTCGCATTAATATAATATTATTGTAAATTGTTTCATCAAACCATTATACTTATGTCATTAATTCTTGAATTGTTGGGAAACCAATCATTGTGATACCAATTCCTCAATATCCCTCTTTATGTTATCCCACCAGAAGTTTTTCGTATGATATCTATACATCTTAGAGATTATTTGATGAATAGAGATGGACGAGATACAAAAATAATCCATAATCACATTCTTTATCTCATGTTTTTATTGAAAAAATATCCATGTTCTAAACCTTACAACTCCATCTTTAGGGAAGTTTAACTATGGAATATTTTCCATGTTTCTCTTTAGCTCCTCAATTCTTTTTAGGCCTCCTTAATCATATCAATAATGAATGGTTGAGAAGTTATTTGAGAAAGGTTAGATAAATTTCCTTTTATTATTAAAATGTATTTCCATTGAATATCTATGAAAATTGGGTCCCTTTAAATCCTTATAATGGATATGGTTTCTAAATCCTTTTTACTCAGTACATCTGCCACTTTGTTTTCCTTCCTAGGATAGTAAGGGATTGAACAATCATAATACTTGATCAGATCTAACCATATTCATTGTTGCATATTTAGATCCTTTTTGGGAATATATACTTGATTTATGATCAGTATATATGTCACACTTCTTCCCATATAGATAATTTAACCAAATCATCAATGAGAAGATAATTTTATCTAATTATAGATCATGTGTCAGGTCGTTCAGATCATGGATCTTTAATTGATTAGAGGAAAATTCTATAATTTTTTTAACCTGTATGAGTACACAACCAAATCCCTTTTCAGAAGCATCACTATATATCACAAATCCTCCCCCAATGGTAGGTAATGTTAGAATATGTGCTCTGATTATCATATTCCTTAAGTCTTTTTAGCTTTCCTCATATTCATCAATCCCAATAAACATTACTCCCTTCCAAGTTAGCTTAGTTAGTGGGATTGAAAATTATGATAATTTTATAACAAATAGATGATATAACCCAACCAATATAGGTAAATATGAATCTCTATCATAAATATTTGTTTGGGAAATCCTTCAATTTTCTATATTTTCAAAATATATATAGATATACCTTTACTGGTGAAAACATGGCTCCTAAATGTTACTTTATCCATCCAAACCTCAAATATTTTATAGTATACATAGAAAATTTTCTTTTCTATGGTCTTCAGTAAAATATAAAAATGATCCCAATGTTACTCCTTCATTTTTGATCAGAGAAGAACATCATCTATAAATAAAACCAAAAATCCAGTGTGGTAATCCCTAAAGAATATATTAATTAAGTACCTAAAGATAGTTAGAGAATTATTGAGTCCAAAAGGAATCACTATGAACACATAGTGCTTATACCTTGTTCGAAAATAAGTCTTGAGAATATCCACCTTCTTCACCTTTACATGATAATATCCTAAAATAGGATCCCCCATGGAGAAATAATAGGCTCCATGTATATGATAAAACAATTCATCAATCTATAGAGGAAGATACTTATTCTTTACCATGATCTTGCTGAGATCACGATAATCAATGATGGGGTGCATTGTCCCATCCTTGTTCTTGACGAAGAGGACCTGCACACCCCATTGTGAATCAATAATGTGTGAAAATTCTTTATCCACATTTTCTTATATTTTTGTTCTTAATCTCTTTAAGTTCAACATTGTCCATTCTCTAGATAATATTGGATTTCCAAAGATCTAGGTATAAGTTTTATCTATAACTCTACCTCTTGATAAGGAAAAAGGTAGGAAAATTATTTCGGAAACACATCAATGAATTACCTCACAATGGGAATGTCATCATGGATGATCTTTTCCTTAATATTAATAATTTGAGCTAGATAATATTTTTACTAAGTTAATAGAATCCCTAATTTGGATTTTGATTCCAATAAAGATTTATCCTTATTATTATAATTGTATATAATTGGAGGTTAGTTTGTGAAATAGAGGGTTATTTACTTATCTCATAAATTTAAGTTGTCTATGTAAAAGGAAAACAATCCATAATGAAAAAAATTATTTTATTCCACTAAAGGGAGTATAACAAGGTTCCCTAGGAAATTCATCCAATAATATTTTATAGGGGATGATTTATATTCTTGGGATACAATTATTTACCCATTCTTAATTTTCTTCTATATAACAACTTCCGTGTTTTGTGGTGGCGATTGAATAGTTATACTAAAATTTTGTGATATAAAAGAGTGTGTAAAACTAGAATCAAATAGTATATTCACCATCATTTAATTAATAACTAGAATACCTATCACCAATCACTACAAAAAATGCTAATTAGTGGCCTTTTTTTCTTCACATTATTGACATTTTAAAGTGTTGCTAATTTATTTACCGATGCTTCTAGAAAACGTCGCTAAATGAGGTGTTTCTAATTAATGACACCTTATATTCCAATGTTTTCTAAGGGCTTCAGTAAATAAATGTCGCAAAATTTGCAATGTTTTATGGTGTTTCTATTTAGAGACACCTCATTTTCCAACGTCTTCTAGAAATGTCGGTAATTGTTTTTATTTCAAATATATAAAAATGTAATTTTTATATTTTTTAAAAAATAATAGCATTTCCCATCTTCCGTCGCATCCTCCATCAGGTCCCGACAGCTTTTTCCCTAGTACCGGACATCCCCTCTCATCTGATTCCCCTCACCCCACATCTATCACCCCTATTCCCAACAACCACCCCTCCCTTGTCATGTTCCCCGCACCCCCTATGACCCACCACTCCCCCCGTCCTATTCCCCTCACCCCATGTCTGTCACCCCGAACCCCCGACCTAGGCCCCAACACCCCACACATCCCATTCTTTGCATCCTCACATACTGCCAATCTCCCCCACCTAGAAAAATTGATACCCATAAAAATTGAAGTAAGGAAGTATCTAAGGAATTAAATCTACCAACACACCCATTTGAACTATTGATATATAATTTATATATATATATATAGATATTTCAGTATTTTAAAAAATAATATATGTATATATATTTATTTATATTAATATATATGTGGTCATATTTTATATATATTATATGTTTATATTAATTGTATTATTTTATTTATATATATATAAATACTTTTCGATATTTAAAATTTAATAATAATATATATATATATTATTATATTTTATGTATATATATATATATTATTTTATATTTATATATATGTTTACATGTTTATATTATATATATATATATATGTTTTTGTATATATATGTAATATATATATATATATATATATATAATATGTTTATATGTTTATATTTTATATTTTATATTCTTATATATATGTTTATATTTTATATATGTTATATTTTTTGTTTATGTTATATATGTATTATGTTTATATATATATATATATATATTATATTATGTTATATTTATATATTTACATGTTTATAATTTAAAACATTTTCATATATTTATATATTTTTTATCTATTTTTATATCTATGTGTGTTATATATGTATTATATATTTATACAAATATATTTTTTCTGTTTATATCTATTTTTTATATTTTTATATTATGTTTTTATTTGTGTGTTATATTTGTATTATATGTTTTTGTATGTTTTTATCTCTATGTATTTATATATATATCTTTGTGTGTGTGTGTGTGTTTTATATGTTTTTTATTTTTTTATATCAATTTTTATTTTTATATTTTTATGTTTTATCTGTTTTTATGTATTATATGTTTTTCTGTGTGTCTGTTTTATTTATATGTTTTTTATTTTTTTATATATTTTTATATGTTCTATGTTTTTTTCCGTGCGTGTTAAATATATATTTATTATATGTTTTTATTTTTAAACATTTTATCCATGTATGTTTTTATGTTATATTTATATTTTTATCTTTATATGTTTATGTTTTTATCTTTTTTTATATTTTTTTTTTGTTATCATTGTGTATTTATATTTTATATAATTATCTATATGTGTTTATATATATATATATATATATTTATAAATATATATATTTATCTATATGTTTATATACTTGTGTTAGTTTATATATATATATATATATAATTTCACTAATTTAGCGATGATTTTCAAGAAGCATTGCTGAATTAGTGACTCTAATCATGGAGTGTCTCTAAATTAGTGACACTTTTCATGAGGCATCACTAATTTAGCAACTATTTTCAAGAAGTGTTGATAAATTTAAAAATAAGCAATGTTTCTTAAAAAAAATGTCACTAGAAAGCATTGCTAAATGACCGTTTTTGTAGTGAAATCACTGTCAAGATCCACCAAAATTGTTGTGATGAAATAAAATCACCCTTCTTATCTAGTAATTAGAGGTTTGTTTCATCAGTTACCATTGAAAACCCATTCCTTAGTTCATTTATTTTCGCATTTTCCTTTTTTCCTTGTAGTTGGAACAATAGATAGAAGGTTGTGTGTAAACTGGAGCATTCCATTCCTCTATAAAATTGGTGGTTTTATCCTATTGGTATTCACTATCTAGGTTACCTTCCTTCTCACACCTAAATAATTTCCTTATCCACTTTATGAAATTTCTATGAATCTTCTTCCAACACTTTTGGTATGTGGGATGTTGTAATTTCATTACACAATGAGATTTCTCTATATCTCTTCTTGAATTAAAATCTATCCCCAAAATTATTACATCCTAATCCATGAGACCCTTTATATTCACTAATCTTCATTTCTAATTTGAGGACACATCATGCAATTTTATCATAGCTATCAAAGTCTCAAATCACTAAATCTATTCATAGGTTTATCATTATCCCACTTAAGAAGCAGTGGACCTTACATTCTAGGTCAATGAAAAAGTCAAAGATGTATCATAAAGGTCTTGTGATGTTCACATTATATAGCTTTATTTATTTGTTATACTTTTTCTTGAGTCATATTAAATCCTTCTTCATTTTATGTGAGAGATAGAGAGGAAAATATTTGTTCAAAAACATTTTCAAAAATTATTTCCACTCCATCAATTCAATATACCCGTCAAGCTTCATATTTTTTTAATCAATTTTTACCATTGATTAGTTTTTCATCCATTTTATATAAAACCAATGTGAAATTTTATTTCTATAATAATTGAAGAAACAAGAAGATATTTTCATGGGATTTGATCCACTATTCTGTGATTAAATGATCAAAATATATACTGAAACTCGGAGTCCCTTGTCACCTAAAGGTCTTAATTAAAACATTCTATTTCTTATGGGGTTATGGGCTTTCCACCTGATTAAAGTTTCTATTCAAAACACATGTTAATTGGGAAATTATTTTAATGAAGTTCCTTACTTCTACTCTCATAAAATTCAGAATCCCAGTTGGGCAGTCATTTCCTTCCCCATTACCTTGGTTGTTGATTCAGTTCCTCACATTTCATTATATTGACTAAAATAAACAAAAAAATTTGAGATGATAATTTTTAATCTACTAAACAAAAAATGGGAAATCATGATCATTAAAGGGATAAATAAAAAATGAGATACATTCCTTAACCTAAAGATTTTGAGGTTCAAATCTAAGTTAACAGTGATCTATATCCTAACAAACAAATTTATGTTCATTCCTTTCATAGTAGTTTACAAGGTGGTTGAAAATTTACCCAATCATATCCCACATGAATGTAAACATAGATGTGTAGAAATGCCACTTTTTATGCACTGTTTTATGATTGATTTGATACCCAATTCACCCTTTTTGGTGTAATTACTCCTTGGTACAACTGTGTTAGAGCCACATCCACTTGTAGTATCCAGATAAAGATTTTTTTCCTTAAAAACCACTTACTATATACTTTCCCAATTTATTGGGATGTTTTATTATGTTTATTCTCATACTTAAGGCTTTCACAAAGTTTTTATAATCGAAATCTACTAAAATAACTATACCTTCCTCTAATACTAACTATAACAACCCATGTATTTTATAAACTTTATTTCATTATTTATTACATAAAGACACAGATTATAAAATCCAAGAAGATCAAGATGCAAAATTTATTTGGTAAATTAGATACATAGATCAATAAAAAATAGGGATACACCAAAATTATTTAAAAATCCATAACATTCCTTTAAAATTCAATTTCCCTTCTAAAATAACATGTGATAACCAATAGATTTACATAAGTAAAAAGTGATCTATAAATTGAAATAAGGTAATAATCAAAGTGTAAAATGATAAAACTAAATAATTTTGAGTTAAGGTCCATATAAAGGTGTTATAAAAGGGGTAATGATTAATAAACATGAACACTAAATCATGATATTAGATCATAACATCAAGGAAACATATGAATGTGGCAACAACATAAAACCTGACATCATAAACACAATTCAAGGCTAAATACTGAGATATAATAACATAGTGTGCTTAGGATAACCTCCATTTAAATATAAATGGTATATTAGGATTTAAAAAAATTACCTAATCCATTAAAGGACTATATAAGTCTTGTCCCACACATTACATTCATATCATTTACATTCATTTGTGTGCCACATAGATCATACAACATAACAATGACTTTAGTGAATATGAATCAAATACTAAAGGACATTGGGTTACATAAATAGAAGTTCCCAATAAGTTATGCATAGTTTATTTAGGATAATAACCTAGAGTGTAAATGGGGATGCGTATTCACCACAAAAATATTTTTTAGGGAAATTCATAGAATAATTTCCCTAGAAAAACAAGAGTACAAAAAGATTCATAGAAGGGTTTAATGAGAGTGAAATGTGGTATATCATTACTTGTAAATCATAGTATCATAAAAATGGATGTTTTAAAATATATTTCAATGTAAAAAATTGGAAATAAAAAGGTATAATACAAATAAAATTCTTGAATAAAGAGGAAGATATGATCCTTTACCTAGAAAGGGTGCTTCTAAAAGTTTGGGAGGAGCTTCATAAGTGTTTGGGAAAGATTTGGAGGGATTTATAGGGATAGGGTGAGAGGAAATTCATTATCAATGGTTTTTATTTAAATAGGAGTGGGAGGTTGGGTGAGTATTTACAAAAAATGATAAAGGAATTTTTTATTAATTTTTAAACTTATGTTCAGGACTATATATAATAAAATAATCATAATCACAAACATTTCCATGGTTTTTGACCATGGTTTCTACCAATTATAGGCGGGTTTATTATTTTATAAGGATGTGAACTAAAAATATAAAAATAATACCATTGGTGATGTGGAAGTGAGCCATGTTCCTAATTAATTGATTTTAAAACCTTAAAATATAATATAGATTTTGAAGGATTTAATAATGTTTTTTACAATTAATCAAATATTTTTTTTAAAATAATTTTAAGTGAGATATATATATATATATGTGGTGTTGGATGATTTTTTATAATTTTTTATATCACTTTTGGGAAATTATAATGTCATAATACATTTCATATATAAATACCATATTTAATTTTTAATAAAAAATTCAACTCTTTTGGAAAATTATGAAAAAATCACAATCTACTAATTTTTATGTATTGATCTAAAAAAAATATTTTATAAAAGTATTTCGCTAAATATTAAAATTTAAAATTTCAAATAAAAACCCTTTTTACCATAAAATACTTTTTTTGATGATAATAATTTTTTGACACTTATAAGGATTACATTGGATATCATTGAATTATGTTATCAATTCTATATAAATAAATATTGTTTATATAAATATTATATGTTAGAAATATTTATGTCAATATTCTGAAATTTATCATAATTGTGTTAAAAACATATATTTTCCAAAACACAAATTTTGGTTTCTTTATATAAAAAACTAATTTTCATCTAGTCACAAATTTTGGTTTCTCTATAATTTCCATATTTTCACTTCCCATTAATGTTCTCATATTTGGATGCCTTATTCTTATGACCATTGTGTTTACCTTTCCCCTTTTTTAAAAGGATGTCTTATTAACCCTTTTTTACGTTGTTGGATTTGAATAAAGGTATTTTTAAAAATCAAACACTTTATTATTGATATCATTATAAAATTGAGAGGATGAAATTTATTAAAGGGTTGGAGAATGTAACAAAATAATAATTTAAAAAGAAAACTATGTTTAATAGAATATATGACATACAACATTGAGTATAAATGAACAATGAAACATTATTATTTAAATTTAGCCACCATAACATGGCCATTAAATTTTCAGGTATGAATAGTATTAACCACATTATGAAGTATATATAAAAATAACCAACTAAATAAAAAATTATCAATTAATTATTATTAAATAAGCACTGAATTTTTAGTTAAGTCATTTTATACTTTAAAAATATATTTTTTAGAAAATATTTTTTATTTTTTTTGAGAGAAAATATTATAATTAATTTATTTAAATTTGAGAAATATTATTTTCTAAAATGGATATCAGTTTTTTTAGTCATAATATCAAAATTATCTTATAGTGAAATTTTGTTATTTTCTAAAAAAAGATTTATTTATCAATGAATAATTAAAAATATTGTTTTTTATTGAATATAATACTTTCTATATTTTTAAAGTAAAATTAAATTTCTCATAAGATTTAAAAATTAATTTGTTAATCATGATTAAATATAATAAAATTATTATCTCTATAATTAATTTTATACATGAATTTGGTGTAAAAACAATTTTATACTTAAAAAGTAATTTTTATGAAAATCATTTTTTCATTGTGTTTTTTATATTATCTAATATTAATTATTTCCACTTCTACAAATTTAATTTTGAAAAACTGATTCCATATTTATAATATGGAGATCCAAAATTGGTAAATTTGTCCCTTTTTATTTTTAGTTGTTATAATTAGTAACCATAATAAATATTTGTCACCATAGTAAGGGTTAATTGAGTAATTGTGGTTGAAAAAATATGATATTGACTAAAAAAGGACCCAAACTCCTGTCTTTATCCTATTGGATGAGGATGGATTTCCATTTACATCCATGTTTTGAAAATATGTAAACTTGGTGCAATATATTTTATGATTTCGACCATTATATTGATTTAAGTAGAGAGAAGTAAAAATATGTCATTCTCTTTTTTTATTATCTCTAAATTTTTGACATAGGTATAATTAGAGGATGTGATGGTTTATAATTATTTTATTTGAAATATAAATTATTTTTCATCAAGATAATTTATTTATTGTTTTTTATGAAATAATTACCATAAATTCATACACAACATCGAAAATATATTTATTAAATTAATAGAAAAAAAAATGGGTTTTAAAATATACAAAGAAATATAATTGGGTTGAATTATTTCATAATAAGATTTTTTTGGATTAAAATAAAATATTATAGAGTTTTTAATTGATTGGATTTTATTTTCATTGTTTTCATGTTATTTTTAAAGTCAAATTAGAATAATATTTCCAAAAATGACAACAGTTTATTTTATAATTATTAAAAAAAATTAGATAATTTAAGATTATTAAAAATCAGACCTTCATACATGTTATTGTTATATGTTTATAAATTTTATCTATGTTGCTTTTATAGACCAATTATTCTTCAATGGTAACTATATTTACCCATAAATAATAAAGACGTCATAATCATGGTAATTCCCAAAAAGGGTTAACACAGGTTAAAATAAATAGATAAAGGTAAAAAAAATATAAACTTGTAAAACATTTGTTTGATGATATTATTTCAACCAATACATATCCTATATTGTAATTATATATTTTTTGATCTTTTTTCCAATGAAAATTTATTTATATTAATTTAACATTTTAAAAAATTCCATGTGTGTCCCTCCCCTCATTTGTAAAAGGGAACCACCTTGCCTATTTTATTCACACATAAAAATAATTTTAGTTCAAAAAATCCTTGAACAAATATTTCTTATATCCCTATTCAAATCTATTTTTTCTTTGATTATAAAACCAACCTATGAAATCATTTGGTGTAAACCTTGTGATGTTGTCTAAAGAAGAGGTATAGTTTTTAACAAAACGTTTTCATTTTATTTATTATTCTAACTCCTCAAAATTTTATTCAACTATGATAAAAGGAAAACAACATTATATTATATATATTTATATGCTATCACTTTAATGGAACAACCTACATTAATATCCAACCTCTATTAAAGGGAAAATGAATCCATCATTTGTGTGTATGATAGACAACCACCTCACGGGCCAATGCAATTTTTTTTCATCTCTACCTCTCATTGATGGTTAAAATGGGGGATTTAATTTATATATATATATATATATATATATATGATATTAATAACATATTTATAACCTATATTATTATCTTTTCATTTAATGAAAAATGACTATTTCATTCGTTCATACGTCTGGACCACCTCCACCACGAAGCGACGTGGATCATTTTTCATCCTCACACCACATAGATGGTGTAAATAATATAAATTAAAGAAATAATATTCTATTTACTATATAATGATTAATATTTAAAGATAAAATAATACTTACTTTCTTTCCCTCAAGATTGAAAAATGGAAACATTACTCATGCGTGCGTACGGCCTACCTTCTCTATTATTGTAAGGTAGTTCATTTTTCATAGCAATATTTCAAGGTTTGTTATAAAATTATAATTTATGTATAATAACAATAATTAAGTAATTATTATTATTATATAAACAATTTATAAATAACCACTTTGACCATAGTCATCATACCAATGTCATTTTTGACTTATTAGCCAAATATCATCAAAAGTCCAATTTGAACTTAATTGATTTAGTAATTGTGTATAACATGGTATTAAATAAAATAAAAGGAATAATGGAATTCAAAAAGGTTATTGAAAAAGTGAATAATTAATAAAATTTATTTATTTAGGATTTAAATAAGATTTGTGATGAGTTGAAATTGAGTTAAGGGATTTCATCTCAATTCTCCATTAATTCATATTTTAATGTTACACACCTAATTAATTTTATATGGTGTATATTATAAAATTATTATATATTATATAATGAATCCTTCATAATTTATACTATTTTATGTTATAATTCATTTTACGTTATCCAAGGTGATTTGATTTGAATATTACCATGCCGTAAAGTGTTTTTTAACTCAATTTCGATTCATTGGGTTACACTTCTAGTTATTTATCATTATTATGACATGATCATGTTTGAATGAATCTATAAATTATTTTAGTATTTATTTACACTTTTCTTGTGTGTATTAACCTATTATTACATGATAAATTTATGCATTAATTATAATATCAAAAATTATGATATTTATAGGTGTTTTCCTTGTATTAATATAGTATTATTGAGAAATGTTTTATGTCATGAACCATGATTTCATTGTATTTTGTACTTATTACCTCATGAATGAATTTTGAAATGTTAATTAATTTAATTTATGGAATTTATTTGTAACACCAGGATATTTTATGAGATATATTCCTTTTAATTTCTTTGATGTATTTTTTTACACTACACTAATATTATCTTTCTCTATGTGCAACACCGATTAGATTTCAGTATACACAACACTATTCTTGGTTTGTGTTACACACAATTTCAAGTTCTTTTGATAGAATTAATTTCACACAATACTGATTGTAGATTTTTTTCAATTTATAAATGAACTATGTTTGGATTATGTTATTCAGAAAATCAAAGGAAGCTTTCACTACACGTAACACTTATATGGCTTGTGTTACACATAAGAGCGACCTTCCTCGATAGCTTGCATGGTACGCAATACCGAGTTTTACTAAACTATGATATATTATTAAAATATTATATAAACTAGAAATTATGAATATTATTAAAAACAATTTTAATTTTATATTACATTACTATTCATCTTACACATTATATGAGAACAAAATCATTTTTTTGGATAAAAGAAGTATTTTTCAAAAAAATGCATTTTTACCTCTTTTTGATGGCGCACCCATTTAAGTATAGTTTTTGACACTTTTATAAGTTATATTTGACAATATAAACTTCCTATTTGAAATAAGGACATAAAAATTTACTTTGGATAAATTTTTGATATTTTTATGATAACTTTCATATTTTGATGAATAGTGAAAATACACTACATTTTAATTGAAAACAAATTTTTTTCATCGAAATAATTTATACGGTTAAAATATATTATTGAATAGTTTCAAAGTATAAATAGAATATATTTTTATAGTTTAAGAAAATTTAGTTCATTTTCATAAATTTTACGTTGAATTCATATGTAAAAATATTTCAATCTTTTGCAATGTTTTAAAGAAAAACCCGTTTTTTCAATAAACGAGATTAATTTTAAATTAATTACTGCAACTTCAGTATTTTGAATTTGGAGAAATGGATTCCATATTTGTAATCATAAGGTTATTTTTTTAAAAATGTACTTTTTATTTTTGGACTTTATGAATAGTATATTCAGTAATTATTTTATTTACCATGGTTAAACGGTAAATATAGTAAATAGGGGTAAAAAATAATATTATAATAATGTTAAACTACACTAACACATGCCCTAATCCTATTGGATATGATATTTTCGACCATGGGCACACTACCACAAAACTGGGCAAGGCCAGTGCCACCCCTTTATCAGCGCTAACGAAAAAGAGCTGATAAAGGGGGGGGGGCTTTATCAGCGCTAAAAAAGCGCTGATAAAAGTACCCCTTTATCAGCGCTTTTTTTTAGCGCTGATAAACGGGGGCCCTTTATCAGCGTTTTTTTTAAAAGCACTGATAATGGGTTCGACTTCAAAAAATATTTAATTAAAAACAATATATTAATATATAATTATATCAATATTGTTATATTGATGTAAATATAATATATAATTTTTAAATATATTTTAGATAAGTATAAATATACATTTACACTTATTATACTTAATATATAAGATATTTAGTGAAAATGGATTATAAAAAAATTAAAAAAATATTTTTAATTTATAATTTGCTAATTATTATGGAGTAATAATCATTTAATAACAATTTGAAGACTAAAAAAATAAAAAAAGTAAAAAAAGATCCAAAATATGTTGAAAACACATCTCAAACTTCAAACGGCCATAACTTTTGATCCGGGTGTCCGTTTGTGCTCTACAACATATCAAATCGAAGCCTGTGACAAGATCTACGTCACTGTGACCACGGGGGACCCCAGTCAAGGGTTTTTTGTGGCCAAAAGAGGCCCAGAAGGCCTCCAAAATAGAGTTTTTAGTCGGGGTACCCTGATTTTTTAACATTTTGTGGATTTTCATCCTCGTTTAAGGGGGTATTATTGGATTTTTTTTGGTGGGGACTGAATTTATTTCAAGGTATTACATTAATATTGATATTATATCTTTGAAATTTTATCATTTTTTATAATGAACTACTATTTATAATCAAATATATAACTATATGTACATATTTTTTTATATATTCACGCCTAAAAATTAATTTTTTTTAAATAAATAATTAAAAATATTTACATATAAAATATATTAGCTTTATCTAAATAATAACTAATATCCATTTTATTTAAAATACCAATATATGAATATTTATATAACTATATATTAATATAACTATATATATATTAATATAACTATATATATATATTAATATAACTATAACTATATATATATATATGAATATAACTATAAATATATATTAATATAACTATATATATATATTAATATAACTATATATATTAATATAAATATATATTACTATACGAATAAATATAACTAAATATATATATAAATAAATAGATATATCATAAATAAGAGAACAAATCAATATAGGGGAGTAGCAAAGTCTTTAGGTGCGCATGAGAGAGGTCTCAAGATCAAATCCAAGTGGAGGCAGGGGCACGCGCACAAGGCTGATTTAGAGGGGTAGCACTGATAAAGGGTGTAAGCGGTGCGTGCGGGCACTGGAGGGTGCGGGGAAAGCGTTGATAAATGGGGGATCAAGCACTGTAAAAATCCCCCTCCCCCTCCTCGAGATTGGAAGTATGCTTTTTATTTTTATCAGCGCTAAAAAAAAGTGCTGATAAAAGCGGTCTTTATTAGCGCTTTTTGGAGCACTGATAAAGGGGACCCCCCTTTATCTTCACCGACATTAATAGCGCTTTTTCTAGCACTTTTAATGGCCATTTTTAGAGCTGATAAAAGCCATATTTGTAGTAGTGGCATACTTGGGTCGATTTTGAGACCCCATGGATTCACTTGAATGTTAAAACAACATTTTATAATAATTAATTTAATGTAATGAATATTATAACTTAAACACATATCTTTTATTAAATAGATTTTAATATGGGGTTATATAATAGATCTATATCTATATAAATATTAATTGGAAATATAAGAATATTTCTTATATAATGGTATTTTATTTATCATTTTTAGAAGTTAGATATATATATATATATTTATGACAAAATTATGATGTAGTGATTACCTCAATAATGAAAGATTCAAATAAATGAATTTATAAATATTAAAATAAGTTTAATTTGAATATTTTGATGTCCTAAATTTTTTTTATGGATTACATTGACAAATTATGAATGAGTTAATTCCTTTTTTTGAAGTAATAAGGTCTTTATAAATTTTTTAAAAATCCATGTATGAGTAGTATCCAAAATTGATATAATTCATTACCTAAAACATAAAATATTGTATTAAATGATATTAAATTCAAAAAAATCTATGATTCTTCAAAATGGTTAATATAAGTCCAAATATGTCATAAATAACCTTTTTTGGTCTTTTTACATGATATGGTAATTATATTAACCCACAATGTGTAAATAACATGATATCACAATAAGATTAAAAAGGGTAAAATAAGGGTAAAACCAAAGAGATAAGGATAAAAAATATTCAAAACTTGTCAAAAAACTAATGTATTATTGGTATTCAAACCAAATCATATTATCTTATAATTAAATAAGTTTTGGACCATTTTAAATCAAAATTTTATTTATAATAAATTAATATTTAGGAACTTTTCTAAAGTGCACCTCTACTCTCTTATAAAATGGCACCTCCCTCCTCTCCTTTTCACCCAATTTTGAGCTTTCCTGATCATCTAAACACTAAACATTTCTCTGCTCAAATTCCCTAGTAACATTATATAGGTTATGGTCTTCTCCAAAGTCCAACTCTAGTTCCCTAAGAGAAAATTTAAAGGAGGCACGTCGAGGAAGAGGTAATCTCTTATATCGTTTCTTTAAAATTTATTTCTTCTTCTACTTCCTATTCATTTTATGTTTAATTAGAAAGTAATAAAATCAGTGTCAATAATATACTTATATGTTATTATAAATATTAAACAACCATATTTCACCTTCTATCCATCCTATGAAACACGAAATCACTGTGCATGCGTACATACAGATTACCATCTCAACGCTGTGGTGTAATCTATTTTCCCCACCACGTTACATGGATGGGTATAATGACGTAAAAAATAACTATATATTATTATTATAACATGATACAAATTCTGAGATATTACACACCATCCAATTCAATACCATTTAACAACTATGAGAATTATATCACCGCTTGTGCGTACATACGACTTACCATCTCCTCGACGAGATGAGATTTGTTCTCAATGTTAACCATTCAAGAATGATTATAAAGTATATATAATAAATAATCATGAAATATATGACATAATAATTCTACTAGATTCATGTATATATATATATTTCATTTACTTACTTCCATTCAATTTAATAAGGAAACGAAAACAGCATTCATGCGTACGTATGAACTACTGTCTCCATGAATGGTGTATTCCATTACATTTATCTATATATTATATATATTTATATACTGAATATCTAAGATATATATAAATAATGTTTTAAATTCTTTAAGTAACTAAATCATGATATAAGTAATCTTATAAAGAATAAAAAATTCAAATCTCGTATGATAAATGAAACGATTATTACCCAAAACGCGACTTTAACATAGAATTGACAAATGAACAGGTAATATAAAGTTGTAAGTGAATCATATATGATATAATAAATATTATTATGGTTCTGTTACAAGTTAATAATATGTTTAAACCCACTATACATGTGTTTTGGATATATACAGAAGAAATTAGACCTAAGGTAAGGGATAACTTTTCCAATCTCATTTTAATCCAAGATTGTTTATTCCTATGTGTTTACTGGGGATATATTTATCATCCATGTACATGTTTTCTAGAAATGTTTTCATAAAATGTTTAACATTATTCTATTTATATTTAATTTTATTTTTACCCCTTTTTTACTTTTACTATGTGGTATGGAAGGAATCTTTCTTTTGTTTACCAAACAAGGTACTTTTTGACTTTTTCGGCAAAAGTATGCGAAGAATGTTTTTTAACTTATACGACATGAATACATTTTTACATATTCATAACTCCTTATTACCATCAAGGTTCATAAACACGTTTTCATGGGTATTTTAAAATAAATTATTTTTTTAAATTTCTTGGAATTTTGAGAAAAGAAAACGTTTTTGAAGAAGAAATGATATTTTTCTCACAAATTAAGTTCAATTGTTTTATCAAAATTATTTTCCATTTATAATGATATAGGGTTATGTTTCTATCCATATTATTACTTTTATTAGATTTTTTTATGATGAAGTTATTTTTTATGAAGTCCATTTATCTTATTTTTATTATGTTATGATGACATGATGTTTAAGAATCTGATTTTATTTCACAGGTTATGCTATGATGAATGATTTATATTTTTGTGCAATATGTAAGAATTATTTAATTATGAGATGGGTGGGACATTAATCTCCCTAAAATTCATTAGGGAGTGATTTATATCTCATGATATAGACATGGATGGAACCACAAGAAATTCCAGTTCAGTAATACAGGGCTAGAACAACAAGTATACCAAGTTCAGTAATGGACTTCATCCACTATGATGGTCTTGTAAGCCATGCCTTGGCTAATATGAAAATAATATATTATTATTATTAGTTTTCCACAATTATATGTTTTAATCCAATTCTATTATATCATGTTTAATGTTCCTTTATGATCTATGCCTTACGTACTTCCAATATTTATTTCTTTACTCAATATTTTAATGTTTAAACTTAATGTTCATGTTTTTAGGTTAAAATGTATATGGTTGGTTTATTTTTTCCATGTTTACCCTTACTGAGTATTTAATCTCACCATTTTTATGTTTTATTTTCCCCATGATATGAAGAAAGATTTTAGGCAGGAAAACAAAAGGGGAAGATCATTATGGAAGATGTTAAAGATCATTCACCATGATTAGAAGATTATGTTCCTAGTTTCCAAAGACACTAAACTAATATGGTCTTTGGGTGTTTGTTTTTGTAATGTATTAAGTATTCCAAAAAAGAAATGTAATTTCCATGTACTTCAAGCTAGGGTATCTACCTTATTGATCCATATAATACTTTTTCTTCCAATGAATTTTTATTTTAAATTTACCAAAGTGGTAAAAGATTTATGTTAAAAAATATTTTCTTTTCTAGATTGTTTATGTTCAAGGTTCCATTAGGGGAAATAATATATAATTATTTTTCTGAACCAAATATCTTATATTTTACTCTTTTCATGGATGTGTTTTATATGTTTTGTTTCCATTTAACTCCTTATTGAATAAAAAACCGAAAGAAAGATATTTTTAAGTAATACAAATATTGCATATTCTTTTTGATCTGGAATACTTTACTTCCTTATCTATATTACCCTTAAAATGATTTAAATAATGTTTTCAATATTACTAAATTATTTATTAAATGTTTTTTAACCATAATTTAATTTGTTACAAAATTATTTAAAGGTAATGTTTCTATTGTTTTCCAAACATATTACTTTTTTTTACAAAAGTGTGACATGAATGTTTTATTTTACCTTATTATACATAAACACAATTTCACACCATATTGAATAATCATTTTTTTGAATAATACTTTAAATTTTTCCATTTCTATTTTCAAATAAAACGTTTTTATAATTTCATATAATTTTTTATATTTTAAATAAGTGAAAATGGAAATTTCACCACTAAATTATACATGTGATATTTTAAAGGGATTATCATAAATGATGAAAACTTTTGATGTTTTGGAATGCTTAAAAATTCATTTTATATGTGTATTACATAAATATATAGTTTGTTCTACATTCTTTTTATGGGGTAATACAATCTTTATGATCACTGTTCAAATTCATTATTTATGCAATCTCCTATGATTATGACATGATACAATGTTATTATACCCATTTCATTCCATGGGAAATTCTTATTTTTATGCCCTATTATTGAATTCCTTTTGTGTCCCACGTATTCAATAATATGTTATGATGGGTGTTCCAAGATAATGCTCTAATTCCTTGGGTAATGATTTTGTCTCATCAGAAGTTTTTTATGGGATCTGGGAGTGAACCTAACCCATTATGGGACTCTGTTCACCTTGTGATGTTTCCCGGATATTTATAATAGAATTATTCTTATGTTAGGTTATATTTTTCTACCACATTACTATGTTTCCATGATAATATTATACCATTTTCTTTAGGTTATTCACCCATGTGATTATTCATGAGTCTTCTCTTTTATGATATCATGTCATGCCTCATTATGATGATTACTCCTTTACTAGTATTTATAACTCACCCCTTGTTTTTATGTATTCCCCAAGTTATACTATCTTGTTTTAGGATCTTAAAGGAATTCAAGAAATCACTATGAAGAATAAAAATAATGATGTTATATTTTAGTTTTTTTGATATTTTATTTACCTAGTATTCCAAAGAAACTAGGACTCACTATATTTGGGTTGTATTTATTGTATGTTTATATCTAAAATCATTTTATAATATATGTAAAAGTCCGGGGTTTTAATAAGTGGTATGTGGGAAAAATAACTTGGGTGTTTCATTCTAGGTACGATTACTCACCCCTACATATCACTTTGGGGTATATGGAGTTGTTATTTTCCTTGATATAGGAAAGGGAAAGGTTCCTTACTTCTTTAGTGGTGATTTGTTAGGTCATTATTATATATAGTAGAGATTCAGATATGGAGTAGTTCACATTTTTCTGAAGTAGTGACACCTTGGTTCTAGTTTCATTTACTCCTTTTGAGTTTTTAATATTCTTATTTGTACTATTCTGCTGTTACCCTGATTTTGGTCTTTAATTACTTTTTTATTATTACTTTTTTAAAATTTATTATTTTTGGGTTTTGTTTCATGCATAATTGATAATGATTTGTTTGGTTTAAACAAAAATTTCATGGTGGAACCATTTACCCTATTTAACACACACACACAGACACATGAATCCATCACATGATAAATATAAAATAAATATAACCAAAGAAATCTATATTAAAGATTCATACAAAAAAATACAAAAATATAAATATGAGAAACCCAATAATAAAAAAATAATCAAGTGAAACATCAAATTAATAGTGGAAATGTTTACACAAGAATAATAAAAAAACCAAAATAGTAAATGATAATGTCACCAAGGTGGAGCTACATGAGAACAAAATGTGAACTAGTCTAAAGCTCTATCTTCTAAAAATATAGAAATAAACTCATAAATAATCTCTAAAAAAGTAAAAAATCATACCATTTCATATATAATGGAAAACAAAATTCCATACCCACCAAATTGTATATAAATAGGTTTACTAATTATACCTATTTGGAAACCGCAAGAGAATTTTTCCATATTCCACTAAAGAAAAAAATTCATCAACTCATAAGATTATAATAGATACATGAAGAATATCAAAACCAAGAAAAGTATTTTTTAAAATATTTAACAAATAAGATTAATACATTTTACAAATAAATATAACCAAATAAGAGTTTTACATTTCATGTTGAAAAATAAATTCATTAAATTGTAATTTTCCTAACAAAAGCAAGTTTTGAAACTCAAAAACACATGTACATGCATAACCTGGACCTCCCAATACTCATGTGTGGTGAGTCATCCTTTAACCAAGTTTTCATTTGATGATCTGATTTGATGGTGGTACTTTCAACTAGTATATATATCATATTTTTCAATTATTTTATGATGGTACTTCTAACAATGATGCATCCCATGTGAACAAGAAAAATTGAATCCCAGATATTCTATGAACATAATTAAAAAACTATATTTCTTTAAAATACCCGTTTAATTAATTTATAAAAAAAGTTTAGGGTGACACCCAAAACCTAATTTTTAAGAACCAACTAGTAATAGAGAATCCATCTGTGTTTTAGATGTGTAAAACCCTTGAAAATAAAAATAAAATTCTATAAATAATCCTTAAAGCGTGAAAATTAAAATTTAAGTGGATAGAGTGAAACTACAACCCATACCAAGACAATGGGTTGGGATGGGATCTCATAGATTATCACTAGGTTTGGGTTTATTATGAGGATATCATGAAGACAACATTAAAGTGTCTATATATGCCTTATGATTTTATAGAAAATAGTTTTAGAGTGGTAAATACTTCAACAAGGTTTGTACCCCAGTCAAAGAATATATTTGAACCCTTTTTAATTATATAATTATAATATTTTCAATGACATTATGTTTTTAATTTATATTCAAGGTAGATCATATTGATCTTCTTCGATTAGTTTTGGAGTTATTTTAAGATAACAAGTTATATAGTTAACTGTCAAAGATTCAGTTTGGGTCTTGATAGGTGTAGTTTTTAGGATATATAATCTTTAAAAAAAGTTTAAGAGTTAACCCAAGAAATATAATGAATTAACTTGGAATAAAACTAAGAGTTTTTAGGGTTGTGAAGTGTTCTAGGGTTAGTAGGGTATTAATAAATTTTTTTATTATCCTTCACTTATATTTTAGATTATTTTATTTCCATTTCCAAAACGTAAAATCCCTATATATAGTCATATTTTTTTAATGTTAATTTTGTGTAGTAATATTTGAGGTTGACCAATGTTGAATATTATTATTTCCTCTAGAGTGACTATAGTACATACTGTTTTTTTCATTCAGGATAGGATTAGGATAAATTTTGATATAGGGTAATGAAATGTTTATGTATAGAATATTACGGAAGATGATACCAGACCAGAATAATTACGTGACTCATGATTTGTAGTTGGTAGTAATGATATTTGAATTGAAGTAAATGAGGTATTATATACTCAGTGAGTGATTTTTAATCTATAAAGACTATTAATTTCACATATAGAAACACACACATATTCTCATGTGGATCTAAATATGAGAGAGAAATGATAGATTGAGTTTGGGTAAAACTATGAAATAAGGTTTTTATACCTTTTTAATGAAAATTTTGTACTATAAGATCTAACAATAAATAATAATAATCACTAGGAAATAAAGAATACGAGGAGTGAATAATGACATGAGAAATTATGATTGTGCTCCTAGATATCATTGATGAGGGGATGCTTAATACTTGATTACATTGATGATGCAAATCACATTTATTCACTGATTAAAGGAGGTCAACTTAAAGATATTTATTTTGAGGTCATTTAGGATAAAATATTCTTAGGTGATGTTCGAAATGGATTTTACAATGGTAGGAAGTGTAAAAATATATTTTTGGGCCTTGTGGTGGTGCTAAATGAGGTTAGATAATAAATGTTGAGATATTTTTTAACACATCCCCATTAGTGATACATCTCATTATTTCGAAAATATACCCGTACATAAAAAGATACTATTTTTGACTAGAAATAAAGTGGATTATTGTTGATTTTTTTTAAAATTCCTTTTATATACATATTTAAAGTCTAAACACTAAATTTTTATATGATTGATCTAGTTATTGAGATTCCCCCAGTATAATTGTAATGAAATGTAAATGGTTTCTATGACCATGATTATAAGGTTTATGATATATTATGACTTCATTTTAACTACTAATGATAAAATAAAAAACTTTTTCTCATTTTATCTATCCAGGTGTAGAGCCAAGTATAGAGTTAGGGATATATTTATTTAGATATAATTATTTTTCTATATATATTTTTATTGATAAAAATATATGATTTGTATCCTTATTTCTCATATCTTTTTTATGAATTTATAGAAATAATTTTGGAATCAAATAAATTTTTTCATGATTCTCAACACCAAGATAGATGTGAAGATAGAGTAGGATATCTAGAAAAATAAGGATATCCAAGGATCTTATGTGCATGATTTCATAGGGGAATGGACTAGTCATTTACCAATCACTATGATTTTTTATAATAATAGCTAAAAAAAATTATAGGTATAAAATCATTTAATTATTTATATGGGATAACCTATTGGTATCCTCTTTATAGGTTGGATGTTTCAAATCCAAGGATGATAGAACCCAAATTGATATAGTGGACCAAAAAAGGTGTAGGTGATTATTGAGTTCATGAATACAGTATATACCCACCATAAATATTGTGTATAAATATTATAGATAATAATAATTCTTGATGAGGGATAATATAATTTTGTAAAGGTTTCGTAGCATCGTCACTTAAGATGATTTAGCTAGAGAAATAATCTTTCAGAAAGGTTTATTAGGTGATTATAATTCTTAATTAGAGTGGGAATAGTGGAAAATAATATCGAATTTTCATGATTTTTAGTTAGAGTGCATCAATTTTTATAAATTCCATAACTTATGTGTCATTATACCCCCCCAAAGATGCCCCTTATAAGCTGGAAATGAAGGAATAGAGATAATGAACCCCCGAGTCCCACCTCCAGTAGGCCACGGGGTGGTGACCAGAACTAAGGGTATATAAATCTCACTAAATGGGAAACATTAACCTATTTATAGTAACGAACATCAAGAGATAAGATATATCATCCTCAAAAATCTCCAAGACATATATATAAAAGAATCCAAAATCCATCCCCTATGCATGTTTAAAGTAAAACTGCTAGAAATAAAATGAAATGCTCCAAAGTAAATACCAAAAAAACAAAGATAAACAATGACACAACAACTACCCAAATGTCTGAGCTAGAAATGCTCAGCATGGTCCCTATAGGCCTCCTATAAACTAGAAAATAGTTTTATATTCTTAGGGTAAGAATACAATTATACTCAGTAGGGAAAACCAAAGACTCTCATTCACAAGTGAAGAATCATACTAATGCCCCATGAGAAATAGAAGAAACGAAAATCACCTACCAAGGTATAATATCCAACCCAACCTCACCAATGTAATTCTCACAAAATAATTCAAGTTAAGTAAAATCATATACTAAACACATCAATGATAGGATACCCTACATCACTTTCCCATTGATTAGCCGCTCTCACAACCTAATGAAAACCATGATGGTGCTCCCACCTATTCTGAAAGAATCATGTCACAACCCACCCACACACACATGGGCCACACAAATACATCACATCCCTCCTCCATACACCATGGCCTCACAACTACATCTTATCTCTCCCACAGACACCTGGGAAACAAATCACGCCACATCTCAAAGACACATGGGAATCACGATACATCTCATCTTGAAGACACCTGGTAAGCACAAATCACCCGCACAAACCTGATCCTCAAAAAACACAACCTGCCTGAAGAGTCTCATGCTATCACTACTTTGAAGAGGGAGTAGGGAAGAGCGATTGGCCATCTATCCATCCTTCAACCAGGATGTTAGAGAAAGACACCCACCCACATGATAATGGGGGTGTTCGGCATGTAGTACTCAACTAGGATGATGTGAATATAGAATCACAAGAAAGTAAAATTATGTATATATACGTACCAAATATTCAGTCCAACCTATGAATTATCATGAAAAAAACCACCCTATAATACTACCACATTTTTTGCTACCTCTAAATGCATGTATCAGGAAGAATGCCAGTCACTTCTAACGTGGATAAAAGAATGATGCTTAACACCCATTAATTTTGATGATATTTGGTACTTACTGGTTATTCCACTACTACCCAGGAAACTAAAAACCATACCACACAACCAACCTCATTACCAAGAAATACATATGAAGGAAACTATGATAAAACACCCCTTCACACTTCCTCCCCATATAGAAACCAAACCATCCTCTACCATTGTCATTCTTCAAAGTCTTAATGCCCTTCCCTTTCTTTCAATATGAAAACCCCCAACACATATCATCACAACCACACTCGATATACCCACTACATAACAACAAAAAACCCAATAAAATAAACATAGAACAACCCGAATCTACAGCCCTAATGCCCAACCACTCCCCATCCATTCCACATTAAATCAATCTCCCAAACTAAGATACCATTTTTCCAAAAATATCACCCAAGTAATACTCATTCCCTCAAAAATAACATCACCACACTACTCATAACATAAACAAGACATAAAAGATCCACACACGACACACAACCACAACTAACATGGAAAAGTTTATTCAAATTTAACATGCTCATTCATTAATTTCAGTTTGATAAATAAGGGGTTACCATAGAAAAAGTTTGATCCTAGGGAATCCATTTATTTAACCAGGTATACATAGTTAGTCAATTCCATAATTCTATCAGTTCAATAGGGGATCAATTATAAGTGTAAATAATCACCCGTGTGTATGAGAAGACCACCAATGACCTTGATTTTTAGAAGGTATAAAATTATCAACATAGATCAAAGATAATAGATAAAATAAATGATCATCATAATCATCATCATCCCAACCCCTTATTTATAACTTCTCATTATCTTCAATAATTTTGGATACAACTGTATTCACAAGGAGAAATGATTGCACCCACCCTATATGTTACACAATTTAAAAGTGATGAAGGGGTCCCTACCTCAATGAATAGATGATAAACAACTCCTCCCTGCAAAAAAATAAGGGGTGAATGAGTCGGAGGAATAATCCAAGGGAAAACTTGATCTGAAGGACAGAACATAACACACGACTCTAAGGAGAAGGAAGGTTCTGGGTTCACCAAGAGAAAATTAAGGGTTCAAGGAAGAGATGATCTAATATTTAGAAAAGGCCAGATCCTATATCAATGAATGAGACACAATTTCAAAGTACAGAAAATTTGAGTCATGGCTAATACTATGCGGCTTGGTGGTTTCAAAGTCTCTAGGGTGTTAAGATATTAAAGATATAATTAATATCCTTTGAAACTACTAAATAAATTTCCATAAAAGGAATTAAACTTGATTTACATCAAATAAAACATATGAGGGGTGAAACTGGAAAAACTGGGGAATGTTTGGAAATGACTCACCATTAGGTGAGTCACCGACACCCCTCACCGACGCCACTCACCAGCCGCGAGTCACTGATATGACTCACCAACCCCAATCACTAATAGTGAGTCACCGACAAGACTCACAGATGCCACTCACTGACGTGACTACTCAACGCCACTAACTGACAATGATTCACTGATGTGACCCACCAACACGACTCACCAATGCCACTCACTGATGAAACTCATTGATGCCAGCTACTGTTGAAAAACTATATTTATGAAAAACACATGGAATAAGTCATCATGACTTCCCAGAAAACCTCAAACTCTAGATTTTAATAAAGGAATGGACTAGAGGGGTCCAGGCCACTAAATTATATACCTCTCAATATATTCTCTCCCTATATAATTTAAAACCAATATTATAAGAAAGAGGGGTCTGAAAAAACACCTCATAAGATACCTCTCATGGATAAATCCCCCCATTGGTTCCAATGCTGAAGTGAAACATCGAAATCCAAGAACATAACATCTGAAATATACTATAACCAACTGACCAAAAGAAACACAACATGAGAACCGAAACCACAAAGTTCAGACACATGAATCAAGGAACTCCTCCAACCATGTCAAGATACTATCCACTCTGGGCGACATTGACTCATCTGCATGGATTTAATCACATCTCAATTAATTCATCTTGATTAGGAAACATGTCCTCTCATTTACACATGTCATGAATTCATCAAAAATTATAGAACAAGGAAGAAACTCATCTCATAACAAACTAGGTTTAAGAATCTCATCATAATGGGGGAAAACAACAAGGAAAAAATCCGAAAAAATCTGGGTACTGGGCATGCATCTGCATATCCCTTTCCAAATTAATCTCATCTAGGACACCATTCCTCCACAACAAATGAACCAAAGGAATGAACCATCCATGAAACACCTTCTCTCGATGATCCTTGATATCCACTAGCCTTTACATGAATGTTTCATTCTCCTTGATATCCAACACTCCCCAGTAAATGACATATGAGTTATCGTGAAGATAATGATGAAGCTAGGAGACATGAAAGACATCGTAGATCCTCTCCAACTATGGGAGAACCTCCAATGGGTATGCTACCTTTCCAAATCGCCCAAACACCTTAAAGGGTCAAACTAACCTGGAAGAAAGCTTTCTCCACTATACTGATCTCCACTACCCACGTTGAGGGGAAACATTCAACAACACATGGTTCCCAACCTCAAACTCGAAGGGACTCATCCTTTGATTGGTGTATGAATTATACCAATAATTTTCTAATTTCATCCTCTCATGGACAAGATGAACCTTCTCTGTCATGATCTAAACTACTTCGGGACCAAGAACAGCTGTCTCCACAACTTCTACCTAGCATAAAGGTCAATGAAACGGTCTCCCATACAAGGATTTGAATGGAGAGATGTCGATGGAAGAGTGACAAATATTATTTTCAGAAAAATCAACCAAGGGTAAGTGTCAAGACCTAGATGTACCAAAGTCCAAGACGCATGTAGACAACATTTCCTCAAATGTCTGGACAGTCCCCTCAGTCTCTATATCTATCTAAGGGTGGAAGCATGTGCTAAAGTGTAACTGAGTGCCAAAATCATGATGAAATACCCTCCATACTTGTGAGGTAAATCATATATCCCAGTAAAAGAAAATTGACCTGAAAACTCCATGTATCTATACCACCTTTTCTACATAACTCATGTTTAAGGAATCCAATGTGCCCGACTACTTGACCATTAAGAAGTGAGATGATTGCATTATCCGATTCACCACTTCCAAGATAGAATCACAGCCACTCTGATCCATGGGTAACCCTGTGATGAAATCCATCGAGGTATCATCCAACTTACACTCAGGGATATCTATGGGATGTAATAAACCACTAGGAACACAGTGCTCAACATTCACCTACTGGAACACTAAGAAATTCACCACAAACTCTGCAACTTACAGCTTCATCATGGGCCAAAAAAATGAATCATCAAGCCATGATACATCTTGTAAACTCTTGGGTGTATCACTAAAGGTGATATTTCAAACTCACAGAGAACTCTATGGCACATTTTGACTTCAATAAACAATTTCCCATGAAACAACATCTGATTTTGACCATCCTATGACCACCCCTCTGGAGCATCACCTTGGTCAATGCGATCACACATAAACTCCTCCTTATAGTCTCCCCACTAAGACTCCTCTACCTACTTCATCAGATGTGACTCCAATATCCTCTAAAATAGAAATCCTATTACACCATCCACTCCTATATCCATGTTCAGGTTGGATAGCACCTCTACACCGTCCAAACATTCGTAGATTCCCAAATAACCTCCTTCTACAACTTCCTACTCAACGAATCAGATACAACATTCAATTTCCAATGGTGTAGGAGATATCAAAGTCATAATCCTGGAGAAACTCCATCCACATCCTCTTTCATATGTTCATATCTCACAAGGAAAAGATATAACTAAATCTCTTTGTAATGCCCCAACCCTAGATTCTCAGAGTCGGTGCATTATTTTAATAGATTGGAATGATTACAAGGAATCAATTCCCGAAAGACCTATTAGTTTAGATGTCTTGGAAAATAGATTACATACATGAATATTATATTACACTTTATAACATAAAACAGAAAAAAATCCATTGAGAATTCCATTGTTCCCTTAGCTTAACACAAAATCTCAAACATAAAACACTTCTTAGGATCCTGGGAAAATAAAACATAAGAAAAGAGTGTGCTCAGATTCTCAGTAAGGGTAAATAATTTAGCGGAAGCTATAAACTTTTGAGGCAAGATGTGTAAATAAAACAATATCCTTTTAAACATAAACTTGAACATAATATGGAAAAAATAAATCAAACATTACCATATAAATATTCACATGGATATTCTACAAGTCGAATAATCACATGTAATAACTAATTTCATAATGTGGGAATGTATATTACCATACTTTAATTTTTGTGTCAAGGCCTCATGCCAGGACCTAGGGGATAAATGTAACTGGACCCCAACCCGGAGAGCCTCTGTAACCAGACTCCAACTCATAGAGCCTCTTTAACCGGGCTCCAACTCGGAGAGCCTCTGTAACCAGACTCCAACCCGGAGAGCCTCTGTAACTGGACTCCAACCCGGAGAGCCTCTGTAACCGGAGTCCAACCTAGAGAGTCTATTGTAACTGCACCCCAAACCGGAGGGCTTACTTTTACTGGTCCCCGACCTGGAAAATACTAGTCCAATAAATTCATCTTAAGAAAAGGTTGAAATATAACATAAACATTTGTATTAAAACTTGCATATGAAATGTCAATACTTTAACCATAAACCATGAATGGAATAAAAATAACTCACCCACAGTCAAACATATCACAAAATCTTAAATATAATATGGAAGATTTGTATCATAATAAATGAACTTCAAACAAGTGTAAAATTTATCAAAGGATGTTGACACAGATGAAATCAAAATTATTTTAGGGAAATATCTCTTTCTATTATGAAATCATTTAAGAGTCACATAATTATAAAGAAAACATTTATTTTGAAAATATTCTTATAAGATTGTAAGGGAAGATTTAACTGTGTTACAATGGCGGAAAATAGCTTCACCCACCGTATAAGTTAAAAAAAATTCTTACCTTAATTTTGTCGAAAAGACCATTAAGTACCTTTTTTGGAGAATGACGGAAGGATTAATTTATAAAAATCTTATAAAAAGTCAAACAAGGGTATATATGACTTTATTCAATATTCTAGTAAATAGTAAAAATGTTTTGAAATACATTTTTAAGAAAACATGAATGTGGATGATAAAGAGGTCCTAGTAGATACTTACGTAAAAACAACCTCAGATAATAAAGATATTGTGAAATTAACCCTTACCTTGTACTTTTCCTTGGTCGAGGGTACGTTAAACTCCAGTATAATAGTTAAATAATTATTATTAAATTATACAAGAACCATATACATAATTATGATATCATATATGATCTTCTAATAATAATTTTTTAATGGTATTTTAGTATTATCATTGTAAGACCCCAAGCTTCCACGGTATGCTTTACTTTGAATAATACAGTAGCCTGTGTTGTACATAACTTCGAGTTCTAACACACACCACAACCAATCAAACTAGCTGTTATGAATAGTAATACCCACTTTTTGAAATTTTATACATTTTATATTTCAAAATGGACTTCATTTTTGGATTAGGAATACCGAAATTAGCTTAGGGTGAATTTTTGGCACTTTTTTGATAACTTTTAAATTTTGATGAATAGTTAAAATTACTAAATTTTAATTAAAAACAAATTTTTTAATAAAAATAATTAATAGGGATAAATTATGAATTTGAGTGGTTTTAAAGTATATTTAGAATATATTTTTACCAATTAATACAATGTTGGTCATTGGACATAATTTCACAATTAAACCGGACATAAACAAGTGTCAATCTTTTGATAGTTATTATATCTTAAAAACACGCTTTTTTGTTTTGACAGCGGGAATTAATTTTAAATTAATTTATGCCACTTATGTGTTTTGAATTTGGAAAAATAGATTCCATATTTGGAATCAGAATTTCCAAATTGTGTAAATAGGTAACTTTTATTTTTAGACATTTTGAATAATTACATCGGTAAATATTTTATTTACCATGGTTAAATGGTAAATCTGGTAAATAAGGGTTAAAAAATAATATTATAATAACAATAAAATACACTAAAACATGTCCTAACCTTATTGGTGGATACATGTCTGACCATGGTCATATTTGGGTCGATTTTGGGACCCCATAGAGCCACTTGTAGGTGAGAGGGACACTTTATATTAATTATGTTAAAGTGAATACAAAAATAACATAAGCTTATATCTTTTAGAAATTTTTTTTACATAGGGCTATATATGTTATATTTTCGATTATAAATATTCATTAGAAATATAAAAATATTTCCTACATAATTGTATTTTATTTATAATTTTTATAAATTGAAAAAGTAAAAATATATATGACACAATAATGATGCAATATTTACCTTATTAATGAAAGAATCAAATAATTGATATTATAAATGTTAATATAAATATAATTTGAAAGTTTTTATGACATACACTAATTTTATTGGTCAATATGGAATTTTAGGATTTCTTAAATGAATTTTTTTCTAATTAATAAAGTTGTTAAGACTTTAAAATAAATAAATTATTGAGTAGTGTCAAAATTGACATAAATGAGTTTTTAAAACAAATATTATATTATTAATTTATATTATATTCATAAAAATCTAAGGTTCGTCCAAGAGACTTATATCATGATAGATGTATAATTAATGGACCACTTGGGTGTCTCTTGGAGGTATATAGTAAGTTTATTAACTATATAATATAAAAATACAAAGTGACATGGTAAGTGTCAAACTAATTAACTAAGAGTTAAAACTAAAAGATAAGGTTAATATAATGACCAAAACCTATATAAATTATATTGGTTGAGTGGTTTTATACCCATAACCACCTTAAACTTTAAATAATCCAATTTTGAGCCATTATAAACCGAATATGAATTTATTATAAAATAATATTTCTAGATTTTCCTAAGGTGCCCCTCCTCCCCCTTATAAATGGACACTACTACTAACCAATTCTTCACACCTTCAAAGCCTTTTGGTTCGTCCAAAACCTTCCCAAATACTCTCTAAACTTCCCTCAATTCAATATATATTCCTTATTTTGATTATAAAGCCAACCTAAGGAGCCATTTTGATCAAATCAAAATGAAGAACCCGAAGAAGAGGTAACGTCTTCACCACCCTCTTTAAAGTTCCTTTCTTCTTCAACTTATTCATTCCTTGTTATTTCCATTATAAAATAGTAACTCTAGTATCTTCTATATACTGTGATGTTATTATAATTATGGAACAAACAAATTCATTATTCTATCCATCCCTTGAATGACATGTCACTATACGTGCGTACGTACGACCTACCGTCTCCACGTTGTGGGGTAATTGTTATTCAATATCTTATTATTTATATGGGTATAATAATGATGTATAATTCATGTAAATAATAAATATAACATTATAATGATTCTTTATATATGATATACCATCCAATTATATATTATTTTTATATCAAAAGAATGATATTGTCGCTCGTGCGTACGTAAGGACTATTGTCTCCACGAACACGATGAGATTCATTCCCCATCATATCCATTTGAGTCTAATTATCATTTAATGATTAAAAATAATTTTTAAGGACTTGATATAATTATTTATATGAATAAGATACAACCTATCCACAACAAACATGTCTTACGTAACAAAACAGACAAAGGAAAACGAATCCATTAACACCTGAAACGACGATAATACTAAGATGTTATTAAAAAATAAATGTTAAAAGATCATATATGATATCATATTAATGTATATTATTCTTTTATAATTTAATAAAAATTATTTCACCATTATACAGTATTTTAACCTACCCTCAACCAAGGAAAAGTACAAGGTAAGGGGTTTTCATCTCACTCCTTATTCTCGTGAGATTCATGCCATATTGCCACTATTACCTTTTGTGTGGTGTATGTACAACCCATGATTGTATTATTTATGTAATACACTTTAATTTATGTGTATTTACATATTAATTGTGTGATACCTCTTTCATGGGGTGTATGTTTCGTAAGATACCAAATTTTTAAGGGTTAATTTCAAAATCTCTTTATTATCCGAGGTTGTTTTTACGTAAGTATCTACTGGTACATATTTATTATCCATGTACATGTTTTATGAAAGAGTTTTCAAAGGGATTATTTTAAGGTAATTTTTACTAAAACATCATTTCAAATGTTTTAAATATTTATTCTTCTAAATATTTCTCATTTATGTCCATGTCTTAAAAATGGTTTTTAAGGATTTATTTATATGGACATGAATGTTTTTAAAGTGTCAATTCCTTTCAAAATTTTCAAAGTGGTATGGGAAACTTTGATTCAAAAATGTATTTTAAATGAATTCTTTTCCAAATTGTGTGACTTTTAAATGTTTTCATGAAAAAGGGGTATTTCTCTCAAAGAGTTTAACAAATAATTTTCACCAACGTGAAAATCCTTTAATGGATTTTAAACTTGTTTTGAAGTTTATTTATCATGATACAAATCTTCTATATTGTGTTGAAGGTTTTGTGATATGTTTTACTGAGGATGTGTTATTTTTATACCATTCATGTTTTATGGGTAAATTATTGACATTTCTTATGCTAGTTTTAATACGAATGTTTATGTTATGTTTAGACCTTTTCATATGAGGAATGAATTGGACTTAGTAAGTGACGGGTGGATCCCACTATAGATCTTCGATGCATCAGAAGGTATCATGAGACAAACTAGTGTCTTGACATGAGGTCTTGAAAAAAATATTATTTGTAGTCTTGGCACGAGGTCTTGGCTATGTGGTGATGATAGTCTAGCATTATGCGTTCTGTCATTATGAAAGTGGTTATTGATATTGCATGTGATTATTCGACTAGTAGAATATCCATGTGAATAAGTAAATGACATTATTTAATTTTATCTATTCTATATTATACTGAAGTTGAAGTTTAAAAGGATTTTTTTAGTTATACGTTGCCTTAAATGTTTATGTTTATTTATGAAAGTCTCTGCTATATTGTTATCCTTACTGAGCATCTGAGATCACCCCTTTCAATGTATTATTTTTCCCAGGATGTGAAGAAGTAATTCATGAATGACCTATAGGGAAACTATGTGGGGATATGAGTGTGGACTATGGAGACTATGTTTTTGCAGTTTTCATTTTTATGATGTAATGTAAACTTTATGAATGTATCTAGTGTTTTCAAGACTGCTAAACTGATCGGTCCTTCGGGACGTGATTCCTTGTAATCATGCCAATTTTATGTAATAATGAACCGACTCTTGGTTACTAGGGTTGGGGCATTACAGTTGGTATCAGAGGAAGTTTAGAAATAACCTTCGAAGCTAGATTTAGATAAACTCTGATTAGAGCACATAACCTTAAGATAGACTTTGAGGATTAGTAGAGAAGAACTTCCAATAATTTTGATATTGTAGAGATTTTGTGTGTTTTCCGAGCAATACATCCCTGTTTGGATACGAGCAGGTAGAGGCGGCTCTGACACAGATTTACCTAGGGGTAAAACTCGAAAACACCACTTTGATCTAGACTCAAACGGGAAATGGTGCACGAGAACGGGCCTTGTTGCACTCTTAGTTGCGACACTCCTGGGGGATATGCTTAGGATAATTCTCAATTTCTTTACGAACCATTATGAAGGGTTTATGAGTATATACTTCCTCAAAGAAAACATTTTTATGATTATAGATTATATCCATAAACTGTTCAATTTATGTTAAGCATTTTACAAGTATGGAATTATATATTTTGATTCATAAACTGATCTAGTTTATTCCATTGTTTAGAAATGGAGCCCTGTATAAGGAATGATAACTTCAGCAATACGCATGATCCAAAGATTAAGAAAGATCACATCGTTCATGGTCTTAAGCCAGAATTTAGAAGGGAAATAGTCTCCCACGTATTATCATCATATGAAGAAATAGTATCATGTATTGATATGATAAGTAAAGAATTCTCTGAGTCCTATAGATTTGAAGGGAAGCCAGAGAAGGAAAGGATGATAGAGAGAAGGATATATAAAGGGAATAAGGTAAAGAAGGATTTTCCCATATGTGATAACTGTAGAAAGAATCACCTTGGAAAATGCTGGAAGGGAATGAGAGTACGTTATAAGTGTGGAGAAAAAGGACACCAAGTACATGAATTCAAGGGAAAGAAAAAAGGTTTCAAATGTACAATGCTTCATTTGCAAGAAGTTTAGACACTATGCAAACCGATGTCCAAATCATCAGACTATGCTGTAAATGATGCTATTGGATAATAATCAAGTTATGATACTACCACAGATTAAGAGGAATGACTAGTGTTATTTTGTTTTTATTTTGTAATTATTTCATTGAAGTGTTGTATCAATGATGTACTGGAAATAAATAAGGATTGTACTACAGTACTATTTCATTGAGGTTTTGAGATTTTATGGTACTAAGAAGAGTGACTCTACAATGAGTTAAATTTTTTGGAAATTACATGGTTGAAGGAAAGATAAACCTTAATATGGTCCTAATATTAAGGTACAAATTTTGGAATAAGATATGGTTGATTTGGGTAAATTATATTGGATATTCTTGACTGCCTTGAAACTGATTAAATATTTATATATTCCATCATTGTTGGAGTTTACAACATTTTTGGATGGATGAAGTATATCCAGTATTCTATAAGGTATAAGGGATCATGAATGTAATCAATAAGGTTTTATGGTAATTTAGGATGTTTCAAAGTTTTAAAAGAATACATGATGAAGGTATTCATATGCTATTACGGGGTAAAAAGGATCTACATTATGTTTAACTTTCATATAAATTTAGGAATGAGAGTTTACAGAAGTATTTTGGATAATTATAAAGGTTGGAAGGGATTTAGTTTGAGAGGTTATTTTTGGATTCTTATAAAAGGACAACCCAGAGGTTGGGCGGAAACCTGTCACGTCTGACAAGGCCGCAAGACTTGAACCCACAACCGAAGGGCGAAAAGGGTGTATCACCTACCACTGGACCACGTGATGTCCTGGATTGAATAATGTAGTTTTTAAAGGGTCTGATATCTGAATTATAAATTCATTATTTTTGGAACCCTATACGATTAGGATAAATAGAATATATATATATATATTAAATCTTTTAGAGTAAAAGATGATTTTTTAGTAGTAATTAGTTGAAGGATGAAACTCTACTTGTCAAGCATATATATATACATATATATATATATATATATATATTTCCTCTTATTTTATGGATAAATTAATTATTAAACTTTAGGGAAGGGAACTTAAAAACAAAAATGTGTTATCCTAATACCTTACGTTTTGTTGAACCCATGGTATTTTAAATCATCATAAATTGGTGGATTTGAGGCCCATAATTCTACAATTGTTTGTGATTGATGACCTCAATCACTCCCTATAAATATTTATGTTTTTCCTCCAATTATGTGTCTCTAATTTCCACCAATGTTCTCCTAATCAAGATTATAATTTTGTGGTGACCCTTTGTTTTCTCTTTTCCTCTTATTAAGACAAAATTTTATTAACCCAATTTCTGATGTGGGTTTTCCCACAAAGATACTTTCTATTTTCAACCTTTTATTTTTGAAGAACAATTTCAAATTGCGAGGACACAATTTATTGAAGGTGGGGAGAATGTAACATCCCAAGCTTCCACGGTACGCTTAACGTTGAATAATATAGTAGCGTGTGTTGTACATAAATTCGAGTTCTAACAAACAACACAACCAATCAAACTAGCCATTATGAATAGTAATACCCACTTTGTGAAATTTTATACATTTTATCTTTCAAAATGGACTTCATTTTTGGATTCGGAAGTTTTATATTTTGATGAATAGTGAAAATTACTAAATTTTAATTAAAAACAACTTTTTTAATCAAAATAATTTTTAGTGATAAATTATGAATTAGAGTGGTTTTAAAGTATATTTAGAATATATTTTTACCATTTAATACAATGTTGGTCATTGGAAATAATTTCACAATTAAACGGGACATAAACAAGTGTCAATCTTTTGATAGTTATTGTATCTTAAAAACACACTTTTTGTTTTGAAAACGGGAATTAATTTTAAATTAATTTCTGCCACTTCTGTGTTTTGAATTTGGAAAAATGGATTCCATATTTGGAATCAGGATGTCCAAATTGTGTAAATAGGTTACTTTTATTTTTATACATTTTTAATAATTCGGTAAATATTTTATTTACCATGGTTAAATGGTAGATCCGGTAAATAAGGGTTAAAAAATAATATTATAATAATAATAAATTACACTAAAACATGTCCTAACCTTATTTGTGGATACATGTTCGACCATGGTCATCTTCGGGTCGATTTTGGGACCCCATGGAGCCACTTGTAGGTGATAGGGACACTTTATATTAATTAAGTTAAAGTGAATACAAAAATAACATAAGCTTATATCTTTTAGAAAAAAAATTTTTACATAGGGTTATATATGTTATATTTTCGATTATAAATATTAATTAGAAAGATAAAAATATTTCTTACATAATTTTATTTTATTTATAATTTTTATACATTGAAAAAGTAAAAATATATATGACATAATAATGATGCAGTATTTTCCTTATTAATGAAAGAATCAAATAATTGATATTATAAATGTTAACATAAATATAATTTGAATGTTTTGATGACATAAACGAATTTTATTGGTTAATATGACATGTTAGGATTTCTTAAATGAATTTTTTTCGAATTAATAAAGTTTTTATGACTTTAACAAAAATCAATTATTGAGTAGTGTCAAAATTGACATAAATGAGTTTTTAAAACAAATATTATATTATTAATTTATATTCTATTCCTAAAAATCTATGGTTTGGCCAAGAGACTTATATCATGATATGTGTATCATTAATGGACCACTTTGGGGTCTCTTGGAGGTATATAGTAATTTTATTTACTATATAATATAAAAATACAAAGTGACATGGTAAGTGTCAAACTAATTAACTAAGAGTAAAAAAAACGATAAGGTTAATATAATGACCCAAACCTGTCTAAATTCTATTGGATGAGTGGTTTTAGACCCATAACCACCTTAACCTTTAAATAATACACTTTTGAGCCATTATAAACCAAATATGAATTTATTATAAAATAATATTTCTAGATTTTCCTAAGGTGCCCCTCCTCCCACTTATAAAAGGACACCACTTCTAACGAATTCTTCACACCTTAAAATCCTTTTGGTTCAGAAAAACTATACCCAAATACTCTCTCAAATTCACTCAATTCAACATAGAGGCCTTATTTTGATCATAAATCCAACCTAAGGAGCCCTTTTGATGAAATCAAAAGGAAGAACCCGAAGAAGAGGTCACGTCTTCACCACCGTCTTTAAAGTTCCTTTATTCTTCAACTTCTTCTTTCCTTGTTATTTCCATTATAAAATAGTAACTATAGTATCTTCTATATACTGTGATGTTATTATAATTATGGAACAAACAAATTAATTATTGTATCCATCCCTTGAATGAAATGTCACCATACGTGCATATGTACGACCTACCGCCTCCACGTTGTGGTGTAATTGTTATTCAATATATTATTATTTATATGGGTATAATAATTATTTATAATTAATGTAAATAATAAATATAACATGATAATTATTCTGTATATATGATATAACACCCAATTATTTATTAATTTAATATCAAAAAGAATGATATTGTCGCCCGTGCATACGTACGGACTACAGTCTCCACGAACGCGATGAGATTCATTCCCCATCATATCCATTTGAGTCTAATTCTCATTTAATGATTAAAAATAATGTATAAAGACTAGATATCATTATTTATATTAATAAGATACAACCAATCCATAAAAAAACATGGCTTATGTAACAAAACAGACAAACGAAAACGAATCCATTAACACCCGAAACGACGATAATTCTAAGATGTTATTAACAAATCAATGTTAAAAGATCATATATGATACCATATTAATGTACATGATTCTTGTATAATTTAATAACAATTACTTCACTATTATACCGGAGGTTAACCTAACATCAACCAAGGAAAAGTACAAGGTAAGGGGTTTTCATCTCACTCCTTATTCCCATGAGATTCATGACATATTGCCACTATTACCTTTTGTGTGGTGTATTTACTACCCATGGTTGTATTATTTATATAATAAACTTTAATTTATGTGTATTTACATATTCATTTTATGATACCACTTTCATGGGGTGTATGTTTCATAAGTTACCAAATTGGTAAGGGTTAATTTCACAATCTCTTTATTATCCGAGGTTGTTTTTACGTAAGTATCTACTGGGACATATTTATTATCCATGTACATGTTTTGTGAAAGAGTTTTCAAAGGGATTATTTTAAGAGAAGTTTTACTAAAAAATCATTTCAAATGTTTTAAATATTTATTATTCTAAATATTTCTCATTTATGTCCATGTCATCAAGATGGGTTTTAAGGATTTATTTATGTGGACATGAATGTTTTTAAAGTGTTAATTCCTTTCAAAAGTTTCAAAGTGGTGTGGGACACTTTGATTAAAAAATTTATTTTAAATGCCTTCTTTTCCAAATTGTGTGACTTTTAAATGTTTTCATGAAAAAGGGTTATTTCTCTCAAAGAGTTTTACAAATCATTTTCATCAAAGTCAAAATACTTTAATGGATTTTAAACTTGTTTTGAAGTTGATTTATCATGATACAAATCTTCCATATTGTGTTGAATGTTTTGTGATATGTTTTACTGTGGATGTGTTATTTTTATACCATTCACGGTTTATGGGTAAAGTATTGACATTTCGTATGCTAGTTTTTGTACAAATGTTTATGTTATGTTTAGATATTTTCATATGAGTAATGCATTGGACTTAGTAAGTGATGGGTGGACCCAGCTATAGCTCTTCGATGCATCAGTAGGTCTCGTGAGACAAACTAGTGTCTTGGCATGAGGCCTTGACAGAAATCTTATTTGTAGTCTTGGCACGAGGCCTTGGCTACGTAGTGATGATAGTATAGAATTATTCATTCCGTCATTATGAAAGTGGTTATTGATATTTCATGTGATTATTCGACTAGTAGAATATCCATGTGAATAAGTAAATGGAATTATTTCATTTTATCTATGCCATATTATGCTGAAGTTGAAGTTTAAAAGGTTTTTGTTTTAGTTATACATTGCCTTAAATGTTTATGTTTATTTATGAAAGTCTCCGCTATATTTTTATCCTTACTGAGAATCTAAGCTCACCCCTTTCAATGTTTTATTTTTCCCAGGATGTGAAGAAGTAATTTATGAATGACCTGCAGGGAAAGTATGTGGGGATATGATGTGGACTATGGAGACTATGTTGTTGTAGTTTTCATTTTTATGATGTAATGTAAACTTTATGAATGTATCTAGTGTTTCCAAGACTGATAAACTGATTGGTCCTTCGGGATTTGATTCATTGTAATCATGCCAATGTTATGTAATAATGCACCAACTCTGGGTAACTAGGGTCGGGGCGTTACAATCATCTTTTCAGGTGTTAACTGATTCATTTTCCTTTATATTAATTGTTACATGCGTCATGTTTGTTATGGATGGGATGTTTCTTATTCATATACAGAATGATTTTAAGTCTTTAAAAATTATTTTTAATCATAAAATGAAAATTAGTCTTGAATGGTTATGATGAGGAATGAATCTCATCGCGTTCTTGGATACGGTAATTCATACATACGTATGAGCGTCAATATCATTCTTTTATTATTAAAATAGTATATAATTGGATGATATATCATATATACAGAATCATTATCATGTTATATTTATTATTTAAATCAATTGTACTTCATTATTATACCCATCCAAATAATAATGTATTGAATAACAACTACACCACGACATGGAGACGGTAAGCCGTATATACGCACGTATGGTGACATGTCATTAAAAGGAAGGGTAGAATAATGAATATAGTTGTAACATATTTATAATAAAATCACATTATATAGAAGATACTGGAGCTATTATTTTAGAATGGAAATTACAAGGAAAGAAGAAGTGGAAGATGAAAAGAACTTGAAAGAGGTGATGAAATATTTACCTCTTCTTTAGGTCCGTCCTTTTGATTTGATCAAAAGGTATCTTTATGTTGGCATTCTGACTAAATAAAGGCCTATAGGATGAAGGTAGTACAATTTAGAGGATATTTGGGTAGGTTTTGTCTGAGAAAAATGGATTTTAAGGTGTGAATTTGAGATAAGGTGGAGTGCCCTTTTATAAGAGGAGTGAGGGGCACCTTAAGAAAATATTGAAATATAATTTTATAATAAAATAATATTCAGTTTATAATATCTAAAAATTGATTTATTTAGAATATAAAGTGGGTATGGGTCGAAATCCTCTCAAAAAATCGGTTTTAGACAAGTTTTGGTTACCATTTTAACCTTATCTTTTAGATTTAACTCTATGTTAAATAATTTAACGTTTACCGTGTCTTCTTGTATTCTTAGACTATATGGTTAATAAACTTACTATAAACATCCAAATTAAAATAAAGTGGTTCATTAATGACATATAAAATATTATTTTAGACTTTTGGACGATCCTTATATTTTTTTGAATATTATATCAACCAATAATATAGTATTTTTAAAAAAAGTTAATTTATAACAATTTTGACACTATTTGGTATTTTGTTTTTGTGAAAGTCATAACAACCTTATGAATTCGAAATTTTTTTTTTCTAAAAAACCCTAACAAGTATTATTAACTTATAAAATTAGTGTAATTCATAAAAAATCTCAAATTATATTTATTTGGATATTTATAATATCAATTATTTTAATGTCTCATTAATAAGGTAATTACTGCATCATCATTGTGTCATAAATAAATTAAATTATACAATGGATAAAAATTATAAATAATATAAAATTATTTATTAATTTTTTTTATCTTTATAATGAATATTCATAGTCGAATTTATCTTATGTATAACCCTATATTAAAATGTTTTAGTTGTGAAAACTTGGATTTAACACTTTTAACTCTTCTTTAAATTAAATAATAATAAATATCCTAATCTAATTCAAGTGGACCTAAAAGGTCATATTTTATTCCTAAGGTTGTTTTTGGTCAAATTAGACTTATACAATAGAATTGGGACATGTGTTAAGGTAATTATAATATCATTTTTACCCTCAATTAACATATTTACTTTTAATTGTGGTAAATAAAAGTCAAAAGTTACTATTCACCAAAAATTATTTTCATCTTATTGAAACACATTTAACTTACTGAGGTAAACCACACCTCTCAGATTTTTTGAAATTGAACCCACAGAAGTAGTAAAATTATGTTTTATAAAAATTTTCAAATGCTCCTAGAAAGTGGGTAAAAGACGGTAAAAATTTCAATAAAATTTTATACATCTAATTTTATTATAAAGAAGATTCCAATGAATTACATTGAACTAATATTGTTATAATTTATCTATTTTGACTTAAAAATAAATTTAAATAAAATAATTAATTATTTAAATAAAAAGTGGGTTTTAAACCATAACGCAGTGTTTTTCACTATTCATCAAAAATTGAAAGTTTTCAGAAAAATACAAAAAATTCACCCTAAAATAATTTTGATATTATGAATTCAAAAATGAATTCTATTTTACCAATTTCAAAAAATTTATGTTTTATTAATTAATTTAAAATTAATTCCCGTTGTCAAAACCAAAAAGTGTATTTTTAAGAAATAATAACTATCAAAAGATTGACACTTGTTTATGTCCAATTTCAAAGTGAAATTACTTAGAATGACCATAATTGTATCAAATGGTAAAAATATAATCATTTTATACTTTCAAACCATTGAAATGTATATTTTAACACTGTACATTATTTTGATTAATTTTTTTTAGTTAAAATATAGTTTTTTTCACTATTCACCCAAATATGAAAGTTATCAGAAAAACACCAGAAATTTATTGAAACTAAATTCTTATGTACCGATTCTAAAGAAGAAGTTTATTTTGGAAAATTGAATATTTAAAAGTTTAAAATATTGGATTTAAAAAGGGTTATGCATTAAAAGGTGGTAAAATTGTATTTTTTGAAAAATAATTCTTTTATCTGAAAAAATGAATTTGTTATTAAATTATGTCTAAGATACCAATAATATGGATTCTAAAATTATAAGTATTATATAGAGTTCAAAATTCAGTTAATACTATTCATAACCGCTTTTTAACAGCTAGTTTGGTAAGTCATGGTGCGCTTGAACTCGGTGTTGCGTGTAGTGAAAGTTATTGAATTATTTTGATGAAATAACGTACTATGAAATCTTGGGGTGTTACATTCTTACCTCCTTCAATAAATTGTTTCCTCGCAATTTTAAATTGATCTTTTAAAGTAAAAGGTTGAAAATAAAAAATACTTTTGTGGGAAAACCCACATTGGAAATTGGGTTCATAAAATTTAGTCTTAAGAAGAGGAAAAGGGAAATGAAAGGGTCACCACGAAATTATGATCTAGATTAGGAGAACATTGGTGTCAGTTAGAGACACACAATTTGATGAGAAAAAAAAGTATTTATAGGGAGTTATTGAGGTCATCAATCACAAACAAGTGTAAAATTGAGGGCCTCAAATCCATCAATCTATGATGATTTAAAATACTATGGGTTCAACAAAATATAAGGTATTAGGATTATATATTTTTGGTTTTAAGATCCATTCCCTAAAGTTTAAGAATTAATTTATCCATAGAATAAGATGAAAAAATTATATATATATATATATATATATATATATATATATATGACAATTATAGTTTCATCCTTCAACTAATTCCAACCCCAAACTCATCTTTCACTCCAAAAGATTTCAAAATAATATTCTATTTATCCTAATCATACAGGGTTCCAAAAATAATGAATTTATAATTCACCTATCAGACCTTTTAAAAAAGAAACTACATTATATAATCCAGGACATCACGTAGGCTAGTGGTATGTGATACACCCTTGTCGCCCTTCAGTTTCGGGTTCAAGTCTCGCATCCTTGTCGGACGCGACTGGTTGTCACCCTAACTCTGGGTTATCCTTTTTATAACAATAAAAAATAACCTTAACAATAGTATCAAATTTCAAACATAATCCATTCCAACCTTTTGACTTATCCAAAATACGTCTATCCAAACTCATTGTCCAAAATTTATAAGGAAGTTAAACACAATGAAGATACTTTTTTCCACATAATAACATGTGGAAACCTTCATCATGTTTTCTTTTAAAACATGGTAACACTCTAAATTAGAATAAAAACTTATTGATTATATTCATGCTCCCTTTTCTTTATAGAATACGAGATACATTTCTTATATCCAAAAATTTTGAATATTCCAACAACAATGAAATAAAAAAACTATTAATCAATTCCATGGAAGTCAATAATATCCAATATAATTTATCCAAATAAACCATCTATTATTCTAAAAATCACTACCTCATTATTAGGACCATATTAAGGATTACCTTTCCTTCAACCATGTATTTTCCAAAAATGTGGAGCTTACTATTAGGTCAATTTTCTTAGAATCATATAATCTCAAATACTCAATAAAATAGTACTACAGTACAATCCTTATTTATCTCTATAATCCATATAACCAGTATATTGTTGATACAACACACAAATGAAATAATTCTATAATAACAACATAAGAACACTAGTCATTCCTCTTCATATGAGGTAGTATCATAACTTGATTATTATCCAATAGCATCATTTGTGGTATACTCTGATGACTCGGGCATTAATTCACGTAGTGTCCCAACAACTTGCAGATGAAGCATTTTACATTTGAAATCTTTTTCTTACCCTTGGAATCACACACTTAGTGTCCTTTTCCCCCACAGTTATAACAAACTCCCAGTCCCTTAAAGCATTTACCAAGGTGATTCTTTCCACATTTATCACATATGGGAAAATACTTCTTTCCCCTCTTCCCATTATCCATCTTTCTCTCTACCATCATTTTATTCTCTTTCTTCCCTTCAAAGCCATAGGACTCAGATAATTCTTTACTTATCTAATTAACACATGATATTATTTCTTCATATGTTGAGAATACATGGGAGACTATTTCCCTTCTAAATGTTGGCTTAATACCATGAATGATATGATCCTTCTTACTCTTTGGATCATACGTATTGCTGGAGTTCTAATTCCTTCTACTGGGCTCCATTTCTATATAATGGCATACACTGGGTCAGTTTATGAATCAAAATGAATAATTCCAAACTTATAAAATACCTAATGTAAATTGAACAGTTTATGGATATGATCCTTAATCATAAAAATATTTTCTTTAAGGAGGTATATACTCATAAGTCCTTCATAATTATTTTTAAAGAAAATGAGAATTAGCCTAAGAATATCCCCCGAAAGTGTCGTAACCAAGAGTGCAGCAAGGCTCCATGGTCATGCACCAGTTCTCGTTCGAGTCTAGCTCAAAGAGAGGTTTTTGGGGTTTACCCCTAGTCATATCTGTGCCAGAGCCACCTCTACCTACTCGTATCCAGATAGGGATGTATTTCCTTGGAAAAATCACAAGATCACTACATTATCAAAATTCTAGGAAGTTCTTCTATATTAATCCTCAAAGTCTATCTTACGGTATTGTAATCTAATAAGAGTTTATCTAAATCTAGTTTCCAAGGTTATTACTAAACTTCCTCTGATACCAACTGTAATGTACCGACCCAACATTCCAAGAGTCGGTGCATTATTTTAATACATTAGCATGATTACAAGGAATCAAATCCTGAAATACTAATTATTTTAGCAGTCAGGGAAAATATATTACATACATGAACGTTACATTACACTTTATAACAAAAAACACAAAAAAATACTTTGAGAATTAAATTTTCCCTTAGTTAAATCCTGTATCTCAAACATAAAACACTTCTTGGGATCCTGAAAAAAAAACATAATAAAGGGGTGAGCTCAGATGCTCAGTAAGGGTAAGTAATTCAGTGGCAACTATAAACTTTTGAGGCAAGACGTGTAAATAAAACAATAGCCTTTTAAACATAAAATTTAACATAATATGGAAAATATAAATCAAACATTACCATATAAACATGCACATGGATACTCTACGATTCTAATAATCACATGTAATAACTAATATCATAATGAGATAATGTATAGTACTAGACTTTAATTTATGTTTCAAGGCCTCATGCTCAAACCTTGGGGCTAACTGTAACCGAACCCCAACCCGGAGAGCCTCTGTTACTGAACTCCAACCCGAAGAGCCTCTGTAACCGGACTCCAACCCAGAGAGCCTCTGTAACAGACTCCAATCGGGAGGGTCTGCTATAATTGGACCCCAACCCAGAGGTCTTACTTTTACCAGTCCCCAACCCGGAACATACTAGTCCAATACATTTATCTTAAGAAAAGATAAAATATAACATAAACATTAATATTAAAACTAGCATATGAAATGTCAATACTTTAACCATAAACCATGAATGACATAAGAATAACTCATCTACAGTCAAACATATCAAAAAAACTTAAATACAATATAGAATACTTCTATCATAATAAATCAACTTCAAACAATTGTAACACTTATCAAAGGATGTTGATAGAGATGAAATCAAATCTATTTGAGAGAAATTTCTCTTTATATTGTGAAATCATTTAAGAGTCACATAATTATAAAGAAAAAATTTATTTTCAAAATATTTTTATAAACTTTTAAGGGAAGATTTTAAGATGTTATAACGGTAGAGAATAGCCGCACCCACCGTATAAGTTAAAAAACATTCTTACCTTAATTTTGTCGAAAAGGTCATAAAGTACCTTGATTGGAAAACGACGGAAATATTCCTTTGAAAACATCTTATAAATAGTCAAAAAAGGGTATAAATGCCTTTATCCCATTATCTAGTTAATAGTGAAAATGTTTTGAAATATATTTTTATGAAAAGATGGATGTGGATGATAAAGAGGTCCAAGTAGATACTTACGTAAAAACAACCTCAGATAATAAAGAGATTGTGAAATCAACCATTAACTCATACTTTTCCTTGGTCGAGGGTATGTTAAAATCCTGTATAATAGTTAAATAATTGTTATTAAATTATAAAAGAACTATATACATAATAATGATATCATATATGATCTTCGAATAATGCTTTGTTAATGGTATTTTAGTATTATCGTCGTTTTAGGTGTTAACTGATTGGTTTTCCTTTATATTCTTTATTACGTGAGTCATGTTTGTTATGGATGAGATGTTTCTTATTCATATCCAGAATGATATCAAGTCTTTAAACATTATTATTAATCATCAAATGAAAATTAGTCTTGAATGGTTACAATGGGGAATGAATCTCATCGTGTTCGTGGAGACAGTAATCCGTACGTATGCACGAGCGACAATATCATTATTTTAATATTAAGATCGTATATAATTGGTTGGTATATCATATATACATAATCATTACAATGTTATATTTATTATTTACATCAATTATACATCATTATTATACTCATCCAAATAATAAATTATTGAATAACAACTACACCACGACGTGGAGACGGTAAGCCGTACATACGCACATATGGTGACATGTAATTCAAAGGATGGATAGAATAATGAATATGGCTGTACCATATTTATATTAACATCAAAGTATATAGAAGATACTGAAGGTATTATTTTATAATGTAAACAACAAGGAAAGAAGAAGTGGAAGAAGAAAAGAACTTGAAAGAGGTGATGAAATATTTACCTCTTTTTCGGGTCCTTCCTTTTGATTTGATCAGAAGGGCTCCTTAGGTTGGATTTTGGACTAAATGAAGGCCTCTATGATTAACGGAGGACATTTTAGAGGATATTTGGGCTGAGGTTGGCTGAGCCAGATGGTTTTGAAGGTTTGAATTTGAGAGAAGGTGGAGTGCCCTTTTATAAGAGGGGTGAGGGGCACCTTAGGAAAAGATTGAAATATTATTTTATAATAAAATCATATTAGATTTATAATGGCTCGAAATTGATTTATTTCGAATCTAAATTGGGGATGGGTTGAAATCCGCTCAACCAATAGGTTTTAGACAAGTTTAGGTTACCATTTTAACCTTATCTTTTAGATTTAACTCCAAGTTAAATAATTTAACTTTTACCATGACTTCTTGTATTCTTACAATATATGGTTAATAAACTTACTATAAACAACCAAAAGAACCTAAAATGGTTAATTAATGACATATAAATTATTATTTAAGACTGTTGGCAGAACTATATATTTTTAGGAAAATTATATCAACCAATAATATAGTATTTGTTTTAATAATTAATTTATGTCAATTTTGACACTATTTGGTATTTTGTTTTTTTGAAAGTCATAAAAACCTTATCACTTCGAAAAAAATTTATCTAATCAACCCTAAAATGTCTTATTAACCTATAAAATTAGTTTAATTCATTAAAAGTATCAAATTTTATTTATTTGGATATTTATAATATCAATTATTTTAATCCATCATTAATAAGGTAATTATTGCATCATCATTGTGTCATAAATAAATTAAGTTATTTAATGTCTAAAAATTATAAATAAAATACGATTATGTATGAAATATTTTTATATTTCTAATGAATATTTATAGTCTAATTTATCTTATTTATAACCCCATATTAAAATGTTTTAGTTATGAAAACGTGAATTTAACACTTTTAACTCTTCTTTAAATTAAATAATAATAAATGCACTAATCTAATCCAAGTAGACCTAAAGGGTCTTATTTTATTCCTAAGGTTTTTTGGTAGAATTAAACTTATCCAATAGAATTAGGACATGTGTTAAGGTAATTATAATATCATTTTACCCTTAATTACCCTATTTACTTTTAACTCTGGTAAATAAAAGTCAAAAGTTACTATTCACCAAAATTATTTTTTTCTTATTGAACCACATTTTACTTACTAAGGATAACCGTGTCTCTCATATATTTGAAATTAAACTCACATAAATAGTAAAATTAAGTTTTATACAAATTTTCAAATGCTCCTAAAAAGTGGGTAAAAGACGGTAAAAAGTTCAATAAAATTTTATACATTTAATTTTTTTATAAAAAATATTCCAATGAATTACATTGAAATAATATTTATATTATGTATCTATTTTTACTTCAAAATAAATTTAAATAAAATAATTAATTATTTAAATAAAAAGTGGGTTTTAAACCATAACACAACGTTTTCACTATTCATCAAAAACTGAATGTTTTCAGAAAAATACCAGAAATTCACTCTAAGATAATTTTGATATTCCGAATTAAAAAATGAATTCTATTTTACCAATTTCAAAACATATAAGTTTCATTAATTAATTTAAAATTAATTCCCTTTGTCAAAACCAAAAAGCGTATTTTTAAGAAATAATAACTATCAAAAGATTGACACTTGTTTATATCCAATTTCAAAGTGAAATTACTTACAATGACCAGCATTGGATTAAATGGTAAAAATATAATATATTTATACTTCCAAACAATTAAAATGTATAATTTAACACTATAAATTATTTTTATTAAAGAAGTTGTTTTCAGTTAAAATATAATATTTTTTCACTATTCACCCAAATATGAAAGTTATCAGAAAAACACCAAATATTTATTAAAACTAAATTATTATGTACCAATTATAAAGAAGATGTTTATTTTTTCAAATTGAATAAATAAAAGTTTCAAATATTGGATTTAAAAAGGGTTCACCGTTAAAAGGCGGTAAAATTACATTTTTTGAAAAATACTTCTTTTATCTTAAGAAATGAATTTTTTCTTAAATTATCTCTAAGTAACTCATAATATGAATTCTTAAATTATAAGGATTATATAAAGTTTAAAATTCAGTTAATACTATTCATAACCACTTTTGAATGACTGGTTTGGTAAGTCGTGGTGCACTTGAACTCGGTGTTGCGTGTAGTGCAAGTTATTAAATTACTTTGAAGAAATAGCATACAAAGAAATATTGGGGTGTTACACTCTTAAGGCCAGAGGAGACCACAGATTGATCCACAATGAGTTAATTACACTAAAAGTTTAGTAAAAACATGTACGATTCTAGATATAGATCATTAGTGGAATAGTTACATTCAGGGGGAATAACTGCCAAGACCCATAAGAGATCAATCCCCATTGCAACATCATCACACACCCCAAGACTAGATGGGAAGATTTTAAAAACATATCAAACATAACCTCTTCCTCTATAAACCAGAGCACTAGAGCACTGAACCACTTCCCCTTCATGGAGTTGAAAGCTTCCTGACACTGCTCACTCCATAAAAATGCATGGTCCTTTCTGGTCATATCATTTAATGGAGAATCTAATTGAGAGAAATTGGGTAAATATATCCGGTAATATCCTTCCAGACTGATAAAATTGTGAAACTATGCAACATTCTTGGGTGTGGATCAAGAAAAAACTATCGCAACCTTTAGCAGGTCCAAAAATACACCCTACTGAGACACCACATGTCCTAGGAAGTGCTCCTCCCACATCCAAAAATTTCACTCGGAAAACATTTCATATTGATGGTGGCATTGAAGGACCTTCCAGAAATTCTGGAGATGCTTAACATGCTCCTCATATGTCCTTGAGTAGATCAATATATCATTGATGAATACAATGACGAACCGGTCTAGGAACTCATGAAATATAGAGTTCAAGTGCCCCATGAACACAACTGGTGCATTCTTAACACTGAATGACATAACAAAAGACTTGAAGTGCTCGTACCTGCTCATGAAAGTCGTCTTAGAGATGTCAACCTCCTTCACCCTCAACTGGTGATGCCCAAACCACACACTGATATTATAAAACCCACTTTATCCCCTCAACTAGTTGAAAATATCAAATATTCTCAAGAGAGGGTAATGTTTCTTGACTGTTACTTGATTCAACCTACGATATTCTATGCACAACCTTAGACCACCATATGCCTTTTTTGAAAACAAGATTGGATCACCCCATGACAATGCACTGGTCTAGATAAATCCCTTCTTCATTAGATCATCTACCTTAATACCCAACTCCTACAGCTCTAAAGGTGTCATCTGATAGGGATCCATCTAAATCAGAGAAGAACTGGGCTGCAATTCTATCTATAACTCAACATCACATCAAGGGGGTAAAGTCAAAACCTCCTTGGGAAAGACATCCAAGAATTCCCCAACAATGTTAGGAACCTCCACCATCCCAGCATCCAAAAATTCTATTGACAACTCAGCAAACAAGGAATGAAGGGGCGTTATACACCGACTTCCTATATGAAAACTCTTCTCACATACGAAATCCACACACTTTCCATCCACATCTGAAAAAAGAGTCTCCTGCTGAAGTAGTTGATAAGAAAATGAATACTATTGAACCAGATGATTCTAAGGATGAAGTCGTACAATTTCATATGTAAAAGGAAAAGATCCCTATAGGGCTGATGCAGCCCCATCATCAGTTTACCTCCCCAACATATATCAAACAATATGGTTTGAACTCTGACGGTTGTACTCAACACTAGGTGAATAGAGTGCCTCTATATGTTTAGTCCTAGAACATGGTCTAGAGTGAGTTAAATGAAGGATTATGAAGCTTTTTAGTTGAAAAAATCACAAGAAATAGTACTGAACCATATAATTATACCTTGAACGAACTCGGGACTTTCTAGAACTATTGCCTATGTGGCATGCAAATGACCATGCCCAACTCCTCTTCCCCTCTGGTAAAGAATTCTTCATAGACCATGTCTGGGTTGAGGTACGTGAGGAACAAACCGAGGTCAGCCTCCACTTGATTCATCTCCCCTTAGTGGAGGAGGAGCCTATTGTCCCTGCTGCTGAAATGGCTTGGCCGACGACTTATATTGAGTAAGGCACTGAAATTTCACGCCTACATTATAATGAACTCAAATGACCATCGATAATTGACTCTGAAGGTTTCCATGAACTCCACAAATAAAAAATACTGGCCGTAGGCCTACAGGATAGGCATAAAGACCATATGGTCGGAGAGGAAACTACTGAGGTCTACTTCTTGATGGCTAAAACCTCAAAGGCCTCGGTGCCTAAGACCTGCCGCTGGATTCCTTTCCCTTCGAAGAACCATATTAGATCCCCTCTCATAGTATACCTCCAAATTATTGAATTCTCTAAAATACCTATACCTTTTTTTGGACCTCTAGGTATGTTAGAAAGGTGATGGGGGTAACTGTGTACTAGAGAGAAGGATGAAGTGCCTCTTCTAAGCATCTCGCCCAAGACTCCTCATCTAGAAAGAGATCCTAAGTGAGGTGAAGAAGATATTTGAACTTGATCCCCAAATTTTTTACAAACATATTCCCCTACTCTCTTTTCAGCTTTCATGGTCGAAGAAAGCATTTCTACCCAAAAATACTTCTCGAAATTGACCCATCGAACATCATCCTCCTTTCTATCTCCCAGGAACACAGTCCACCACTGATGCACATCTCCCCTCATGTGACTAACTGCCAATAGAACCCAGTACTTCATCAAAGCCCAGATCAGGCTGACGGTGATCTCATGCTCCTTGAGCCAGTTCTCTATCTCTATGTTTGAGACACTGCCCTCATAATTTCTCAAGATCAATCACTGGGAAGAATGTAACGTTCTCTACCACTGGTTGTCCAAATCCTTTGCATCAACTCTTTGTTGATCTTCCATATCGGCTTGCAGAGCCTCCACTTCTTGAGCCACTTGTGGATGATGACTGGTAGCCCTTGCTAAAAAGGAAACAAAGAACTCCTATTCCTGAGTTGTATGGAAATTTATTTAATATTCATCTCCATTTTTTAATATTTAAATTCCCTAAAATAACAAATTCAAACAAGAACATAGGTAATCCTTATTCATGTTCCACTCTTAGGGTCTCTACCCTACAAACAGTGTAGCGTCACTTGGTCATTCGGTAGACTCAAAGTCCTTGTATCAGGTCATGGGGGGCCCTAAAATTCTTATATCCTAGCTGGTCTTCCCTGGAATATGTCATGCACCAAGATCACTAAACATGGTTTCCCTAACAACTCATGCAATCCTCCCATGCCTAACTCCAAACTCCATTATATCTCTCAAAAATCACCTACGAGACCATTTTGTCATGACCCCTCCCTCCAAAGATGCCCATCCTGAGCTCGTAATGAAGAAATATTGATATTGAACCTTGAGTCCCACCTCCATTAGGCCCCGGGGTGGCAACCGACATGAATGGTATATAAATATCACAAAATGGGAGGAATCACACCTTTTATAGTAGCCAAGCTCAAGAGATAAGATTTATCATCCTAAAACAACTCTAAGACATATATATAAAAGAATTTGAAATCCATACCACATGCATGTTTAAACTAAACCTCCTAGAAATACAACAAAGAACTCCAAAGTAAATACCAAAAGAACAAAGCTAAGTAGTGACATGAAAACATCCCCCACATCAGAGCTAGTAATACCCAACAGAGTCCCTCTAGTCCTCCTGGAAACATGAAAACAGTTTTATATTCATAGGGTGATCATACAAGTATTCTCATTAGGGAAAACCAAATTCTCTCCTTCCCCAAAAAAACCTAACAAGGTATACTAACCACCCCAACCTCACCAAAGGAATGATCCCCAAATAACACAAATAAAGTAAAGTAATACAATAAACACATTAATGATAGGGTACCCCACACCACTTTTCCTCTGATTAGCTGCTCTCACACCCTAACGAAAAACACCTTAACACTCCCGCATCATCCGAAAGAACTCTATCACTACCCATATACACAAACATGGTCCACACAACAACATCACATCCTTCTTGCATACACATGGGCCTCACAACTATATCTTTTCCCTCCCACATACACCTGGACCACAAAGCACAACACATCCCGAAGACACCTGGGAAGAACAACACATCTCATCACGAAGAAACATTGTAATCAAAACTTATAGTGACCCTAACCTTTTAAATATAACATTACATTATTTTAAGAATAATTATACATCATAGTATAAGAAAGGGATCATAAATTCTAGGTTCTTGTAAGGATAGGTACATTAAACTGAAAACATGGAACTAAATAAAAGATTTCTTTATTTAAACTTCAAATAGATATCATAACTTTCATTGGTCTCAGAAATATTCATAGGGTACCCTAGGGAGAACATGAACAAAGGGATGAGCTAAATATTCCAATAAGGGAATAACCATAAGAACTAATCATTAGCACATGGGATAGAAGACATGCCAATATGATATAAAAAGGCATGTAACATATAGAATCATAACATATAAACATGGAATAATAAAAATATTGAGTCGAAATAATGTGGCAACAACATAAAAAATTTCTTTAGAATGCCTCAACGATATCCTCCAAGATCATGGAACCTGTAGAACAATCCAAGGCTAACTCCCAAGATTATCGCACATGGTAGTAGAATCCAAGGCTAACCGCCAGACCGTCACACATAAAGTCTCATGAGACTAAAATTTACTCAATGCATTTAAGTGATATCTGTGTGCACCCATATTAACTTATCAGGAATATGTTTTCCATATAAATAATCATACATAATCAATCTTACATAAAACATAAGTGTTACTCGTGGAAAGAATTGTGTACCAAAATCATTTCATAAAGCATAAAAAATGGGCATATCATAAAAGTGTCCAAGAAAGAAAGGAACTTAAATATACTTGGAAATTAATAATGAAAAATAAGAATGTATCATGGTATGTGATGTCAAGTAAAAGTTACCACTTGTAAGAAAAGTATTTGTGAAATTTTATCATTAATACATTTTTTTGTGGTTTAAATGAAAATACTATAGATCCTTTGAAAAATAAAAGGGAACAATCATTTATATAAAACCAAATGTGAACCCATAGGATTTTCAGAATAAAAAAAATACATATTTTATAAAGAAAAAGGTGTCTTAAAATAGAAGATAGATTTCGCTTAAATTTGGGTAGGAATTTGGGATGTTCCCTCAAAATAGGTTTACTTATCAAGTAGTATTGAGGAGGGAATCGCTTAAAAAATGTATATCCCGAGAAGAGAATAATGAAAGGATATTGACATAAAAGATAATAAAACTTAATTTTGGTAAAAGAATGATATGGAAACCCAAAGAAACAAAGGAGGTTCAGGTAGAATCCCTTACGGATTATCGACATGGCATCAGGTGTACTTAAGAGGGATTAATGAGAGAGAAAGGGGTTTCTCATCACTTATATATCATGAGGTAATTATGGGGAGGTTTTAAATCATACCCTATCATTATGGATTACACATAAAAGGGCATAACATAGAGGACATTCTTGAATAAAAGTGAAATAGAGAGGATCCCTTACCTTAAGTCTGATGGTGTTCTCCACATGATATTAATGACCTAAATAATCAATTTAGGTTCATTAATTAATTTTTATATAACTTATTCTATATGTAAAATAATTATTATAAATTGTTTATGTTTATTCATGAACATTTCTATGGGTTTAGTGGTTCAATTTCATTATTATGGTCTGTTTGTTGTCTTGGTTTTTAAGACCGGTTTACTTATTTTTATGAAAGGAGGATCTTGTAAAATGGGGATGGTTTTCCAGAATTGGAGTTAAATTTTTTTATTGATCATCTAGAAGGTTACATGCTTGTAAAATCAATTTGGTTACTTGGAGTGAATTTTAATCATTATATAAAACTTCAGTGATAACCTTTTGGGTTTATTGGTGGGTTTTGATCACTACGAACTCATTTTGCATTATAATTTAAGATCATATGTACAAAAATATTATAGAAAATTAGATAGGATATATTTCATGAAAATATTTTTCACCTATAACAAAAATGGTTTCATGAACAGAATCAAATATGGTAAAAGAAATTCAATATCCATTGTCCTTGAATGTGGTAAAGTAACACATCTCGGATGGTGTATTTACTACTTGTATAAAAGAAAAGTAAAGGAGAGATGATAATAACTTATTCTATTATCATAACAAAATTCAAGTACATGTAAGGTACTGGAGTTTTCATAACATTTGGATGAGGATAGGTAATGATAGAAAAGAAAAAAATGACCTTGTAAAGAAATTAAAAGAATTGAAAAGTGGAATTTACCTCTCGAATAAATCTTCCTTGAAAGACTCTTAAGGGGAGAGGATTTGGACTTTTTAAGAGACTAAGGGATTTTGAATGTGGGGGAGGAGTTTGGGAAAATATTTGGGTATAATTTATGAAAGTCACAAGGCTTTAGAGTAGTGAAGAGAATAGGTAAGGAGGGGTGGTATTTATAGTAGAAGAGAGGAGGGTTTCCATAATATTTAATTATTTAGTTTATTAATTTCCCTAAAGACCATAAACAGTGATGATTCTATGACCCAAAATAGTAATAAGTGCATGCGAGTTCGAAACAAATGAGCTTAAATCAGTAGAACATCATCCATGACCTTATAAATCATGTATTTAGCTTAATTTAAAAATTATTGAATTTTACAATTCATAAAAATTCTTGTATTTTAGAAAAATATGAAAAACTCACCCTAACCATTTTTTGATGTGTAGAATCCAAAAATGAACTCCATTTTTCAAAAATAATTTTCTAAACCTAATTAATTTAATTTTGAATATAAATCATAATTTTCCTGAAAAATACAGCTTTTAAAACAATAATTGATTTTATAATGTTTTCAAAATTTACATAAGGTATTATAAAATTATCTTAAAACTATAAGAAATAAAATTTATAATTTATGAACACCTTTTAGGGAAATAAATTTTATTTTGAATTAATTAATTAATTTTAATTAATTATTTATGACTCACAAAAATATAAATACTTTTACTATGTTCATATTATCAGTTATAAGATGCCTAAATTTTATTTATACATTAATGGGTGATGTTACTATTTATTTGGATGATGTACTATTCATAAGGGTCATATTACTATCTATAAGGGTAAAAATAATACTCATAAGGTTCAGAAACTATTAACCAAAAATTATGATTGTATTATCAGACTCTAAACATCCCACTAATCACAACCGTGTATGTCAGATTTTTGAAATTGAAATCATAGAAGCGAAAATATTATGTTTAGTGGTGACAGAATACTTATTATTTCATTGTGTTTTTATTTCATGTGATTATATGAGATAATTATAATAAAGAAATTTCTATTGATAAAACATTGGGTCATTACATTATTTCCCCCTTATGAATTTTTTTCCTCAAAATTTCATTTTTTATTCTAATCTATAAACAGGTGTAGGTACTTTTCCTTCATTGCCTACTCGAGTTCCCATGTTGCCTTTTGTACTTATGGTTCTACCACAATACTTTTTCTAGGTGAGTAGTCTTGTTACACATAATTTTATCTCTATGATCCAAGATCTTCACCTGCTTCTCCTTGTAAGAATCATCATCCTCCAGTTGTACCACCTCTGAAGAGAGTACATGTGAAGGATCTAGTATCTACTTCCTTAAGAGGGATACATGGAATACATCATGTACTTTGGACATGGTAGGTAGAAGTGCCAGTCGATAGGTCATAACTCTGATTCTATCAAAGAACTCGAAGGGGACAATGTACCTGGGAATTAGATTTCATTTCTTCTAAAATTTCATAACCTTATTCCATGGAGATATGTGGAGAAATACCATATCTCCAACATTGAACTCAAGGTCTTGTCAACGATTTTCTGCATAACTATTTTGTAAGCTTTGGGATTTCTTAATGTGCTGCTGAATGGTTTTCACATTCTCCACCATTTCTTCGACAATTTTAGGTCCTGGTAGCTTACTCTCACCAAATTCATCTCAACACACCGGTGTTCTACACCTTTTCCCATAATGGGCTTCGTATGGAGCCATTCAGATACTTGAGTGGAAACTATTGTTGTAGGAGAATTAGACCAGTTGAAGATGTTGGTCCCATTCTCATTTGAATTCCATATAACCTGCTCTCAGCATATCATCTACTATTTGAATAGTCCACTTAGATTGGCCATTAGTTTGAGGATGATTGGTCGTATTGATGTTAAGTTCAGTGCTTAGATCACGTTGGATTCCTTTCCAGAACTTCGAGGTGAATCTTAGATCTTGAGAAGATATAATAGATAGTTGTTATCTGTGAAGCCATACCACATATTTGATATATATCCATGAATGTTGATCCAATGATAATTCCTATCTAATTGTGATAAAGTGAGTTATCTTTGTAAAAAGATCCACAATGACATATATAACATTGTTTATTCAATATTTCCTTGTAATTATAGTGAAAAATTCTATGGTGATGTTCTACCACTTCCATGTTGGCATGGGTATTGGTTTTATCATACACTTAGACTTCTATCTTTTAGCATTCACTTAGTGACATTCCATACACTTTGATGTCACGACCCGACCTCGGGGCCCATGCCGTGACTACCCCAAGCCCGCCTTCCATAGGCCAGGGGCTGGCGACTAGCACCAAGGCGTAAAATCCCGGTAAACAGGGAAGGCATTGCCTTTATAAGTAACAACCACCACAGAGTCAGCAAGCGGAAAGTAACTACCAAGTGCAGAAAAGTAAAGGGGGCCGGAATACAATCCCAACTGAAAGTACAACTGAAAAGGTAAAGAACAGCAACTGAAGAAAAGATGGCGGCCTCGTGTCGTCCACTGGCAATCCCACCTGAAGGGTGGGTACAGATAGCCTCCAGGCTCCTCGGGTCCCACGTCCGCTCCGAGCACGTCCCGCCCAGTGGTCCGCCTCCAGGTACCGTCCTGCTCCACGCCCCAACCGAGATCAGCGCTGTCCGTCGTCTGCATCCAACACAACAAGGTGCGGGCAAAGCCCGTGCAGGGGTGAGTATAAACTACTCAGTAAGGACCCCGAGACCCCCGAAGGTCTCCCGAAATCCACAAAGGATATAGCACAAAAGAAAGGGGCAACCATGAAGAAACAACTGACTCGACTTAGGTATATGCCCATACATATACCTAAGTCCCCATTTCTAGCTCTGCTCTCGAGCTCAAGGTCAACTCGATCCACACAGGAAAGCAAGACTCAAATCCACCAGGGAGAGTAAATAGTAAATCCACATAGGATTGTTCAACACAAACACAAAGGAGAGTAACATAAGATTCAGCTCAACCAGGTATACTTTTTCAGATGACGACAAGATGATCACCGAACCATCTAAGTCGTCGGACCCACGAAGGATCGATAGGTACTAACCTCGGCAATGACCCACACAAGATCGGGCCCACACAGGACCTGTAGCAATGGCTCACACAGAACCGTAAGAGATGACCCACACAGGATCGGGCCCACACAGGACCTGTAGTCAAGGCTCACACAGAACCGTAAGGTGATGACCCACACAGGATCGGGCCCACACAGGACCTATAGCACTGATCCACGTAGGATTGCTGAGTGCAGTAGTCGACGCAGTCCACTGAGGATCTCTGCACAGTCGTCGCCGCAGTCCACGAAGGATCTCTGCTCTGTCATCGTCGCAGTCCACGGAGGATCTCTGCTCTGTCGTCGAAGTCACAGCCAGCGCTAGGGTTCCCGCACACAGCGAGCTCGTTTAGGAGGGTCCGCTCCACGAGCCGAGAGGCTGATACATCAACTGACACGTAGTCCGAATTTGATGTATCCAAAAGTTCCGTATCGACAACAGGATCTCAACGCAACAGACGGCGCGTCAATCGGACGCCCGGTCTGAGAGTTATTGGCATTTTCGTCCCAGGGGCCCGGTTGGTTTTTAGGGAAAAACCAACCCGACCGTACTCCGCCTGTGTCCGATCCTCGGGCGGAGTATGCCAAAAGTTCCGTCTCACTTAGAGGAAACCTCCACAGCTGACGGTACGTCGATCGGACGTCCGCAGCTCGAGTTATGAGCGTTTCCGCTCCGAGGGCCCGGTTGGTTTCGCGTACGAACCAACCCGGCCGAACCCAAAGTCTTCCGAAACCTTGAGTGTAATATAACGAAAAGACCGTCTCGATCCAAGGATCGCGTAGCCGCTGACGGTTCGTCAAACGGAGGTCCCAGGCCCAAGATATGGGTAAAAGACTGAAGAGGGCCCGAAAACGGGGGGTTCTGGGCCCGGGGCGACCCTGCCCGAACCACCCCTGGGTCGGCCGAACCGGGTCGACCCGACCCGGCCCGACCCGGCTAGGCCGGGTCCGGTCCGTCCTGGGCGCGGCCTGGCCGACCGGACCGGCCGGCTCGGCTTCGGCCGAGCGGCCGAAGAGGGCTGCCGCGGGGCGCCGCCCCCGCGGCTCGGTGGAAAACGCGGCCCCGCGGGGGGGGGGGGGGGGGGGGGGGGGCTGTCACGCGGACGCGGCCGGGCCGCCGCGTCCCTCCCCAATTCCGCGTGGCCGCGGAACCGGTCGCCGCCGCCGCGGCTTCAGCCGCGGCGGATTCCTTCACGGCAGCCCGCCGGGCGCCGCCGCCTCCGGCCGCCGGCGCCGCCGTCGCCTTCCGCGGGCCGCCGGAGTTGCTCCGGTGGCCCGTTTTGCCTCCCGTCTGCGCCATAGCTCCTCCCGGGGGCCGATCTTCACTGCGGAATCAACGGATCGCCCCTGCCGCACGGTTCGTCGTCGTCCGCCAAATCTGCACAACAAAAATATTGGAGGAGGGTTGTCGGGTCTTGTTCGTTAGACCCGCACCCTCCGCGTTTGTCATAAAATCATCGGGAGGGATTAAGGCAGCCACAATTTTATCCAAAAATAAAATTGTTCAAGTTTGGTTCTTTAATTAAAAAGAATTAGATCACGGGAACGAATCACCAAGAAAAAAAATAAAATCCCTACCTCGATGTCGCCGTCGGACGTGAGGTCGTCGCGGAATCGCTCGTCGCGGAAGGAGGGGATCGTCGCGTCGTCGCGGAAGAGACGTTCGTCGCACCGCGGGAAAAACGTCGCGCCGACGATCTCCGGATCTAGAACAAACGGATTTAATTAATTAAATCCGTTGTCATTGAAATTAAAAGGGAGAATTAAACGATCCGTTTCTCACCTTAGTTGCCGAACGAGGATCTGCCGCGGAAGAAGAGGTGTCGCCGAAGAACGTCGCGGGTAGAGCTCGTCGAATTCCGGTCGCCGGCGTTCTTCGCATTCTTCGCGAGGAGGGTGGAGGCTCAGAGGATTCGCACAACGATAGAAATCCTCCAAAATAGACAAGTTTGTCTATTTTATTAATTTGCCAACGAACGCAAACGCGTAAGTAACGACCCATTAAATTCGTTGAATTAATTCAACGAATGAAACAGCCCATTTAATTCACGAAATAAACCGCCCAATTAAATGGTCTGTAAGAATTAAGGAAAATGCGTCGGTTGACTTTTCAGTTACCTGACGGGTTTTCGCGGGTGCGTTACTTAGCGAAAGAAACGGCGGGGCTCGTGCGGGCCCCACCTCACAAATATCCTACCAAGGGGTAGGGTATTTCCGGATAGCACCCTATCCGCTTTAACTCAGTTCAAGTGGCTTCCAAGTGACTTCCAAGCGGCTTAAGTGAAATAAAATAAAGTTGTCGCACAACCTTTATTTTATTTCCGACTTAATGCCCAAATTTTTTAAAACCACGGTTGAGCAAACGCAACTCCGGAAGAGGCGTTTCTAAGCAAATACCGACGCTGCGATTTCATCGGTGCCCTCAGAATTCGATTCTGGGCACCGGTTCAAAAGATAGAAAAACCCGCTCGTCCGTTCACTGAACGTACCCGAGCCAAACTTCGGAAATTGATTCCGGGCACACCGGGCCTCAGAATCAGGTGCCGTCTGAAGCTGCGCTCTTGTAAAATTCCAAAGAAAATTAAGAAAAAAATTTCCTTGAAATTTGCGGGTCTTTACATTACTCCCACCTTAGGGCTTTACGTCCCCGTAAAGATACATCAAAAACTAGGGGAACAAATGGGGGTACTGAGCACGCATCTGAGCCTCCCGCTCCCAAGTGCTCTCCTAGAGGTTTCCGTGCTGCCATCTGACGCGCACAAGAGGAATCGACCGCCCACGTAGGACCCGCTCCTATCGATCCTCGATCTCCACTGGGACCTCCGCAAAAGTCGCCCCATCGTCCACGTCCAGCTCCCCAAAGTCGATGATGTGCGTCGGGTCGTGCACGTATCTCCTCAGCTGAGACACGTGGAAGACGTCGTGCACCCGGTGCAACTGAGGTGGTAGAGCCAGGCGATAATCCACCTCTCCTATCCTGCTGAGGACCTGGAAAGGCCCGATGAAGCGTGGAGACAACTTGCCGCCTCGGCCAAATCTCCGTAAACCACGTCGAGGTGAGACACGCAAAAAGACGTGGTCGCCATCCTCGAACTCTAGTGGCCTCCGCCTCCTGTCAGCATATGACTTCTGCCGGCTCTGAGCTGTCCTCATCCTCTCCTGGATGATCTGGACCTTCTCTGTCGTGGCTCGGACCATCTCTGGTCCCACGAGTGCTGACTCCCCAGGGTCTGTCCAGCACAACGGTGATCTGCAGGGTCTGCCGTACAACGCCTCGTATGGTGCCATCCCGATGGTGGAGTGGTAGCTGTTGTTGTACGCGAACTCCACCAAGGGTAGGTGGTCCTCCCAGCTGCGACCAAAGTCGAGAACACATGCACGGAGCATGTCATCGAGTGTCTGTATGGTCCTCTCCATCTGACCATCCGTCTGAGGGTGGAAGGCTGTGCTCAGATGGAGCCGCGTCCCGAACGCCTCCTGCAACCCCTTCCAAAGCCGGGAAGTGAAACAGGCATCTCGATCGGAGACGATAGACGATGGCACACCGTGAAGCCGTACGATCTCCTGGACGTAAAGACGTCCCAAGCTCTCCACTGAGCCCTACTCTCTGATGGGTAAGAAGTGTGCCGACTTGGTGAGTCGGTCGACAATCACCCAAATGGAGTCGTGACCTCTGGAAGTGCGTGGTAGTCCAGTCACGAAGTCCATAGATATCCCGTCCCACTTCCACTCCGGGACCTCCAAGGGCTGTACCAAGCCTGCTGGTACCTGATGCTCTGCCTTCACCTGCTGACAGGTGAGGCATCGTGAAACGAACTCTGCCACAGCTTTCTTCATGCCCGGCCACCAGTGTTGTCGACTGAGATCCTGGTACATCTTCGCCGCTCCGGGATGTACCGCCAAGGGAGAAGTGTGAAACTCTCTTAGCACCTCCTCTAGTAAAGCGACTGGTACGAAGGTACGTCCTCTGAAAAGGATGTCGTGCACTTCTCCAAGGGAGAAACCATCAGGCGCCTGACCTGAGGATATCAGTGCACGCCGGGTCTCACAGTCAGCGTCCCCACGCTGAGCCTCTATGACCCGCTGTAGAAGTGGAGGAGAGACTGTGAGAGACTGAAGAAAGGATGCTCCGTCTCTATCCATGAAGGATATCTGTAAGGAGGCTAGCTGCTCCGTCGCCTCCTCAAGTAGCTGAATGCCCATCCTCCTACTGAGGGCATCGGCTACCACGTTCCCCTTCCCAGGAGTATAGACTATCTCAAAGTCATAGTCCTGGAAGAACTCAAGCCATCTCCGCTGTCTCAGGTTCAGGTCCTTCTGAGAGAAGATATACCTGAGACTCTGGTGGTCAGAAAAGACTGTGAAGCGCTCGCCCATCAGATAGTGCCGCCAAGTCTTCAGAGCGAAGACCACTGCTGCTAACTCCAGGTCATGAGTGGCGTAGTTCTGCTCATGCGGCCTCAACTGACGTGATCCATAGGCGATCACGGCCCGCTCCTGCATCAGGATGCACCCGAGTCCAGTCCCTGATGCATCGCAGTAAACTACGTATCAAACTCCCTCCTCAGGAAACCTCAAGATAGGTGCGCTGGTCAATCTCTGTCTCAGCTCCTGGAAGCTCTGCTGACATCTGTCTGACCACACAAAGGGTTTCCCCTTCTTTGTCAAGGCTGAGAGTGGTGCCGCAACTCTGGAGAAGTCTGGCACAAATCTCCGATAGTATCCGGCTAGGCCCAAGAAGTTCCGCACCTCCGTCACGCTCCTGGGTGGCTCCCAAGCTAGCACTGCCTCGATCATCGCGGGATCCACTGCAACTCCCGCCTCAGAGATGACGTGCCCCAAGAAATGGACCTCACGTAACCAGAACTGGCATTTTGAGAGCTTGCCATAAAGCTGGTTCTCTCGGAGTGTGTCTAGCACAACTCGCAGGTGGTAGGCATGCTCATCCTCAGTCGTCGAGTATACCAAAATGTCGTCAATGAAGACCACGACAAATCGGTCGAGGTATGGCTGGAAGATCCTGTTCATGAGGCTCATGAACACTGCTGGAGCATTGGTTACGCCGAACGACATAACCAAGAACTCATAATGGCCATACCGACACCTGAAGGCCGTCTTCTGCACGTCCTCGTCTCGAACTCTGAGCTGATGATAGCCTGACCGGAGGTCTATCTTCGAGAACCACCGCGCTCCCTTGAGCTGATCGAAGAGGTCATCAATTCGTGGAAGCGGATACTTGTTCCTCACTGTCACCTGGTTCAGGCGACGATAGTCGACACACAGTCGCAATCTCCCGTCCGCCTTCTTGGCGAACAAAATCGGGGAAGCCCAGGGTGAAACACTGGGTCAGATAAACCCCTTGCTCTTCAAGTCCTGTACCCGCAGCTCTCGAAGCTCGGCGGGGGCCATCCGATATGCTGGAGTAGATATCGGGGCTGTCCCGGGGTACAAGTCGATGTAAAAGTCTACCTCTCTACGAGGAGGTAGCCCTGGAACGTCGTCGGGAAAGACGTCCACGTACTGGTCCACCACTGCAGGAAAAACTGGACTCCGCACGTCCACTGCTCCTAGGATGAGGCTAGCCAACTGATGAGAGATGGGCTGCACTCTCCTCCACGGAAGTCCATCCTGTGCTGCAAAGGTTCCCTTCTCGCCGGTGAAGGTAAAACTGCTCCCGTCGGTGCGAACACATCGCACCTTGCGCCTAAAACAATCGATCTGGGCATGAACCGTGGATAGCCAATCCATGCCCAAGATGACGTCGTAAGGCCTCGACGCCGCTACAAGGAGATCCCAGCCGAAGCTCTCGCCTCCTAGAGTAAGCTCACACTGCCGGCACCAGTGCGTAATCGTCGAGTCTGCTCCCGTAGGAGTCTCCATCCGTAAGGATCGAGCCAACGGCTCAGTCGGAATCTCCGAGCTCCGAACAAGGGCAGAGGCTATGAAAGAGTGACTCGCTCCTGTGTCTATAAGTACTGCAGCAAGGGTGGAATAAACACAGATCGTACCTCGAATCATCTCTGGCATGTCGGGGTCGTAGGCCTCCACTGCCTGGAGCTGGCCCTGTCCCTGCCCGCCAGCTCCCTGTGGTCGAGGTGGCCCTCCTGGTGGTGGTGGGGGTAGAGCCTGGAAGCGTCGCCCACCACCCGCTGCTCGGCCAGCTCCTCTGCCTCTTCCGCCTCCTCCCTGCGGACCGCCACAGTCGACCCTCTGCCTCTGCCTGGGTGGCCCCTCCACCGTCTGCTGCTCCTCTGGTCGGTGAGTCGGGCAGTCACGAGCCATGTGACCCTGCCCGCCGCAGGAGTAGCACTGCCTGCCTCTCGGAAGGCTGGCACTCCGCTGTGTGCCCCGCACTGCTGAGCCGGTGTCCTGAGGCCGTCTGCGTGGGGGTCTGGTCTGCCTGGACCCGAGAGTCATCCGTCGGCTACCTGCTGCCGAAGACTCAGCTACCTGCCGCCCTGCGCTAAGTCTCGCCGCTGAAGAAGGCTCTGCCAGGAAGCTCTCGATCAGGAGGGCTCGCTCCAGCACTCCCGCCTGGGTCGGAATGCTGAGGGAGATCAGCGACGCCCGAATCTCCTGCCGCAAGCCCTGCTCGAAGGTCCGGGCCCGGAAGAAGGGGTCCCGTACCATGTCGGTCGAGTAGAGAGATAGGTCAGTGAACCTCGCCGCGTACCGAGCGACCGTCATGCTGCCCTGGCGCAGCTGGAGAAGCTCCTGGATGCGCACCGCTCGGAGGGTGGCCGGGACGAACTCAGAGCGGAAGAGGCTCTCGAAGTCCGTCCAGAGCACGGATGCCTCATCGTGAACCTGGAGCATCAAGCTCCACCATCGTCCTGCCGCCGCCTGCAGGAGGCTCGCCGCGAGAATCACCATGAGATCCGTTGGTGTCCTCACTAGCCTAATGATCCGTACCACCGCCTCTAGCCAGTCCTCGGCGGCCTGGGGGTCCGCCTCACCGCGAAACCTGGGCGGTCGCTGGCTCTGAAACTCATGCAGTGCCCTGAGGCGACGTGCATCGTCAGTGTCTGGTACTGGTAGCATCGGTGGCTCGGCGGGTAAAGCTACCGCCGGTGCCACTGCTGGAAAAGGGCCCTGCACCGAGGCTTCGTCGCTCGGTGGGCTGCCGTCGCGCCCTACACTCGGAACCCTAGCTGGCTGTCGTCGCGGGGCCATCCTGAAAAGGAGAACAAGAGCACCATAGTCAGAACAGTATACCTGGTGAGTTGGCACAAGTAATCAAAAGGAAAACTTGAGACTTTCATGAAGCAGATCAGTATACCCGGTGAGCTGACACAAGTAATCACAAAGAAAACTTGGAACACACACGCAATCAATGTTTTCATGCATTAAGTCGGAAATCAGGAGTCAGGGTCCTGGTGTACGGATACGTCGGCCGCCGCACCAACACTGGGCTCCCTGAACTGATAACCACACTCAATATACTAAACACTATTGCTTCATATAGAAAGAAAAGACGATCAGAGTCTGCGGTAGAACCGACCACCTCTGATACCAATTTGTCACGACCCGACCTCGGGGCCTGTGCCGTGACTACCCCAAGCCCGCCTTCCATAGGCCAGGGGCTGGCGACTAGCACCAAGGCGTAAAATCCCGGTAAACAGGGAAGGCATTGCCTTTATAAGTAACAACCACCACAGAGTCAGCAAGCGGAAAGTAACTACCAAGTGCAGAAAAGTAAAGGGGGCCGGAATACAAGCCCAACTGAAAGTACAACTGAAAAGGTAAAGAACAGCAACTGAAGAAAAGATGGCGGCCTCGTGTCGTCCACTGGCAATCCCACCTGAAGGGTGGGTACAGATAGCCTCCAGGCTCCTCGGGTCCCACGTCCGCTCCGAGCACGTCCCGCCCAGTGGTCCGCCTCCAGGTACCGTCCAGCTCCACGCCCCAACCGAGATCAGCGCTATCCGTCGTCTGCATCCAACACAACAAGGTGCGGGAAAAGCCCGTGCAGGGGTGAGTATAAACTACTCAGTAAGGACCTCGAGACCCCCGAAGGTCTCCCGAAATCCACAAAGGATATAGCACAAAAGAAAGGGGCAACCACGAAGAAACAACTGACTCGACTTAGGTATATGCCCATACATATACCTAAGTCCCCATTTCTAGCTCTGCTCTCGAGATCAAGGTCAACTCGATCCACACAGGAAAGCAAGACTCAAATCCACCAGGGAGAGTAAATAGTAAATCCACATAGGATAGTTCAACACAAACACAAAGGAGAGTAACATAAGATTCAGCTCAACCAGGTATACTTTTTCAGATGACGACAAGATGATCACCGAACCATCTAAGTCGTCGGACCCACGAAGGATCGATTGGTACTAACCTCGGCAATGACCCACACAGGATCGGGCCCACACAAGACCTGTAGCAATGGCTCACACAGAACCGTAAGAGATGACCCACACAGGATCGGGCCCACACAGGACCTGTAGTCAAGGCTCACACAGAACCGTAAGGTGATGACCCACACAGGATCGGGCCCACACAGGACCTGTAGCACTGATCCACGTAGGATTGCTGAGTGCAGTAGTCGACGCAGTCCACTGAGGATCTCTGCACAGTCGTCGCCGCAGTCCACGAAGGATCTCTGCTCTGTCGTCGTCGCAGTCCACGGAGGATCTCTGCTCTGTCGTCGAAGTCACAACCAACGCTAGGGTTCCCGCACACAGCGAGCTCGTTTAGGAGGGTCCGCTCCATGAGCCGAGATGCTGATACATCAACTGACACGTAGTCCGAAGTTGATGTATCCAAAAGTTCCGTATCGACAACAGGATCTCAACGCAACAGACGGCGCGTCAATCGGACGCCCGGTCTGAGAGTTATTGGCATTTTCGTCCCAGGGGCCCGGTTGGTTTTTAGGGCAAAACCAACCTGACCGTACTCCGCCTGTGTCCGATCCTCGGGCGGAGTATGCCAAAAGTTCCGTCTCACTTAGAGGAAACCTCCACAGCTGACGGTACGTCGATCGGACGTCCGCAGCTCGAGTTATGAGCGTTTCCGCTCCGAGGGCCCGGTTGGTTTCGTGTTCGAACCAACCCGGCCGAACCCAAAGTCTTCTGAAACCTTGAGTGTAATATACCGAAAAGACCGTCTCGATCCAAGGATCGCGTAGCCGCTGACGGTTCGTCAAACGGAGGTCCCAGGCCCAATATATGGGTAAAAGACCGAAGAGGGCCCGAAAACGGGGGGTTCTGGGCCCGGGGCGACCCTGCCCGAACCACCCCTGGGTCGGCCGAACCGGGTCGACCCGACCCGGCTAGGCCGGGTCCGGTCCGGCCTGGGCGCGGCCCGGCCGACCGGACCGGCCGGCTCGGCTTCGGCCGAGCGGCCGAAGAGGGCTGCCGCGGGGCGCCGCCCCCGCGGCTCGGTGGAAAACGCGGCCCCGCGGGGGGGGGGGGGGGGGGGGGGGCTGTCACGCGGACGCGGCCGGGCCGCCGCGTCCCTCCCCGGTTCCGCGCGGCCGCTGAACCGGCCGCCGCCACCGCCTCCGGCCGCCGGCGCCGCCGCGCCGGCTACCCGCGCCGCCGTCGCCTTCCGCGGGCCGCCGGAGTTGCTCCGGTGGCCCGTTTTGCCTCCCGTCTGCGCCATAGCTCCTCCCGGGGGCCGATCTTTACTGCGGGATCAACGGATCTCCCCTACCGCACGGTTCGTCGTCGTCCGCCAAATCCGCACAACAAAAAGATCGGAGGAGGGTTGCCGGGTCTTGTTCGTTAGACCCGCACCCTCCGCGTTAGTCATAAAATCATCGGGAGGGATTAAGGCAGCCACAATTTTATCCAAAAATAAAATTGTTCAAGTTTGGTTCTTTAATTAAAAAGAATTAGATCACGGGAACGAATCACCAAGAAAAAAAATAAAATCCCTACCTCGATGTCGCCGTCGGACGTGAGGTCGTCGCGGAATCGCTCGTCGCGGAAGGAGGGGATCGTCGCGTCATCGCGGAAGAGACGTCCGTCGCACCGCGGGAAAAACGTCGCGCCGACGATCTCCGGATCTAGAACAAACGGATTTAATTAATTAAATCCGTTGTCATTGAAATTAAAAGGGAGAATTAAACGATCCGTTTCTCACCTTAGTTGCCGAACGAGGATCGGCCGCGGAAGAAGAGGCGTCGCCGAAGAACGTCGCGGGTAGAGCTCGTCGAATTCCGGTCGCCGGTGTTCTTCGCATTCTTCGCGTTCTTCACGAGGAGGGTGGAGGCTCAGAGGATTCGCACAACGATAGCAATCCTCCAAAATAGACAAGTTTGTCTATTTTATTAATTTGCCAACGAACGCAAACGCGTAAGTAACGACCCATTAAATTCGTTGAATTAATTCAACGAATGAAACAACCCATTTAATTCACGAAATAAACCGCCCAATTAAATGGTCTGTTAAGAATTAAGGAAAACGCGTCGGTTGACTTTTCAGTTACTTGACGGGTTTTCGCGGGTGCGTTACTTAGCGAAAGAAACGGCGGGGCTCGTGCGGGCCCCACCTCAAAAATATCCTACCAAGGGGTAGGGTATTTCCGGATAGCACCCTATCCGCTTTAACTCAGTTCAAGTGGCTTCCAAGTGACTTCCAAGCGGCTTAAGTGAAATAAAATAAAGTTGTCTCACAACCTTTATTTTATTTTCGACTTAAAGCCCAAAATTTTTAAAACCACGGTTGAGCAAACGCAACTCCGGAAGAGGCATTTCTAAGAAAATACCGGCGCTGCGATTTCATCGGTGCCCTCAGAATTCGATTCCGGGCACCGGTTCAAAAGATAGAAAAACCCGCTCGTCCGTTCACTGAACGTACCCGAGCCAAACTTCGGAAATTGATTCCGGGCACACCGGGCCTCGGAATCAGGTGCCGTATGAAGCTGCGCTCTTGTAAAATTCCAAAGAAAATTAAGAAAAAAATTTCCTTGAAATTTTCGGGTCTTTACATTTGATGTATACTCAGTAATATTCTTCTTCATATTGTCCCACCAAAAGTTCTCTATGAGATCTCGATACATCTTTATGCTCCCTGGGTGAATAGAGAAGGTTTAGCTATGTGCATCATTCAAAAGCTCCTTCATTATCTATGGATTATATGGTACACATAATTGTGACCCAAATCTTGAAAATCCTTCCTCATCAATCCTAAACTCAATGGATTTCCCATTTTTAAGGGCTTCCACCCTTTTCTAAATTTCCACATCTTTTCTTTGAGAATCCCTTATTTTCTACATGAGAGATGGTTTAGAAATAATTTGAGAAATGATTGATGACTTTCATACTTTAATGATTCCCAGGTCCATACTCAAAAAATCTAAGAATATTGGATTCTTTTCAAATATCATCATTGAAAAAGACGCAATATCCTTTCCACTCAGAGCATCCACCACCTTATTTGCCATATCGAGATGGTAGTGGGTTGAGCAGTCCTAATACTTGATGAGATCTATCCTTCTTCACTGGTGCATATTAATCCCTTTTTGTGTGAATACATATTTGGGACTCTCGTGATATGAATATTTCTCTCAATACTCCCCATAATGATAATGCCGCTATATTTTTAACGCAAAGATCACAACCAACAACTATAGATCATGAATAGGATAGTTTTTTCCATAGATTTTTAACTTCCTTGAGGCGTAGGCTATCAATTTATCATTTTTCATCATCACACATCCTAATACATTCTCTAAAGCATCACTATACACCACAAAGAGTTATCCACTTGCCGGGAGTGTGATTACTGGTGTAGTGATTGGAATATTTTTAAACTCCTTAAAGTAGTATTCACATTCCTAAGTCTAGAAAAACATTACTCCCTTCCATGTTAGCTTGGTCATTGGGTTTAAAAATTGTGAAAATTTTATCACAAATTGTCGGTAATACCTGGCTAGTCCTAGAATGATATGGATCTCCATTACAAATGTTGGCCTAGGATGCTCTTCAATCACCTTTGTCTTAGAAGCATCCACATATATCCCTATACTGGTGATAACATGCCCCAAGAATGATACATCCTCCATCTATAACTCACATTCACTATACTTTTCATACAACTTATCCCTTTGAAAATTCTTTAACACAATATTCAAATGCTTCTCTTATTCCTCCTTGCTCTTGATGTATACCAGAATACCATCAATAAAGACTACCACAATTTTTTCAAGGAAATATCTAAAAACTATATTTATTAAATCCATACAAATTTCTGGAGCATTAGTGGGTCCGAAGAGAATCACTATGAACTCATAGTGTCCATATATTGTTCAAAAGGCAGTTGTGAGAATATATTCCATCCTCACATTTAATTGGTGATATCCCAAACGAAGGTCCACCTTAGAGAAATAACTGGCCCCATGAAGCTGATTGAACAAATCATCTATCTATGGTAGGGGATACTTGTTATTTATCATGATTTTATTGATATCACTATAGTCAATGTAGAGGTGCATGATCCATCCTTTTTCTGGATGAAGATGATTGGTGAACCCTATGGTGAAGAACTCGGGCATATAAAACCTTATCCAGATTCTCCTATAACTACTTATTCATATCTTCCAGTGCTACAGTGGCTATTCTATAAGGTTTCATTGATATATGAAGAGATCCATGAATAAGTTAAATTGAGAACTCTACCTCTCGATCAGGAGGAAGAATAGACAACTATTCAAGGAATAAATCACTGTATTCCCTCAAGATGGGAAAGTGTTCAAGCATGATTACCTCCTTTATCTTAATCATTTGAGCCAGACGTGCTATATCATAAGGTATTAATTTCCACACTGGAGACAATTATTCTAAAATAAATTCATCTTCCTCCTTACACATGTAAAGAATTTGAGGATACTTCAGGATATGAAGAGTGATATCCGTTTTCTGACAGTTGATGTTGGATTTGTATAAAGATATCCAATCCAGGACCAAGATAGTGTCAAACTATACTAAATGAATTATGAAAATATTTTTTGGGAGGTTCATTCCACAAATGTTAACCAATGAGTTGTTATAAACCATGGACACAATAATTGACCCATTCTCTATTCTCACAACTCACTTATTCTCTAAATTTTTATGTGGTGTTTGAATAGTTCAACTAAAATTACTAGATATATAAGAATGCATAGAACTAGAATAAAATAGTACAGTCACTATTATTGAATGAATAAGTAGCGTACCTACCACCAAATCGTTGTCCAAATCCACCTCATCAGTTGTGATATCATAAGCCCTACCTTGTTTCCCTAGAGGCTGTTTTTGATTTCATAATTCCCATGGTCCTTACAATTGTAACATTTCACTACATGCCATGTGTTGATCTGAACTTTCCTTTCATCTTCCACATTAGTGGGATTTTCTATATCATGTTAGAAATTTTTATCCAAATGTCCCAACTTTCCACATTTGATGAAAATCTTGGTTCCCTTTAGACAGTTCCCAGGATGCTTCTTCCCACAATTTTTACACATGGGATGATCGAGATTATTTATATCATCTAATTTATTTTAAGGACCTCCCACATTAGATTCAATTTTTCTCTTCTTTTCACCAGGACCACAATTCCACTAAGAGTCTCCTATATTCATTTCAACCATGAGGGAATAATGGACAATCTTCTCAAAACTGTCAAAGTCTTGAATCACCAACAATTTTCGTAGACTCGACTTTAGACCACTAATGAAGTGATTCACCTTACTTTTGGTGTTCAAGAAAAATATATAGGGGTACCTTCAAATCCTTTTGATGTTTTCTTCATAAACTCTGATGGACTCATCTCCCTTTTACTTGAGTTTGAGGAACTCTCTTTCCATCTTGATATAGAGGATTCATGGAAAGTATTTATTGCAAAACATTTTCTTGAATTCATCCCATTCTATGGAATCAATTTCCTCCCAGGGCATGGTATTCTTGATCATTGTCCCCCACTGATCAACTTTACTATAAAAAAAATATACATACTGAATGAATTTATCTTCTTCTGAGCATTGGAGGGGAGATAATAGCTTTTCAAGGGAGTTAATCCTTGGTTCCATGAGGAGGGGATTTGAAGAACCACTAAACATGGGAGGCCTTTACCACATGAAGGATTCAATGACAAATTTCTCTTTCATTTTATTATAGGGGTGTTCCACATGATTCATGTTATTATTTATAACTGGAGCCATCTAAGAAAGTACATTCATGATGTTTTTATCACCTGTTCCCATTATATCAGGAATATCATTAAGTAAATATTCACATTCCCTATCACATTGATTGTTGGCACATGTTCTTATATTTATTTCCATTAACTAATGAAAAGTTCATATAATTATAGGGCTTGAATACTTAGCTATTGATAATAAAAAAGGAATCTTTGAACGTAAGAGGATATAATTGTAAATGAGAAGTATATCCTAACGTGTGATTATCTATGTTTTAATCTAGGTTATCCTTGATCTATTTCATAACTTATTTTCTTATGGTATATTTTTTCTTTCCCTTAATAATGGTTTGTACCAAGATCATAAAATTACCAAATCATATCCTGTGAGAGTGTCAAACTAAGAGTGAATCAAGACACATTGTCGTGCACCAGTTCCCATTCGAGTCTAGCTCAAAGTGGTGTTTTTGGGTTTTACCCTTAGACACATCTATGCCAAATACACCTATACCTGTTTGTATCCAGAAAAGGATATATTTTATTTATTTAATTGGGTATACATGGTTAATCAAATTCATAATTCCATCAATTAAATACGGGATCCAGAATAAGTGTAAATAATGACCCTTGTGAACGAAAAGACCGCCATCGATCATGATTTTCATAAGGCATAAAATTCACAACATGGATCAAAGATAACAGACAAAAAAAAACAACCATTATCATCATTATCATACCAATACCTTATTTATTACTAATTTCTATATCATTAAATTTGGATCCAACTTTATTGAAAAGGAGACATGAGTACACCCACCCAACAAGACACACAATTTAAAAGAGATGAAGAGATCCCGACCTCGAAGAACATACAATCAAAAACTCCTCCATGCACCAAAAATAGGGGCTATGTGAGTAACAGAAAGAATCTAAGGGAAACTGGATCTAAATGCCAAAACACAACACACGACAGTATAGGGAAGGAAAGATCTGTGCACACTAAGAAAAAAAAAGAAAGGGTTGAAGGGGGATAAGATATCGGCTTTATAAAATTCAAGATCATATATCAACAGAGGAGACACAATTTCAATGTACTTAAGAGTCAGGTCATGCCCAAGACCACACAAATTTGCCATTTTGAATGTTTTCAGGGCATTATAATTTTAATGATATAATTAATATCCTTTTAAACTGCTTCATAAATAGCCAAACAAGGATATAAACTCGATTTACGTCAAATATAATGTAAGAGGGGTGAAATTGAAAAAAATTGGGAAAGTTGGAAATGAATTAATTTTGGGCGAGTAACTGATGTAATCCACCAATTCCACTCATCAAAACCACTCACTAATGCCACTCACCGACAGTGATTCACCGACACAAGTCACCAATGCGACTCACCGATGCCACTCATCGATGACACTCACTGTCGCCACTCTCTTACAGTAAGTCACCGAAGTGATTCACTGACACCACTCACCAACACCACTCATTGATAGAAATTCACCTATGTGACCCACCGATATGAGTCAACAACGTGATTCACTAACACGATTCACTGACTTGGCTCACCAAATCCACTCAACGATGCCACACACTGATGTCTCCTACCATTGGAAGACTAGATTATTAGAAAACTCTTGGAATGAGTCACTGTGACTTCCCAGAACACCTCCAACATTGTATTTTCAAAAAATAATGGACCGGAGGGGTCCATGCCATATCATTATGGGACGTGTATATGAACATTGAAACATTATCAATTGAGGATTATTGGATATAGACGATTATGTAGATTTTTTTAAGAAACCAATGTTGATCAAGGAATAGAATGAAGATATTATATATTCATGTTTTATTCATATAATAAAAGTAATTTAATGGAATAATGGAATTCAAGAGATCACCTTTCATTGAGAGGTAATGATTTTAATCCAGTACCAATATCTTTTTTATTGAGTTGTATTTTTGGGTTGAAAAATTTTATGGTTGTTAGAATAAATTGCTTTATTTTACTAGAGAACTAATTTTATTATAATCAAATTTGAACTCTCGTTTTTCATTTTATTAGTTACATGTATGATCAAGGTATTTTAATTTAATTCTTAGAAGGGTTATATGAATATTATAATGTGAAAGTGAAAAAATTTGAATTTTTTTTTCTTATGATCAAGGGATCCCAACAAAAAAATATCTTTATAACCAGGCTTCATATTATAGATTCATCTACAAAGTATTATTGATCCTTGTGAGTTTTTTGAATGTATTAATTTAATATTTTGTGGGTTAGGAACCCTTAGGGGATCTACTGTCTCTATAAGTATGAATATTGAACATAAATTTCCATGATTATCATATTTTTCAAGAAAATTTATTGAAATTGTATCCAAGTAATGATTCCCCACAAAGTAATTTTTTTAAACCATAATCATATCTTTTTATGCATTTATATTAATGCAGATATGATTATTATGCATAGTTTTAAAATATATTTAATAATAGTGACATATAAAATATTAATAATAATGTTATTAATGTGGTAGTAGAAGATCAAGACACCACTGAACTTCACTAAAACCAGGACCATGTTTGATCAAGTCAATAATTGAGAATGGTGAGCCTAGGTTCTCCAAACATTCATGGTTTGAGATACCTCCATCAATATTGGTGATTTTCATTGAAAATATAAATTGGAGGATAAAACCTGGAGGACTATGAGTTCTTCATGTTAGAGTATCTCATTATTAATGGAAATTCATATGATATGAGGTTGGAAGAAGGATCACTATTATAATACGAATTTGGATGTTTCTTAATTTCTATAGAAGGTTATCAGGGAGGCACAACCACCCCATTGATAGTGTATCTAACAAGATTATTTTCACAATGATAGGTTTTCATGGGATACCATGACTATCCATTTGATCTTCCATGTAGGCGATACCTAAAAATTGGACTACATTGTTGATGAAGTCTTGTGATGACCTCCTAAGAAGGTTGTTCGCTCAATCCAAGTTATTGACAGGTAGTACTGGACAAAAAAATAACAATAAATATAATTGTCTAAGGCCAACACTAAAAATGTTACCCTTTATTTATTTGATAATAGATATGCCACATAGTTTGTTGTAGTGGTGGGGTGAATTTGTTTCCCTTGCCCTTATATTTTCATATCCCATGGGATTGTGGAGCCTACAATAGGGATAAATATAAATACTAGTTGAAACTACTGAGACCACTTATTATATGGACCTTGAATTAGTGGTGTGGTTAGCTCTAAGATTTTAGTACATGTTATAATATATTCTGAACACTCATAAGTGAGTTAAGACCATGTTGATTTGGGGTTTTATGAGGTTGGGATAATCTCTTTCTCATAGACATTAGGTAGATAATAGAATGATACTAGGAAAAATCATAGTTATACATATTCTAGGAATATCTCCATGCATGTGTGGAAATATAAAACTCACAACATAGATAAGATGTAATTACTTTTCTAGCTATGCCATATGGTATAATCTATGGCCTAAAATGGTTATAGTGGCCCGTACTTTTTAAACATATATATTACATTTTATTAGTTGAATATTCAACACATAACATTAAGACCCACTCTAGAATTGTAATGGTTTAGTGTATTTTGTGACTAGATACATGAACATATTATTTAGTTACATTCTTCAACATCTATCATCAAGTTATTATCACTTTTTAGCCTTCTAGCCATAACCTAATTAAAACCATTCTTCATAACCTAGGAAAACAAACCAGAAGAAATGGTGAGATTAGTTTCCCAATAATGGTATACATGGGAGAAATCAATAGATGATCATATGAAATAATAATATTAGAATAAAGAAATGAGATCATGAAAATAAATTAAAAAATTCACACCTAATATATCATAGATCGAAAACATGATTCATGGTATAAAATTTTATCTTTTCAAAATACATGAATCATTAGAGTGAGAAATCATTATAGATCCATCATGAACTGTAATTTCATTTCATAAAATGTTTTTAACGTCATAGGTATAGAAACCATTATATATGTCAAGGTATAATATGGAGACTGTCAAATCATAGTGGATTAAATATCAGCTCATATTTACTATATCATAACTGATCATGTATCAAAACCTATTTCCTATAGTCGATCAATCTCATTGACTTGATTTCCATAGTAGATCAAGCACATAAGCTTGTTCCCCATTAGTATCTCAAGATATATAAAATATTACCCAATATTTTAAAGGGATATATTATTCTGGTACCAACCATAACATAAATAAAACCATACATATATGTTTTATGAGATCAAAAAACATTCTTAATATCTCAACCTTTTAAATAAAAATGTGTTTCATAAACATTTTATTATAAAATATCCTATGGAAATGAAATGGGTTTCATTAAAATTTAATCCATTCATAATAGTATAACCCATGTAAAAGGATTGAGTTTCATAAAAATATATTCATCATAAGAATAAACCATCTGGAGAAATAATAAGAATTGTATCATTGGATTTTATCCCCCAAAAAATAGAATTAATATTAAAGGATGTTATAAAAAATGAAAGACATCCATTAAAAGAATAAATGGAATAATTAATTGGAAAAATAACCTTTTACTTTTGAAATAAATTATTTATTTTACAAGTATTGTTAAAATTTTATAGAAAAATATTAATTTAAAATATGCTTTAAAAATTTTAATGTAATATTTAAATCATAAAGTTGTCATGATGGTGTAAAAATCCATTCATGCTGAGTACATTAAAATAGACATTCCTTTGAAATTTTTAGAAAGATGTTAAATGTGCCTCATTAAGAAAATGAAAAGAACATTCCTTTTATATTTTTTATAAAAATTAAAATATCTGTAAAATTAAAGTAAATAACCAGAGTATAATAGTGATTTTTTCTGAAAACATGTTTTAGAAAACATGAACATTTATGAGGGACCAAAGAGAGAAATAATATTCAATTTCGTTACAAAAATTATTTCAGTATATTGAGTTCTTAAAGAGAGGAAAATGATAAGAAGACATAAAATATCAAGAAATAACAATTATAGAGAATGGAATTGTTTTATTAGATAAGGATCCTATAATTTTCTCATTTCAAATTCAAGCAAAAACATTCTTGAATAATATGGGATTGACACATAAATCCCTTACCACAAGTCCTGAGTTGTTTCAAACATGTTGAAACATTCTATATAATAAATATATATTTGTTATAAATTTATCATAGAACCATAATCATATATATTATTCCATAAATTATTTACTTATAATATATTATCAACTTTTTATTAACATTTCTTTCATTAAAATGAATGTTCCAAGTGATAATTGCTTCCTTTTTCATGGATGTTTTGGTTTGATATTCTCGATACTTATAATTTAATAATAGTTCCACCATGTTAATAATTTCATCATTTAATTATCATAATATTTAATAATTATTTATAATTTCATAAATATTCAAATAAAGTGGTGATTGGAAGTGAATTACATCACTTCATAGAGATGATAGTCCATACATACAAAGAAGTGATGTTTCAATTTTTCAGCAGATGAAAAGAAATAAAGGTAAGTAATAATTAAAATTTATAGAATAGTTATAATATAATATATATCACATATATTCATTAAATATATCATTTTCATCACCCAACTAAAATAGAAATGGAAAAAATCACATCTCATTGTGGATGTGATAGTCGGAACGTATGCACAAGAAATAATATCATTTCCCAATAGATTCGAAGGTAAGAAGTAAGATATGATAGTATAATTATAGAAGAATAAGTATATGATAATTATAATATATAAAAATTAAACCCATCATAATTACCATGCATTAAATATGGGGATGGAAAATGAATTGTATCACCACGTGGAGGCGGTAGTGCACAAGTACACATGAGTGATACATTCACATCCCATTTGGTAGAGAACATATTGGATTATGGTAGGTACATTATCATAATAATATTTCAGTATATTAGGGATAATTAATATATTATTCTAAAAATATACTATAAATTTAGAGGGGGTTTATGAAAAATGAAATTGAAAACACTCTGTTATGAGTTATACTTCTTCCTTGAGAAACAACTTTTTTTTATTAAACCTTAATCCTTAAAGGATGGTATTTTGAAAAGAAAATACGATATAAGATATGATTAAGGAATCTGGGAAGGTATTAATTTGACAATTTATTGATATATAAGGCTAGAAATGTGTGAAAAATTAACAAGAGGATGTTCCCTTTTTTATGTGAGGGGAGGGGCACTCATGGAATTACATAAAATAATAAAATAATAAAATAAAAAAATAAAAAAATAAAAAAATAATATAAATTAATTTTAATGGAAAAATGTCTAAAAATATATATTATTTAAATATATAAATATTATTAATCTAGATAATCTCATAAAATAAAATTTTAATAAGTTTTAGTTTGCATATGACCCTTATCTCTTAGTTTTAACTATATGTTAACCCTTTTGATATTTACTACAATATAAATGATTTGTACTTTTCACAGGTTCGAAATGTTATCGAAATAGAAAAAGAGACTCATAAATGGAACATGATTGATATTTACAAGCATATACCATTACCTTTTTTGAAGATATAATATTTATGAATTTAAAATCATTTAATAAAATATTATTTATTATAAAATGTTATTAATGTCATTTTAAAAAATATTAAATATTATAATATAATATGTCTCTAAATCATTTAAAAAGGTTTAAAAATGACATAAATTATAATATAATGAATATATTGTCTTAATAAAACCACAAAATTATTATTTTTAGGTTTAAAAATACTTTTAAACCTTATTATTTTTTAAGACCTCAGTTAACTGATTTTAACTCTAATTGCGGTATTGAATTCTTCAATATTAAAGGTTTATAATTTTAATTATAATGTGAAAATTGCATCATAAATAGAAAATTGTTAAAATTTTATACCATTTATAATTATAATTATCCTATTTAAATATTATTATTTATTTAAAATTATTTTATAAAATATTATTTGACATAAAATAATATTAATGTCATTCTAAGAACTATTCACATAATTTGACTTTGAAAACATGAAGAAAATAAAAATAGAATATATAACATTTAAATATATATAATATTATATATATATATATATTTAAAATTAGTGGTACACTTTAACTCAACCAAAATATATAATTTTTATAGTGTTTAATATAATTTACATTATTTTTAAACTCCTTTCACAACCACTATGTTAGTGTTGTGTAAGAATTACAGGTAATTATTTAATCACTAATTTTTTTTTAAAAATTAACATGGTTAAAAAATTAACTTATATTTTAAATAACCATTTTCAACTGAAAATAATTTTTTATCCCTATCAAAAAATATTAAATTTATTAAAAGATCAAGTGAAATTTTTGACTTTATCTTTTTCTTAAATAGTATAAATGCCAAAATAAGAGATAAATGAAAAAAGGTAATGTTTTCAAAGTTTTTATGATTATGGATGAAATATAATAATTTAATGAAATAAATAAAAGTGCTTTAATGAAATTTAAGACTGATAACTTTAGGTTGAACCATAATTAACCCTTTTTACCTTTACTGTAGTAACAAAAATTTACTATGGTTACTATTCATATTGGCCAAAAAATAAGTTGACATTATTAAATAATATTAATTTTTATGATTTAAAATATGTAATTAATTTTATAAAAAATATTTCATAAAAGTGGAATAATTTAATTTAATGGTAAACCTGAAAAACAAGATAAAACGTGATTTTCTAGAAAAATGTATTTTAAGTACAAAAATGTTTTTATAAGAAATTATGGTATAATGTGGATTCTAATAAAATTTATTTTAATATTTATAATAAAAACTAATTAATAAAATTTCAAAAGTAACTTATTATAGAATGTTACATTGTATGTAATTGAAATGAAAAAGACAGTTAAATAAAACTATTATTTTTCCCCATTCATGAAAAAATCAATCATTTTAGAAAATTCAAGAAAATTAAACCAATGTTAATTTTGATATGATTATTTAAAAATAATAACATTTTTATAAAATATAATTTATAAAATTTTAGCAAATAAATTATAATATTCACTCAAAAAATAAATAATAACCTATTTTTTAAGAAAGCATATTTTTAAAGCATAAAATGAAATTACTAAAAATTGAGTTCTTATTTCATATATATTAATCAATACATTTATATTGAGTCGGAGCTTTATTTAAATTGTATAAAATGGTATATACTATTCATAACAACTAATTTAATAGTTAGGTTATAATTATAAAATTTAATGTTTAATATTTTTATAATATATACTAATTCGCATAAAATCATCATTTGATGTTAAGCTAGATTGTGAGAATGTTATTATTTTAAAAACTAGAGGTATTATATTACAACCCCTTAAATTAATTTCATCCTCACAATTGGAAATTTTCTCATAAATCAATTGTTTTATATTGGTAAATTTTTTTAAACCCACTCTATAAAAATGATTAAAAAACATTCTCTTAAAAAGAGGGAAAGGGAAATATAAATTTCATCTAAAATAACAAATTAATATGTTTCTAAATAATAAAACATTAATGGGATATGAAAATATAGACCTGGTAGAAAATTAATGAAAAAATAATGATGGATAGTGGAAAAGATAATTGATTATAAAAAAGTGAATGATCATAATAAAGTTAATGACCACAAAACTGTTGATTAAAGAGGTGTGAAAAAGAATATTGATTCATCCAAAATGAATATAATAGGAAAAAAATTGTTTTTAAAGATATTTTTCATATATTTGAGGAATTACATTACTATATAGGCAAAAAAATAAGGAAATATACTTACTTGAAATGTAGAAATTCATCCTTTAATCAATTTCCACCAAAATATCATCTATTGCTCCAAATATGATTATTAATGATGAATTTTCATGCCTGAAGTACTAAGATCAACTTCTAACAGATCACATGATTTAATAAAAGGATATAAATATATTCCTCATATATTTATATATTAACCAAAACCATATATGGTTATAATAAGGTAGGATAATTTAAAAAATAAATTATCCTTTATATTGACCTCTAAATACAAAGTTTAGCTTAAGAAATTCTCTAAATAAATAACCTTACATCCCAAATAACCTCATCTTTAAAGGTTGTTTTGACCTTAAAGGATATATCATACCCTTCTGTTTATATCTTAAAAAATTAAATTTCACTCTTCCCAAATAATATTTTATGTTAAATCACATGTTAATCCTAAGAGTTACATATACCACATCCCAGTGAAACATCTCCCTAATGTTTATTAAACAATGTGATAAATCACTATATAATATTATAATGTAGTGAAATTCACAAAATATCATGAATCAAACTTTTATTATAACTTTAAAGGTAATACTTATCTTAAACATAAATATCATGAAAAATTTTCTTTATCAAGTATTTATTTTTCAATAATTAAGTTTATCTATATGCTACAATCCAAAATACCACAATTATCTTAACATAAAACTATATACTATCCCAAAGGTTCATTTAATCCTCAATATAGTGTTCTTAAAAAAACATAGTAAAAGATTCAAATTAACTCAAAATCCCATCACATAAATCCTCAAAATGGTTGTCTTTAACTTTGGACTTATGATCAACCTTAAACTTATAAAAGCATGATTATATCCATAAATCTTAAGTTAACCTCACATGAAAACATATATAATTCCCTAAATAAACACAATCCTTAATATTCAAATAAAATAACACACTATTAACAATATTCCATAAATCAAAAAATGAAATAAATATCCTAAATGGTGTCCTAAATCATTTTATGATCAATTCATTAACCAATTTAAAGGTCACAAAGACTATCCAATTTATTTAATTAGTTAAAATCACCTATTTATCACAATTAACCATTATCATTTTACCACTAAATCAGTTTTATTTCTTAGTGGTACTATTTGAAATGAATTTTCAAATACATAGAGAAAACCTACCATGGAAATATCTCTAGATGATTCATGATTCCTATATCTAGAATTTCATTGATATAACACATCTATACCATAATTCTCATAAAAACATAAAACGTTTGTCTTTAAATACTATAATATAATTGGTACTTCCTAATCACAGAGTTAATTATTTTATTAGTGAATTGACTTGGAAAATTCCTATGTTCTCCACACATAAGACATAGAACTAAAAATTTAACCTCAGTTTGATATTTATATCCCCCCATCAAACTTTTCATTTTTCCTCAAAAATTTCTTTCTATATTCCCTTTTTTTTAAATGAAAAAAGTATTACAATTACTCTATGACATTCCATCATGTGGTTATTGACACATTCTCAACATATAGAAAGATATATCTTATTTAATCTATGGTCTTCAAAAAGCTCGATCTTTCTCTTTTTAGGTGTGTCTAGAAACTCAACTAAGTTGATATTGTTAATCATATAATGGGGTAGATTATTTGGAATAATCACAAGGTTTAACATTCCATGTCCCATTTAATTTGGTCTCTCATGAGTAAAATCATTCCTTTTTCTATCACATTCAACATTAACATGAATTCCCCTTATTCCATCTATTGACTAAAACAATAAATAATTGCATGAGTAATAATAATCATTGTGGTAAAAGTTTTAATCATTAAAAATCAGTTATATGATTTCTAAATCATGACACTTTCTTCTAAATATATTACTCCTTAGGTTGAACCAATTCCATCGTGGGTTATTATCTATTCGAATCCTTTGTAAGGCTCATAAGTAATTTGTGATTTAACTAAAGAATATCCACTAATAGTATCAAACTAGGTTAAAAGTAAGGTCACATTCACCATACACTATAATTATGGTTGAGATATAGTAGGCCAATTATTTTTAGGTTTTATTCTCCAATATGTATCTATGAAAACACCACATTCATATATAGTATCCAGAAAGGGATGCATTTCTTGGAAAACCACATAGTCACTATATTATAAAAACTTTATGATGTTATCTTCTTCTTAGTATTATCCTAAGGGGTTCCACTAAATTTAAATAATCCTAATCAAAAAATATTAACTAAAACCTACTATGATACCAATTATAATGAACCATACATTTCATACAAAATTTTGCATATTGTTAGATGATTATTCAATACATTACATTAAGATCCACTTAAGAACCTAATGGTTTTGTATATTTGGATACTAAATACATAAAATTATTATTAAGGTACATTATTCAACATCTATAATAATGTTCTTATCACTTTATACTCTTCTTTATATACACTAATTAAAAACATTCTTCATAAAATAGAGAAAGGAAACATAATAAAGGGTGAGAACATATTGTTTGTAAGGTAAACATGAGAGATATCAGTTGATGATCATATGAGAACATAAGATGTGTATGAGGATATGATATCATGATAATAAATTACAAATTTAACACCCCATTTTTTCATAAATCGTATACTTGAGTCATGGAATAAAACACTACCATTTCAAAAGACATGAATCATAAGAGTGAGAAATCATCATAGATAAATCATGAACCATAATTTCATGACATAAAATAAGGGTACCATTATATTCATTGAAAAATTTCATATTTCATGGTTAAAAACTTATACCATCCAATCATAGTGACCAGGAATCAAAACTTGTTTCCCATATTATAATGGTCCATACATCAACATCAGTTTTCTACAGTGGATAAAGCACATCGACTTGTTTACCATTTTGGATCATTCACATCGACATGTTTCCTATAATTATATCATGATATATAAAACTCTACCAAATTTTTTTGATGACCTCCCATGACATAATGAAAACTATACATCTGTTTTCTATGAGATCAAAGAACATTCATCATATCTTAACCCATGAAAAAAAATTATTTTTATAAAAATTTCATCACAGCATTACCCGTGAAAAAAACAAGTTTTGTAAACATTTCATCAATTCATTAAATTATAAACCATGGAAATGGAATGAGTTTCTTAAAAATATTTTCATTATAACCATAAACCATCCAAATAAATAATAAGGATGGTATCATTGGATCACATCCTTAGTAAATCATAATTAACATTAAATGAAGGTATCATTGATGAAATAAATCCATTAAAATAATTGATGGAATATTTCTTGAGTAATATGACATTTTTATTTTAAAATAAACTTTTTAAATTCTAAATATTTAGAAAATATTATAGAAATAATTATCATTGAAAATATATTTGAAAATTTTAAATAAATATTTAAAAAAATTAGTGTACATGATGGTGGAAAATTCCATTTATGCTAAGTATGTTAACACCATAATTCCATTCATATTTTCAATGAAAAATTCAAAAAAGTGCCTCATTATGAAATTAACAAGAAGATTCCATTGAATATTTTTTTTCTAAAAATTAAAACATCAGTAAAAAAATTAGATAATAATAGGATAATAGGAAAAAAATTATTATTTTTAGATAAAACATGGACATAGAAGAAAAGGATTTTTCGATCGAAGAGTGAAATTAATGTTGTTTTCCTTAAAAAAATATTTCTATATTTTGTGTTCTTAAAGAAAGTAAAATAAAAGGAAAACATGTAATATATTAAAATATCCATAGGAAAATAAAAAAAAGGGAATAATTAGATAAGGGTCATATAATTTCCTCTATTGAAATTCAAGCATAAAAAAACTGATTAAATTGGGATTAAAATATAAATCCCTTACCTTAAGTATTAAATTTATTTGTAAGAATCCTATATAATAAATATATATTTAATATATATATATATAATTTAAATAACCATAAAAATATATTTCCTAAAATATATTATTTACTTATAACATATTATCAACCTTTTATCAACAAATTTTCAATAAGATCACTGTTCTAGGTGATGACAACTTCATTTTTCATGCATGTTTGGATTAGAAGTCCCGATCCTTGAAATTTGATCATGCTACCATAATATATAGAATTATTATAATTTCATGATCATAATATTTAATAATTATATATATTTTTATAACTCTTCATATAAATTGGTGGACATAAATTAATTACAACACTTCGTTGAGATGGTAGTCTATGTCTACGCATGAGTGATGTTTTAATTTTTCAATGGATGGAAAGAAAGAAGGGTAAAAAATAACTCAACATTCCATAAAAACTAATATATCTTATATATTAATTAAATCTATATTTTTCCATCCATTTATAATGGAAATGGAAAATGAATCACATCACTTCATGGAGGTGGTAGTCCACATGTACGCCTGAGTGACATTGTTGTTTTCCCATGGATATGAAATGAATATGAAATATGTGATACTATAATAATAAAAGAATAATTATACCATAAATATAATATATAATATTAAAACCTTCATAATAATAACACATGAAATAAGGATACATAAACTTAATTGTATCTCTATATATAGCTGGTAGTCCTCATGTACACAAAAGCGACACATTAACCTCCCGTTTGATGTAAAAGGTTTTGTATAGTGATAGTTTCATAATAATAATAATAATTTTTAAGTACATTTGAGATAATGAATTTTTTATTTTATAAATAATACATAAAATTTATTGGAGGAAAAAAGAATAAATAAATTTAAAATGATCAGTTAAGAGTCACACCTCTTCATTGTCAGACCACATTTTTCTTACAACTAAATCCTTGAAGGGATTATCCTATGGAAATAGCAGATTATATATGGTATGGTAAAGGAATATATGAACATGTTATGGTATAATTTTTTAATATAATTGGATCAAAATATGTGAATAATTAAGTAGATTATGTGACTTTTTATAAGTGGGGGGGGGGGGAACTATTAGGAAATAATGGCTTGTGATTTGAGTTTTTGATAATTCAACCTATGTTCCATAACTATTTCCAATTCATATGAATATATAGATTTATGTTACCCACATCTCTTTGATCCTAGTTTCTTCTTCCTCTACCCTACTGTATGCTCCAAAATGTTCTCCATTTTCTACCTCCAACTCACACCCGTATCTACTCATTAGATCTCCATAGCTCGACCCCTCTCTCAAAGATTTTACCCTCCATCCTATAATACCTCTCCTTTTTACTTACTAGATTTATTAAAATATTTACATGGATAAAATAAATATTTTATCAGTGTAAGTTTATCCTCCACTATTCATTCCTACTGAGGCCTTTGTAAAATATTCATCCTTACATTAATGGACTTTGGTGGCCAGATTCAATATTGAATGACCACACCTTATGATACTCCAAGATCTTGTGGGATCCTAGGGTTTGGATTCTCTAGAAAGTGTATAAGTCTTCAATAAGAACTAATTTTACATTGTTCATCCCTAAAAGTAATATTTCCTAAAGGAATGGTCCTCTATCTACAGATCGAATGGTATGTAGAACTTTAAGTTATTCTGGTAGTCGATGTTGGTTTACTTCAGGAAAGAACCTCCCATGGAAGTGATCAAGATCAACCAAACGTGTATTAATACCCCCTTCCCCAATGTATAATTTCATTAGAATATTGGTGATGATATCGATTCCTTTTATAAAAAATTTGATCATACTCTTAAGACACTAGATTCTATGATGGGTCATATCTCCGTTGAAATGGACCTCTCCAACCCTCGCATGGATCACATTTTTCTCATGGATGATGATTCTATATCTTGGTAGAGAATTATTTATTACTCCTATATGGATCATTTTTTTCTTGGTTCTCTAGATCTAAAGGTATTAGACCTCGATATGTTAGAAGAACTATATTAGCCTTTTCCAAGAGGCTCTATTGTCTCCTTATTCACTTATACTGTTATGAAAGGTTTCATCCTAGGCTAGCTCATCCATTTTAGTTATAGATCCCCATCCTATGGTGGTAGTATCTTATTACAATTATACCCAAAATATGGGATCCCCTCATCCTTTTATCCCATTCTTCCCTCACATCCCATGATCTATCTCCATGTATTTATCAAGTGGTTTACCAGACTTTGAAGCTTAAAAGTCCTTCGATTGTGGATAAGAGTAAATATTACCAATGAACAACATCACTAGTTCTTTCAAAATCTCCCCTAAGTTCTCTATAAATGGAATCAGAACTCACATGTTTTTATCCTCTCCCAATTTCCAATAGTTTTTAGTGCTTTCCAAAATTATGATTTTTTAGATGGATTGGATTGTTTTTCCCATTCTCCTTAATCACCCATTTTTGTGTTCACCCCATATCTCAAATGTGACATGATTTAGAACTATGCCCAATCCCAAATAAATAAAAATCAATAACTATAACTAAATCTAGTTTTCAACTCCTCCAATAATCTCCCTCATCATTTAAAAAACTCATGGATTGGGTTCCTAGGTTAAGATAGAATCCATTTCCAATGGAATTTAAAATAGAAATATATCATTTAATGTGGATATAGAACCCAAAAAACTTCACTCCCAGATTAGGGAGTTCTCTTAAAGGACGTGTCTTCATGAATTTATGCATGGACACCCATAAAATAATAATATATGGATTTATGGAATTTTAGTGTTAGAGTAGAGGAGGTGGATGTTTCTAATCAATTAATCACCACCAAAGTTAGCTATGAAGTCTCTAATTATTTTATGTATTTTTATTACCTATGTGGTTTGGATATGATGGAGTCTCTATATTATGGCCTTTTATCCTTGAACCTAGGGGAAAAAGTGTGTCTAATAGGAGAATATTTCAATTTAATTTTGGATAGTTCCAAAAAATAAAGGTGGAAGTGTCGACCTAATAAAGCAAGAAAATATTTCTATTCCTTCCTCTATCAGTATAGTATCTAATATTTGTGTTTTGAGGTAGATAAATACACTTCGAATTATAATAAAAAATGTCATAAAAAAACTTGGCGACAACTTTATTTCCACATAGATAAATATTCATGTTGTCTCATTCTAGATTTCTTCCAAGGTTACTCATCTAGTTAGTGATCTTTCCAATCATTCTCCTATCATGTTTTCCTTAGGGGGTGACTTGGAAAGAAGTGGTCAACTTATTCATATCCAAAAAATGGACCTCTAGTCCAATAAACAATTAAGCGGAGAGTGTATCTTGGAATTAAATGGTTCATGGAACCATAAGGATTGGACTTCATAATAAACTCAGGCTACTCAATGGAGACCCATTACATTAGATCAATAGGAAACAATCTAGATTCAAGGACTTATATAATATTAAATTTAAGATAAACCAAATAGATTCCTCATTCAAAGATTCATATAAGGATAAACTCTTCAAATCTCTTGTTTATAAAAGATATATTTTATCTCAGCTACTTCTGGAACTATAATGCATAGATCAAAATAATTCCAAGTAAATTTGGTTGGAAGTGGGTGAAAAGAATATGAATTAATTCCATCTATGAATCATAGGGAAAAAGAGGTTATCTTTTCTTAATATTAATATGAACTATATCTCTTTCACTAATTAAATCGAGGAATCAGGAGGTATAGATGAGTTTAATTTCAAATTTATTATTACTAAACCTAACCCCCTTATGAAGAAATAATATCCAAGGTGTAATGCAAACCACTTTTAAGTTATTCCTTATGTAGTTTTTGATTATGATAATTATTCCCTCAGCTTTATAATAGGGGAAGACGATATCAAGGAGGTTGTTCACTCACTTATCCCTAACAGCTTCCCAAGTTCATTCCATGTAGCTTCTTGGAATACCATGAGGGATAATATTGTGGTAGGAGTTCAATATTTTATTTGTGGAGGCTTCCTTCAAAGAGTATCTAGGGCCACCACCCTCATCGCTATCCTAAAAGTTAGAGACCCATCCTCATTGATTTAGTAAAGGATAATTAGCATGTGTAACTTCACTTACATGGAACTAAAAAGTGTAATCAATAGGATAATTTCTACACACCTTTAGACCTATAATTTAGGTTAAAAATAGAGTTTAATCAGACACAGGTCTATCAAATGAGCCATTGGAATTGTACAAGTAACGACTTATAACATAAATAATAAAGTTATAGGACTTAAATTTTTTATTTAAGTGGACATGGAAAATATGTATGTTATAATTGAATGATTTTTTTTTAATTGTATTGACTTTCATGGGCCTCACTATATGGACTTCCAATTTTATTTTCATATACTTAATCTCACCTGAGCTATCAAATATCATTATTGGGAAGTAGGTGTGGTTTCATAAAATTTGTATGGGGGATTAGGTAGTGGGATCCATTTTCTTCAAGTATATTAATTTTGGCTGAGGACGCACTTAGTAAGACGATTGAAAAACCAAGAGAATGATATTATCATTCTATTTTGGTGTAGATCCCTCTTCCATGGTGTCTATCATATCATGTTCATGAATGACATGATATTATTTTATAATGGTAGATGTAATTCCATTTGAGGAATAAATAATAAATTGGATGAGTATTGAAAATGGAGTAGAAAAATTATCTATAATAACAAGAGTAGGTTATAAATTTAGAAGACAAACTCTGGGAGGTGAACAAATATTATTGAAAAAAATCTTAGGATCCAAAAGAAGAATTTCCCCATGGACTAATCGAGCTCTCCCATTTATTTGGGTAAATTATGGAATCAAAATTTTGATAATTTTTAGGAAAAGATTCCAAAACACATTAACAACTAGAAAAACATATTTCTCTCATTCAGATGTAAAATAACCTATGTTAACTATGTTCTTTCCTCAATTCCAATTCTTGTCCTCTTTGTCCAAAAGATTATGAGGACTATTATGAATGAAATTGAAGCTCTCATACACTCTTTCATTTGTGATTGTTACTCATCTTGGTGGTTCCATTGGGTGTCATGGACTTGTCAAGACAAACCATTTAATGATTAAGGTATCAACCTCAGGTGTATGACTGAATTGATGAATAACCTGTATGCATGGTTAGAATTGAAGGTTATTGAAGTCCAACCAGTCTGTTCTAGATTCACTACTGATAATTGTAATATGTATCAGAAAAATGAAAGTGGGAATACTTCTCTTAAATGGAACTCAATCATCAAACATATTATAGTTCCACTATTCCATTCATGGTGTATTATTCGATGGGGGTAATATTGGCTTCTGGGATGATAAATGGGGGGATGGATGGGTTACCATTCTTTGTCTACAAGATACCCAAAGCCAAACCCATTGTTTAAAAAAGCTTATTCACAATCTGAATTTATTTAGACTATTCTTAGTAATTATCATTTGTAGATATTCAGTCTTATTTTGACGACTTCTAAATAGGATATATGAGTTTTTGTGGGCTCAAATTCATGGAAATTGTTTACTGAGGCATACCAAAGAGTGGTGACTGTTAAAATTTCTCATGATAGATGGGAAAAAATATTTAGCGTAAAGAAATATTGGGGAAATAAAATTTTCTAGTCTGACACATTTTTAATCAATCTTGTCCCATTTAAGCAGCCATAAAACTCAAAGATATTCACTTAGTATAGAAGTTATTTTGTTACAATAGTCCCAAATAATAACTATCATTCCAATTTTTCTTTTTAAGTGAGTGGGATATGATTGTGTGGTGTTTAGTAAGATAGTTCATGGGTATGGTGACCTAGGCAACAAAGTGTGGAGATTTTACTTAGATTGGGTTTAATGTATTTAATGATAATCCCCAACCAATTATAGTGATGTCTATTCTACTAGCAGAAAGGTGACGATGAATCTATTACACTGTAAATAATTCCCATAATGATGGTTATAGAAGTTCAAGGATGGGTATGGCTATGGGGACAAGTTTTCTAGTGGAGGATTTATCCAACCTTCTAAATAATGGGATATATCTCCCTCTCTCAAACCCATTTTGGAGAACAATGTCCACAACACTCACTCCATCAAAACATTCCAACATGGATAGTGGATTTGCTGGCATCCTCCAACCATTGGTATCAAACTAAATATTGAAAAATCCTATTATTTAAGAGATATATTGGGTGGATTCATTTTCCAAGACAAAAGAGGCTTAGTTTCTATCTCCTTTACTACTTATTTCAATATAGGTGACTCCGTCATGGTGGAGGAACACACCATTCATAATGGGTTGGAGTTATATAAATTGAAGAATATTGAGTTGGGGGATGTTGAAATAAAATCTCAGGCCATTCCAAGGGAATATTTCTATCAGTTGGTATATTAATTATCACATTCATAAATTCTTACATTTCTTTATAGATTGGATATAGATTCTTAAAACATGGACTAAGGGGAATCAAGAAGTATATTTTCTCACCTCTAGGGTTTACCATGATAACTCTGTTTGTCCCTCTACTAGTACAAGTTCCCATCCCAGTGAGTGTGTGAATATTATTGGAGGGAATTCACTTGGGGTTCTTTTATTTATAAGACCCTGATCTATACTGGTTCAATGTTTTCATTTTCTATGCTTTGTCTTACTCTCTAATAAAATTACTTATTATGGTGTGGATGGGAACTCTTGGAATCACATAATGTATTAAATTAATATTAATTAATTTTCATGTAAATATGGATAAAAATTTATTATTATTTTAATACAAGATTATTATGAGTATAAATCATATCATCCAATAAAATTTTAATTTGTTTTAGCTATGTTTTTACCCTTATCTGTTAGTTTTATCCCCTAATTAACCCTTTTGATAGTTACCACATTATCAATGTTTTCTACTCTTTAAGGTTAATGATTTTTATGATAAAAAAACATAAATCTTAAATGTATCATGGTTGGTATTGGAAATAACACATCATTAACTTGGCCTAATATATGTTTTTTAATCTAAACCCATTTTATTAGTTTTTTATAAATTATCATTAATTAAATTTTTGGAATTGTATGAAATATTACAATATAATATATTTCAAACTCATATAAAATGGTTTAAAAAATTACATGGATTTCAAGATAAAGAATATATGTTCTTAAAAAAATAATACTATAAAATTTTATAGTTTTGGATATCATTTTAAAACTTATCTTCTGGTTTAACCCATTTATTGAGCAATTTTAACCTTAAATGCGATAATCAATTTTTCTATATTAAAGAGTAATAATTTTAAATATAAGATGAAAATTAGATCATAAATAAAAAATGTATGGAATTTTATACAATTTTTAATCCTTACTTTACTATTTTAATATTTATATTATTTTTAAGTAATTTTAAAAAATATTATTTAACATAAAATTCTTTTAGTTTCATTTTAAGAAATATTAATATAATTTGAAATTGAAAAAATGGATTTAATGGAATTATAATATAAAATGTCCAATAATATCTATTAAGATATATTTATCATAATTTTTTTCAAGCTTTAACTCACTGAAAAAATATTATTTCTATAGTTTTTAATATAATTTAATTTCTTTTTATACTACTTATTAAAGAACTCTATCAGTGCTGCATAAGAATTTAAGCTAAATATTTCATTAAAAAATTAAAAAATAATTAATCATTATAAAATAATTTTTATTCTTTCAATTAAACATATATATCAACACATTTTTTTGTTTTATTCCAATCCAAAATATTATTGATATTAAAAGAATGAAAGGGATATTTTTGACTATATATTTTACTAAAATATTATAAAGATCAAAAATAAAATCTAATTGTAATAAGGTAATATTTTGAAATTTGGGATTATTATGGATGAATTAAAATAATCTAATGAAATAAACTCAAGTTTCTGAATTAATTATAAGCCTTATCCAATTAGTTTTAACCCTAATGAACCCATTTAACCTTTACTTTGGAAACAAAAATTTACTATGGTTTCTATTCATATTAAATAAAAATTAAGTTGAAATTGTTCACTAATATTTATTATTATGATTAAAAATATGTAATCTTTTTTATCAAATTCAACTCATAGATATATTATAATTTAATTTAATTTTAAACCTGCAAAACATGACGAAAAGTGATTTCCCAGAAAAATTCCATTTATGTATACAAATGTTTTTATAGGAAATATAAGTATACTGTTGATTCCAATTAAATTTATTCGATTATGTTTAATAAAAAATAACTATAAAAATTATAGCTATTCCACTATGTAATTTTACTTCATACACACTTGAAAATAAATGTTAGTTTACAATATTAATCAGTATATTTCAATATTTATTGGAAATAAAACATCAATAAGATTATCCAAAATCCACCCTAAGTTAATATTGATATGATGATTTCAAAAATGATATTATTTTAATAAAATAAATTTATATAAGTTTCATACATTTTTTATAATATTCACTCACAAGAATAAATAAAAATATTTTTAAGAATAATACATACTTTTGATGAATAAAAAGACTTTTTTAAAAAATTAGTGATAATTTACTAATATGTAGGCAATAAATTTGTATTGAGTAAGACACAGACATATATATATATATATTACATAATTCTTTTAATCATATTATCACGTGACAATTTGATAACTAGGTTATAACTATAACATTTAAATATTAATATTTTTATCGTATATCCCAATTTTCTTTACAATCAGTGTTGTGTGTTACACAAGATATATATCATGATATTATTTTTAAAAATTCATGGTGTTACAATGTGTCCCCACTCCTAAAATTTTAAATATTGACATAAAACCTCCCCAAGTTTCTTATAGGTTCATGGATAACAAATTTCGATAAATTTTGAAACTAAATCAAAATAATAATATTTTTAAATTCAAATAAATTATTTTAATTATATTTTTATAACATTATCGGAATTGAACCTCCAAATTAGTGATGGTTCATGTCAAGAATTTTTTTAGAAAACCATTTTCTTCATTTTCATAATTATTATATCAAAATATCTTTTTGGGAGTTATTTAAAGTTATTAATTTATTTTCTATTAAAATAATATTATGTATTTTGATGTATTTTATTTTTTTATGATGTCTAAAATGGTGGTGTTATGAAAGGAGTTCCCAATACATCTCATTATTTATAGAACTTTCAAGATTAACCTTTAGAATTTATGATGTGGTGCAATGATATGATTCAATGATCTTATTTTCTTATACTTTATATGTGGATTATTTTTTAAAAATACTAGTTTTGATCTAGGGGGGGGGTATTTTCTCTGATATTTCACTTATAAAAGAGAAATTTTGTGAGTCATGAAGACGCGACATGGGTTTTTGTTCATCATATTAATAGAAATAATGATGATAAAAGATGAATTTATGGATTTTTTTATTTTAGTGGGGTTAGTAATCAGAAATGGGTTGATGTGTAATCCCCTTAGAATCATAATTTTATTTTTGTGGTTATTCTATAATTGAACACCACCATGAGTTGTTTTTGAAATAACTTAACAATAAGATTTCATGTTCTATGGAATCTTTTGGAGTCCAGATTTCCTTTGTGTTTTTGAATTTCTATAAACAAACATTTTCCTCAAAAACATGTGTTCCTCCACTAGATAACACTATAAGTTTTGGTATTAATTAGACTAAAAATTTTCTTAGTGGTGCATTATAATTAATGTATAGGTTAGTTAAATTACCTTATATAGTACTTTTCATAGTAGTGCATGATCCAAAAAATGTTCAATGACCTTTCTATAATATTTAATTGTGTGATCATGGGGCCCTTATTTTAGAACTAGTATCTATGTCATGTTTTTTATTTTAGGAGTAATGTTTATAGTGAGTTTGGGGATAAATACTCCTTAAAGATTTATAGATTTTTATATAAACTAGTTAAACATTTTTGGTGATGTGTAAGAATATCAGGAATATAAATTTGGATTTTAATTTTTATTATGCATATATAAGATTGAAATTAGAATTCATCAACATGTGGGATATCCTACTCACAATTCTAATACTAACCCCTATATGAGAGTTTTTGGGGTGATATACTTGTGTTTTTATAGGCGACATTTATTTTATAGTTGATCATAGAGTATGCGGTGTTGAAAAATATAGTTTTAAGGTGCGATGAATAAGATTTACTTATAGTACATTGATTTTTATGAGTCATTTTCATTTCTATGTGACAATTAATGTTGTTTAATTCTGGATTTTTTTACATCCTGGATTAGTATATGTACTATATTGGACATTTATATATGAAATGTCTTAAATACATTTATTTTTATTTACCTTAAAGCATTGACAGTATGCAATTTCCATTGATGAATTATTGATTCTTTAATAATAGATTGATTGAATAATATTTCCTATCCTGGTTATATACACTCTTTTTACTATTCATATGCTATTGGACTGTCAGAAGTGGGCATGGGGTGACACATCTATCATTATCACCAACCAAATCAGGGTCTCAATGGGGTAAATACATTTTTATTCACTCTTGATAAAAAGTAATCAAGGAATACCCACTAATATTGATTGTTACCCATTAATATTTTACCATTTATATGTAATACCATATCATATATTTCTTTCTAATTTTTTTAGGTATACAATGCATCTATTTTAAATTTTCCTCATATTTTTACAAAATTATTTTTTTCAACTTTATTTTATTCAAAATTAATTTATTTTTATATCCCCCTCATGGATAATATATTATCCTTTTAAATTAAATGAGATTCATTCAATTAATAAATTATAAAACATATTTCTATAAGGATTTAATTTAATCAATTTTATACTCTATTTTTTAGAAAATAAATGACATGGGAGAAATTTTATGGGTAATTTTTGGACTGAGGGATAATTAGTAAGTAGTTAAAAAACATTTGGATTCAAAAAGATTAAAATCCTCCTATATATTTTCTTGAAACTAATATAGATAAAATAAATCCTTATACCGCATAATTTAACCCAAAAACCATTATAATGAATTATTTCTTTATATAAATTTCTTATAAATTATATTATATATTAAATTTCTATTCTTCTATAAAAAATTATGAAACATTTCATTCATTTATTTAAAATGATTTTTTCCACTCTCATCCTTCCTTTTTTAAGTCAATAAATGTTTGGGTAAAGTCTTGGAATCTTGAAGAAACCTTTGGTGAGACATAGAGTGGTTTTATATAGCTCACAGTCATAAAAAACTTAGAGAAAAACATGGATAATCCATTTGGAAAAGTTGTGTTGAAGGAAAAAATGTACAAGGTTTTTCGACCTTTTTATATCTAGATCCAGTTTTTTCTATGGACTCTAGAACACTGTGTATTTCACTAAGCTATAGTGAAAGTTAATTTAGTGTTGTGAAATTTGAGAAATTGAAAATTTAATTCCCCAACCCCTAAAATTTATACCAAATCAATGGGGGAAAATAAAGGGCTATTGATTGTGTTTCTTTAATGAAATTACTAATCATTTTTTGTCATCTATTAATATAGTAGTTCATCCTACTAGTAGAATTATTCTTTTCTCAGATTAATTTTGGCTGAAACTCTAGAATCATTTTATTCTTGACGTTTTTTTTGAATTAGGATGATTCCACCCATGTTTGGGTTTTTACTCTCTTTGTCCAATATAAGTCTATGGTTCTCTCTCCATTGATGTTGATTATGAATTTAGTCTTTTAATTTTTGTTGAATTTTATATATCTATATAATTTTATTATGAATTAATGATTTTTTTGAATATATGTTAATACTTGGTTTCAACTAGTGAGGAATTTTTCAAATTGGTGAAACAATTATGTTCTTAATGATCAAAAAAAATCTTGATGAAATGTGGAATTCTTTACAGTAGGTGATGTCCACGAAGTGTAGTGATTGTTTTTAATCTCAATATCATTATATTTGTAAGTTACTATATTATCTATATGAAATAATGATAGTTTTTTTCTTTTAATAACAAGTATTAGATTCTACAATTGATGAAAATCACATTTTGGTAAGTGGAGATTATATCCCAAGATCGTTCATCTTCTCCAATATAATCAGGTACTTCTATCATGTGGGTTTGGAATTTGTTCTAGGGGCACATGGAATTCGATCTTGTTCTTCCAGGTTTTTGAAACTAGTTCAGAATATGAAAATGTTGATGAAACTTATTGTCAATGTTGAGGTCGGAAGTTCTTTATCATTTTTGTTTCTCACATACACTTCCATCCAGGGTTTTTTTCTTCATTTATGGTTGTTTCTTATGGATGTGTGTGTTTCCAGGATACCCATATATGATCATTGTTTCTATAATAATTTCATTAATACTGTGTTACCGTCCTTGATATTAATTCACATGTTGTTATATGAGGCTGTTATATTTCTTATGATTATATTATATGATTGTTTTATCATGTTTTAGATTCTTTTATGTTATCTTAACTTTTGAGGTTGTGCCTTGGTATGCATCATAGGTTGACCATTGTGTTATAACTATACCATAGAGGGGGAGTGTACGTGATGTATAATGATAAAGACTATGACCCCAAACCTGAGGAAAGATCATGATATCCATGTGTCCTGGATGAAACATGATTCCTTGTAGATTCCAATTAACATTCCTAAACTCAATGATTTTTTAATATTAAGTAACATGCAAAAAATCGATGCATTTTTTATTACAAGTACATGTTTACTTGTTGGACTTATGGGCTAAAAGAGACATGATTCCTTTGGGAAATCAAGTAACACGTTTGAATAACTTGTTTCTCGTTCTTGATCTTTTCCAATGACCATTAATCATCCATACGGAACGGAAACAATGAAGGTACAACTAGGGGTTTATGGAGGATTTGTTAGCACACATCTTCTTGATAAATGATTATATGTTTTCATACTTTCTCTCAAATTTAATATTATCCTGAAATAATCCCGTTATACTTGTGGACATTATAATGAAGTTTCTCTAGTTTCCAACTATGTTTTATTAATCATACCCTTGATTGGAATTGTGATGCACATGCATACATTATGAACATGGATATGAGTAAGGGAAAGGGGCCTCTGGTTAATGGATGATCCAAGGAACATGAAAGGTGAGAGGAGTAATAGTACATACTTTGGGGGTGATAAAATTTTATTTATTTATTTATCTACCTACATATATACTCTAGTTTGGGTTTCCACATTGGGAGCCTGCTTAATTATTTATTATGTGGAATTTATGATTTTTGACATTTGATAATTTAGTTTATGAATAACACTATAATTACTATATTATTTTTATTATATTATTTTTGTAAGGATATGATACCGAGGGTATTGTCTCCCAAATAAATACATTCAAAACCTTAATATTAGTTGACAAACTCTTGCATATGGGGAGGTACACATGAGGTCATGTGTCACTCTGGTATGGAACCATTAGTTTGTGATGGGGGATCAAAAATTAGTGTCAGAGAACCATTTTCTTTATTTATTTTTGACTATCCAAGGATATGGTTTAAAGTTGAAAATTGTGTGGGACTTGGGTAGGGGAGTGGCCATGTTCCTAGCCATCATATGAGTAATGTACATCCTAGTTACCATTTATAGGATTTCTGTTACAATTTTTTAAGATCTTGGGGGTGTGTTCATACATCATTACTAGAAACGTATGATAAAAGTACATATATATATATACTTATTATGGTGTTACATAGTAGTTTTTTAAGTTATTTCCTTGATGTGTGTTATTTTCTTTCGAAATTATTTTATTTATGACTGAGTGATATATCTATTTTTCATATTTCAGTTATATATATATTCTTGTTTTAATTAAAGAACTTGAGCATGTTTTTATGTATTATATATACATGATTTTATCTAATGTGTATGGATAGATATCATGGTTAGTATGTGGAGGGATGTACGCGGGTTATGGGTAAACTACTGGGAGAACATTTTTGTGATCCCACAAACTAATTAGGATCATTCTTAAATGGTATAAATACTTTTCTCATATTACTAAAAATGAAACCTTAAATATGTCTGACTAGATCGATTGGTGAAGTAGGCCAAGAAACTCATGTGAGGTTGGATGTTTATTTTATCCCACTATCCATTCAAGAGAATACTCCCACATTTTCCGATTAGTTTAGGAAAAACCCCCAATTTAGTTAGGAATCTTCCACTTGGTGTCTATCTAAGGTGTGGGAGTTACCACAACTCTTGTCGACAATGATTGGGACTTCAATATCTATAATCTTTTATCTTTATAGGGGTATGAAGACCCTCAGGATACATAGAAATTTATATAAATTTACGAGTGGATCAATAATATGGAAGAGACCCTTGGGGTTAAGAAATTGGATCTTATGGCCTTTATACTTTATGACACTGCTAGATTCTAGTGGGATGTTATACATCATGATGGAATATGTAAGGCTCTCACATGGGAGACATTCAAATACTTATTCTTTGAGGAGTAATTTATGAGCATGGTGAAGCTTTAATGATCACATGAGTTTATGGTGATTATTCAATAGATAATGATAGTGTATCCTTACTTAGAGCGCTTCATTGAGTTACTATACTTCATTCCTCCCTTGGTTGGGGAAGTGGTGCATAAATCTAGTAATTTGAGATTGGTCTTCTACTAGAGTTGTTATGAAAGGTTATGAACTTCAATATAATATATTATACTCAGTTACTTAAAAAAATGCCTTGGTGATAGAGAAAGATTTAGATAAGGATAGAGTATTTGATCTTAATTTATACTTTATTTCCCAGAAGAGTGGACAATTTAATATTTCAATTAGTTTCACCTTACGTAGGATTAAGAGGAATGTTGCGGACATATAACATAGTATGGAATCATCAACCCACTAGGAGGAGTACCATATTGTATCATATTTTGGATGGTTGGAAATTATCTCAAGTTCCACAAAAAACATCAATGAATGTGTCAATAGTATGTAAATATGGGTAATATTCATTAGTTTTTATCCATATATTCAAGGACAATGTTCCACATAGGTGTAGGATAGACAAGATCTATGACATAAGGATATAACCAGGTTCCTTAGTTTCAGGCCTAAAAAACATATAATGTCCAGGTGTCTTAGGGTCATAGTTGTAGAGATGATTCTAGCCTTGTATACATAGTGTATTAGACTCTAGATGATGGTGGTGGGATACCATATACTATTTTAGGTATGGTTTTGATCATCTATACTTTATATACCACCTTGTTTAGTAACAATTCTTTAGATCCCTTCATATCTGCACAACTTATTTATATAATTGACTTATGACTCATGTTATCGTATGAGTCACATTGCCAAGATATTCCATTGGGATGGAAAGTGGACCATATTTAGTGGTTTATAGAGAATTATATAGTCATTTCCAGTTATGGATATCTGTGGGACATCATGAATCAATAGATAAAAATATTTGATTTGATTATCATCTTGGATGGATTTACTAGTTTCTAATCCCACATTGATTGGTATCAGAGATTGGTATCATTTACTTCATCGAATGGAGATAGGTATGTGATGAATAGATAATGGGAACTTGGAGGATGTAGAGTTGTTCTATACTTGAGATGAATTGGGATGATCATGAAACAGATTGTTGGCTTGGCTGTTTTTGTTGGATTAGTGGTAAATAACTCAACATTTCCTCTAGTTGTAGATCTCTATTAAGAAATATTTCTAGATGAATTCATATATATTATCTCTAATAGTGAATTTTATTTTTAGATAGAGATCATTGGGGGAATAACCCATTTTGATAAACCCTTATTGTATGTTTCAAACCGAGATGAAGAAGATCAAGGTGTAACTCGAGGACTTATAGAAAAATGAATTTATTAGGTTGTGAACGTCACCCTTGAGTTCAAGTATCTTTTTCTCCAAGAAGGAGGATGGTAGTCATATACTCTCAATAGATTAATAGAAGCCAAAATAGATGAAAGTGAATAGAAAATATCTTTTTCCCAATATTGATGATATTTTCAGTCAGTTATGGGGATACTATTGTTCTTGAGGATTGATATTAAATTGGGTATTCAGGAATTTTGGTTTAGAGACGAGTAAATATTGAATAAATTGATTTTTAGTAGGTATGGGCATATGATATCTTGGTGAATCCATTTGTAATGATGAATGGGATGGAGATATTCATAGGTCTGACAAAAAAGATATTCCCCCAATACCTTGACATTTTCATTGTGTTCTTAATTGAATACATCCTCATCAACTTTCTAACCATGGAGTAGAATGATATAAATATCAAGAGATTCCTCTATACACTTCTAGAACATCAACTTTATGTCAAGATATAATAGTATAAATTTTTTAATTGGGATGTTTTGTTCTTTAGGGAATGTGGTCTCTAAGACTAGTTTATCCAAAATACAAAGAATGTTGAGTAAACCATGTAATAAACACATCCTCAAAACATTTTTGAGACTAGTGGATTCTTAGGTTTAGTTGGCAATTAAAAACATTTTATCCAGGGAATATCTTATTTATTTTCACATATGAATAAACTAATGAACAATAGAGTAATGTTTTAGTGGTTGTACTACCATGAAGATGCATTTCATGAGTTTAATAAGAGGTTGAGTACAACTCCATTGTTGATCCTTACTAAGAATGGGATTGGTTATGATATATACTTTGATGCATCATGAATTAGTTAGAAAAAATAATAATTTATAGGGATAAGGTAATATCATATGGGTCACATCAGTTGTGATCCCATGATAAGAAATATCCTACTCCTGATTTGGGGATAGAATTTGTGGTCCAAACATTGATATGTTGGTAAATATATATCTTTAGTGATATGTTTTTTCTACATAAAATAAAAGTGTATTCACTACATCTTCAAATAAATGGATATTAATTGGATGAATAGGTGTTGGGTAGAGTATAGACATACATTTTATATTTGATATGGATTACAAAATTAATAAATAAAAAATTGTTGTAGATTATCTTAGCTGTAACACGCAGTTTGGGAAGAATCTTAATGAGTGACCTTTGTAGGAGTAATGGTGATTGATTTGTTTTTTAACAGATTGGGGGAATGATGCTTTGTATGACCAGGGTTTGGTGATGTGTTCTTATTTGGAAGTTATATATTCTCGTGTAGGACAATTTAAGGTTGGTCTAGAATTTGATCCTTAGTGTTCTATAATGGGTGAACGAATTACATGAGGTGATCCAATACTTATGTGGTAAATGCATATGATGATGTGATCATAATATAAGAAATATTTGAAGTCCTTACTTCCATATATAGATAGATGATGAGATACTTACATACCACTAGGTGGGTGGTACATACTGGAGAGACAAATATGTACCATGATTTTAGGAGACAGTTTTGGTGGCTAGGTATAAAGAAAGACATTTCTAGTTTCATCTCTCAATACCTAACCTACATGAGAGAAAAGTCCAAGCCCCACCATTCTAGTGGTTTATTGTATTCAATTTTTGTTCCCTTTAGGATTTGGGTGCATGTCATGGTTTTCTTTGTGATGCGGTTTCCCTATTCCTTGAGGAGTTGTGAGGTTTTTGGGTGGTTATCCATCAGATAAAAAATTATCCCACTTCTTACAGATAAATTAGAATCCCTCAATAGACAATCAATTAAATATTTTTGTCCAAGATATTGTAAAAAAATAATTATACATCCCCTCTTTAGGTGGAACATTATAAGGCCCATTACATGATGACACATCAACCATTGCTTTATTATCACATGGTAGTGTTTTATTGGTTGTGAGGCCCATTTTGGTTCATGAAACCTCTACGAGGGTTTGGTTGAACATGAAGTGATTGGTGATCACTGAAAGTATGTAGTGATCATATGTTTACTGGAGGAGAATAATTTTATAGTTCATTATTAGTCATCGGTTTTTATTGTATGGTTCACATTTGTTTGGGAATTATCATCTATGAAAGTAGGGGACACTATCCCCATGTTATGTTATATCATTCAGGAATAATGAGTAGGTTGGTATAATGGTGTACCATCTAGAACTTCCTTCACTTTATTGAGGTATATGCGATGTGTTTTTTGTGTCATGTCTCTTAAAGTACATGGAAAAACCATGTATTCCATCAAGAAAGAAGATTTTTATTTGGAGCCTAAAGAATAATATGAGGATATCCGAGTGCATATTGTATACTAGAGTGAGAAATCCTTAGTGGGAAGAAGATACTATAACGACCCCAAATTCTATTAATGAAATTTCCATTCTTATAGTTATTTCATATATTACGAATCACATAAAATCACTTAGAGAATTAAATAAAAGCCTTATAAATTAATAATTAATTAAATAAGAGGTATTTATAAAAGTTAAGGAACCTTTACCAATGGAATAGTAACCTTCCCTTTGAAATAGTAATGTGACCATTAAAAATAGAAATATGACCAATAACCTAGTAAAATCACCTATGAAAGTATAAATAAAATCTGGGTATCTTATAAATGAAAATATGATATATACATATCTTGATATAAGTAACAAAATGTTTTAAAAATAATAATTTTTTTAATTTTGCATATCATAAATATTTAATTACAATTTTATAATTAATATAATGATTTAAAAGAAATTTATTTTCATAAAATTGTATCATGAATTGATAATTGTTTTTCTTTGGATTATAATATAATTTTATTAGACCTTACTTAATTTTTTGAAGTATTATAAAATCAGTTATAGTTTAAAATTTGGTATTTTTCTAATAAATGTGGATTTTATTTAAAAATTAAATTTATCATATTTTGAAAATTATTTTCTTAATATGGAGTCCATTTTTTAATTCTTCACATCAATAAATGTTATGGTAAATTTTTGGGATTTTTTTGAAATAGTTTCATTTTTAGTGAATAGTGAAATAGAGTAATTACTGTATATATACATTATACGATAAATACACTATTACTTGATTCAAGAATGATGTAACCACCATAATCTTTTACATACCTTCATTATGTAATATATATTTTCATAATTATCAAACTATTCATAGTATTGTTCCAAAATAATAAACTAATGATTAAAATAATCAAGAAACACTCCTCTTCTACACTATAATACCACCCTCACCATCTCTTATCATCACTATTAAAAGCATTTAATCTTTCTTATATTCGGAAAATTTACTCTAATAAACCTCTAACCCACGTTCTTGTCTTTTTGGTCTCACCAAAGGACCATTTCAAAGTTCTTTAAGAAGGTTCTCAAGGAGAATAATTCATGAGGTAAATCTTTTTTTGTTCTCTTTCAATTTTATTTAATTTATTTTCTTATTATTATATCCTTAACACTTATTTCCAAAAATTCATTATAACTCTAATATATTATATATACTTTCATTTTATTATGTTAATTTAAGATCCATCATCAAACCCCTTATGCTCCCCCTTTTATTCTAAAAATGATAACATCATCTGTGATGTGTCTATTTACCACCATCATGGATAATGAATATTTATTTTATGTAACACCCCAACATTTCATAAAACGTTATTTCTTCCAAGTAACGCAATAACTTTCTCTACACACAACACTGAGTTCAAGCACACCACGATTTACCAAACTAGTCGTTCAAAAGCGGTTATGAATAGTGTTAACGGAATTTTAAACTTTATATAATCCTTATAATTTTAGAATCCATATAATGAGTTTCTTAAACATAATTTAAAAACAAATTCAATTTTTCATATAAAAAAATTATTTTTCAAGAAATGCAATTTTACCGCCTTTTAATGGAGAACACTTTTTAAATCCAATATTTAAAAATTTTATATATTTAATTTTACAAAATCAACTTCTTCTTTAAAATCGAGATATAAGAATTCAGTTTCAATAAAATTTTGGTGTTTTTATGATAACTTTCATATTTGGGTGAATAATAAAAAATACTATATTTTAACTGAAAACAACCTTTTTAATCAAAATAATTTGAAGTGATAAATTATACATTTTAATGGTTGGTAAGTATAAATAGATTATATTTTTACCATTTAATCCAATGTTATTCACTAGAAATAATTTCACTTTGAAATTCAACAAAAACAAGTATCAATATTTTGTTAGTTATTATTTATTAAAAACACGCTTTTTGGATTTGACGGTGAGAATTAATTTTAAATTAAAAAATTAAACTTATATATTTTGAATTTAGTAAAATAGACTTAATTTTTGAATTCATAATATCAAAATTAGCTTAGGTTGAAATTGTGGTATTTTTCTAAAAACTTTCAATTTTTGTTGAAGAGTGAAAAACACTGAGTTATTAGTTAAAATTGAATTTTTATTTAAATAATTATTTATTTTATTTAAATTTAGTTTAGGTCAAAATAGATACATAATACCTATATACGTTCAATTTAATTCATTGAATTCAGTTTATAATAATTTCAGATATATAAAAATTTTATTGAACTTTTTACAGTCATTTACCCACCTCTTAGGAGCATTTGAAAATTTACATAAAACGTAATTTTACCACTTCTGTGAGTTGAATTTCAAAAATCCGAGAGACACGGTTGATATAAGTAAGTTAAATGTGGTTCAATAAGATAAAAATAATTTTTGGTGAATAGTAACTTTTTACTTTTATTTACCACTAATATAAGAAAATAGGGAAATTAAGGGTAAAAATGATATTATTATTACCCCAACACATGTCCTAATTCTATTTAATTAGTGTAATTCAACCCATTTGTAGCTTAGTAGTGGATAAGTTCCATTATTTAGAAATAGTTCCTAGTTTACAGCCATTTACCCACCTCCTAGGAGCATTTGAAAATTTACATAAAACGTAATTTTACCACTTCTGTTAGTTGAATTTCAAAAATTCGAGAGACACGGTTGATATTAGTAAGTTAAACGTGGTTAAATAAGATAAAAATTAATTTTTGGTGAATAGTTACATTTTGCTTTTATTTACCACAAATAAAAGCAAATAGGGTAATTAAGGGTAAAAATGATATTATTATTACCCTAACACACGTCTTAATTCTATTGAATATGTGTAATTCAACCAAAAACTACCTTAAGAATAAAATATTATCCTTTAGGTCCACTTGGATTAGATTAGGACATTTATTATTATTTAATTCAAAGAAGAGTTAAAAGAGTTAAATACAAAGTTTAATAACTAAAACATTTTTAATATAGGTTTACACATAAGATAAATTGGAATATAAATATTCCTTAGAAAGATAAAATGACTTTCTACATAATGGTATTTTATTTATATTTTTTAGACAATAAATAATTTAATTATTTATGACATAATGAGGATGCAGTAGTTACCTAATTAATGAAATATTAAAATAATTAATATTATAAATATAAAAATAAATGTAATTTTAGACTTTTTATGAATTAAACTAATTTTATAGGTTAATATGACTTGTTAGGGTTGGTTAGATGAATTTTTTTCGAAGTAATAAGGCTTCTATGAATTTATAAAAAACAAAATACCAAATAGTTTCAAAATTGACATAACAGATTTTCAAAAACAAATATTATATTATTAATTGATATTTTATTCCTAAAAATATAAGGTTCAGTCAAAATACTTATATAATGATATGTTTATCATTACTGAACCACTTGGGGTTCTCTTGGATATATATAGTATGTTTATAAACCATACAACATAAAAATACAAAGAGACATGGTAAATGTCAAACTATTTAATTAAGAGTTAAATCTAAAATATATAGTTAATATAGTGACCCAAATCTGTCCAAAACCTATTGGTTGAGTGGTTATATACCCATACCCACATTAGACTTGAAATAATTCATTTATAAGCCATTATAAACAAAAAAATTATTTTATTATAAAATAATATTTCTTGCTTTTCCTAAGGTTCCCCTCACCCCTCTTATAAAATGGCACTCCCTATTCTCTCTAATTCACACCTTCAAATCCATTTGGCTCAGCCAAAAACTGCCCAAATACCATCTCAACTGTCCTCCCTTCATCCTAGAGGCCTTAATTTAGTCATAAATCCAACCTAGGGAGCCATTTTGATCAAATTAAAAGGAAGAACCCGAAGGAGAGGTAAATATTTCTTCACCTCTTTCAAGTTCCTTTCTTCTTCCACTTCCTCTTTATTTGTTGTTTCCATTCTAAAATAATAATTCTAGTATATTCTATATAATGTTATGTTATTATAAATACGGTACAACCATATTCATTTTTCTATTCATCCTTTGAATGACATGTCACCATATGTGTGTACGTATGGCTTATCGTCTCCACGTCATGGTGTAGTTGTTATTCAATACATTATTATTTGGATGGGTATAATAATTATGTGTAATTGATGTAAATAAAAAATATAACATGATAATAATTCTTTATATATGATACACCATCCAATTATATATTATTTTAATATCAAAATAATGATGTTGTCGCTCATGCGTACGTATAGATTGTCGTCTCCACGAACGCGATGAGATTCATTCCCCATCGTATCCATTCAAGGCTAATTTTCATAGATGATTAAAAATAATGTTTAAAGACTTAATATAATTCTGAATATGAATGAGATAAATCCTATCCATCACAAACAATACTTACGTAATCAATCATATAATGGAAAACAAATCAGTTAACACCTAAAACGACGATAATACTAAGATATTATTAACAAAACAATGTTAAAAGATCTTATATGATATCATATTAATGTATATGATTCTTGTAGAATTTAATAACAATTATATCACCATTATACAGAAGGTTAACCTACCCTCAACCAAGGAAAAGTACAAGGTAAGGGTTAATTTCACAATCTCTTTATTATCCGAGGTTGTTTTTCCATAAGTATCTATTGGGACATATTTATTATCCATGTCCATGTTTCATTAAATAGTGTTAAAAGGGATTATTTTTAATGGAATTTTTACTAAAACATCATTTTAAATGTTTTAAATATTTATTCTTCTAAACCATTCTCATTAATGTCCATGTTTTAAAAATGGTTTTATGAATTTATTTAAATGGACATGAATGTTTTAAAATGTTAATTACTTTCAAAAGTTCCAAAGTGGTATGGGAAACAATTATTCATAAATGTCTTTAAATTTCTTCCTTTCTAAATTGTATGACTTTTAAAATTTTTCATGAAGAAGTGATATTTATCTCATAGAGTTTTACAATTAATTTTCATTTATGTCAAAATCCTTTAATGAATTTTAAACTTGTTTGAAGTTGATTTATTATGATACAAATCTTCCATATTGTAATGAATGTTTTGTGATATGTTTGACTGTGGATGTGTTTTTTTTATACCATTCATGGTTTATGGATAAAGTATTGACATTTCGTATGCCAGTTTTAATATGAATATTTATGTTATGGTTAAACCTTTTTATATGAGGAATGAATTGGAGTTAGTAAGTAACGGGTGGAGACCATTATAGATCCTCGATGCATTTGTAGGTATCATGAGACAAACTAGTGTTTTTGCCCAGGGGCTTGACAAAATCTTATTTTTAGTCCTGGCACAAGGCCTTGACTATGTGGTTTTGAAAGTCTAGCATTATTCATTTCATCATTACGAAAGTGGCTATTGATATTTTATATGATTATTCAACTAGTAGAATATCCATGTGAATAACTAAATGACACTATTTGATTTTATCTCTCCCATATTATGTTGAAGTTCAAGTTTAAATGGAAATTTTTAGTCCTATACATTGCCTTAAATGTTTATGATTATTTATGAAAATTTCCTCTTTATTGTTATCCTTACTGAACATCTGAGGTCACCCCTTTCTGTGTTTTATTTTTCTTAGGATGAAAATATGTATATTATGATTGACCTGCAGGGATAGTCTATGGGATCTCAGTGTTGTCCATGGAAAAAATTTTGTTGTAGTTTTCCATTTCATGATATAGTGTAATCCTTGTGAATGTATCTATTACTTCCAAGGCTACTAAAATAATCAGTCTTTCGAGATATGATATTTTTTGATCACGCCAATGATACGTAATAATGCACCGACTCTAGGCTTATGGGGTTGGGGTGTTACAATTGGTATCAGAAGAAGTTTAGTACAATCCTTGGAAACTATATTTAGATAAAATCTGATTAGAGCACATAGCCCTAAGATAGACTTTGAGGATTAGTATAGAAGAACTTCCAATAATTTTGGTATTGTAGATATTTTGTGAGTTTTCCAAGCGATACATCCCTGTCTAGATATGAGTAGGTAGAGGCAGATCTAGCACAGATGTACCTAGGGGTAAAAACCGAAAACACCACTTTGAGCTAGACTTGAACAAGAACTGGTGCATGACAATGGGCCTTGTTACACTCTTGGTTACGAAACTCCTGAGGGATATTCTTAGGATAAATTGTCATTTTCTTTACAAATCATAATGAAGAATTTATGAGTATATACCTCCTCAAGGAAAATATTTTTATGATTATGGATTATATCGACAAACTGTTCAATTTTCTTTTGGTATTTTAGAAGTTTGGAATTATTCATTTCAATTCATAAACTCACCTAGTGTATGCCATTGTATAGATATGGCGCCCAATAAAAGGAATGTGAACTCCAACAATACTTATGATCCAAAGAGTAAGAATGATAATATATTTCACAATATTAAGACAACATTTAGAAGGGAAATAGTCTCCCATGTATTCTCAACATATGAATAAATAGTATCATGTGTTAATAAGATAAGTAAAGAATTCTACGAGTCCTATAGATTTGAAGGGAATCAAGAGAATAAAAGGATGGAAGAGAGAAATATTGATAAAGGGAAGAGGGAAAATAAGGATTCTCCCTTATGTGATAACTGTGGAAAGAATCACCTTGGTAAATTCTTGAAGGGAATGGGAGTTTTTTATAAGTGTGGAGAAAAAGGAAACCAAGTATGTGATTTCAAGGGTAAGAAAAAAGATTCAAATGGTCAATGCATCATCTGAAAGGAGTTGGGACACTACATGAATAAATTTCCAAATCATCAGAGAATACGCCAAATGATGCTATTGGATAATAATAAAGTTATGATACTACTGAAGATAAAGAGGAATGATTATATTTCTTATGTTGTTATTAATGTATTGGGTCATTTGAGTATTGTATTAATTATTTACATGTTATAAGAATTATAGAGTATATAAGGATTGTACTACAATAATATTTCATTAAGGACTTGAGATTGTGTGGAACCACGAAAAGTGACTCAATACCAAGTTAATTTTTTGGAAAATATATGGTTGAGAGAAAGATAAACCATAATATGGTTCTGATACTGAGGTAGTGATTTTGGAATGATACATGATTGATTTGGATAAATTATATTAAATATTCTTGACTACCTTGAAAGTGATTAATGATTTGTATATTCCATCATAGTTGGAGTTTACCACATTTTTGGATAGAAGAAGTATATCCAGTATTCTATAAGGAATAAGGGAGCATGAATGTAATCAATAAGGTTTTATGGTAATTCAGGATGTTGCAATGTTTGAAAATAATACATATTGAAGGTGTTCACATGTTATTACGTGGAAAAAAGGATCTCCATTGTGTTTACCTTATAAATTTTGGACTGCGAGTATGGACAGAAGTATTTTGGATAAGTATAGTTTGAGATTATTTTTTGTATTGCCATAAAAAGGACAACCCGAAGGTCGAGTGACAACCCATCACATCCCGCAAGGCCGCGAGACTTGAACCCGCAACTGAAGGGAGATAAGGGTTTATCACCTACTACTGGCCCACGTGTTATCCTAGATTGAATAATGTATTTTTTTAAAAGGTCTTGTAGATGAATTATAAATTAATTTTTTTGAACCCTATATGAATAGGATAAATAGAATTTTTTTTAAGTTCTATTATCTTTTAGAGTGAAGGATGAGTTTGTGGTAGAAATTAGTTAAAGGATGGTACTCTACTTTTCAAGTTTATATATTTTTCTTCTCTTATTCTATGAAGAAATTAATTCTTAAAATTTTGGATGAGATCCTAAAACTAAAAATGTGTTATCCTAATACCTTATGTTTTGTTGAAACGATGATGTTTTAAATCATCATAGATTCATTTCTTTGATGCCCTCAATACTACAATTGTTTGTGACTGATGAACTCAATCACTCCCTATAAATATTTAAATTTTTCCTCTAATTATGTGTCTTTAATTTCCACCAATGTTTTCCTAATCGAGATCATAATTTGGTGGTGAATTTTTCATTCCCTTTTTCCTCTTATTAAGACTAAATTTTATTAACCCAATTTCCGATGTGGGTTTTCCCACAAAGGTATTTTATATTTTCAACCTTATATTTTTGAAGAACAATTTCAAATTGTAAGGATGCAATTTATTGAATTAGGGAATAATGTAACACCCCAAGATTTCATAGTACATTATTTCTTCAAAGTAATGAAATAACTTGCACTACATGAAACACTGAGTTCAAGTGCACAATGACTTACCAAGAGAAAAGGTTGACATTAGTAAGTAAAATTTGGTTCAATAAGATTAAAATATTTTTTGGTGAATAATAACCTTTTACTTTTATTTACCACAGTTATAAGTAAATAGGGGAATTAAGGGTAAAATGATATTATTATTACCATAAAATGTTTCCTAATTCTATTAGATAAGTGTAATTCGACAAAAAACAACCTTAGGAATAACATATTATCCTTTAGGTCCACTTGGATTAGATTAGGACATTTATTATTATTTAATTCAAAGAAGAGTTAAAAGTGTTAAATTCGGAGTTTAATAACTGAAACATTTTTAATATAGGGTTACACATAAGATAAATTCGACTATAAATATTAATTAGAAAGATAAAATTATTTCCTATATAATGGTATTTTATTTATATTTTTTAGACATTAAATAATTTTATTTATTAATGACACAATGATGATGCTGTAATTACCTAATTAATGAAATATTAATATAATTGATATTATACATATCCAAATAAATGTAATTTTAGACTTTTTATGAATTCCACTGATTTTATAGGTTAATATGACATGCTAGGGTTGGTTAGATGAATTTTTTGTCGAAGTAATAAGGCTGGTATGAATTTAGAAAAAACAAAATACGAAATAGTGTCAAAATTGACATAAAAGAGTTTTTTTTTAAAAAATATTATATTATTAATTGATATTGTATTCATAAAAATATAAGGTTCAGAAAAAATACATATATAATGATAGGTGCATCATTAATGAACCACTTGGGGTTCTATTGAAAGTATATAGTATGTTTATTAACCATATAATATAAAAATACAAAGGGACAAGGTAAATGTAAAACAATTTAACTATGAGTTAAATCTAAAATATATAGTTACTATAGTGACAAAAACCTGTATAAAACCTACTGGTTTAGTGGATTTTGACCCATACCCACTTTATCCTTTAAATTATTCATTTTGGAGCCGTTATAAAATGAAAATGAATTTATTATAAAATCATATTTCTATCTTTTCCTAAGGTTCCCCTCACCCCTCTTATAAAAGTGAACTCCCCCTTCTCTCTAATTCAAACCTTAAAATCCATTTGGCTCAGACAAACCCTGCCCAAATACCCTCTCAATGGTTCTAATTTCATCCTAGAGGCCTTCCTTTAGCCAGAAAGACAACCTAAGGATCCCTTTTGATCAAATCAAATTGAAGAACCGGAAGAAGAGGTAAATATTTAATCACCTCTTTCAAGTTCTCTTCTTCTTCCACTTCCTCTTTCTTTGTTGTTTCCATTTAATAACTCTAGTATATTCTATATACTGTGATATTATTATAAATATGGTAGAACCATATTCATTATTCTATCCATCCTTTGAATGACATGTCACCATACGTGCGTATGTACGACTTACCGTCTCCACGTCGTGGTGTAATTGTTATTCAATACATTATTATTTTTATGGGTATAATAATGATGTTTAATTGATGTAAATAATAAATATAAAATGATAATGATTATGTATATATGATATACCATCCAATTATATATTATTTTAATATCAAAATAATGATATTGTCGCTTGTGCATACGTACGGATTACCGTCTCCACGAACGTGATGAGATTCATTCCCCATCATATCGATTCAAGAATAATTTTGATAGATGATTAAAAATAATGTTTAAATACTTAATATCATTTTGAATATGAATAAGATACATCATATCCATAAAAAACATTACTTACGTAACAAAGCATATAAAGGAAAACGAATTAGTTAACACCCGAAACGACGATAATACTATTATATTATTAACAAAGCAATTTTAAAAGATCATATATGATATCATAATAATTTATATGATGCTTTTATAATTTAATATCAATTATTTAACCATTATAAAGGCGGTTAAACTACCCTCGACCAAGGAAAAGTATAAGGTAAGGGTTAATTTCACAATCTCTTTATTATATGAGGTTGTTTTTAGATAAGTATCTACTGGGATATATTTATTATCCATGTCCATATTTCATAAAATAGTTTTCAAAGGGAATATGTTTAATGGAATTTTTACTAAAACATCATTTTAAATGTTTTAAAGATTTATTCTTCTAAACCATTCTCAATAATGTCCTTGTTTTCAAAATGGTTTTAAGGATTTATTTAAATGGAAATAAATGTTTTAAAATGTTAATTACTTTCAAAAGATTAAAAGTGGTATTGGAAAATTTGATTCAAAAATTTCTTTAAATGTCCTCCTTTCTAAATTGTGTGACTTTTAAATGTTTTCATGAAAAAGGGATATTTCTCTTAAAGAGTTTTACAAATCATTTTCATCTATTTCAAAATAATTTAATGGATTTTAATCTTTTTTGAAGTTGATTTATTATGATACATATCTTCCATACTATATTAAAGGTTTTGTGATATGTTTGACTGTGGACGTGTTATTTTTATATAATTCATGGTTTATGGATAAAGTATTGACATTTCGTATGACTGCATTAATAAGAATGTTTATGTTATGTTTAAACCTTTTCATATGAGGAATGCATTGGACTTAGTAATTGATGGGTGGAGCCCGCTATAGCTCATCGATGCATCAATAGGTCTCATGAGACAAACTAGTGTTTTGGCACAAGGCCTTGACAAAATATTATTTGTAGTCTTGGTACAAGGCCTTGACTACGTGGTTTTGAAAGTCTGGCATTATGCATTCCATCATTATGAAAGTGGATATTGATATTACATGTGATTATTAAACTAGTAGAATATCCATGTGAATAAGTAAATGGAATTATTTGATTTTATCTTTGCCATATTTTGTTGAAGTTCAAGTTTAAAAGGCTTTTGTTTTAGTATTATACATTTCATTAAATGTTTATGATTATTTATAAAATTTTCCACTTTATTGTTATCCTTACTGAACATCTGAGCTCTTCCCTTTCTATGTTTTATTTTTTCCAGGATGAAAAGAAGTATATTATGACTGACCTACATGGATAGTCTATGGGATCTCAATGTTGTCCATGGAAACAATGTTGTTGTAGTTTTCCATTTTATGATGTAATTTAAACCTTATGATTATATCTAGTCCTTCAAAGGAAACTAAACTAATCGGTCTTTCGAGACTTGATCTTTTGTGATCATGCCAATGATACGTAATAATGCATCGACTCTGGGCATCTGGGGTCGAGGCATTAAATTTTACATTACCTCCTTCAAGTATGATTATAAAACAATAATTATAGTTTTTTTTGAGAAATCAATAATTATAGTTAAAAATAGGTTATTATGCATATTATAAATTATTTAGGGTTTTATAACTAGTATATATACATGATATTAATTAATAATACAAAAATAGTTTGTGACATATGGAAAACTGCCAAAATAATCTTACCAATTATCATTAATGTTCTATCTAATGAATCTTCCTCATATATAGAAAAAATAATATAAAATTCCATTAAATATTATTTATGTTCATTAATAACATATAATTTCAACTTTGGTTAATTGTTTCCATTTTACAAGATCTTTCATACATGTATACAATTGAATCAATAATGAAAATCAAGGTAATGAACACTCCCGAACGATGAAATTTAATCTTATAACTCATAAAAAAGGTCATAAAAGAACATAATAGAATTATAATAAAACAAATAAATGTTTCATAGGTTCAAAATTAAATTATTAATAAATCTAATTTCAATATCCAAGAAATTAAGTGTAAGTGTAGTAACATTTTAAACATAACATACAAGTTTATTCATGAACCACAATTTTTCTATTTGGGTTACGAATTCTATCTCTTTACACTAATTTTATTCTTCCTTATTTTTTATATAATTATTCTAAATTATTTGTTTGTGTTAAAAAATCATGTATCTATATCATTTCATATTTATTTCATGGGTAAATACACATTTTATATGGTTCCCTTCTCAATTCATTCCTACACCCAAGCCAGATTAAAGGGAACTTCTTGATGTATTACACATTTTCAAAAACCATCCATAATCTATTTTAAGACACCATTATTTTTCTAAAATCACAAAATTTTTCAGGAAAAAATATATATGTTCATTTATGATTTTATATAAACGATTTTGACAAATAAAAATGTTTTTTCCAAAATAAATCTTCTTTGTAATGTAAAAGGGTATTTCTCTAAGGAATTAATCAATGATTTTATTAGAGAATTTTCATAAATTTTAAAACAACTATCGAATCTTACTCATTATTGATATTTGAATCTTTTGATTATCATTTTCCATATTTTATTAGATGGTTTATGATTAGTCTGACTGTGGATGTGTATTTTTGTAACACCCCGACCCTAGGAGCTCAGAGCCGGTGCATTATTACATAACATTGGAATGATTACAGGGAATGAAGTTCTAAAGGTCCAATCAGTTTAGCAGTCTTGGAAAATAGATTACATACATGATCATTAAATTACATAAACACAATAACAATAATACTTCGAGAAATCTATTATTCCCCTAACATAACCCTACATAATAATAATAATACACTTCTTGGAATCTTGGGAAAATAAAACATAAGAAATGGGTGATATCAGATGTTTATTAAGGATAAAAATATAGTGGAAACTATCATAAATAAGTATAAACATTTAAGGCAATGTGTAAGACAAAAACACAAGCCTTTTAAACTTACTTCATTATAATATTATAATGATAAATCAAATAATTATATTTATTTATTCACATGGATATTCTACTAGTCGAATAATCACATATAATATCGATAGCTAATTTCATAATGACGGAATTCATAATTCCGGACATAATAACTACATAGTCAAGGCCTCACTCTATAACTACAAATAATAATTTTTTCAACGACATGTGCCAAGACAATAGTTTGTCTCATGAGACCTACCAATAAATTGACGGGCTATAGAAGGCCCCGCCCGTCACTTACTAAGTCCAATGAATTCTTCATATGAAAATTTTGAAACATAACATAAACATTTGTATTAAAATTAGCATATGAAATGTCAATACTTTAACCATAAACCATGAATGGTACAAAAATAGCACATCCATGGTAAAAAATATCATGACTCATTCAATACAATGTGTAAGATTGTATTATAATAAATCAACCTCAGTCAAGAATAATATCTAGTAAAATATGTTGACATAGTTGAAAATTATTAGCACCACTCTTTGAGTCAAATATCCATTTTTTATGAAATCATTTAAAATACACACACATATAAAGTAATTAATTTAAAAGAAATTTTTGAATCAAAGTGTCCCATAGCAATTTTAATCTTTTAAAAGGAATTAAAATCTTAAATCAATCATATATATATAAATAAATCCTTAAAATCATTTTTAAAACATGGAAATTAATTAAAAATATTTTGAAAAATAAATCATAAAAAACAAAAAATGCTGATCTTGCTAAAGAATACTTTCCAAAAAACCTTAATATATTCATTTTGAAATTTTTTTATGAATCATAGAAATAGATGATAAATATTTCCTAGTAAATACTTACACATAAACAATCTCAGATAATAATGAGATTGAGGAATTATCCCTTACCATGTACTTTCCTTTAGTCGAAGGTACATTTAACCTCCCGTATAACGACCATAGTATGTTATTAAATTATACCATAACTATATTAATATTTATGATACCATATATGATTAATTTATTACTTTATAATACCCATTTAATAATAATTTCCATGTTAAAGTAACATTTCAGGTAATAATCACTTTCTTTATCATATGTGTTTTAACTTGTTATTCTTAATTGTATCACTTAGATCATACTACCAGAATATAAAACATGATTTATATATCATATAAATTATGAATATATATATTTATAATTGATAGATATATGAAATTGAAACACCGTTCATGGAGACAGTTGTCCGTACATAAGCCAGAACATTGTTTCCGTTTTCTTATCATATAGTATGGAAGTAAGTAATCGACATATATTTATCTACATAAATATATATTATTCCAGTAGAAATATTATTTCATAGACCTCATAATTAATCAATATATATGTAAAATCCCAGGTAAATGAAGAATAAGATATTCATTAATATTTGTGAATTAAATATTAATTTTACTTTAAAGGGATTTCTATGTTCGATAGCGTACCCGATACGCAACAACGAGTTTCTTTGGAATCTTACGTTGCACACTAATAATATAATATTATTATTTTAAATGGTAGTTAAATCCTAGACATTGTAATTGGAAATAATGAATGAAACTAACTACAATATTATTATACATTAATGTTAAATGTATTTACATTTATCCAATAAAATGTTAGAGGCTTAAAATATGAATGAATCAAATTTTAAGCCTAATTTACATTAAAAGGCCGATTTATCGCCTTTTAATGGAGAACCCTTTTTAAATCTAGTTTTGGTAACTTTAATATAATATATATGACCAAATAAAATCCTTCTTTAGAATGGGGACATCAAATTTTACTTTGGGTAATGTTTTGGTATTTTTCTGATAAAGTTCATTTTTTAATGAATAATGAAAAATATTGTATTTTAATTTAAAAGTGCCTTTTAATCTAATTTATTTATATGGTTAAATTATCTTTTTAATTGGTTTTAAAGTGTAATTACAATATATTTTTACCATTTAATCCAATGTTGGTCATTGGAATTAATTTCACTTTGAAATTGGACATAAATAAGTATCAATCTTTTGATATTTATTGTTTCTTAAAAACATGATATTTGTTTTGATAACGGGAATTAATTTTAAAATTAATTAATGCCAATTATATGTTTTGAATTTTTCAAAATAGACATAATTTTTGAATTTGTAATATCAAATATATCTTAGGCTTAATTTTTGTTATTTTTCTGAAAAACATCAATTTTTGATGAATAGTGAAACCACTTAGTGGTCGTTAAAAAACTAAATTTTTCATTTAAATGAAATTTTACCACTTCTGTGAATTGAATTTCGAAAATATGACAAACATGGTTGTTACCAAGAAGTAAAATGTGGTTCAATAAGATGAAAATAATTTTTTTTGAATTGTAACTTTTGACTTTTATTTACCGCAGTTAAAGGTAAATAGGGTATTTTAAGGTAAAAAGAATATTATAATAATTCAAAATTACCTTAAAATTTTCCCAAAACATATTCGTTGATCCATTAACGACCATGGGAATAATTGGGTCGATTTTGGGACCCCATTGAGCCACTTGGGAGTGAAATTGACAATTTAGATTAATTAATTTAATGTGAAGACAAAATTGACATTAACAAGAATATTTTAGTAAGTAATTTTTATATGGTGTTATATAAGTCCTATTTTGGACTAAAAATATTATTTGGAAAGATAAAAATATTTCCTACATCATGGTATTTGTTTCATAATTTTTAGACATCAAATAAATTAAATTATTTATGACACAATAATGATGAGGTATTTACCTCATTAATAAACGATTTAAATAAATAAGATTATAATGATTAAATTATTATCCAAAACATGTCCAATTTTGATTGGATGAATTTATTTCTAATATTATTCATCTTATATTCTAAAGTAATTATTTTTTTACCATTACAAACCGAATATCATTATATTATAAAATACTATTTTCACACTTTCTTAAAGAGACCCTCCTCTCCCTTATAAAAGGAGACCACTTCTATCCAATTCCTCACACCTATAAAGCCATTTGGATCTTCAAAAATCTACCCCAATTGCACTCCCTACATCCCTATCCTCCTCCTATAAGCCTTACCTTAGTATTAATGCACATAATAAGTCCTTTGGTTCAATCCAAAGTGAGTTACCCAAATTAAAGGTAACAGTTTCTCTTAAATTGTTTTATTTTATTTTACTTCTCCTTCCCCTAAAATATTTTTATTTACTTTATTTTGTAACAACAACAGTATCCTAAATATACTAGTATGTTTTTATGAGAATTATTCTTACTACACTTACACACAAATCCATCTAATAGATGAATAACATAATGTTTCTGTGGATGGAAAACTAACGCCTCACGAAACGATGATTGTTCAATTACATCTTACCGCCTCTCATGGTGGCCATTATGATGGAACTGTATTTATAAATGATATATATGATGTTTATTATTTCCTTATTCTTCTATAAATCCCAATTATATCAAGCCTTTATGGTTTCCATAGTGGGTAAATTCAATAATCTCATTTGAGGAAGTGCGGACTACCGCCCCCTTAAAGTGATGTGACTCGTTAATGCCTTATGTGTGATGTATAAAGGATAGAGTTAATGATATTATATATGATATTATACTGAAATTATAATATAACTATGTATAATTATGTTTTAATTCAATTAAAATAATAAATAGAAATGAAAGTACCGTTCATGCGTACCTACAGCTTACCGTCTCCATTAATAGTGCATTTCATTTCTTACCTCCAAATGTTATGTACTATTATAAATACATGTATATATTGAATATATATGATATATATGATATTTAAATCATGAATATCAATCTGGATATAATTTACTATTGACCACATGGACAACTTGTAAATATATGGTGTTTATTTTTGACTCAAGTACCAAATATCGACAAAATGAATGTTATTAACTTAAATGATTACATAAGGTTTATAACATGGAAATAAGTTATATAAAAGTAATAGTAAACTTGAAAAAGGTTCTTAAGCAAGTATAAATTATCTTTAGTTTATTATTCAAGAGATTAAAGAACGATAAAGTCATGTTGGATGCGAGGTAAGGGACTTCGTCTCAATATCCTTTCATTGAAGAATTTTTAGTTTCATACACGACTTTATTTTATACAGTGTTTAAAACCCTTTGAATTTTCAAAGGGAATATTTTACTACGAAGCGTTTTACTAAATTTCAAAAAAATATGTTTCTTTTTAATGTATGTGATGACAAAGACCTTTCCACCGCCGTGAGTATTATTTGATATTTGGCTTCCTCAACAAGGCGTAATGTTTTTAAAATAAAATAAATACCATATACTCTTTTATGTATTTTGGTATTAAAAATGGTTTTGATAATGCATTTTGTATGTCAATATATTTAAGTGATATATTGTGATTGAAATGTTGATATTGTTTCCTTTATATTTGTTTTATGTATTATGATTTTATAATGGTACTTAGATATTAGACGGGTGGTTACGTGATAAACCAAATGACGGGCGGTGCCATAAATATTAGGATGGGTGGTTACATTGTAACCTTCAATGCATTGGGTATGGAAGTTGTCCGTATGGCTATTCCATTTAGTGATATGTGTGGAAGTCGACCGTATGGTTATTCCATTTAAGTATGTTTATGTCCCAAGTTACCTTTATATGTTATGTGTTCTTTATATGGGGTTTATGGTAATATTTTGGTTACAAAAGGGTAAGTAATGATCTTTTTTTTAATGAAGAGTATTTACTTCTTCAAAAAGGTTAAAATTATTACTTATGATTAAGTATTTATGGTTTATTTGTTGTTTTGAAAAGCTAATAGTTTTCCTTTGTGTATCCCTTACTGAGCTTTATATTCTCATCCCAAGTTTTGAAATGTTTTTCATAGGACATAAAGTGGAATAGGGTCAAGGATGTGATCAAGGAAAAGTCATGCTGTCTAAAACATGGAGCTAAACATGACTCTTTTTTTCAAGAATTCATGTTTTGTAAAAAAATGGAAACCAAGTAGAAGTGTCTATTTTGTAATATTTTTAAATGTAATAGTTATCACCTAACTCTCTAATACTCTAAAACTGAAAAGATCCTCTATGTGAATTATTCATTTAATTCAATATTATGTAAGGTTTAAGGCCAGGTCTTTATAGTTGGCATCAGAGTTCGGTTTAGATAACTTTAGGAGTTAGGGTATTGATAAATTAATATCCATAAAGTAATATATGTTAATATTGATATCATATAGAATTTACAGATTACCATTTTTCTTTGGCTAATATATTTCTGTGTTCATAATGGTTTTCCGCAGAGGAAATAGGGAAGCTATGTTTGGACGATATCAGGAGGAAGACAAACTTCCAAATCAACAACCTGAGATGGTCAAAATCGAAACTGAACAGTTTGTTGTAGTGATGGATCAGTTGACTTAGGTGATAAGTTTGTGGTTGTGTTCATTGATGATATTTTGGTTTATTCCAAAAGTAAGGATGAACATGAAATTCTTGTTAAGGGTTGTCTTAAAAAACATAAAAGAAACGAAACTGTTTGGGAAATTCAGCAAGTGTGAGTTTTGGTTAAAAAAAATTTCATTCCTTCGTCACATTGTTTCAAAAAAATGGCATAACTGTTAATCCTTCTAAAATGAAAGTTGTTGAAGAATGGCCAATACCCAGAAATATAACTGAGATTCATAGTTTTTTTGGTTTAGAATGTTATTACTGAAGGTTTGTTGAAAATTTTGCATGGTTATCTAGTTCAATGACTATGTTAACTCGAAAAGGTGTTAAGTTCATCTGGATAAATAAATGTGATGATTATTTTCAGGAATTGAGAAGAATATTGGTGAATGCTCCAATTTTGGCACTGACTTCTAGAAATGGTGAGTTTGTTAACTACAGTGATGTTTCTTTGAAAGGACTGGGTTGTGTCCTAATGCAGAATGACTAGGTAATTGTTTATGCTTCACGCCAGTTGAAACCTCATGAGATAAATTACCCTAAACATGATTTATAATTAGCTGCTGTTCTTTTTGATTTAAAAATTTGGAGGCATCATTTTTATGGAGTAAAATGTGAAATATATACTGATCAAAAAAGTCTAAAGTATATATTCACTCAAAAAGAATTGAACATGAGACATATGAGATTTCTATAATTAATCAAGGATTATGATTGCACGATCCATTAACATCTGGGAAAAGAAAATAAAGTGGCCGATGCTTTGAGTCAGAAAAGTAATGTCTCATTAGCCATGATACGTTTGGAGCAAGATCCTTTGGTTTTTGATTTGATGAAATTTGGTATAGAAGTTGTTCGTGCAGGAAATTATTATTTTTTGTTTCAGGTGTTAGTGAGATCATCTCTATCAGACAGAATAAAGAAAGCATAGAATGAATATAGTGAGTTGCCGAAAAAGGTAGAGTTGGTTAAGAAGGGTAAGTTTCCTGAATTTAACATTGATAATTATTTTGTTTTGAGGTTTATAAAGAGATTATATGTGCCTTGTGATTCATAGTTGAAGAATGAGTTGTTATGTGAACCTCATAGTTCTCCGTTTTCAGTTCATCCTGGAAGTACTTATATGTACAGAGATATTCGAGAGTATTACTTGTGGGATGGAATGAAAATAGATATTGCTGATTTTACTGTGAAGTGTTTGAATTTTTAGAAGGTTAAAGCAGAGTGACAGTTACCGAAAGTAATGATTCAGCCTTTACCAGTGCCAGAATGGAAATGGGAAAATATATCCATGGACTTTGTTGTGAGATTACTAAAGACATCTCGAGGTAATAATGCAATCTGAGTTATAGTTGATCGATTGACTAAATCTGCTCATTTACTTACTATTAGAGATACTTTGTCTCTAGATCAACTTCCTCGATTGTATGTTAAATAGATAGTCTGGTTTCTTGGTGTTCCCCTCTCCATTGTATCTGATAGTGATCCCAGGTTTACTTATAACTTTTCGAAAGGCCTCCAGAAGTCGTTGGGTACTGAATTAAATTTTAGCACATCTTTTCACCCTCAATCAGATGGGCAATCATAACGAACAATTTAGTCATTGGAGGATATGTTACGTTCTTTCTAGATGGATTATCAAGGAATTTGGTACCAACATCTTTCTTTGGTTGAATTTTCATATAATAACAGCTTTCATTCCAGTATACAGATGGATCCATTTGAGGCATTATTTGGAAATCGTTTTCAAACTCCGACTTTTTGGGACGAAGTAGGTGAAAGGAAGCTTATGGGGCCAGAATTGGTAGAAGATATGGCAGAGAAAGTTCAGTTGATCCAGAAGCACATGAGAACAGCTCAGAGTAGACAGAAAAGTTATGTAGATAAATGGAGGAAGGATCTTTATTTTGAGGTAGGTGATCATGTCATTCTCAAAGTTTCTCCATGGAAAAGTGTGATGCGTTTTTGTAAGAAGGGAAAGGTGAGTCCGAGGTTCATTGGACCTTATGAAATTCTGGAGAAAGTTGGATCAGTTGCATATAGAGTGGCTTTACCTCCATGTTTATCCGAGGTACACAATGTTTTTCATGTTTAGATGTTGAGAAAGTATATGCCAGATCTATCTCATGTTTTGAGCCCAAAGGTAGTTCAGTTGGAAGAGAATCTCTCTTATGAAGAACAACCAGTCCAGATTCTTGACCGTTGAGAGAAAGTGTTCCGAAATAAAGTAATTCACCAGGTAAAGGTTTTGGGGGAAAACCATATGGTTAAAGAGGCAATGTGGGAATCTGAAAATGCTACGAGGGATAAATACCCCCACTTATTTTGATAAGTGAATAAAATTAAGAGGACACAATTTCTAAAAGGGGGAAGGATGTAACATCCCAGGCAAATGAAGAATAAGATATTCATTAATATTTATGAATTAAATATTAATTTTAATTTAATGGGGTTTCTATGTTTGATAGCGTACCTGATACGCAACAACGAGTTTTTTGGAATCTTACGTTGCACACTAATAATATAATATTATTATTTTAAATGGTAGTTAACTCTTAGAAGTTTTAATTGGAGGGAATGAATGAAACAAACTAAAATATGATTATATATGATTTCTAAATATATTTACATTTATCCAATAAATTGTTAGAGGCTTAAAATATGAATAAATCTAATTTTAAGCATTATTTACATTAAAAGGCCGATTTATCGCCTTTTAATGGAGAACCCTTTTTAAATCTAGTTTTGGTCACATTAATACATTCTATATGACCAAATTACATCCTTTTTTTAGAATGTGGACATCAAATTTTACTTTGGGTAATTTTTTGGTATTTTTCTGATAAAGTTCATTTTTTAATGAATAGTAAAAAATATTGTATTTTAATTCAAAAGTGCCATTTAATATAATTTATTTATATTCTTAGATTATCTTTTTAATTGGTTTTAAAGTTTAATTAGATTATATTTTTACCATTTAATCCAAAATTGGTCATTGGAATTAATTTCACATTGAAATTGGACATAAATAAGTATCAATCTTTTGATAGTTATTGTTTCTTAAAAACACGCTATTTCTTTTGATAACGGGAATTAATTTTAAAATTAATTAATTCGACTTTATGATTTGAATTTTTCAAAATATACATCATTTTTTAATTCAGAATATCAAATATATATTAGGCTAAAATTTTGGTATTTTTCTAAAGACATCAATTTTTGATGAATAGTGAAACCACTTAGTGGTAGTTAAAAAACTGCCTTTTTCATTTAAATGAAAATTTACCACTTATGTGAATTGAATTTTGAAAATCCAACATACATGGTCGTTGCCAAGAAGTAAAATTTGGTTCAATAAGATGAAAATAATTTTTGGTGAAAAGTAACTTTTGACTTTTATTTACCACGGTTAAAGGTAAATAGGGTAATTCAAGGTAAAGAAGAATATTATAATAATTAAAATTACCTTAACACTTTCCCAAAACTTATTTTTTGAGTCCTTAACGACCATGGGCATATTTGGGTCGATTTTGGGACCCCATTGAGCCACTTGAGAGCGAAAATGACAATTAAGATTAATTAATTTAATGTGAAGACAAAATTGATATTAACAAAAATATTTTAGTAATTAATTTTTATATGGTTTTATATAAGTCCTAATTTAGACTAAAAATATTATTTGGAAAGATAAAGAGATTTAATATATCATGGTATTTTTTTATAATTTTTATACATCAAATAAATAAAATTATTAATGACATAATAATGATGTAGTATTTACCTCATTAATAGATGATTTAAATAAATAAGATTATAATGATTAAATTATTATTCAAAAAATTTCCAATTTTGATTTCATGATTTTATTTCGAATATTAGTCATTTTATCTTTGACATTAATGATTTTGGGACCATTGGAAACCGAATATCATTATATTATAAAATACTATTTTCACACTTTCCTAAAGAGCCCCTCCTCTCCCTTATAAAAGGAGACCACTTCTAAGAAATTCCTCACACCTCTCATGCCATTTGGATCTTCCAAAATCTACCCAAATTACACTCACTATATACCTCTCCTCCTCCTAAAATCCTTACCTTAGGCAGAAGGCACTTAAGAAGTCCTTTGGTTCAAACCAAAGTGAGTTACCCAAACTAAATGTAACGGTTTTTCTTAAATTGTTTTCTTTTATTTTACTTCTCCAAAAACTAAACTCTTTTTATTTCCTTTCTTTTGTAAAAAAAACAGTATAATTAATATACTAGGATGTTTTTATGATAAGGATTTGAACTACACTTACACACAACTCCATCTAATGGATGAAGAACATAATGTTTTTGTGGATGGAAAACTAACGCCTCATGAAACGATGATTGTTTAATTACATCTTACCGCCTCTCATGGTGGCCATTATGATGAAACTATATTTATATATGATATATATTATGTTTATTGTTTCCTTATGCTTCTGTACTTCCAAATTATATCAAGTCTTTATGGTTTCCATAGTGGGTAAATACGATAATCTCATTTGAGGAAGTGCGGACTACCGCCCCCTTAAAATGATGTGACTCATTAATGCCATATGTGGGATGTATAAAGGATAGAGTTAATGATATTATATATTATATTATATTGGAATTATAATATACCGATGTATCATTACGTTTTAATTACAATAAAATAAGAAATAGAAATGAAAGTAGCGTTCATGCGTACCTATGGCATACCGTCTCCATTAACGGTGCATTTCATTTCTTACCTCCAAATGTTATGTACTATTATAAATACATGTATATACTGAATATATATATGATATATATGATATTTAAATCATGAATATCAATCTAGATATAATGGACTATTGACCACATGGAAAACCTGTAAATATAAGGTGTTCATTTTTGACTCAAGTACCAAATATCGACAAAATGAACGTTATTAACTTAAATGATTACATAATGTTTATAACATGGTAATAAGTTATATAAAAGTAATAATAAACTTGAAAAATATTCTTAAGAAAGTATAAATAAACTTTAGTTTATTATTCAGAAGATTAAAGAACGATCGAGTCAAGTCGGACGCGAGGTAAGGGACTTCGTCTCAATCTCCTTTCATTGAGGCATTTTTAGTTTTATACACGACTTTATTTTATATTGTGTATACACCCCTTTGACTTTTAAAAGGGAATATTTTTCTACAATGTATTTTACTAAATGACAAAAAGTATGATTCTTTTTAACATACGCAGTGACAACGAACTTTCTGCCGCCGTAAGTATTATTTGATCTTTGGCTTCCTCAACAAGCCATAATGGTTTTAAAAGAAAATAAATACCATATACTCTTTCATGTATTTTGGTATTGAAAATGGTTTTGATAATGGATTTTTTCATGTCAATATATTTAAGTGATATATTGTGATTGAAATGTTGAAATTTTTTCTTTCCTTTATATTTTTTTTTATGTATTATGATTTTATAATGGTACTTGGACATTTGACGGGTGGTTTCATGATAAACCAATTGAAGGGTGGTGCCGTGAATACCAGGATGTGTGGTTACGTTATAACCTCCAATGCATTGGGTGTGGAAGTCGGCTGTATGGCTATTCCATTTAGTGATATGTGTGGAAGTCGACCGTATGGTTATTCCATTTAACTATGTTTATGTACCAAGTTACCTTTATATGTTATGTGTTCTTTATATGGTTTTTTATTGTAATATTTTGGTTAAAAAGGGTAAGTAACGATCTTTTATCCAGTGAAGAGTATTTACTTCTTCAAAAAAGGTGAAAAGTATTACTTATGATTAAGTATTCATGGTTTATTTGTTGTTTTGAAAAGCTAACAGTTTTCCTTCTTTGTGTATCCCTTACTGTGCTTTGTATGCTCATACCATGTTTTGAAATGTTTTTCACAGGACGTAAAGTGGAATAGGGTCAAGGATGGGATCAAGGAAAAGTCATTCTGTCTAAAACATGGAACTAGACATGACTCTTTTTTTCAAGAATTCATGTTTTGTAAAAAAATGGAAACTTAGTAGAAGTGTCTATTTTGTAATATTTTGAAATGTAATATTTATGTCCTAACTCTCTAAAAATATAAACCAGAAAATATACTCTACGTGAATTATTCATTTAATTCAATATTATGTAAGTTTTAAGGCTGGGTCTATATAGTTGGTATCAGAGGTTGGTTTAGATAACTTTTGGAGTTAGGGTATTGATAAATTAATATCCATAAAGTAATTTATGTTAATATTGATATCATATATCATTTACAGATTACCTTGTTGCTTTAACTAAGATATTTCTGTGTTCAGAATGGGTTTCCATAGAGGAAACAATGCAGCTATGTTGGGACGACATCAAGAGGAAGACAACCTTCCAAATTAGCAACCTGAGATGGTCGGAATTGGAACTGAATAGTTTGTTGTAGTGATGGCTTAGTTGAATCAGGTGGTATGTTTGTGGTTGTGTTCATTGTTGATATTTTGGTTCATTCCAAGAGTAAGGATGAACATGAAATCCATTTAAGGGTTGTCTTACAAATCTTAAAAAAAAGAAACTGTTTGGGAAATTCAGCAAGTGTGAGTTTTGGTTACAACAAATTTCTTTCCTTGGTCACATTGATTCAAAAAAATGGCATAACTGTTGATCCTTCTAAAATGAAAGTTTTTGAAGAATGGCCGATACCCAAAAATATAATTGAGATTCGTAGTTTTCATAGTTTGGCAGGTTATTACCGAAGGTTTGTTGAAATTTTTGCATGGTTCTCTATTCCAATGACTAAGTTAACTCGAGAAGGTGTTAAGTTTATCTGGACAATAGAATGTGATGATTGTTTTCAGGAATTGAAAAGGAGATTGGTGAATGATCCAGTTTTAGCACTACATTCCAAAAACGGTGAGTTTGTTATCTATAGTGATTCTTCGTTGAAAGGACTAGGTTGTGTCCTAATGCAGAATGATCAGGTAATTGCTTATGCTTCACTTCAGTTGAAACCTCATGAGTTAAATTATCCTACACATGATTTGGAATTAGCTGCTATTTTTTTTTTTTGCTTTAAAAATTTGGAGGCATCATTTTCATGGAGTAAAATGTGAAATATATACTGATCAAAAAAATTTAAAGTATATATTTACTCAAAAAGAATTGATTATGATACAGAGGAAATGGATAGAATTAATCATGGATTATGATTGCACGATCCATTACCATCCGGGAAAAGAAAATAAAGTGGTTGATGCTTTGAGTCAGAAAAGTAATTTCTCATTAGACATGCTACGTTTGGAACAAGATCCTTTGGTTTTTGATTTGATGAAATTTGGAATATAAGTTGTTGGTGCAGGAAATTCTTCTGTTTTGTTTCAGGTGTCAGTGAGATCATCTCTATCAGACAGAATAAAGAAAGTGCAGAAGGAAGACAATGAGTTGTAGAAAAAGGTAGAGTTGGTTCATAAGGGTAAGTTTCCTGAATTTCACATTGATAATGATTGTGTTTTGAGGTTTGGAAAGAGATTATGTGTGCCCTGTGATTCACAGTTGAAGAATGAGTTGTTATATGAAGTACATAGTTCTCCGTTTTCATTTCATCCTCGCAGTACTAAGATGTACATAGATCATTGGGAGTATTACTAGTGGGATGGAATGAAAAGAGATATTGCTGATTTTACTGTGAAGTGTTTGACTTATCAGTAGGTTAAAGCAGAGTGACAGTTACCAAAAGGAATGCTTCAGTCTTTACCGGTGCCAGATTGGAAATGGGAAAATATATCCATGGGTTTCATTGTGAGATTACCAAAGACATCTCGAGGTAATAATGCAATCTAGGTTATAGTTGATCGATTGACTAAATCTTCTCATTTCCTTCATATTATAGATAATTTGTCTCCAGATCAACTTTCTCGGTTGTATGTTAAAGAGATAGTCAGGTTTCATGGTGTTCCCCTCTCCATTTTATCTGATCGTGATCCCAGGTTTACTTCTAACTTTTGGAAAGGCCTTCAGAAGTCGTTGGGTACTGAATTAAATTTTAGTACAAATTTTCATCCTCAATCAGATGGGAAATCAGAACAAAAAATTCAGGCATTAGAGGATATGTTACGTGCTTGCTCAATGGATTATCAAGGAAGTTGGGACCAACATCTTTCTTTGGTTGAATTTTCATATAATAACAGCTTTCATTCCAGTATACAAATGACTACATTTGAGGCATTATATGGAAAGCGTTGTCGAAATCTGGATTTTTGGGACAAAGTAGGTGAAAGGAAGCTTATGGGACCAGAATTGGTAAAAGATATAGCAGAGAAAGTTGAGTTGATCCAGAAGCTCATGAGAACAGCTCAGAGCAGACAGAAAAGTTATGCAGATAACTGGAGGAAGGATCTTTCTTTTGAGGTAGCTGATTATGTCTTTCTCAAAGTTTCTCCATGGAAAAATGTGATGCATTTTAGAAAGAAGGGAAAGTTGAGTCCGAGGTTAATTGGACCTTATGAAATTCTAGAGAAAGTTTGATTAGTTTCTTATTGAGTGGATTTACCTACAAGTTTATCCCAGGTACACAATGTTTTTCATGTTTCGATGTTGAGAAACTATATGCCAGATCCATCTCATGTTTTGAGACTAGAGGTAGTTCAGTTGGAAGAGAATCTCTCTTATGAAGAATAATCAGTCCAGATTCTTGACCATATAGAGAAAGTGTTGCGGAATAAGGTAATTCACCAGGTAAATGTTTTGTGGAAAAACCATATTGTTGAAGAGGCAACGTGGGAATCTGAAAATGCTATGAGGGATAAATACCCCCACTTATTTTGATAAGTGAATAAAATTGCGAGGACACAATTCCCAAAAGGGGGGAAATATGTAACATTCCTGGTAAATGAAGAATAAGATATTCATTAATATTTGTGAATTAAATATTAATTTTAATTTAAATGGGTTTCTATGTTCGACATCATACCTGATACACAACAACTAGTTTCCTTGGAATCTTATGTTGCACACTAATAATATAATATTATTATTTTAAATGGTAGTTAAATCCCAACTATTGTAATTGGCAAGAATGAATGAAACTAACTACAATATGATTATACATGATTGTTAAATGTATTTACATTTATCCAATAAAATGTTAAAGGCTTAAAATATGAATGAATCTAATTTTAAGCATAATTTACATTAAAAAGCCGATTTATCACCTTTTAATGGAGAACCATTTTTAAATATAGTTCTGGTTACATTAATAAATTTTATATGACCAAATAAAATCATTCTTTAGAATGGGGACATCAAATTTTACTTTAGGTAATTTTTTGGTATTTTTATGATAAAGTTCATTTTTAATGAATAGTGAAAAATATTGTATTTTAATTCAAAAGTGCCTTTTAATCTAATTTATTGATATGGTCAGATTATCTTTTTAATTGGTTTTAAATTGTAATTAGATTATATTTTTACCATTTAATCCAATTTTGGTCATTGGAATTAATTTCAATTTGAAATTGGACATAAACAAGTATCGATCTTTTGATAGTTATTGTTTCTTAAAAACACGCTATTTGTTTTGATAACGGGAATTAATTTTAAAATTAGTTAATGCCACTTATATGTTTTGAATTTGTCAAAATAGACATCATTTTTTAATTTGTAATATCAAATATAGCTTAGGCTATATTTTTGGTATTTTTCTGAAAAACATCAATTTTTGATGAATAGTGAAACCACTTAGTGGTAGTTAAAAAACTGACTTTTTCATTTAAATGAAATTTTAACACTTCTGTGAATTGGATTTCTAAAATCTGACATACATGGTTGTTACCAAGAAGTAAAATGTGGTTCAATAAGATGAAAATAATTTTTTGTGAATAGTATCTTTTGACTTTTATTTACTACGGTTAAAGGTAAATAGGGTAATTCAGGGTAAAAAGAATATTATAATAATTCAAAATTACCTTAAAACTTTCCCTAACCTTATTGGTTGAGTCATTAACGACCATTTTCATCATTGGGTCTATTTTGGGACCCCATTGATCCACTTGGGAGTGAAAATGACAATTTAGATTAATTAATTTAATGTGAAGTCAAAATTGACATTAACAAAAATCTTTTAGTAATTAATTTTTATATAGTGTTATATAAGTCATGTTTTTAACTAAAAAAATTCTTTGGGAATCTAAAAATATTTCCTACATCATGGTATTTTTTATATAATTTTTAGAAATGAAATAAATTAAATTATTTATGACGCAATAATGATACAGTAATTACCTCATTAATAAATGATTTAAATAAATAAGATTATAATGATTAAATTATTATCCAAAACATTCCCAATTATGATTGGATGATTTTATTTTGAATATGAGTCATCGTATCATAGACATTAATGTTCTTTGGACCATTAGAAACTGAATATCATTATATTATAAAATACTATTTTCACACATTCCTAAAGAGCCCCTCCTCTCCCTTATAAAAGGAGACCACTTCTAACCGATTCTTCACACCTCTCAAGCCATTTGTCTCGTCCAAAATCTTCCCAAATACACTACCTACATCTCTCTACTCCTCCTAGAAGCCTTACATTAGGTATAAGGCACTTAATAAGTCCATTGGTTCAAACCCAAGTGAGTTACCCAAATTAAAGTTAAAAGTTTCTCTTAAATTGTTTTCTTTTATTTTACTTCTCAAACCCATAAAATATTTTAATTTCCTTTATTTTTTAACAACACCTGTATCCTCAATATACTCGGATTTTGTTATGAGAAGTATTCAAACAACACTTACACACAACTCCATCTAATAGATGAAGAACATAATGTTTCCGTGGATGGAAAACTAATGCCTCACGAAATGATGATTGTTCAATTACATCTTAGCACCTCTCATGGTGGCCATTATGATGGAAATATATTTATATATGATATATATTATTTTTATTATTTCATTATGCTTCTGTACTTCCCATATATATCAAGCCTTTATGGTTTCCATAGTGGGTAAATACGATAATCTCATTTGAGAAAGTGCGGACTACCGCCCCTTAAAGTGATGTGAACCGTTAATGACTTATGTGGGATGTATAAAGGATATGGTTAATGATATTATATACGATATTATTCTGGAATTATAATATACCTATGTATCATTATATTTTAATTCCATTAAAATAAGAAATAGAAATGAAAGTAGCATTCATGCGTACGTACGACTTACCGTCTCCATGAACGGTGCATTTCATTTCTTACCTCCAAATGTTATGTACTATCATAAATACATGTATATACTGAATATATATGATATATATGATATTTATATCATGAATATAAATTTGGATATAATGGAATATTGACCACATGGAGAACTTGTAAATATAAGGTGTTTATTTTTGACTCAAGTACCAAATAACGACAAAATGAATGTTATTAACTTAAATTATTACATAATGTTTATAACATGTTAATAAGTTATATAAAAGGAATAATAAACTTTAAAAAGGTTCTTAAGAAAGTATAAATTAGCTTTAGTTTATTATTCTGGAGATTAAAGAACGATCGAGTCAAGTCGGACATGAGGTACGGGACTTCGTCTCAATCTCCGTTCATTGAGGCATTTTTAGTTTTATACACGACTTTATTTTATACGATGTATAAACCCCTTTTACTTTTCAAAGGGAATATTTTTCTATTAAGTGTTTTACTAAATGAAAAAAAGTATGTTTCTTTTTAACGTACGTGGTGACAACGACCTTTCCGCACCCGTGAGTATTATTTGATCTTCGGCTTCCTCAACAAGCCGTAATGTTTTTAAAAGAAAATAAATACCAGATAATCTTTTATGTATTTTGGTATTGAAAATGGTTTTGATAATGTATTTTTTATTTCAATATATTTAAGTGATATATTGTGATTGAAATGTTGAAATGTTTTCTTTCCTTTATATTTGTTTTATGTCGTATGATTTTATAATGGTACTTGGACATTTGACTGGTGGTTATGTGATAAACCAAATGACGGGTGGTGCCATGAATATCAGGACGGGTGGTTACGTTATAACCTCCAATGCATTGGGTTTGGAAGTCGGCCATATGGCTATTTCATTTAGTGATATGTGTGGAAGTCGACCGTATGGTTATTCCATTTAAGTATGTTTATGTCCCAAGTGACCTTTATATGTTATGTCTTCTTTATATGGGTTTTATGGTAATCTTTTCATTACAAAAGGGTAAGTAATGATCTTTTATCCAGTGAAGAGAATTTAGTTCTTCAAAAAAGGTGAAAATTATTACTTATTATCAAGTATTCATGGTTTATTTGTTGTTTTGAAAAGCTAACAATTTTCCTTCTTCGTGTATCCCATACTGAGCTTTATATGCTCATCCAAAGGTTTGAAATTTTTTCATAGGACATAAAGTGGAATATGGTCAAGGATGGGATCAAGGAAAAGTAATGCCATTTAAAACATGGAACTATACATGAATCTTTTTTTCAAGAGTTCATGTTTGGTAAAAAAATTGAAATTGAGTAGAAGTGTCTATTTTGTAATATTTTGAAATGTAAAAGTTATGGCCTAACTCTCTAAAACTCTAAACCTGAAAAGATCCTCTATGTGAATTATTAATTTAATTCAATATTATGTAATGTTTAAGGCCGAGTGTTTATAATATATATATATATATAATTCTTGAAGGGTGATCGTTTGCAGATGAATCTCACCACGTCGTGGAGACGGTAAGATATACGTACGCACGAGTGAAAATATCATTCTATTGAAGGTGAAAAGGTTAGTAATTGGATTTTATGTTATATATATATAATAATTAACGTGTTATATTTATTATTTACATCAATTATACTCATTATTAAACCCCTGAAAATAATGAAGTGCGGAACAAAAAATGACACCACGACGTGGAGACGGTAAACTGTACGTACACACGTACAGTGACATTTTCATTAATTGGATGGATAGAATAATGAATATGGTTTTAACATAATTATATTAATATCACAGTATGTAGAGGGTAATGGAGTTATTATTTTGGTATGGAAACAAAAAATAAAGAGGAAGTGTAAGAAGAAAAGAACTTTGAAAGAGGTGTTGAAATAATTACCTCTTCTTCGGGTGCTTCCTTTTGATTTTAACCAAATGGCTCATTAAGTTGGATTTATGATCAAATTAAGGCCTCTAGGTTGACATGAGGGTAGTTTTTATGAGATTTGGTCAGGGGATTGTAGAGTTAAATGGCTTTGGAGGTGTGAATTTAAGAGAATGATAATTATCCTTTTATAAGAGAGGTGAGGGGCACTTTAGGAAATGTTTGAAATATTAATTTATTATAAAATAATTTTCGGCTTATAATAGATCAGAATCAATTTTTTTCGAGTATAAGGTGGGGATGGGTATAAATCCTCTCAAACAATATGTTTTAGACATATATAGGTCACCATATTAACCTTATCTTTCAGATTTAACCCTTAGTTAAATAGTTTAACTCTTACCATGTATTCTTGTATTCTTTCAAAATATGGTCAATAAACATACAATAAAATGACAAGAGAATATAAAGGGGTTAATTAATGAAATATCTAAAATTATCTAAGTCATTTGGCCAAAAATTATATTTTTAGGACTATTATAAAATTTAATAAAATAGTATTTGTTTTAAAAACTCATTTATGTCAATTTTGGTATAATTAGTATTTGGTTTTTGTGAAATCCATAACAATCTGATTTGTTCTAAAAAAAGACATTTAATTAACCATATAATATCATATTAACCAATAAAATTCTTGTATGGAATTATAAGTTTCAATTTGCATTTATTTTAATATTTATTATATCAATTTTTTTAATCTTTCATTAATCAAGTAATTACTGCATCATTATTGTGTCATAAATAAATTTAATTATTAAATGTCTAAAAATTATAAATAAAATAACATAATTTGGGAAATATTTTTATCATTATAATAAATTTTATATTCAAATTTATCTTATGTATATCTCTATATTAAAAATGGTTTTGTTAATAATATTTGTATTTAACACTTTTAACTCTTCTTTTAATGAAATATAATAAATGTCCTAATCCAATCCAAGTGGATAAAAAATGATCATATTTTTTTCCTAACGTTTATTTTGGTCGAAAAAAACTTATCCAATAGAATTAGGACTTGTGTTGGGGTAATTATAATGTCATTTTTACCTTTACTTACCGTATTTACTTTTAACCGTGTTTAATAAAATTAAAAAGTTACAATTCACCAAAAAATATTTTCATCCTATTGAACCAAATGTTACTTAATACTATCAAACATGTATCTCATATTTTTGAAATTCAATTCAAAGAAGCAGTAAAATTATGTTTTATACAAATTTTAAAATGTGACTAGAAGGTGGGTAAATGTGTCTAGAAGGTGGGCAAAAAGACGTTAAAACGTTTCAATAAAATTATTTATATATAATATTATTATAAAATGACCCTAATAACTTAAATTTTACAAATATATGTATTATTTATCTATTTTTACTTTAAGATAAATTTAAATATAATTATATAAATAAAAAAGTTAGTTTTTATCGACAACGGAGTGTTTTTCACAATTCATCAAAAATTGAATGTTTTTAGAAAAATACCAAAAAATTACTTTAAGGTAATTTTTTATATTAAAAATTCTAAAAATTATTCCTATTTTACCAAATTAACAACATATAAGTTTCATTAATTAATTTAAAATTAATTTCCATTTTCAAAACCAAAAAGCGGGTTTTTGAGAAGTAAAAACTATCAAAAGATTAATATGTGTTTATCTCCAATTTAAATTTAAAATTACATGAAATGAAAAAAAATTGAATTAAATGATAAAAATATAATCTATTTATACTTCAAAACCATTAAAATTTATAATTTAACACTATAAATTATTTTTATTACTAAAGTTTGTTTCAATTTAAATTTAATGTTTTTTTACTATTTATTAAAATATAGAAGTTATCAAAAAAAACCCCAAAAATTTATCCAAACTAAATTTTTTTATCCCTCTTCTGAAGAAGTAGTTTATTTTGTCAAATTTAATATATAAAAGTGTCAAATATTGAATTTCAGAAGGGTTCACCATTAAATGGAGATAATATTTCATTTCAAAAAAAAATTCTTCGTTTATCTGAAAAATTGAATTAGTCCTTATATTATGTCCAAGAAAAACATAATATGGATTTTAAAATTACATGGAGTATATAAAATTCAAAATGAAGTTAATACTATTCATAACCTCTTTTGGAACGACTAGTTTGGTAAGTCGTTGTGCGCTCGAACTCGGTGTTGTGTGTAGCACATGCTATTAAATTACTTTAATGAGATAATGTACTATGAAATAATAGGGTGTTACGTTATCCCCTCCTTAAATAAATCATGTCCTTGCAATTTTAAATTGTTTTTAGAAAATAAAAGACTGAAAATAGTAAATGACTTTGTGGAAAACCGACATCGAAAATAAGGTTAATAAAATTTAGTCTTAATAAGAGGGAAAGGGAAATGAAAAATTCACCACAAAATTATGATCTCAAATAGGTGAACATTGGTAGAAATTAGAGATACATAATAAGAGGAAAAACATAAATATCTATAGGGAGTGATTGAGGTCATCAATCAAAAACTAGTGAATAATAAATGGAATATTGAGGGCCTCAAAGCCATCAATCTTTGATGATTTAAAATATCATCTGTTAAACAAATACAAGGTATTAGGTTAACACAATTTTGGTTTTAATATCCCTTCCCTAAAGTTTAAGAATTAATTTATTTATAGAATAAGAGAAAAAATACTTTACAATAGAGTTCTATCCTTTAACTAATTTCTTCCATAAACTCATCTTTCACTCCAAAAGATAAGATAATTCAAAAATATTCTATTTATCTTAATCGTATGAGGTTACAAAAAAATGAATTTTTAATTCATATTACAGACTATTTAAAAAAACTACATTATAAAAAATAGGACATCACGTAGGCTAGTGGTAGTTTTTGAATCTTTGTTGCCCTTTGGTTGTGGGTTCAAGTCTCACAGCCTTATTGGACGCGACGGGTTGTCACCCAACATCTGGGTTGTCCTTTTTATAACAATCCAAAAATTATCTTCAGAACTGTTTTAACCATAAAAAATAATATCTAATGTCTAACATAATTCATCACAACCTTTATACTTATCCAAAATTCTTATGTCCAAACTCACAGTAAAAAATTTATAAGGAATGTAAACATAATGAAGATCTATTTTTCTATGTAATAACATGTGAATACCTTTATCATGTATTATCTTAAAACATGGTAACACCCTGAATTACATTAAAAACTTATTGATTACATTCATTCTCCTTTATTCCTTATAGAATATTGTTTATACTCCTTATATCCAAACATGTTGTAGACTACAACAATGATGGAATAAAAAAACAATTAATTAGTTTCAAGTTAATCAAGAATATCAAATATAATTTATCCAAATCAATCATATCTTATTCTGAAATAATTATCTTAGTTTCAGAAACATATTAAGGGTTTTATCTCTCCCAACTAAATATTTTCCAAAATGTTTAACTTGAAACTGAGTCACATTACATGGTACCATAAAATATCAAATACTTAATGAAAGAATACTACAGTACAATCATTATATACTATATAATTTTTATAACTTGTACATCATTAATACAATACTCAAATGATATAATTCTTTAATAACAACATAATATCACTAATCAATATTTTTCATCTTCATTAGTATCATAACTTGAAGATGAATCATTGTACATTTTAAAACTTTTTCTTACCCTTACAATCACATACTTGATGTCCTTTTTTATAATTATAACAAACTCTTATTCCCTTCAAGAATTTAACCTGGTGATTCTTTCCACATTTATCACATGTGTGAAAATCCATCTTTCCCTTCTTCCTTTTATCCATCTTTTTCTCTACCGTCCTATTATTATTTTTCTTCCCTTCAATTCCAAAGGACTCAAAGAATTCATTACTTATCTTATTAACACATAACACTATTTATTCATATTATGAGAATACATGGAAGAATATTTCCCTTCTAAATGTTAGATTAAGACCATAAAAGATATGATCCTTATTACTCTTTGGATCATGCATAATTCTAGAGTTCTTATTTCTTATACTGGGTGCCATTTCTAAATGACGACATACACTAGGTTAGATCATATCTTAATTTATTATCCAAAAACCAGAAAACTTCTCAACATTAATTGAATATTTTCACACATCTAGTATCATAATCATAAAAATGGTTTCTTTTCTGACATATTTACTCATAAATCCTTCATCATGGTTTATAAAGAAAATGTGAATTATCCTAATCATATCCCCCGGGAGTGTCAAACTAGGAGCGCAGTAAGGCCTGTTGTTGTGTACCAGAATACCCAAGGTCAAGCCCAAAACTCCTTGTTATATTTTCACTACTAAGTACATTGGTTCCAAAACCACATCCACTTGCAGTATCTAGACATGGATGTATTGTTTGAAAAATCCACATAATATCTACATTACCAATTTTTTTGATGTTCTTCTATAATAATCCTCAAAGTCTATCTTAGGGTAATGTTTTCTAATAAGAGTTTATTATAATATATTTCCAATGATTTTTCCAAAATTACTCTGATACCAACTATAACACCTCGACCCCAGGATCCCAGAGCCAGTGCATTAGTACATAACATTTTAATGATTACAAGGGATCAAGTCCTGAAGGACAGAGTAGTTTAAAAGTCTTGGAAAATAGATTACATACATGAACATTAAATTACATAATCCCAACATCAATAATCCTTTGAGAACTCCATTATTCCCATAACAAAACCCTATATAACAATCATAATACACTTTTTGGCATCCTGGGAAAATAAAACATAAGAAAGGGGTGATCTCAAATGCTCAGTTAGGATAACAATATAGCAAAAACTATCATAAATAAGCATAAACATTTAATGAAATGTATAAGAATAAAACACAAGCCATTTAAACATTCTTCATCATAATATGGAAAAGATAAATCAAATAATTACATTTACTTATTAAAAGGATATTCTTCTAGTCGAATAATCACATGTAATATCAACATATAATCTCATAACGATGGAATGCATAATGTCGGAAATCATAACCACATAGTCAAGGCCTCTTACCAAGACTAAAAATAATACTTTTTTCAAGGACTTGTGACAAGACACTAGTTTGTATCATGAGATCTACCGATGCATCAAGGGGATATAGTGGGCCTCGTCCGTCACTTACTAAGTCCAATGCATTCCTCATATAAAAATGTTAAAACATAACATAATCATTTGTATTAAAACTAGCATATGAAATGTCAATAATTTAACCATAAACCATGAATGGTATAAAAATATCACATCCATAGTCAAATATATCATAACTCATTCAATACAATATGTAATATTTTATTATAATGAATAAACCTCAATCATGAGTAATATCCAATAAAGGATGTTGACATAGTTGAAAATTATTAGTAAAACTCTTTGAGAGAAATACCCATTTTTTGTGAAATAATTTAAAAGACACACATATATAAAGTATGTAATTTAAAATATATTTTTGAATAAAAGTGTCCCATACCACTTTTTAACTTTTTATAGGAATTAACCATTTAAAACAATCATGTCTATATAAATAAATCCTTAAAATCATTTTTAAAACATGAACATTAATTAAATAGATTTAGAAAAATAAATCTTTAAAACATTTAAAATGCTTATCTTGGTAAATAATCCCTTCCACAAAACCTAAAATATTTCCTTTGAATTTTTTTTATGAAATATGGACGTGGATGATAAATATTTCCCAGTTAATACTTACACATAAAAAATCTCGGATAATAATTATATTGAGGAATTAACCATTACCTTGAACTTTCCTTTAGTCGAGGGTACGTTTAACCTTCTATATAATGACCATAGTATGTTATTAAATTATAACAAAACCACATTAATATTTTTGATATCATATATGATTAATTTATTACGTCATACTACCAATTTGATAATAATATACATTTTAAAGTAACATTTCAGGTAATAATTTCTTTATTTATCGTACATATTTTAACTTGTTATTATTGATAGTATCACATAGATCATGATTTACATAATTCCAGAATATAAAACATGATTTTAGTATCATATATATATTTAATATAAATAGGCATAAAATATGGAAATAGAAAATTGAAACACCATTCATGGAGATGGTAGTATGTACGTACGCATGAACGTTGTTTTTGTTTTCTTATCTTATAGTATGAAAGTAATTAATCGACATATATTTATCTACATAAATATATATATTTATCTATTGGAAATTTTATTTATTATACCTCATAATTAATCAATATATATATTTTTATAACAAATTCTTGAAGGGTGATCATTTGAAGATGGGTCTCATCGCACAGTGGGGACGGTAAGCAGTATGTACGAATAAGCGACAATATCATTCTATTAATGGAGAAACAGTGTTTAATTGGATGTCATATTATAAAAAAAGAATCATTATCATGTTATATTTATTATTTACATCAATTATACTCATTATTATACCCATCAAAATAATGAAGTGTTGAATGATGAACTACACCACGGCGTGGAGACGATAAGCCGTACATACACACATATGATGACTTTATCATTAATAGGATGGATTGAATAAGGAATATAGTAGTAAAATATTTATAATAACATAAATTTATTTATAGGGTACTGGATGTATTATTTTTGTATGAAAACAACAAAGAAATAGGAAGTGGAAGAAGAAAAGAACATCGAAAGAGGTGATGAAATAATTACATCTTCTTCGGGTTCTTCTTTTTGATTTAAAAAAAGGGATCCTTAGGATGGATTTATGATCAAATTAAGGACAATAGGATTAAGTAAGGGTATATGTGAGGAGTTTTGATCAGGTTTTTCCTGATCCAAATGTCTTAGGAGGTGTGAATTTAAGAGAAGGGGAAGTACCCTTTTATAAGATAGGTGACTGGTACTTTAGTAAACGTTTGAAATATTAATTTATTAGAAAATACTTTTCTATTTATAATATCTAAAAATGGATTTATTTCGAGTATAAGGTCGGTATGGGTCAAAATAATCCCAAAAAATAGGTTTTTGAAATGTTTAGGTCACCATATTAACCTTATCTTTTAGATTTAACCCTTAGTTGAATAGTTTAACTCTTACTATGTCTTCTTGTATTCTTATACTATATGGTTAGTAAACTTAACATAAAATTCCAAGGGAACATAAAGTGGTTCATTAATAAAATACATAACAATATTTAAGTCATTTTTACAAAAAAATATATTTTTTGGACTATTAAATAATTTAATAAAATATTATTTGTTTTAAAAACTCATTTATATTAATTTTGACACAATTTAGTATTTTGTATTTGTGAAAGTCATAGAGGTCTGTTTTATTAGAAAAAAATACATTTAATTAACCCTAACATATAATATTTACCTATAAAATTCTTGTATGGTATCAAAAGTTTCAATTTACATTTATTTTAATATTTATAATGTCAATTATTTTAATCTTTCATTAAAAATGAAATTAATGCATCATCATTGTGTCATAGATAAATTTTCTTATTTAATGTCTAATTTTTTTAAATAAAATACCATAATATATAAATCTCTTTATATTTCTAATGAATACTTATAGTCGAATTTATCTTCTGTATAACTCTATATTAAAAATGGGTTAGTTAATAAAATTTGAATTTCACAGTTTTAGCCCTTCTTTAAATAAAATGTAGTAAATGACCTAAACTAATCCAAGTGGATAAAGAAGGATCATATTTTTTCCCTAAGGTTTATTTTGGTTAAAAAACACTTATCCTATATAATTAGGACATGTTTTGGGGGGTAATTATAATATCATTTGTACCTTTAAACACCCTATTTACTTTTAACCTTGGTAATTAAAATTCAAAACTTACTATTCACTAAGAAATATTTTCATCCTATTGAACCAAATTTTACTTACTGATGTCAACCATGTCTCTCATATTTTTGAAATTCAATTCATATAAGCAGTAAAATTTTGTTTTATGCAAATTTTCAAATGTGCCTAGAAGGTGGGTAAATGTGCCTAGAAAGTGGGTAAAAACACGTTAAAAAGTTTCAATAAAATATTATATATATAATATTATTATAAAATGACTCTAATGAATTAAATTGTAATAATATATGTATTATGTATCTATTTTTACTTTAATATAAATTTAAAAATAATTATTTAAATGAAAAAGTTGGTTTTTATCCATGACGCACAATTTTTCAATATTCATCAAAAATTGATTATTTTCAGAAAAATAACAAACATTAAACTAAAGATAATTTTGATATTAAAAAATAGAAAATTATGTCTATTTTACCAAATTAAAAACATATAATTTTTCTTAATTAACTGAAAATTAATTCCCATTGTCAAAACAAGAAAGGGGGTTTTTGAGATGTAAAAACTATCAAAAGATTGATATGTGTTTATGTCCAATTTAAATGTAAAATTACTTTCAATGAAAAAAATTAGATTAAATAGTAAAAATATAATATAATTATACTTCAAAGCCATCCAAATGTATAATTTAACACTATAAATTGTTTTTATTAATATATTTGTTTTCAATTAAAAATTTGTATTTTTACTATTCATCAAAATATGAAAGTTATCCAAAAAACATTAAAAAATCATACAAACTAAATTATTATGTCCCGATTCTAAAAAAGAAGTTCATTTTTTCAAATTGAATATATAAAAGTGTCAAATATTATATTTAAAAATGGTTATCAATTAAAAGACGTTAAAATTTCATTTTTTTGCAAAATACGTATTTTATCTGAAAAATTGAATTTGTTCTTATATTATGTCTAAGAAAAAGATAATATAGATGTTAAAATTACTTGGATTATATAAAATTCAAAATTTATTTAATACTATTCATAACCACTTTTTGAACGGCTAGTTTGGTAAGTCTTGGTGAACTCGAAATCGATCTTGCGTGTAGCGCAAGATATTAAATTACATTGAAGAGATAAAGTACTATGAAATCATAGGGTGTTACATTTAATGATACCATTCACCATAATACATATAATGGTTAGTGATAATATTTATATATTGGGGAATGTTATTTAAATTTCATATGTATATGTTGTTAATGTTTCAATCCATTCATATGAGGAATTAATTGGACCTAGTAAGTGACTAGTGGGGATCAATATAGCCCCTCGATGCATCCGTAAGTATAATGTGACAAAACAGAAATAAATTTGGCTGAGGCCTCAATGATTTGTTTGTGATGTCTGAAATTATGCATTCCCTCATTATGATAGTAGTAATTGATAAATCATGTTATTATTCTACTACTAGAATATCCATGGTTAGTTTTAATGTCATTATTTATACGAAATTAGTTATTCATGGTTTACTCCTACCATATTATTCTAAAGATCTTGTTTTATATGGAATGTGTTTTAGTTATTCAAATTTCCTTATTGTTTATATTTATGATAGATTCCTCTGTATGTTTTACCCTTACTAAACATATGAGATCACCATATTATTATGTTTTATTTTTCTTGATCATAAAAATATGAGAATTATTATTTACATGCAGATATAATCTTGGAGTTATAGATGTTAATAAGGAAGTTTCCATGTTGTTTCTCCTTTCATGTTATAACGTAAAACTTATGTTTGTTTATGGTTTTACAAAACTACTAAACTCTCCAGTCCTTTGGGATAAAAAAACATGTTTATGGTACCAATGTAAAAAAGTAAGGCACTAACTCTGGGCAACTAGGGTTGGGGTATTTATAGTTGGTATTAGAGGGAGTTTAGTAGAAACCATGGATACTAGATTTAGAAGACATATATTCGGTAACATAACACTAAGACATTACGAATAAGCATTGAAGAACACCATAGAATTTTGGTAAGGTAGAGATTATGTTAGTCCTTCTAAAAGTAAATCCCCATATTGATGCTACAATAGGATGTGGTTTTGTCATAGATGTACCAAGGGATAACAACCCTGACAAGGTGTTCCTGGACCGACTCGGCGTATCCTGGTACACGATAATGAGATTTACTACACTTCTGGTTTTATTTTTTAGTGGATGTGATTATGATAATTCAAATTTTATTTATAAACCATTATGAAGGATTTAAAATTAAATATGTTCGAAAAGAAACCATTTTTATGGTTACTAGATTAGCTATTAATTAATTATCAATTTATGTTATGTGTTTTGATAGTTCAAAATTATGAATTTTGATTCATAACCTAATTTAGTGTATTCCATTTTTTAGAAATAGTTCCAAGTTATAGGAATGGAAACCATATCAATGCATGTACCCCATGTAGAGATTAGTCTCTTTTGAAAGATAATGATGTTGGTACAAGAGATGTGACTGGTTCTGAGAAACATATAATTATACTTGGATAACTAACTAAGGTTATGAATAATAAACTTATCCATATAAATAATTATGATCCATAATGTTGAGGAACAATGTTAGACTACTTCATGAGAAAAAAACCTCCATCATTAAATGGGGATAGAAACTCATTTGTAGCTGAGTAGTGGATAAGTTCCTTAGAGAGTATATTTCTCCCTTTGGGAATTAATGAATGACTGAAGGAAATAATGGAAGTTTATCATCAATTGGGAGATTCAGATTAGTGGTGGTCCCCAATTAAAAACATTAAAGAGGTGGAATAAATTTCAAATATGAAAAATGCATGATTGAAGGAAATTTTCTTGAATAAATATTTCCCTCACGAAAAGTGAGAAGAAACAGAGAGACAATTATTGGGTCTAAGACATAAAAAGGATGAAAATGTTTCTAGGTATTAATCCCACTTTACATGGTTATAAAGTCATGTTTTAGACTACATACATAATCTAAGGATAAAGGTTGATCGATTATTTAATGGGTTTAAACCATTCATCTAAAGGGAACTGGTCTCCTTAATTTTCCCATCATATGAAGATATTGTCTCATGCTCTATCAAGAAATAGAATAAATTCTATAATTATTATGAATTTAGTGGAAAATAATATAAGAAGAGGGTGGTGGTGGAAAGAATGGATAATTGGAGGAATAAAAAAGGTATTTTTATAATGTGTGATACTTGTAAAATAAAACACCCTAGTGCCTACTTAAAAGTAAAAGTAGTCTATTACAAGTGTAGATAAAAACGAAAATAACCCTATGATTTAATGTGAATGAATGAAGATACCAATGTTAAATTATATAATTTTATGGAGATGGGACTCTATGAAAATTATTGTACTAAGATTCAAGGAAACATTCCCTAGAAAAGGCTAAGGGCACAATGACAAGTTTATGTGATCAAAAATGTGAATGTTGAAGTCCCTAATAATGTTAGACATGTACATTAATTATTTCCTCAAAAATAGATATTTCTTTATTTGATAATGTATCATCACAATATTTTATTTCTTCCTAGTTTTCCAGGAAAATTATACATTTTTATTTTTATTTATTAGAGTTGTTAGAAAAAACATCTAAGAGAAGTATCATTGTAATAAATATGTGTCATTAAGTCCCCTTTATGAAATATAAAAGTTCACTAGTTTCAAACCTTATCAACATTCCTATGGTTGATTTTGATATAATCCTTGGTATAGACTGGCATTAAAAATTTGACGATAAAATATATTGCAACAAGAAAGAAGTTACATTTTGTGAGGTAGATGTAGAATACCTTATCTTTAGAGAAGAAACTTTATCATATGGTTATTATCCAGATCCACCCCATTCGATCTACTAAATGAAATTATTGTGAAGGAAGAGATAACATCATCTATGTATGAGGAAAAAAATCTTTAATTTGAAGATGTACCTATTTTAGAAGAATACATTGATGAATTTAAAAAGTATTTTCATGCACATTATCTAGATTAAGAAATTTAGTTTTCTATCAATTTAATCCATGATGAAATGCCAATATCAAAGACTCGTTATAGAATGACCATTTTTGAAATAGTGATGTTGAAGAAAAAACTAGAGGAGTTGAGTAGTAAGAGATTTATTCTCCCTAGTTATTCTCCATGGGGAATCCCTATTCTTTTTGTCAAGAAGAAATAAGGATCCATAAGGCTGTACATTAACTACAGAGAAATAAATGCAATTATAATAAAGAACAAGAATCCTATGCCTCTCATTACTGATTTACTTGATCAAATTCATAGAGATCAATACCTTTTTAAGGATGACCTTCATTATAGATATCATCTATTACGTGTAATAAAACACTATATTCTAAATATAGCATTTTAAACCAGGTATAGATGAAATGATTTTACAGTAATTCCATTTAGAGTGACTAATGCACCCTTTATTTTTATGGATATAATGAATAAGGTTTTCAAGAAATATCTGGATGAATTTTTTGTGGTATTTATTGATGATATCTTGGTATAATAAAAAATATATGAATACCATTAGAACCACTTGTAGATTAGTTTGAAGATTCTTAGAAGAAATGAGTTATATTGGAATTATAGCAAGTGTAAATTTCGGATTCAATAAGTTTTGTTTCTTAGACATATTGTCTCTAAGGATGGAATATCAGTATATCCTATTAAGACAATGGGAGTTTATGAATGGCCTAAACCAATGAACATAAAAAAGGTATGTCGTTTCATCGGTTTATCAGGTTATTATCAATTTTTTGATTATATTTTTTCCTGATTAGCTAACTCATTAACTAGGCTTGATTATAAAGGGGTTTTATTCGTATAGAAAAAATAATGTGAGGAATATTTTGAATAATTGAAGATGAAATCAGTGAATACTCTGATCATGACTCTACCATCCGAAAATGGTGGATTTTTGGTTTATAGTAATGATTAAGAGAAATTATTTGGTAGTTTTCTTATTCTAAGTGATAGAGTTATTTCTTACACATCAAGGCAGTTAAAAACTCATGAACAAAACTATCCAAATCATGATCTTGAGTTTTCATTCATAAAATTTTATCTAAAGATTTGAAGAAACCATCTCTATGGAGAAATATGTGAGGTATATACAGATCATAAGAGCTTGAAATGTATCTTAACATAGAAATAACTCAACATGAGAAAAAAATGACGGCTCGAGATTCTCAAGGATTATGATTTTTCAATACACTATCATCAAGGGAAGTAATATAAGGTAGCTAATTCATTGAGCAGGAAGAATGATAGAGATCTAAATAAAATGAGTATTGAAAAGGATACTGTGTTCATGGATCTATAGAAGATGGATATGAGAATTAAAATGGAAGGTAAAACATAATTACTTTTTTCAATTGGTTTCCAAACCATATTTATTGGAAGGGATTAAAATTTATCAGTCTGAAGATGATAATTTTCAAACAAAAATTAATGATGTGAATGAGGGGAAGTTGGTAGAATTCATGTATGGGGATGAAATTATGAAATATGGTAAGAGACTTTGTGTTCCCTCTATAACAAATCTCAATATGGATTTATTAGATGATTGATATAGTTAAAATTTCTCTATACACCCTTGTTGTACTAAGATGTGTAGATATTTGAAGGAACATTTCTATTGGGATAATATAAAGTGAGAAATTACTGATTATGTATCAAGATGTTTAGTCTATAAATAGGTGAAAGCTAAATGAAAACATCCTATAAGAGTCAATCAACCTATTACTAATATCACATGTAAATGAGATGATACTATTATGAATTTTGTCACCAAATTACCAAAAAATACAATAAATAATGAAGCAATATGGGTAACTGTTGATAAAATTACCAAATATGCACATTTATTTGATATAATAAAGGATTTCTCATTGGATATCCTTTCATGAATCTACATTAAAGAATTTGTGATAATTCATGGAGCACATATTTCAATTATGTCAAATTTTGGTCTATGATTTAAATCTAAATTCTAGAAAAGTATTCAGAATGATTTGGATACTGAGCTTCATTTGAGTACTTCTTATCACCACCAAACTAACATGCTTTTAGAAAGGGCCATTAAAACATTATAAGACATGTTGAGATCATTCTCACATGAAGTTCAAGGTATGTGGGATCAGAATTTAACTTTGGTATAGTTTTATTACAAAAATAGTTTCCATTAAAGTGTTCAAATGGCACAATATGAGGCATTGTATAGAAATATATGTCCTACACCAACTTATTGGGATGAAGCTATTGAAAGTATGATTATAGGTTCAGAGCTTATGGAGGAAAAAAATCGAAAAGGTAATGAATATTCAGAAACATATCAAAGAAGAAAAAAGTAGGTATAAGAGTTATATCGATGACCATAGGAATTATTTGGAGCATCAATTGGGAGATAATGTTTTTTCTGAAATTATATCCATAGAAGGGTGTTATAAGGTTTGGTAAGAAATGGAAACTGAGCCCCATGTACGTTTGGCCTTTTTAAAATCTTGATAGAATTGGTTATGTTCCTTGTCATTTGGAAATTTCCCATATCCTTTCCAAATTTCAGGTTGTTTAGTATATCACTTTTTTAAGAATGTAAATGTCGGACACAACACATGTTCTCTCTTATGAAGATATATAATTGGGACCAAATTTAACTTACTTTGAAGAGCCTATATGTGTTATGGACACTAGAGAATAAGTGTTCATGAATCTGATGACTTAGATGGTAAAGATATTTTGGAAAAATAATAAAATTGAATAGGTGATATGGGAACCAGAGGATGTTATGATGAAGAACTACCAAAATATTTTTACGAGGTAACTTTCTGAAAACTTCAAGGATGAAATTTTTATAGGAGGGGAGAATTTAATGAACCAGAATTATATCAATGAAAGTTTTATTCTTATATTTATTTCATATAGTATGAATCATGTAAAATAACATATAAAATAAAATAAAAACTTTATAAATGAACAATTAATGAAATGAGAGGTATTTCTAGAAGTTATGGAATCTATAATAATGGGATAGTAACTTGACCTTTGGAATAATAATGTGACCATTAGGAATAGTAATATTACCAATAGAATAGTAAATTCTCCTACAAAATTATAAATAATATTTGGGTATCTTATAAATGAAAAAATTATATATTTATATCTCTATATATGTAACTAATGGTTTTAAAAATAAAAAAAATAAAGTGACTCTATTTTTAAAATTCATATATTTTTAATTAAAATATTAAAATTAATATAATTATTTAAAAGAAATTTATTTTCATAAAATAGATTCCTAAATAATTAATTTTATTTATTATAATTATAAGATAATTTTATGATATCTAAATTAATTTTTTAGAGTATTATAAAATCTGTTATAGTTTTAAAAATGGTATTTTTCAAAAAACTGTTGATTTTATTTAAAATATTAATTTATCATATTTAGAAAATTACTTTCATAATTATTTTCCACTTTTTAATTCTACACGTTAATAAATGGTTATGTTGATTTTTTTTGGATTTTTCTGAAATAGTTGGATTTTTTTGAATAGTGAAATATAGCAATTTATGGTATATATACATTATAAGAGAAATAAATTATTCCATGATTCATGAATGATGTAAGGGATGCAATCTATAACTTCATTTTATTATTTAGTAATAATTATCAAACAATTTAAATTATTGAACCAAATAATAAATTAATGATTAAAACAATAAAAAAGCTCACTCATCCACTATAAATACCACCCCTCACCAACTATTCTCCTCACACTTCCAAATACATTAATGTTTAATATATTCTTCCCATTCGATAATGATGAAGGGTGTTTATTGATTATTTTAGTTTTTTTCTGTGAGACCTACTGACACATCAAAGGGATATAAAGGGACTCACCCATCACTTACTAATTCCAATGCATTCCTCGCATGAATGGGGTGAATAATAAACACGATATACATATAAAATTTAAATAACTTATTTATTATAAGGATAATATGAAAAAAATCGACATATTAATACAAAAAAGAAAATTATTTAATGATAATGCCCAAACTATACATAGTCTTTCACCCTAATAATAATCAAATGATTAAAATAATCAAAAAACACCACTCTCCTCCACTATAAATGCCACCCCACATCAGAAGAGGTGAGCTCAGATGCTTAAAAATTCCTCTTCACCTCACACATATAATGAATTTAATATTTGTTATATTCACTCCTTTTTATGTTTTATTTTTTCCCTAGGATACAAAGATGTATATTATTAATACCTTTCAGAGATAATATAGGAGTTGAGAATGTTACCAATGTAGTTGATATGTCATTTTTTCCATTAAAGTTGTAATGTAAAGCTTATGTTTTTATCTGGTTTTGAAAAACTACTAAAATATTCAGTCCTTTGGGATGATATCACATATTTATATTATGAATGTAATAAAGTAAGGCACTAACTATAGGAAAATGTGGTAGGGTTGTTTACAGATTCCACTTTTTGGATCTTGTGGCGACATCAGCAGATAAAGGAGAAGACTTGACAGTGGGAGGCTAATGTTCAAGTTTAGTGGAATGATTTTTTTGATAAGGAAATCTTGGGATAATTATTAAGGATAATAATTACCTAGAGGATGAGATTATAAAATTTGTAAAGTTTTTTCCTTTAATGAAAATACATGTTTCCACTTTCCTCCTTTTCTTTAAGACATTCCATGTTTGAGAAAAGTATTGGAATATTAGAGGAGATTTTAGAGAATAAATGAATGGGTTTTAGTAGCTTAATGTATAAATATTATTGGAAAAAATATTTTCAATGTTGTGTGGAGAAGAAATTTTTATGGAAAAAATGCTTAATGTTTTTTGCCCATGTTGTTTTCCAAGCCATTTTGGTTATTGGCTTAAGAGCACCATGACTTGGACCAGGCCATGGGGAAATCCATTTCACCATAATGAAAGTTATAAAACCACCAATTTAATTTATTAACCCCTTATATATGGACCAAATCAAAGAATAAAACACATGGATCCTAATTGTTTGTATTTAATTATTTTTTTAATCATTTGTTTTCCTCAAATAATCAATCGGTTCATCCCACTTGTATAATTACTCTATTTTAAAGGGGTTTTACTTGAATCCAAGAATCCTTAAATTCTTGATGTTGTTTTTAAAATCCATCCAATAAATCTATGATTGGTTTAGTTTTTCCTCTCCTTGAACCATCTAAGGCTTTGGCTCTACCTTCTTCATTATTACTTTTAAATTTATTATTTTTAGTGAGTTCTTCAGGTTTGGTTGAATTTCCTCTATTCTCACTAAATCAATCTTGTAATGATACTTTTTGGGTATAGATAATGATTTGTGGTTTATTTTAGTAAATAATTTTTATAATTGTTGAATCATTGATGATTTTGATGACTATAGACAATCTTGAAAACTGTTGGAATTCTTGATCGATGTGGGTGTCCTTGAGGACCGTTGACATTATTTGATGTTGGTCTGAATCTAATGGAAACTTAATCTCTTTTAAATATATATTATTTACAATTAATTCTTCCTAAAAAAAATATCAGATCCTACCACTGTCAATAGTCACCTTTGGGTAAATGTTAATTCCATCCTTGTACTATTGTTCTTCTTTTTCTTACTCAAGAAACCTAGAACTGATTCAAGGGTCCTTAGCATGCAAGCTTATTTTGGTTCACATGTGAACATGGTTTGAAAAGTTCCACCCTTGATGAAACATTATGTCGATGTTGAAAACCAAGATTTATTAAGATCCATATGATTTGGGGATCTCATATACACTTTCTTCCATGTTATGATTCATGTTTTGGAATAATTGTTCTATTTCATTGATGGTGGTTGAATATGGGTGTGTGAGTTATCATGATACTTATATATGATCTTTTTTATATGATATTTAATTAATTATTATGTTACTATACTTTATGTTTATTAACATGTTTTTATATGATACTACTATATTTCAAATGATGTTGTGTTATTCTTACCTTATCACGATTTACATTATTTTGTGTTATCATCCTTTTTGAGGTTGCACCATAGTATGCATCAAAGTTAAATCATTGTAGTATGGTTCTCCCACAGAGAGGGAGTGTATATGGTGTAAAGTGATAAAGATTGTGGACCTAAACTCACGGTGAGAGGATGATATTCATATAGATCAGATGGAACTCGACTCCCTATAGATACGGAGAAACAAGCTAAAACTCGATGCATTATAGATTCTGAGTACATGTTAACTAATCCTCCTTATAGCCAAACTTAGACTTGATTCGTTGAGGATACCTAGAAACATGTTCAATAACTTTTTAACTAGTTTTTGATCATTCTTGTAGACCATTGACCATTCATCTAGCATGGAGATAAAAAAGGTATGGATGAGGGTTTTTGGAATCTTGGTTAGTTCAAAACAACTCGATACATGATTGTATGTCATTATGATTTATTTTTAATTTATTATTATCATGGAATACACTTGATTAACTTTTTATCATTTTTTAAGGATGCATTGGCAGTGTCCTACTAGGTTTTAGTACTCAGAATCCATGTAGGCATCCCAATGAGTGTGGAGACATAATGTATTGGGATTTGAGTAAGGGAAACAAATATGTAGATGATGGGTGAGCACATCAGTATATATCTGGGAGTGGTTCCATGAAATAATTTGAGGGATGTAAGTATTTTATTTATTTATCTTCCTTCACAATTACTCTAGTTTGGATTTCCACCTTTGTGTCCCACTTATTTATTTATTATGTGAAATGTGTACCATTTTAAATCTAATTATTTATTTTAATAATGATACAATAATTATTATATTATTTTTATTTTATTATTTGTGAAATGATATAATACTAAGGGTATTGTCTCCCCACTAACAAAATTTAGACCCTCACTACTAGTCAGAAACCTCGTGAGCATGAGGAGGCATGTATGGGATCATGCGGCACTCCTTCAGTGACCCAAAGATCTAGGTCAGGGTGTTATAGTTTATAAATTTATTTTTTTTATAATTAATGCTCATAATTTGGGTATTGGTCAATAAAAAACTACCATGGGAAATTAAGGACATAGTTTTCTTACCCCTTATATAATATTATATAATATATCACATGGTTACATGGACCCCCACCACACACAAAAAAGCCTGATGCTCATCCGAAGAACCAATATTTCAAAATTTTATATAATATTCCATTTCTTTAGATCTTCCCCCACAATTAAAGAAAAAATCATTATGTTTATAAAAAAGAGAATGTTTGGTAATGAAAATGAGCTAAAACTTTGGATTCCAATGAAACATGTTTATTCAAGGGTCAAAATAAGGTACTAAAATTTTTTATTTATGGTTGGAAAATATGGTAAATTTATTTAGTAAAAATCCAAAGATGGATGCTATTATATTCTTCAAAATGTCATATTTTTTTAGATTATAAAAAAATTATATAAATATTAAATTTCTAAATTTGTATTTATAAAACTAAGAGCATACTTTTTTATAATATACGAATAATCCTATAATTCTCACAAATAAGGTTATGGTTAATAGAATAAAAATTTATTCTCTAAGGTAAATGAAAAAGAAATAAAATATTGAAAAATAATCATAAAATTTAAAATATAAAATATATATATAAAAGAATAATTCAAAAAAATACTACCAGAGGATTTTAATAAGATATATAAGAGGTGTTATATGTTCTAGTCATTTTATGGGTCACCAAAAATTATGATTCTCAAATATAGAAAATGGGGAAAGAAGTGTGTGATGTGTTACCAAATATTAAATTATGTAAAAGTGAAAAAAATGAAATAGAAAACATCCATATGTGTTTATGTGAAAAATAAATACTAATAAATAAATATTGAAATATTTCTTTGAGTTAGAGATATCTGTAAAAAAATAAAATGAAAAATTTACTCTACTAGTTCAATTATACATGGTATACATATTTACTGGATGAAAAATATCTTTACTTTACCTTTCACGCCCCCATTTGTTTCTGGGGTTTTGATTTATATAGATTATTATGTTCCTAGAAATAAAAATAATGTATTTTTATAATAATAATAATAACAATAAAAATAATGATAATAATAATAATTTGAAGCATGTGATCCTAAGAACTAACAGCACTAAGGAAAAAATACAAGAAATAATGTAAATGAATGATGTTTAAAAATGTTTAGGAAAATGGAAAATCAAATACATTTTATATTTTATAAAAAATTTTCAGTGGAAAATATTACTTCTAGTTTGGTAATGTTGTACATTTGTCACAATTTTACAATTAGTTGTTTTTTTGTTTTTTAAAATTAATTTTAAAATCTAATTAAACCTGATTATTATTAAATTTATAATTTTTTGGAGTAAATAAAATTTACAAACCTATATAATCTATTTTATTCTTATTAGTGATGTTTAAAAATTATATGAGATTGAGTGCTAAAAGAACTATAAAAAATAAAATTTAAAGAATTTAAGTTTAATGGATCTCATTTTTAGGATATAAGTATATGATATATGGTTACAATGATTTGTGTGATGTGATTATAGAGGGCATAAAAAGAGATCCAATATATATTTGGATGTGAATTCAGAATAATATAATCTATATATATAAATAGTATAATTCAGGAATCATTGAACAACATTTGTGAGATATTGCTAAAGTGGAAAGGGAAGTCATAAAAATTAGTATAGACAACACCCATGGATATGTATTTCATTCAAAAATATATAATTTTTCTCTCACATAAATGATTATTTTTTACTATTAAAGGATATCTATGCATGTGATTTGACTATAAAATATGATATGCTAATATAATTTCACAATGGAAGAAGAAGTTTGAAGGAAATAAGGATGTTTCATGTTGGGATCGAATATGCTTTATCCTAAAATAGATTTATTATTTATGATTTAGGGATATCCAAAAAATACCAATAGGGATATGTTTTATCAGAATAAGAAACATGTAGATTTCTCTAATTATAACATTTATCTATTGATTCTTAAAATCAAGGGTTTTTAGATATTACAGAAAATTATAAACGATTCCATATATTACATTGGAAATCACCTATTAAAACTAAGATATAATTGATATTTCATGATACAAGTTAAGGATACTCAAATAGAGAAATGAATATTGTACTCTATGATAGGTTGTATCAGAAGTATGAATAGTGTTAATGGTAGTCATAAGGAAATGTGATATCACCACCTGTAATAAAGAGGGAAGTGATTGTTAAAACTTTGCAGTAAGTCCAAAGTACAATATAGTGGTATAAAACACATTATAGTGTATTTGTGTGTGTAAACCATGGAATTGTTAAGGTTATTAAAGTATGGGGTTTTGTGTAAAATATTATTTTTTACAAACTGAAAAGTGACACACAGTCTTTCTCTCAGGGATCTTATCTTGATTTTTTAGAAGATTCTGGAAAAGTTAGGTCATCATAAAAAATGCATGTTCTTTATTTATATTTATTCAGTGTAAAACCAATGGTTCATATAGAAACATGGAGGTTTTTAATTGTTTCTACTATGTTTGGACATGGTTTTCCCTCTAAATTCCTTCAATGGTACCAAATACCTATCCATTAGAATTGAATTTAACTTTTATATAGATAAACAAACATCAAAAATGGGTTTCCTAGAACATAAACATGTATAATGAAGTAGTCTCTGTATTTAATGAATTTCAAAACCATGAAATAATTTTATGAAAAATGAGTGTTTTTAAAAAATAATAAATCATCTTAATATTTTAATTTTATAGTGAGGTATTATAAAAAATGATCATGGATATTACTAAAATAATATTTTAATATGAAAATTATAAGACCCAAGATTTTTATTAAGGTGTGTTTTTTGTTTATGTTTCAGTTTAAGTACATTATTTTGGTCAAATAAGTGTTTAACAAAGATCATGAGAAGTTTTAGAGGTGTTTCGTGGGTTCAGTGCATGAAAGAGGAAGCAAAAGGAATTTTTGGGCATGTTGCATGATTATTGAAAATTGTGTGAAGCATCCCATGTAACCGTGTAGCCTTGGACAAGGGATTGTGCACGGTTACCACAAATTTACCACATGATTAATCCAACCACATAGAGTTAACAAGAAACCATGTGAGTGGGGGATTTCTGGACATTATCTCTCACATGGTTTGTGCATGGATGGGAAAACCATGTGGGTAAACCGTTTAACCTATTAAAGTTGAAAAATTTACAAAATTGCCATCCCAGTATTTTAAGGATCACTTGGGATTTTCTTTCTTTATTCTCCAATAATTTCTATTGATGAACCAAATATTACAAGAGCTCCCAGGGTGTTTCTCCTTCATTCCTAGATCAGTTGGAGTTCCATCCATTGCAGATCAAAGCTTTATGTAAATCTAATCTCCTCCTTCTTTCCTCTTCTATATTAGGGTTTTCAACTTTCTCTTATATCCTTAAAAATCTCTAAAAACCTAATTTTTCAATGAGATCTATATTCGGAGAATCAAGGGTTGGATTAATTGGAATCAGAGGCTTCGATTAAGGGATAATTCATCAACTGATTCAAGGAAGGTGTTCTACTAGTCATACCCCATGGTTTCGGTTGAGATTTGTGCATGGTTGGGTTTTTTCAAGGCTATCCCTTGTTGGGATTTTGGTTCTTTTATAGTATTTGATATAATGGATGTATAAATGAGTAATGTAAACCATCATGGTTCCCATGGGACACATATAGGATGACTTGACCTTTTTTGGGCCACCCATGGGGTTTGCCGATATCTTTCGGACTTAGAATTCAGTTAAGTATGAGTTAGGTTGTCTTGTGAAAAGGTATATCCCTTAATAAGCATTTTGACATGTTTAATGGTGGTGAAAATGAATTATTTCCATGTTTCTTTTCTTATTAATGGGATAAGTGATTTTTTGGCATAGAATAAGAATGTGTTAAATTAGTTAAATGGGGATTATGACTTGTGGCTAATGAATTGTGTTAAAAACCATATTAGGTTTGGTGTATATGAAATATTGAACACATGGGATTGGTAATGACTTATCAATTGATGAATATGGATAATGGAATGAGATATGGGAAAGAGAATTGGGTTAATGGGTTATGTATTGTAAAATGGTATTGTGAACGGACTATGGCATATTATTGAATCCCATGTTGATTTTTGTAAATCATGATTTCTATATTTTTGGTGGCATTGGTTGTGATATGGATAAATGTGGTGAATAGATAAATAAGAATGAAAACATGGCTCAATGGGGGGATAAAGGACTGATGCTCCTCCCATCGGTAGTGTTGGACTAATGCTCTAACTTACCCAAGAATTCATGATGTGATGAGTCAAACAGATTCTCTATGCCCCCAATGGTTTCATTTAATGAAAATACCTGGATTGAGGATCCAAGGTAAGTGTGGTGATTACTTGATATACTCATCCCTAGTGAGATATGTACTTAACTTATTCTCTTATGTGGCATGATAAATTCCATGAATATTATGTGAATGAGGTAAATGTATAACCCTTATATTACATAATTATGATGAACTAAATGATGAGATGATGTACGTAAAAAACATGGCACAAATACCCTAATAGTAATAGAAAAGTAGGGATTTTGAACTGGGTTCCTTATATTGACTTTCATTGACTTTATTTTTATTATTACTTTCATGAACTATTGGTTTATACTAGATATCTTGTAGACCACATTGGTGGTGGCCTACTGAGATGTACTCACATCCTGCTCGAGCCTCCATTTGGAACCCAAACAGATTTCATGCTTGCAGGGCAAGACAAGGGAAAGGGCCTTATGTTAGGGAGTTGAGTTAGACAGTGACAATCATGGATGAGGTTTCCGACATGAAGTTGGGAATATTTTGGGGATTCGATTGTTTGTCTTTATTTTGGGGTTTTTTTTTCACTTTTCATTGTAGCATGACATAACATATTTACTGTTGGTTGTTGTTCATACCCATTTGGGAAATGGTTAATTATGATTTTTCACTAATTAGTTCATGTTATCTCCACTATTTATATGTTTTATAATGAGTATTACACTAATTAGAGGGTATAGTCTCCCCATGTGACTAATCTAGCCCCTCATTTCTAGTCGGAAACCTCTGACATATTGGGAGGAATTCTTGACGTAATGTGACAACCAGGCTCAGGGAACCATTTTAGTGGAACCTGGGACAAGGACGTTAAAAAGTGGTATCACTGGAGTTCTTTTCTCTTTCATACTATTTGGTGATGGTAGACAGGAGATTGGGATAGTGTCAGGCATTGGTATTCAACTCATTACTAGGAGTAGCTAACCCATGTAGGGTGAAAATCCCAAGTCACCCTTTGAGGGAATGGTTGTTCTTGTTGTGCATTTTTACATTTGATGATATTTCACCATTGTGTGGTGCACATGTGGTGTGATGTGATAGTATTATGATATTTTTCTCATGTCCATAATAAAATGAGTTTGTGCATGCATGCATCATTCTAGGAGCCTATGTAGATAAATGGCATGCATCGTAGTAGGCACACATACAGGGGACGGGTGTGTGGGACCCAGAGGGTAGAATGAATTTTAATTTCATAAAAGTGGTGTAAATTGTACCTAATGAAACAATAAAAATGGTTTAAGGGGGTGTGGGTGTTAATTTATAATTAATTCATTATACATGATAAAGGGTGGTATGTGAAATAAAATTTTATTGGAGTAATTTGTGATGTGATTAATGTTTTCAAATAGTGTAAAATGTAGGTATTGTAGTTGTGTGAGTTTTTTACCTCATGTCATCCATGCCCTTGTTATATATGGTTTAGGGTAGTGTGCTGGGTATGACCAAACATGTTTGGGTGGTGTATATGAAATGGTATGTTGGTGACAAATGAATAATCTTCCTTTATATCATGAAATCTTTATGGTTTTTTTTTCTAATGCTAGTGTTTGGAATTGTAGAGAAAATCTTCAATGAAGAAATATTCTTGTAAGGAGATAGAAGGATGTTTACAAGAATGTTCCCCCCAGTAGTGGAGAAATAAGATCTAGTGGTTTAGGATGATAGGGAAGAGGAGTTCTATGAGAACATTGCTCATTTTATACAGATGATGGAATGGGACCCAAGGTGGGTCACACTGAGTATGTTCGAGTTGACCAAGGAGTTTCATCTGCAGTACCCTCTGACCTTTACTAGAGAGGGTGAGACAGAGGTACAAGAGTTCTAGATAGAGTCTATCCACATAATTCTTGGTCAATTGGAGACTCCTTCAGATAATAGAGTTATGTTGGTCTCCTATATGTTGCGAGGCCATGCAAAAAGATAGTGGGATATCTTAGTTAAGACTGAATAAGAAGAGGGAATGGTGTGGAAAGGTTTTCATGAATTTTATTTGGATCATTACTACCAAGAAACCATAAGGTAAAAAAATGATTTGGAGTCTATGAGTTCAAATCTGGAGATGATGTCGGTAATGGAGTATGAAAATTGGTTCACAGACTTGCCACGTTTTGATTCTGTATTGGTGGGGGATGAGGCGGCGATGTAAAGACATTTTCCGGATGGAAATCAGTAAGAGATAAGATCCCATGTAAAAATATTTCAGTGTAAGAGGTTTTATGAAGTGATGGATTGGGCCCTAATATAAGTAGGAAGCCTCAAAGAGGCCCTAGAAGAATCCATGTGGTTCCAGTGTGGCGAAACATTGGTGAAACTTATGATAGTAGGAAGCACCAATTTAATAATTTCCACCTGTGTAGCAGTGGACAACACAACTAGAAAAAGGAACCAGTCTCTCAGGTCAGTGATCGAGTTTGATGATATCAGTGTGGCAGGCCAAGGAACATGTGAAGTTAGTGTTCCCGAACACCTATTGTGTGGAGAGAATGTGAAAAAATGGATCATGTGCAGATGTTCTACATGAACCCATGACAATAAGAAATTGTCGAAGCTTATAGATCAGTGCTGAGTGTATGAGGGGGTCAATCACCCCATATCTAGAAGGTAATGGGAGCTCTACTAGCTGTATCGTCTAGGTGGAGGACATGGAACTATGGGACAAGACCATCCACACCATAGGAACAGTACAGTGCAGGGTACTCAAGCTAGATCCTAGGGTAGAGGGATATGCAAGCTTCAATAATTTCAGTCTACACCTGGAGGTGGAAAAGAAATATTGTCTACCATTCAAGGTACAATTATTACATCTTCCATGCTCGTTAGTGATTTTTTTGACACTTGTTTCACCCTTATTTTATTTCGGCACAATTCATATTAATTTTGGTCCAAACTGTGGAAAGTGCATGTGGAGTTATGTCACTTGATACTCTATTAGGAGTGTAAGTTGAGGATATCAGGGAGTATAGAGGTTGTGCTTTACAGTTTTGTGGTTATCATTTTATGTGGAACTTGTTTGTTCTTGAGATGGTAGGTTTTGACAATATATTGGGTATGGAATGTTTAGTGGTGTATCAATACCATATTGATTGTTATCGACATCAGGTAATGTTTATTTCTTCTAATGAAAACACTTATGTCCTTACTGGTGAGTGGGATGTTCAAGAAAACCATGTAGGGTAATTTTATCAGCAATTGGGATAGCTCAGAACCCAGGTGACGTGCCTTATTCTTGATGATGGAGGGGTGGAGAAAACATTCTTTACTCATGTGGTCGATCAATTTTAGGATGTCTTTACTGAGTTTTTCTCGGGACTACTGCCCGAAAAGTATGTGAATTTCACAATCGAGTTATTGCTAGGGGAAGAACCATTGTATATTCCACCACATCGAATGGTGCTACAAAAATCCTAGAATTGAAGGTTCATGAAGAATATTTGAAGAGAATGGATTCATTTGACCTAGTACGTCACCGTGGGGATGACCTGTGCTATTCACCAAGAAGGATGATGGGTCGTTGATGTTATGTGTTAAGTATAGGAAGTTGAATCAGATGATGGTTAAGAAATGATACCCTATTCCTAGGGTTGATGACATATTTTACCACATGAGGTGTGCCTCTACGGTATGAAATATTGATTTAAGATCAATATACCATCAGTTGATGGTGAGACCTTCTGACATACCACATACAACATTTCTGAGCAAGTACTGGTTGTTCAAATTTTTGGTGATGCCCTTCGGATTGACTAATGCACCGACTGTGTTTATGGTGCTAATGAACCGAATATATCACCCTTATTTGGATCAATTCATGGTTTTCATCATTAATGACATCTTGTGAACTCATGAACTATTAAAGATTATTCTAAACACCTTAACATCATCTTGAGTACACTACGAGAGTATAGTCTTCAAGAAAATTTAACAAAATGTCAATTTTAGATTGATAAATTTCATTTCTTAGGACACATAATATCTAAGTTAGGTGTGTAGGTGGATCCAAATAAGGTTCATGTTGTGGTGTCTTGGGAGCTTCCTTTTAATGTTTCTGATGTTCATAGTTTACTTGGTATGGCCAATTATTACCAGAGGTTAATTAGATATTTCTCTCATTTGGTAGCACCACTCTCAAGATTAACCAGGAAGGGTGTTATGTTTGAGTGTTTAGATGAATGGAAGAATTATTTTAAATAATTGAAGAAGTGGTTGACAACCACACCAATTCAGATCCCACATGAACATGGTAAGAAGTACACCATTTTCTGTGATGTGTCTAGTGTGGGACTCGGGTGGTGTTGATTTATAATGACAGAGTACTAGCTTATGTGTCAAGGAAGTTGAGTCCTCACGAAAGAAATTAACCAACCCATTATGCCTTGATTTTTTGGAGTCATTACTTGTTCAGAGAGTGGTTCCTGGTGTCTACTAATCATAAAAGTCATAAGTACATTTTCTCTCCATGGTTTTTGAATATTCAACAGTGAAGGTGGGTTGATTACCTAAAGTCCTTTGATTTTGAGTTGTCTTACACACTAGGAAAATGGAATAGTGTTTCTGATTCTCTGAGCCAGAAGTATCCGAATCAGTTGGTACAGGAATCAAACTCTGAATGGAAAATGATGTATTTGTTTTCTTATATTCACTTGGAGGTGTAGTATGGGCACATAAAAATAACCATTACATCTATAGTGATCTAATATATGGTTTTGAGTTGGGTCAAGGAATGTTATCTCGATGATCCAGAGTGTTTGGCCATGAAGCAAAGTTGTAAATGTGGGGAGTCCCCTTCTAGTTGGGATGTTGGTTCTGATGGAGTCATCTATATTCAAGGTCATGTTGTGGTACCTGTGTGTGTGTGTGTGTGGATATTTGATGTGCGAGTTCCATGAATCAAAGTGGGTATTTAATCCAGTCTTGATTTCGAAGTATCATGATCTTTGTAGGCAGTATTGGTGGTCAAGAATGAGGAAAGAAGTTATGGGTTTTGATGCATGATACCTTACTTGTCAATTGGTGAAAGAAAATAACTAGTGTCTAAGTGGATATTTAGATCTATTTCAATTTCATAATATAAGTAGAATGAAGTAATGATGGACTTCATAGTGGGTCTTCTGAGGACATCTCAAAGGAATGATGTAATCTGGGTCATTGTGGATTGGTTGACTAAAGTGGCCCATTTTTTTCTGATCTAAGAAACTTATACAGTTGACTAGTTTGATGAGTAATATGTTCAAGAGATAGTGTGGCTTCATGGTGTGCTAAGAACCATAGTTTTAGATCATGATCCACTTTATACATCGTTCTTCTGGCAGGGGATATAGAAGGATCTTGGTACACAAGTGTTTTTGAGTATGTCTTATCACCCACAGACGGACGTACAATCAGAGTGTATAATTATGGTATTAGAGGACTTTTTGAGATCTTGTGTTCTAGATTATTATGGTTGATGGGAAAATAATTTGCAACTTATTTAGTTTTCTTATAACAATAGTTTTCAGGATACAATTTAGATGGTTCCTTTTGAGTCACTATATCGGAGGCAATGTAGTTCTCCGTTTTGTTGGTTAGAAGTTGGGGAGTCTGAGATGTTAGGACTGAGTCCTATGAGAGGGACGTAGGAAAAGGTTCAGTTGATTAAAAATCATAAAAAATGGCTTATAGTATAATGAAGTCCTAGGAATATTGCTATCGTAGACCTCTCGAGTTCATGGAGGTTGATAGTGTGTTTCTTTGGGTGTCACCAAGGTGGGGTCACCGTGAAATTAGGATGCATGGAAAGTTAGAACCTAGGTATATGGGGGTATTTTAGATTATGGAGAGGATCAGATCATTGGCATACCGATTGGATCTTCCACAACGGTATAGTGGAATGCATGATTTTTTTCATGTACCACAACTTTGATAGTATCAACCTAATCCATCTAATGTGATAAACATTGATGATGTTGATCTTGATCCATATACGTCCTTTGAGGATCATCTGGTTCTTATTGTGGATCATAGTGAAAGAGTCTTGAGGGTAAAGGTTATGCCTTTGGTTTTACTTTTATGGCAGCATGGAAATGTATAGAAAGAGACTTTGGAGTGAGAATCAAATATGCGGTTTTAGTGGCATGATCTCTTTTCTTAGGAATCTAAATGATGCTTGGAAAGAGAGAATTGAGTAAAATCCATCCTAAGGTGGGGAGGTTGTAACATACATGATTTTTATTAAGGTATTTTTTTGTTTATGTTTTAGTTTAATCACTTTATTTTGGTAAAATAAGCATTTCCCAAAGATCATAATGAGGCTCTAGGGTGTTACAATGGTTCAGGGCATAAAACAAGAGGCAAAAGGAATTGGTTAAAGTAACGCTACATTAGTTTCTATGACTTTGGTTGTATTTTAGTTTTTGGTTGAGTGTCTTATTATACTTTTTAATAGTACTATTATATTGTTCATTTTTTTTATTTTTGTTTATATTTCTTACATTTTCAATACCATATATTATTGGTTTCTTTGTTTTTTATTTTTTCTCGATAGGACTTATATGAATGAAGGAAAAATCATCCCATTTTAGTTTAGTAATTCTTATAATTTATATGTAGACTTTAGTGTCTGGGGGACATAAAATAATTTTATTGGAATGTTTAATCCTTCCAGGCTAATGGTTAGGGTCAGGATGTTACAAATTGTATCGGTTTGGTCAGTCTGTCATATTATGATGGTAGTTAGGAGAAATGAAATGTCAGAAACTAAAATTTATTGTATAAAAAAACATAAATAACCTTTTTTATGTTGAAATTAATGTTAGTAATGTGGTATAAGTACCAAAAGGGGGTTTTAGATACCTATATATGTATATTTACATCATCATCATGGGTGTAGTCAATGAGTATAGAATATAATAAATTAGTAAGGATACTATCTACTAGGACAACATTGTGCATATTATGTTTGATGATTATCGAAAATTTGTTATATGAACTGAAATGTAGTTTGTAGAGGAATCCTGGAACGTGTTTGAAGAAGAACCATTATTGAACCAACATCTCATTCAAATCATTTTACTTTAAATTAAAAATTTTAATAAATGAAATGAAAATGATGAAGCAAGACTGGGAGATAATGCTATATTGTTTGATAAATAGAACCCACCTAACTTTTTAGGGTTTTTGAGACCTGATAAGGTGGAAGCATGGGTTAGAAGAATAATTCAGATCTTCAATTTCCTTAGAACCTCAATTAATATAATAGTGAAGATATAATTACACATACTGGATTACCACATATGCCAATAATGTGTTTTTTATTTCCATGTGAAACATGGATATGGTCTTACAAGGGATGGATTAAAAATAATTATTCAATAAGAAATTATACCTATACACCATCAGGATACCTAGAATAATGGATTTCGTCAGTCTTAATTTAGAAATTCGTTTTCTGATGGAATATGAATCTAATTTTATGAACTTATCTCATTTATATCTATAATTGGTTTGTAGTGAGTCCCAGAGGGAACACATATTTGAGTTTGAACTATGATCAGAATTTGTCTCAAAGATAACTATGATATGCATTAGTAATAATACAAATATTGTTAATAGAGTGATAGAGGAATAAATGGATCTTATTGGGGATCTTATTGGAGGAAGTATGTTTTTCTATACGAGTAGAGTAGAATAATCTATTGTATGTAAAAAAAGATTAAGAGGGACACCTACTTCATGGGATTCTGATCATTAGATAAATAATCCACTAGATTAGTTTTCTTTCCTTCATGCCCTAATAAAAATACAATCTTTTTCAAATGTGGTTATTATAAGAATAAAAAGTGGGATTATATGTAACCACCCAAATAATTTCACAACTATAATTAGATATGTAATACTCAATGTTATTTCATTAATATTACAATTTCAATTGTAAGAAATATTTATCATATGTCTTATAAATATTATTCTTTGGTTGGGATATCACATCATACTGGTTCTCATCCTCATGAATCAGTGAGCCATGGTGATTCTAGAAACACCTCAAATACTCAAATAATAAAATTATAGAAGGTAATTAATTAACATGGAGGAGTGAGTAATTATTTATATGGTGATAATGATAAGATCATTTAGTATTAATGAGGAATGATTAATTAGTTATATAATAAATCCATTCCGACTTTATTAACAATTGTGATCATTCCAGATCTTGTAAAAAGTTATGTGGTCTATTGTAATGTTTATAGGTTTGGACATGAATATGTTCTCATGAAAGGATATCATGACTTAGATTTTTTATCATTAAAGTTTTTAATTAATTTAATTAATTATCCGACCTATGAATTGGAATTTGATATGGTGGTTTATAATATAAAAACATGGTGTTATTATTTATTTACAGATATGTGCACTTTGTGAACAGATCATAAAATTTTTAAACACACGTTTTTATAAAGATATTTTAATTTTAAAAAAAATGATGGATGGAATATCTATATATTTACGACTTTAACTTGGATTATACACATGGAAAATTAAATTCTGTAGTCAATTATTTAAGATTAAATTCATGTAAATAACTAGATAATAATATTGTGATTAGTCTAAATTGATGAGTAATATTTTGGATATGAATTTGGATTTCACTGAGTAAAATGAATCCAAAATATTCTTTTCATGGAATCTTATTCATAATTTGGTTGGGAGAATGAGTGATTCTCAAAGCTCAAATCCTAATTTCCCAACCATTATATCAAAACAAAATTTTGGTGAGTCCATTAGTAGATGGAAACATGATGAAATTATAGTGTTTTATTTTAATGATCTGATAGAAATTTCCCCATATTTTCAGTAAAAATCTACTTTCTGCTTATCAAAATTCCAAAATGAGTGATTACTTGAGGAATAAGAATGATGTTCAATGTTTTGAGGACCAATTATATGTTTTCAGATATAAAATAAAAACTGGTCAATTGTGTTATAAAATTCCTCACCTATTAATAGGCCAAGGATAAGACTAACCAATATAATGGTATGTTAAAATATTTACTTATACTGTTATGGAAATGAGAAAAAATTTATATGTACCTTGTCAATGGTTTACTAAGAACTATATGTGATCATGAATTAATCTAGGTGATTTTGGACCAACTCATAATGTTTGTCAACTTCATTATGATCCATGAATATAATACATTATAAAACATAACAAAGATCTATAATTTAGAAGTGGTAAAATTATATGTAATATCTATTTCTATCATATCTGATTGAGTTTTTTTATTTAACTCTCTATTTTGGTGATCCTTTTTGTAAGACTTGCGCTTCTAGTTAACCATGAGAGAAATATATCAACCTAAAATGGCTGGGCAGTCAAAATGAATGACCTATACACTAGAAGGAATTCTCAGTGCTTATGTTATGGATTTTGGGGGCTCATGGGTTGTCCATTTTCCCTTAGTCAAATTTTCATATAATAAAATATTTTAAAACAAGATGCATATGGGTTTGTTTGACGAATTTTCGGATCTTCCATGTTAATGTTCACTTTAATAGCTAGAAACTGGGGGAAACATCACCTATTCGATCCAAATTTTTTTATCCAATGACTTAGAATATTCATTGGATAAGGAAATTGATGGTTTTAGCCCAAATCCATCAAAAATATTATGTATCCCATTGTCTTATTCCTTTATCCTTTTTAGTTTGTGATCTTGTATTATTGAATGTTTCTCCAATATTGGGGCATCATATATTGGTCAAGAAATTAAATTTTTCTCCTCAATATATTAGATATTTTTATATACATAAATGAATTAGTGATATTTCTTATCGGTTGGATTTACCACCATGTTTCAGTTTGGTCTGTAATTATTTTCATGTATATCAACTAATAAAATACCATCCTAATCCTATCCATGTGATTCTATCTGATTATGTGGATCTTGAAAGAGAATATATATTTTTTCATGCACTGATTCATATATTAGTCACACAAGATAAATTATTTAGTGGAAAATATAATACAATGTTTTCAGTTTTTTGGAAACATGATTATGGGAGACATAGAAACGTTAGAAATTGATGTTAGAGAAGTGGAAAAAAATCATCCAAAGCCCCACTGATTTTATCTCTCTTTGGATAGAAAGCCCAATGGCACAGAGAATGAATCACCCATAGGTTAAGGTATAAAATAGTTTTTTTGTTTTGATATTTAGTTTTATTGGTTATAGAATGGGATGTTTTGGGAGGTCTTGGAGATTTTTGGGAGTGTTTGGAAGGTTACACAGTTGGTGACAGGTAAAGGGAAACCATACATATTCTACAGGTAACTGTGAGTCAAATTTATAAATTCTAGGTGGTGGTTCATGATTATTTCATGGTTAGGATAAGTCTTGTATATTTACCTAGAAAGTATAAAACTTGGGATAAAGGATTTTCACATGCTTGGAAAATGGTTCGTTAAAATATGACACCAATCCATGTGATCTGGGGGTTTTAAGAGAGTGTTCCCACATAGGTAGTGCATGGTTTGGTAAATTGTGTGATCTAACCATGCATCATCATTAATTGAATATGAAAATATGATTTTAACTCTGATAATCACTGCAAAACTCTCATTCATTCCTCCTTATAATAATATCTAAATCCCTATCACTTTGTAAGAAGATTTAGATAACTATTCTCCCTCTATAGATAGATTTAAATAGATCAAAGTGCATTGGATATTGTATATTGAATTTAAGATCCCCATCCTCTCCTAATTCTTATTTCCTTCCTAGATCATCCCATTTTCCTTTGAAAAAACCTATGGATCATGATTGTTATGCCTATATCTATTGGATCAATTATGATTTGAAAAATTATTTTTGATATTTTTTAAGTAACAAGAAAGGGTGTATAAATAATCTATATTGTGAAATGATTAATCATGATGAATGTGATTCATTTTCAGATATGCGAATTCTCTATTTTCCCTATTAATTCAATAAATCTAAGGATTATATTTCTAAATTGTTAATTATTTATTTTAATAAAAACCTATAATGATTTTTTATTAGAGAACCCTTTTTGTTTTATTATTTTGAGAACCTTGAATTATTATATATTGTGGGAAAACCCCTTTTGGTTTATAATTTACATTTTATACCTTTAATTAATGCATGTAACATGTGGGATAAAATGACGAAAATTAGTTTTGTCCCTAAAAATGATTATTGGAATGAAAACATGGTATATAGAGAATGACATGTGTTCATTTTCATTGTAAGAGACCTTTTTTATTTGGAAATTGTACCTGATCCTATTTAGGCCACACAAACTATTATCACTAATGAATGTATTAATGGATGAATGAGTTACCAATAATTAGAATTGGTACTATCATGTCAGGAATGTGTGTGTGCATGTGTTAGAATGAACGATGGGTATGACAAGTGAAATAAAAGGATAGAAATATTTTTTCTTAAATATAACTGAATTAAATTTTCAAAATACTTTGAATTTTACTCTCATTTGTTTTCTTTGTGTTTTTAACCACAAGCTAACATGTTCTTTTCCTAATGAAATTTATTTGGGAAGTCTCATGGGGATTTTTTAGTGGGTTGTATACTCACTCTTGTATATTCACCATGGTTTATATACAATCATAGTTTATCCCAGAACATGAAATAGAAAAGTCTCATATTTATCTTGTGGGGAATCAGGATCCCACATCTTCATATTGTGGTCTTATTATAGAAAATTTCATGTAGAGTGGTTGGAGTGATGACACTTAGATGTTTTTGAATGATGTTTTATTTTTTTTGGTTGGGTTCCCTATTCCATTTTTTTCTTCTACTATAATATTGTTTAGTTTTTGGAATTTATTTTCAATTTTTTACCTATCATGCATCATAAAGTATTGGGTTTTTTATTTTATTATTTCTTATTTTGGTGTGTACATTAAAATAAAAACTTATCCCCCAATGATTTAGTAAACCATTGGAATTCATTTCCAACCATTGGTGTTCGCTGGATATGTCACCTAAGGCTAGTGTCACATTAGATCTTTCTAATACAATGGTTTGGGTTAGGATGTTATCGAAATGAAGGAGAGTCTTTGATAGGAATATTTTAATGTTTGGGAAGATATATGTAGGAATGAATGATCACATAATACACATCGTATGATCAAGGAATGCAAAGAAGATATCAAATATTATTTGGGTAATGTATAAAATGTATAAGACACTCCATTAAAGTGAGATGCATTATAGATATTTGTTTTGTTCTTAGATTTAATGACTTTAGTTTTCATGGGTATTTGATATGAGATCTATTTTTGAAAGGCTATTTATCTTTCAGTGGTTTATATAGTAGAGGATAAGTGAATTCAATTCATGCATCCCTATATTCATTTATAGTTATTTTTTTACATGATTTATTTTTCATAATATATTGAACTAAAGAGAATAAAATATTATCTATTTTCTTATTCTTTCTTCCTGATGTATCAATTATTGATTTTTTTAATTTTATTCCATATTCATAACTTATCACATATATAATGGAATGTAGTGAGATAATTTTTTAGTGTATATTGATTTATAGCACATTTATGTATAATTATGAATGGTTATTTACCTAAATTAAGTTTATCTGTCATGATTAAGAGTAGTTTAAATAGTAAAAACCAATAAACCTTTTGGGAAACTTAGTGATTTTTTTATGTTCTCGTATTTCCGAGTAGTAATGAGGATCAATAAAGTATGATCATATTTTTTAATAACTCAAATTATTTTTCTACAAATGGTTATTAATCCATGATAATAAATTTACTAAATTAAAAAGTCTAAAATGTGGACTAAACATTTTACAAAATATAAAATAAAGGATAAGGGATTTTCTTATAGACTAAATAATAATTTCACTCATTGATTTTCATTTATTAATTTCAATACATGTTTTTTCTGAAAATAAAAAAATCCAACTAAATATTAGTCACATTATTTTCCAAAATTTTAATTTTCTTAGAAAAAGTGACATGATAAAGAAAATTTAGTGGGTAACCTCCTTAAATGATATTCTATTATCTCAAAATACTATATTAACCATTATATTAAATATTATTTTTCTATTTCCTTGTTATTAATTTATAAATCCTTTTTAACCTTTAATATGGTTTAATTATTTTCCATTTATTTTTTATTTCTCTTTGATCTTTAATTTTTTTAATATATTTAGAAATATTACAAAAAATGAGCAGGATAAGAAATCATGGGCCATTAGAACTAGATCATGAGATTGAAAAAACCTATTTTTCCTAATCATGATACTTGAGAACCATTGAAAATTTATAAATAATGTTTCTAAATATTTAATTTTATTATTCTAGATAAATATATTGAGTTAAAATGTGGAAGATTTTTTAAAACGTTTATCAACCATTTTGAGACATTCATAAGTGAAATATTTTATACCTAAAAAATCAAATCTATATTTATTTACTATAAGATTACTCTGATAAATAACACAAAATTATAAATATTTTTTCTATGTTCTATAGAATTTCATATGGGTACCAAATTAAGATCAAAAATAAATTTATCATTATGTAATATAGACTAAATTTGAGGTGATAAATTGAGGATCTGGTAATGTAGAGAGAATTTCCATTTTCATTAGAGATAGTTGTAATAGATTTTTTTTATATAACCTAATACCTAAAGACTCCCCCAAGTGATAACATCTATTAATAATATTTCAATATAATATATTTCCCCCTTTAATAATCATAACAATAATAAAATAAATTCATTGGTCAGATAAATCTATAGATAAATTATTTATGAGTATTGGGAGAGATTCAAAAAGGTTTGTGCAAGTTGTTCATGCCAACATATAGAAAATCACTATTTATTAGTCATTTTCTATCAAGTATTGGTTAAAATTGTCATAAATATATTAGATTAATCATTTAGAAGAGATATGTTTGATAAATACTCTTTTTATGACAAACCCCTAATTTAAAATATTTCATAGAACATTTATTAGTTTTGAAAAAGGGATTAAATTTAAATGGGGGTACATTAGGGAAGGAATTCCACGTCAATTTTACTTTAAAATAAAATTTAAAAATTATTATTTTTGAATAATATGATTTTTAAAAAAATACAGAACCATCCACACCAAACATGATATATTTTGGTTGTATTATAAATAATTTTACACTGACTAGTCCCTATAGTACATGAAAGAAAAATCTTTGTTGGAGTCTTATATAATATATCATATTAACATATTATTTATATTCAAGGATAGGTTTAGAGTTTAAACATTATATATTGATTTCACCTTAAAAAATATAAAGTAAACTACAATTTAAGTAAATATTCAAATAGAACTATCAACTGCCACTATTCAAAAATGATATAAACTCATTATCCCTTTACTATAAACCAATAAAAAAGAAATAATCAGGTTAATATATTTAAAAATTATAATAATGAAATGAAACATATTTTGAGAACCATCATAATATTATTATGGAAATAAAAATTTATCAAGTATATATTATTACAACATTATATGCACTTGTAGATCAAGGGTTAAGAGAAATTACTTCTTAACCAATTCCCAACTGAAAATAAACTTTCTTCATAACCTCCCTAATAAATGTAAAAGAGATCTAAAAAACCAACTACCTTTCAAATATTTAAAAAATATTGAACCAATAATTGAGAAGAATAAGAAAAATTTATAAAAGGTTTTATTAATCCATTCAAAAATAAATAAAGAGTAAACAAGCCTAAAAAGAATAAGTGTAAAAAAATTAAATGGATTATAAAAATATAAATTTACCATTTCCTTATATAATGGTATAATAAAAGATAATAAATGAATGAAAACTTCATAAAGAGGCTCTAAAAATATTTAAAAATGTTAAAATGAATATAATCATCTTATAATACACGAAAAAGATTCCAATATATTAAATTTTATTAAATAACATTATTGTTTGAAGAAGAGTCTCAATGTTGATGAATAAGTGATCCTATGAAGGAATATATTATAATGGAATTCATTTTTGGGTGAGTATGTTTTGGTCTATGTTTAGAATAATTATTTCAATTGGGTATGTTATATATACCAAATGTATTAGTGGTGTTTTAGAGTCGGTGTTTGAGGTTTCAGTTAGGTTTTGGGATGTAATGTTCGTATAGGTGTATAATCATACTGGAGACCATGTTTTGTTCCATGATGGGTATAAAATGAATAATTAAATAATGAAATGGGAAAGGTTATGTTATATGTACCTGGTTAGGTATAGTGTTTCACTATGTTGGTAAGGGTCATGCCACAACATTACATTGGGAAGGGAGTTAGATCTATATGCTCCTATGGTGAGATGTGTTGCACAGTGAGGGGTTGTGGTTGTATCATGATGTATCTATGGTTGAGATCTATAACCATGGTGATCGAACCATAATGTTACCATATTACAGGGCATTTCACCATGACCCACGAGGTCACCAAAACCCAACTCATATGATATATTTTTAGGTTTTTAATAAAATTAAATTTCAGTTTTTAAATTTAAGAGAAATGATATTTTCAACAATTTTATCCTATTCAAGTTAGAGATAACAAATCCTTATTAGGTCTCATTCTCCTATCCCCCAAGGAGGGATCACATATGATCGTGACTATATTTTGGAGTTTTCTATCATAGGGGATTACTATATCTGAGGCTCATATTCCTACATTGTATATTTTTTAATTTTTCACTTTTTAAAGTTTTTTACTACAATTTCTATTTTAGGGATTTTTCTATGAACTCTATGTTTATTTTTCATCTGTTCAGATAAAGATATTCTTTTTTTGTACATGATACTTATAATAATATGCAAGTTGAACCTAGATATTTCCATTTTAATACGTGTTTTTTTTATTTTGATATTTACAGGCATGGGTGGGGTTATCAGAAATACTAGAAACATGATAATATTCAGTCTATTGAAGTCTATATAATTTTCCTAGAACAATTATAGGGTTGTTTCATGTCACTATGGTTTTAGTTATTCCATGGAAATGTTACACGATATTTGAGGGAACAAGGTATTGTTTGGTAATTTGTGAATATGTGTTCTTATAACTATTACAATTCACATCAATGGGAGTAAATGTGATTCACCAATATGGTATGATGGTGATACATCATTCACCAATGGTGGGATAATTTATATTTTCTATGTTATAGCCTTGGGATGTCAGTGAATCTACTCACCTTGGGGCTAATTCCTTTGCGGTCATGTTCACATAGAGGGACCTAGAAGGTGGTGTTGACCACCAGATGATTCGTGGTATCATATGTAGTTGAGAATCCCAGGGTGATGATTACGATCATTAGTTTAGTGGATGGATACACTGTATATTTTTCTATAAATTTTAAGTGGTGATTTTAACCACCAAATTGGAGTATAATTCATGCTAAATATGAGATTCTTTAGAGTTTTTGATCCTTGAAAATAGTACTTAGTTTTTTTGGTCATTTTTTTGATGATTCATTGTTTAGAAAGATGATTTCAGCATGGTATTGGATCATTACATTGATATAAGATGAGGGGTGATGCACTTTTCCCTTAAGAAGCATTCAAACTATGTATATATCATTCCATTATATAAATCAATAATGATATTATGGAGATCATCAATGTTTCAATGATCACAGAGTGAAGAGGAATGTGTTTTTTTACATTGGTTGTCATATTTTGTACTTTTCATATATGTATATATGGGTAGATTTTATTGAGGGGCACCTTTGGTAGTTAACTACTGAGTTTACTATTATACTCTACACGGGTCCTCCATAACATATGTAAACTTCATGTATCATGAAATAAGAAAGGGCTAGGGCCTTTTGACTAATTCATGTACAATCAGTGGTGTTATGTATGAATTAGAAAATTGTAGATGGATTTTAGATATTTCTGGGTTGACCATCGGTTCTATGCTAGTGTTTTTCTAATATTTTGAACATGCCTATATATGATCATACTATGTGTGATCTATGTTATTTTTTATTACTTGTTTGTGATTGTTAGAATTATTTTGTTTTTCATGTAGTATTATTTGGTTATATTTTATATAGTGATGATTATTGTTTATGTTGTCTTATCTATTTCTATGGATATATATATATAGGGTTCATTATCCCCAATAACATTTTCTATATCCCCATTGTTACATGGAAAGATATGTAATACATGTAGATGTGCTAGTGGATTGTGGTTCCACTCATATTAGAGTAATTTGGGTGATCGAGATCAAGAATAATTATTAAGTGTTATTCAAGTGGTGTTTTTTCTACTATTTTGGGTATTATAGATAGAGATCAAAGGATGTTTTGGGACTTCAGATGGACATATTATGATGTATCTGGCTTTCACTAGTATGATATGAATACCAAGTTTCAAAGGATTTAATATTTTTGTTTCTAGTTTTCATGATTATAGTTGAGTTATTTTATCTTGGTAAACATTATTTTTTGATATTATTGGTTTTCAGTTTTTCCCATAGCCCTTAGAGGTTGGGGTTTTATTCATGAATCATTTCAAGGATGCAAGGTTCATGTTACATTTGTATTCCTACACATGATTTCTATTCTAGCTCTAAAAATGGGTTTAATGGTCTATAGTGTCAACAAAAATTTACGTAATGTTTCCCATTATATATTCTTAGTGGAATTATACTCAACTTTATCATGTTTTCAAATTATGGTATTATCAAGTATATAGAACCTTTGTGTGTATTGTGTGTGAATGGTTTTGTAGTATCATCACATGATCACTTTAGTAGAGGAAACTAAAATGTATGCTTGATAGTCCATTATCAAATAAACATATATTGATTAATGTAAATAATATAGGAATAACTCTATTATATAAGACACCATCACTATCAATCTCATTGTATCATATTCAATGTATATCAAGATGTTATAGCTATTTTCACTCACCTCTATAAGTATTAAGTTTTAAAAGACGAATCCTTATACACTATGACATGAGCCCGAACACCAATGGTGTTCTGGATCGTTCTCCATCAAGGTAAATAGTGAAATTGGAAGAAGAGTACTTCAACTAATGGCTTGGAATATTGAAATTATTTCAAACAATTACTATCAAACCCATTAAATAGGAGGATTATATCCTTTATAGATACTTTCTTAATTCAATTATTGGATTCCATTGTTTGTTTCCATCACATGGCTACTGACATGTATTACTCAAAAACATGTCTATTGAGGTTTTATCATATGGATGATTCAAATGATAGTGATAATCTTTTTTATCAATAAATGAATACAATTATTAATTCTTCATTGAAGAAAAAAAGTGGGTAATGTGGTAGTGGCCATGTGCCCAATATACCATATCAGTAGATTATTATATAGTACGGATGAAAAAATCATATGCTATGATTAAAAAATTTGAATACCATATCCTAGGTTATGAATTATGTTATATCATAAGCTTTTATATTTATATATTAGATAATTTCCAAAAACCACCCAATTTCAAAAAAATCCTAGAATTTCTATAAAAAAATAACAAAACTCTTTATAAATCCATCTAAAATATTTTGGATATAGTTTATCAAACACTCTTCATTTTTGAAAAATACATTGCCTATAAATATTATCTAGATCCTAAGGGCTAAGGGTATGACCCTGTGGGACTTTATAAAATTGATAAGAAACATGAAATCCTAATCTAATAGATGTTACAAAAGTGTAACCTCTAATAAAATATCCATTATACTCAAGCTAAAAGGGATTATAGTGTGATATCTTTCAAATATACTCATATATTCATATTTATTTGTTTCTCATAAGATGTAAAATATTCATCATATATATATTCTTATATAATAAATTTTCAATGAGACTGAGCGAACACTAGATATATAAAAAATAAATATAGTATAATCCTTCTTATATATTCATAATTATCTAAAATAGACTAACCAATATGATTGAATACATCACATTTCATTCATCTATGTAACTGAGTACATTTCATGTCACTCAACTAAGAATAACCACGAATTTCCTCATTATGATTAAATTAAAGGAATATATATCTTTTATATTCATAAGAGTGAAAACAATACTATCTTGTATTGTCTCTATGAAATCCCATGATTAGAAAAATTATGAACTGTCCACTAATTAGCTAACCCTCAAGGACTATATAATAAATTTATCATAGTAGAAAGGTTCACAGGTTAGGTATCTTTCTATCCTTATGTAGTGGGGATTTATAATAAGAATAAACCCATAATAATATCAATGGATGTATTAAATTCCATGTGACATACCTTGGTGGGTAATTCTAGATAATATGACTTGACTTATTACCTCTTGAGTCTATTTTTTGTATTTTTATACAATTCCTTATATCAAATAAATGATTCTACTCATGAAAATATTACCATATCATCAGAAACCAAGATACTCAATGATGATAATAAATCATAGAAAAATAAAAGTCACACTTTTAGGGAATAATTAACATTCCAATAAAAAAAATAGTTACAGGAAACTTGAAATGTAAGTAAATATAGTGATTTCTTTTGTATAACATTATACATTTTATATTCTAAAAATAATTTAATGAATTAAAAAATAAAATACATAAGATACTATATAATATATAATACATTATTTATAAACAAATAAATCTTATCTTTGTTTTACTTTAAGAGTATTTTTAAACTCATTATATCTCTATTTAATTCCTTCTACATCTCTATTTTATGACTTAATAAAATCCTCCCACTAAACCCTTTATTGCGTAACATCAATGAAGCAAGCTAATTTGAGTAATTTTGAGACTTAGTATCCATATTCCTAATTTAAAACTACTTGACCATATTCAAATACATTATGTTCAAAATATAAATTTTTACAATGACAACAACTTCTAATTTATAATTACAACTCATTACAAGTTCACAAACACCATACATGGAGAAAATTCTATAAAAATTTCTTGTAAATATTTTAGTTAAAATATAAACATTTTAATTGGATATTTACCAAGATAAATAACCCCTTAATATATTTAAGTGATATTAAAATAATCACAATAACTAAATTCAATATTTTAAAAGTGTCATTACCGACATACCTTAAATTATTATGATATTAATTTAAATTTACTTCAACTTTTTTAAAACATCTTTTGATCATTAACATTGAAATTATTTATGTCCAAAAATATTCTCACAAAACTCTTAAACAATATAATCTCTTAAAAATACATTTTGACGATACATTTTTTGGGTTACTGAATTACACGTAATTCCTTAAGTAGGAATATTTACCAAATAAACAATTATATCCATATCATATATGGGAATTCTATATATTTTGAGAATTTTCTTAAAAAAAAATTATTATCTAAATTATTAAAATTATGGTGGTTGAATACCTATTCCTCATATTGTAACATACAACTAGATAATTTTTTTCCCATGGATAATGCATGTTCATCATTTTCTTCTTCTCAAAACAAGTAATTAAACATTATTAATCAAAACACATGTGAAATATCAAATTTTTTTTGTGAAAACCATTTTTTTGTAAACAAATTACCGTATCATATATGAAAAATGATATAACTATACACATTATTTACTATAGACCACATAATATTGATAGAAAACGTTTGAATTAACATAGTTCATATATTTACTATTCATATTAACATTTTAATGAAAACTATAAGATTCAACAATTGTAATATTGATTTTGAAATCTTTTGTATTTATAACATTTGAAAAGTTTATATATGGTATCAGAAACTCTTTAAAACCAAAGGCTTAATTTTAATAGCACTCATACCCTACATTGACATTATTTAGGGATTCTTTTACCCATTTAGGTAATATCAAAAATTCCATCTTATAGAAACAATAATCCTATTTCCAGATAAATCTATGTTTAAATTATATAGATTGGCTACTTAATTTTTTTTCTTATAATATTTAAATAACATTTATTCTTCGGGTTTTAAATTTTATCCACTTGTAATGTAAATTTAGTACCAGAACCAGGAAATCATATTCAATAGCTCATATATTTAGAACGCATCGATAATACGAGGCAATCATTTATTAAACTCATTAATATTGTTTGAAAACATACACAAATTAAAAAAATTAATTTATTTATAGAATAATCCTTAAGGAAATTTCGAGTCACAAAAAGTCATTAACATACCCAATCATATTTAATACATGAGATATGATGAAAATACATTCTGTTATATTAAATATATTTCTTTTTAAACCATAAGTATATAATTATATGATTCTCATAAGATTCTAAATAAATATTTGTAACAAATTCAACACTTTTTACTCATCAAAATTTTCTCTAATACATAAAAATTATCATAGTGAAAATTTCTTATGAAGTCATCTTTTTAAGGAGTTTTTGACTTCAAGCTTATCTTTATTAAGGTTTAATTTCAAATTCAAGTTTTATGATTTTGATTTTATTAATCTAAAAGTGAATATTGTATCATATGTAGATAATTTTGTAAAATAATTTAATAAGTATATTTATTAATTTTTCTCACATAAAAATGATGACCTCTTTTAAATTCATCATATCCATTAGTGGGTAAAAATCCATATTACATGATGACTTATACCATTGATCATGTAAATAATCCATGATGTAATCTTGTAGAAACTTATTAGAATTCATATTATATAAGGAGTTTGGATAGCTGAGAGAAGATCTCATTTTTAAAACCATAATATGAGTTATCCCAACTCAGCCCCTTTGGGTATACTAATGGTTAGGGTTTCCCGGTTATGTTTATTAAAAATCATATGACATTAATAATTCACCTAATGGTTTGGGTCACCTCATTACTTTGATTATTTGCATATTATAATCCATGGGAATATAATTGTTAGGTTCTACAGTACTGAATGATGAAGGTCTTTTCACATGTAATTTTAGTGGGTTTCTAACATATAGTATTTTCAATGGGGATTTAATCTCACAATATTATCTCATGTTATTTCCTTGACATATATGTTTCTTATAATTATTATTTTTAGAATCCCATTCCATACACAAAACCAATATGTTTATAACATATTAATGTGTAAACCATGACACAACTCATAGTATTTGTTAATCACCAAAATATAGACGCAAAATATATTTACACGTATCCAAATTAATCATATGAATAAGGTAAATGAAATTTTCTTATAATGTATTAAAATTATAATAAATAAATAATATTCACTTGATTAATAATAGGTCCATATATTTTCATCCTAAACATTTCTATAATAATTAATAATCCTCCAGGTTATTGGGATGTCTGAACCAAAGTCACTCTACCCAGGGATACTTTACTCAAGTGTAATTTCAATTACATTATAACTATACCACCTAATCTTCATAACCTATATTAAATAAATAAATTTAATCTAATAACATTAATTAAGAACTAAAATCAATGTAGATGAAAAATAATTCATTATCATACCTAGAATGAAACTCCTTAGATGAAGGATAATAACATAGAAGAAGTATAATACCATCTTGAGGTTACAATGACTTCATTATATTTGATGTCAATATGGATGGATGAAATTTTTTAAAAGTGTTTATATGAAGTGAGGTGATTCAATAATAAATAGAAAATAAAGTGGATGATAATATCTTGGTGTTGTTTAAGTAGAATCCACTAAAACATATGATTTTATGGATATATTTCATGTATTATTAATGTGGTGTAGGTTAGAGTGATGTCTGCAATAATAAAAAGGAATGAGATATGTTAGAGATATGATATTTTTTAGATTGTTTATCATTAAAATAATTTAATCATTTTCAATGAGATGATGGAAGCTTGTTTATTTTTTAGAGAAACCATACTAGTGTTTATTTATTTTGAAGGATAGTAAAATCTATGTTTTAAATCACTTGGACGATGGTTTTATAATCCGGTTTAAAGGATGAAATGAAGTAATATTAATCATATTGAAATAATCTACAAGTATATTTAATATGATATAAATTACCTTATAAGAAATCTAAAAAGGTTTGGTATTATTCTAATTATTCCCATTACAATTTTAGTATAATCCATGAAATATTTAAGATGCCATAAATTAATATGAAGTGGTCCTAAAGTCATCCTGAATTAATTTGATGTAATATGGAATTTGGAGTTTTTTCCATGAAAATTTACAATGAACCCATGTATAAGGATACATATATAAACATCCATGTAAGACACTCCTCAAAAAAATGTCATTTGTGTAAGGGTGACCTCACAAAGGTATTTAAAAATAGAGATCTACATAAGAGGAACCACAATATATTAACATGTAAAGAGGTCATCCAAAATATATTTAGGTCGGTGTATGGGGATTCACAACTAATAATGGGATCTATAGTTATATATAAACATAAGGGGATTTGTCCTTACACGTTGGATGTAAAAATCCTATAGATTCAAGAATTCATGATACCAAACAGAAAATTATATGTAATGATGAAAGTACCATTAATTATTATTGAAAACAACCTAAATGTTAGTCAATCCATGATTTAATATTGAGAAGATTAAGATAAGTTGATATGGATGGTTGGGAATTTATCTAACCTTAAATAATAACTTCCAAACATCAAAAATATGTAAATAAAAATGTGTCATAGAAGTGTTGTACTTTAAGGTACTCAATATCATAAACTAACTTGTGATTCAAGAAAACAAATATGAATACGAGTATTGTATAGTGTTAAAAGATATTCATTCAAGGTAAATTTTATTGAATTTTTGGAATACCTGACACTAAAATAGAACATTCCATTCCATAAAATGGTGACACTATATTTTATATAATCATCAAAACTGTTACATTATGTTTTCTATAAAAACAATACTATACCTCGAGCCTACTAAAAATATTGGGATTATTTATCTTTTTCTGATAAAAGAAGAATGAAAAAATTGTACTTTAAGATTGATTCATGAGAGGGTGTTGTAGTCTTGTCAAAATTAATAGGTTATCGAGAAGTGAATGCAATATAGTGTATGATAAAAAAATTTATTTGATCATTTTTGATTTTATTGATTGTATTGATACATAAAAAAATAAATCAATTTTTGGTATATTGAAATTAACCTTGAATTAAACATGTCTCATTTATTGAAAATGTTGATCAAAGTGATAAAATAATGAAATTTATAAGAACTGAAGATATAAATAAATGCATGGTGTGTGTAAGTGTAAGGAGAAGATGAGAGGTTATATATATTTGAAAATTAGTGGGATCAAGATTTATTTACTATGAAGGGGTAGATATTAGAGGATCATTATGTAGTGAGTTATAACTAACTATTATGGTTTCAATAATAGATGAAAAAAATACATTAATCTATTTAAAGATTAGGACATGTGGATTAGATGGATAAAAAAGTAGATTCAAAATTACAACATGTGATAGATGGACTAAAATAACTATTTATTATAGTATGGAGGTTCACATGCACATTAGTGTGTGCCGATATAGAGAAATAATTGTGAGTCCATAGATGGAGAATCTATTTGGGAGATAGAATCAACTGGTAGGATCTAGTATAAATAACAAATCAAGTTGTAGCCACTAGATCTCTAGGTACAAGAAACATATAGATATTTTCTAATAGAAGTTTCAGTATATTGTTTGTACTTGTACTCAAGTTTATTTATAGTGGGGGAAACAATTACTGGAACACAACAAAAACCTGGTATGGAATATAAATACAGGTAAAAAGATTGTAAATCCTTATGTTTTGTGCCTTTCAATTACCACTATATTTGGGTGATGTTATGAGAAAAAAAATATTGTATCTAGGATTCAATTGACCACAAAGGTTTAATTAAATTAATTATTTGTAAAAATAAAAGTGTTCATTGAGTCACCCCCATCTTAATGATATCACAAGAATGGATAACTTAAATTTCTATTAGAGAAAAAGAATGATTCAATTTAATGATTTAGGTAGTGTTATGGAGGATATAAATCCTATTAATATTAGATAAGTATCTATTTTCCATGGAAATAATTTTCTTGGATGGATGAATTAGATGTTTCTATATCAGATGTGACATGGATTAGAGGTAAGTGATGCTGTCACTGTGGTATTTAATATAGTTAGACGAGATGTTCCCATGACTTATGGGAAAAATATAAATATTTATGTGGATGTGAATGATATAAATTTCATCAGATAATATCTAAAATAATTCAAATTGAAACTATAAATTATTTATTATAGAATATGGAAAATATATATGAAGGTAATGTGAAGACTAAGGAATAAAAATTTAGATTTAGGAAGAAATGTTTGAGGACATAATGATGGATGATGAAGAGGGAATAAATTAAATTTTTATATGTTTAATGATATTTTAAAATATATTATAGGTTTTTTAGATAATCTATACGATTAAAAAATTTCAACAATGTTTAGGGAACTTTCTTATATTGATTTGACTAAAAGTGTTCATCTAATGAGGATATTGGAGATCCATCCCTTGATGAGATACACAATACACTACCTAACTATGAAATGAGGAAATAAAATATATTTTAAAAAATAAATAAAAAAGGACGAGATGGTATTAAAATGGGTGAATGGAGTAGTGCATAAGGAAAGGATGGCTGAATCTGATTTAGATTCATAAAGGGATCATGAAAAAAGTGAAGTTCACAAGAAATACCTGAGATTTATCTCCATAAAAATTAGGAGATGGAAGGGAACCAAAATATTTATGCTACCTATTTAATTATTTCATTATAGAGCCATTTGGAAAATTTCAACTGACTTCCCAAAGAATAAATATGTGGAGGATGAAAGTGATGAAGAGGAATTGGACATCTAAACAATATAGCTCGTAAGAACCATTTGAAAGAAAAATAACTCTTGTGGGAAATAAATAATGTTTTTTTGTTATAAAATAGAATGAATAATAATAAAAATTTAGTGAGTTAGAATATAAAGGTATTTATCACAAAACAATAATATCTCATGTTAAAAACCTGAAGACACATTAATCAATGAATATGAGTAAGAAGAAGATGGATACTTTGAATACATATTGAGATTAGAACTTATTTCTTGACATGAGAGAAATGAAAAGCTTCAGAAGAGAGTAAAGATAGTATAAAGGGAGAAAATATGTGATTATGTGGATAAGTGTGGTGTCATAAATGATAATAAAATTTATATGGTGAAAATATATAAATATATAATGTAGAAGAAGATAATAATGCAAAAATATCTAAGAAATAAGTAGATAAACATGAGGTGTAATATAGGTTTCTTAAAGATGAAAAACCCATAAAGAAAATGAGAGAAGATTTTTATAATTATATGGATATTAAGGCTGAATCATATAAATCTATAGACAATACCTTCCACAATAAAAAAGTATATGTCATTTTTATTTTATCATGTGATACTGAATTTCTTTTATCTCATCATCCATACAATAAAACAAAGAAGAAATGTGTTAATATTGAAGTATGTGATAAAAATGTATACCTACTATATAAGGATATTTAAATGATTTTATAATTGAAAATATCCCATAAATAAGGAAAAATAAATGTTGGAGTAAATCTATACAATAAGAATTTTTGACCTATATTTTTAAAAAATTCATGAAAGACTGATATTTAGAGGGTAATGTTTGTGTTGTTAAGAATATGGTAAAAACTCCTATAGTTGGTGTAAAAATATTTCATTTACATGTACTTTTTATGAAATAAGGGTGAGAAAATATGGAAGTTGGAGAAGTATCTATGTTTGAATAATAATCACACTTAGTAAAGGGAAGTATGATTTTTGGAAAATATATAAGAAAATTATTAGTGTAACACCCTGAGATTTGGGAATATATCTTTCTATAAATTTATATTATGTTCTATATATTACACTGCACACAAAAACAAAAATACTCATAACATATTAGATAAATATTATTTTGGAAACTATTCAAACAATAAAATACCTAGTAAATAAAAAGATATAAATCAACTAAAATTGCATACATGTTGGGGATAAATAATTAATATGATTTAATATTAACAAATATTGTTCTTTCTAAAATATATTTCTTAATGTGTTTTATATTCTAATAAAAAAAACAAATTGAAGAAATTTATAATAATATTAAATATGTAATAATATACCAACATTAATGAAATTATATTTTTATGTGAAATAATATTAAGAATAGAATTTTTTTAAAATGTAATTTTTCTAAAAAATAAGTTTTTTTATATTTTTATATTCACTTATAATATATATTTTTAAATTTTAGAAATTTAATTTTATAAAATGAATTGAAATTTTTGATTTATCATTTCAAATTTAGTTAATAGTAATTTTTTTGGATTTTTCTTCAATAATAGTTTATTAGTGAATAGTGAAAAATATTATTTTTACCAAAAATTAAAATTTTAAGATTTTTTTCATTATATAATAATGATCTATAAGTGTATAAAACCATTAAATTTTCCAATAATTTATTTAAAAAAATGCTATTTTTAATTTAGAAAACCTATGATTAACAATGTGAGGAAAAAAGTAATGTTTTCCAAGAAAAATGTTTTTAGAACATTTCATTTAATTAGAAATTATTTTAGTAAAGTTGGGCTAAAAGTTTATTTTTATGGAAGCCAAATATTTATTATAATGATTAAATTTATGTTATGTAATTAAAAAAATTGATAAATCTTTCCTACACTTAATTTTTTATCATAAAAAACTTTTTCTAAAAAACAGTTTATACACATTAGATGAAGTACTTCAAAAATAAATTTTTCTCCCTGTTAAAATTATTTTTTTTATAAAATGATTATCAATTTTTAATACAAAATTTTTGAATTAGGTAATAGGGTAAAATTTAATTGTTGTTGTCATGAACCAGGCTGGTGCGTCATCCGACCTAGTGCCCGACCCGGTCCGCAACATGGCCCGAAGGGCGTTCCCAATCCCTACAGGCTGGAAACTAGTTCCGGGCATCAAAACAAACCAGTTGGGAAAGGTTTGGCCCATGAAAAAGATAAATAAACATGAACTAAACAAGAAGATAAATAAAGGAAAATAAACTGAACAACGTGGCATCAGAAAAAAGGAATAAACAAAGAAACCTGACATACCTCAGGTGACCTCGTGGATCCCCACGGAACGACAACCACACTCACTCCCAAAAGTGATCCAAGACTGAAACCTGCAACTGAAAAGTAAAGTAGTGTTTAGCACCGAGATGCTCAATAGGAAAGCCAAAATATAACCACGTCCTATGCCTCCGCCTTTATTAAGAAGTCCAACTATGCCAGTTTGAAAATAAGATATAATAAAATAATGTTTTCCCTTCTTTTAAAATTCAAGTAATGAGTTTTCATTTTCAAATAAAGCATTTCACTCTTACTACACTTTCAAAATAAGTTCCAAGCAATGCATTAACATTTAAAAATGAAAAGAAACCATTTTGGAATAAAATGTGATTTTTTTTCAAACAAGGAACCAGGTATGAAACAACTGAAAAGAAAGTTACCTCACAAGCAGCATGTCACAAATGAGCACTATGGGTAATCCCTATATGTATCTAGAACAAGTGGGAACCTAGAGACCTCTTACCTTGGTGAAACGTGGCTTAGAAGACCACGACCCTCAGAAAATGTGGCTTAGAAGGCCACGACCCTCAGAAAACGTGGCTTAAAAGACCATGACCCTCAAAAAACGTGGCGTAGAAGACCACGGCCCTCAGAAATTCATATGTTTAGTTAGTGTTGTTGCGTAAATCCAACTAGAAAAACAGGGACAAACCCATGCCGTGTCATCTAGCGTAGTAGTCCTGGTCACCCACCTAGATACCCGGGTTTCCCATTGTGCTCTATTTCAAGTGGTGGTGATTTTTTCTTCATCATGCAAACATATATAAACATAAAATTTTATTTATCAAAAGCTCATTCAACCTCTCACCATTTTTCTTCCTCCTTAAGTGAATTCCCCCTCTTTCACGTCACACAATGCATAAACTTCATTGTTAGGCACATCATAACACTTTCAACATACAAATCATTTTCTAAAACCAAGGGGGCGTGCCTCAAGAGAGGTTTTTGTTTTTCCATAAAACATTCTTAAGGTTCCAAACGGGCTTTATACATAAAGGGAATACTTTTTACAATTAACTGGCCAAAAGATCAAACACCTTTGGAAATACACATTACCAATTCAAAACCACTTTAGGAAATCAATTTTTTTCAAGAAAAGTCACTTAAGACCAACAGCGTTCGAAATACATTTCAATTTTCCAATACATGGCATAATAGTTTCTAGCAACCACAATCAGATTCCATAGCATGTGTATATAGCATAGTGTAAAACATAATTTTAAAACAACCAAGCAATTATGAATCTCAAATTAAAAGCTTAGGCATAGGGGACCTACCTCAAACATGTCGTTATTTGTCGATGGCCACTCGAACAGACACTTGGCACACACACACACATGCATTTATACATATATATATACACCCCTAGCTGTATTGCACATATTCCCCGCACCATGAGGGAATATGTACAAAGAGGGCATATATATATATATTCCTTACCCTATGCATGCACGTGTAGGCGTTCCTGACACCCGCAACTTAAAACAATCGTAGAGAGGTCCAACGCACTTCACAAATAATTTAATAAAGTAATTAAACACTTAAATGATCCATAAAGTGTTTCAAACTAACACATCAAGGATTTGAACCAACGACGCGCCACTTACGTAACTCATAAAACTCATTGAAAATATTAAAAGAAAAGCACAAAATCAAATTAACCATTTCCAAAGGCCATTTCAAATCATCACATAAACCGGAACAAATTCGAAAGCATGCAATTCATTGTTTAAACCACTTAAGATTTACATTAGAAATACATAACCACCCAAACATACCAAATTATGCATTTTCCTTTTAAAAACCTACACCCAAATCCATTTTCACCATAAGTGCCATTGAAAATGTGATTCTCACCATTTGAAAAACTAGGTAAACCATTTGTACAACTCATAAAACACCTAAAGGATACACAACATGGTTTTACACAAAAATCATACAAAAATTCACATTAAGAAACCAAATCCAACCCAAACGCATATCAAATTCTTTCAAAAACTAGTTTCAAATCACTTTCACAATGAAATAAGTCATTTTCATAATTTATATAACATTACCAAGGTGAACACCAAGGCTTAACACATAGCCATACCCAAATTCCCAAAAAAAGTCACCTTAAAATTAAAAACATGTTTTATTTTTATCAAATACCAACTTCGCACCACGCGCAAAAGTAAACGAACATGTCAAATTAATTAAAAAAATATAAACTCAATAAGAAAAATTATTTGCATGTGAAACCACCCAATTTCAAGTGAGAAAAAACTATTTTTAAAACCAAAATCATAATGAACCTTTTCTAAAACCAATCTGCACCATGCAATTCACCCATTTGAACCCCAAATGGACTAGTGGAACCAAAATTATCAAGAATCAACCCTAAACAGTATTACCAAACATTAAGCATAAATACCCACTCAAAACGTCTTCTAAGGCTAAATGCGCACCAAAAACATACTAAAATATAATCTACAGCCCTTGCATGATCTAAAAAAACAAACACACAAGTCATAAAACAAAACCAAACATTACTGAAATCATTCATTTTCGAAACAGACCCCATTTCACAAAATCATGCCATATAAAAAATCAAGCACAAAATAATCTATTTCAAAAACAGCAATCGCACCCAACAAAAATTTCTATAACTCAAAAATCACAAAACTCCTAAATTAATATTAAACCACAAATAAGAAACTGAATAGTTTTCACCCTAAAACCATTGCGAACCCACTGCCCTTGATGGCAGTGGAAACAACCGGCCTCGACGGAGCCCGATGGAACCTAAAAAACAATATTCAATCAAAATCAAAAACCCAAAACATTAGTGTTTGGCCAAAATTTGGTAGGGTGATAGGAGACTTCAAATAGACCGGGAATGGGAGGAGAAGTGGGATGAAACCAATACCTTGAAAGATCAAACCAAAATCCGGTGGAAAACCGGTTAAAATCCAGACCGAAGAGGGAGTTTGTGGGGTAGAGTCGTGAGCAGAACGACTCGGATAGAGTGGGGGTGCGCGTGTCCAAGAGAGAGGAGAGTGGGGCGCTGGTGGTGGCTCGTTGGAGGTAGGCCGCGGGAGGGAGATCTGCCGATGGGAGGGGGATGCGCTGAAGGGCCCTCGGTCGGTGAAGGGGTCACGCGGGCGGCGTGATATGAGGAGAGGGGGAGAGCAGCACAATGCAACAAGAGGGGGGAGGAAGAGAGAAAAGAGAGAAATGAGAGAAAAAATAATAAAAAGAAAAGAGGAGGAAAAAAATAAAAAAAATAAAAAAAAAGAAAGAATAAAACAAATAAAACAAATAATATTAATATTAATACTCATAATAACTTAATGAAAATTATAATAAACTTAATAATAATATTATCATTAACCATAATAATAATATTATTAATATTAACAAAAATCCATTTATTTTATTTTACATCATTTTGATTTTAATTTAATAAATTTTTAATCTTTAAGAAACCAAAAGACAAATAATAATAAATAAATAAATAAAAACAACCACGACTGCAAGACACCGGGTCAGGGGGTGACAATTATCCACACCACAAAAACTTTCTGCCCCCAGAATTAACCCAGCAAAACGAGGAATCAAACTCGAGTTTGAAATTGAAGGAGGTCGAAAAAATCACGAACTCAGTATGACTTTTCACTCCATCAGTCACACCCGACCAACTCTGAGGGAAACTGAGAAGAGAAGAATCATTAGGAAATGAGGAGGGTTCTCCCCACCACAAGAACCCGACTAGCACAACCGATATTGAGACTCTTAGAATGGGATAAATCTAGAACTGCTAACTTGATCCAAGAGGGAACCGACGCACAGACCAAACCTCGAAGAAGGGATGAAAAGTTTCGTGGTGGGTCTCCCCACCATTTAAGAACTGACCAGCTAAAGCCAATTAGCATAGACTAATATGAGAATCCCAGCACAAACCGACCCATGAAATCTCTACATAAACTAGACCCCCACCACATGGGTTCATCGACGAAAGACCCCAAACCGAGTAGTGGACCAAACCCCTATTCATATCTCCCAAGACGCATATGTCTCCAAAACGAGCACATCCTAAAACAAGAACGAGTTACCAATGGAGCTAGCCACATGAGAGAGACAAACTTCAAAACTCATATTTGAGGAGGCACAACTACTAGAATTACAAGAAAAAGAGATCACCACACCTTATTACAACCAAGGTGGGGTATCCAAAGAACAAAGACCACAATGAGAAAAAGAGACCTTTACGCCTCTTACAGCAAAAATAGAACCTTCAAAGACGGGAGAGCTACAACAGGGAAATTTAGACCGTCCCCATTTCATCATTGGAGACAAATATTAAACCAAGGTTCCCCACACCCAACGATTCCTGACTGTGTGAAGAGCTTTACTCCGAGACCTGTGGCTGGAGATCTGATGTCTTGAAGCATCTGATGCCCCGCAGTCAGGAGCTGATATTCTCCTATCAAGACTCCTCTTGACGAAGCCGCTAGCGGAACCTCTCTAAGTTTCCCAAATGGCACACTGACGGAAAGTCTTCGAAAGATGATGACAATGCGACTTTAAGTACCCAAACCAAGCACACAAGAAGAATGGGGGGGGGGGGGTCGCCCAACTAATAGAAGATGGGATTGAAAAGAAGACTTGTATGAGACAGGTTCCTCGGATTCACCCTCTTCACCGGATGGGGAACTGTCCCGAACACCAAAAAGGAATGTTCCTGGAACCCTGGATGAAGACCCCACACAAGAGAAACTTTAACTGATTCCAAGACGCTACCTCTATAGAAAATGGAATCAAACCCCTTGGAATGTCCCACGTAGGCCTTTACTCCTCGTTGTCCTTACTCAAAACCCAATAGTTCTGCCACTTTCCTCGCCTTTACTTTTTCGGGTACAAACCATCTGATGAGAGTCATCTTTAACACCTTCCAAGACATACTATCATGCAACGACGCTGGGATTATTTCCTCCACCAATCCAAAGTTTCACCTTCAAAAGAACCCAAACCAACACAGACTCTCATAGTTTTGGGAGTTTCCAATAACCTAGAAACACCAACGATTTCACCAAGCCAGTCCGCTACCTTCAATAGATCACAATCACCACATAAGCTGGACAATAACCGAAAAGAATTCAACTCCACCACTCCTCTATGAGTCTGGGAAGAACCAAAAACTAGAAGTGACTCACTAGAACCTTCTGGGACTTTTCTGGGTGGTATACTCAAAAACAAGGTGCACAAATCCGAATCCAAACTTATCATAAATCAAAATTCCACACCTCAATCACGAACGAAAGCTCAAACTCAAATCACAATTCCATCCACAATTCAGTACGTCAAAACCAAGAACTCAAGAAAAAGAATACCCAACACGAAAAGAGAACGCTAAACAATTTCTCACTCACTTTTCCAAACATTTGAAAAACCCCTTTTGAAATCCATTTATCAGCAAACAAAACAACTTAGATATCCACCATTGATATCCCATGAACTCTCACACATACATATCCATGTGCTAGATCAAGCACCCATCCACTCACGTCACCAATTTCCCCACTTGCCACATGCGAACCTCAATGTATGTGATCAGTCATAGGAATACCAAGGGTCAATTCAAGACACTTCTCATTTCCAAAACAGACCATTAAGCACAAAGAAAAAATTCCCAAAAAATTGAGAAAGTCACTTATCATTAAGGAAACACATTTCAAAATTCCAAAATGTCTTCTATTTCAAAAACCATTTTCCACTCCAACAACCATATTCCCTTTTAAAGACACCTTCACAAAAATCCATTTTCATTTTTGAGATCTACTCACACCAACCAAAATGAAGGTCAAACATAACTCACATCAAAATTTCCAAAAATAAGGGACTAGTGGCTATGACAACCCGGAAACATGGATTAACAGACCATGCTCTGAGCGGGCATCCACCACAAGAAGTATCTTGAACCGTGCACTCGGGCTGTACATGGGTCGCTACTCCATGCTGGCTCGTCGCGTAACATCGGATCACTTCACTTGTCATCCCTCATCCACACAGAACAAGCAAAAGAAAAACTCAAATCCCATACTACCCTTAGCAACTCGAGTCTCGGGACGGGAAATGGTTCATGAAGTCCTTCCCGCACCTACCCCTCGAGTCCCGACACACTTAATCACCAAGATACTTGACACCCCAAATAACAAGGGCCTCCTTCGATACCATTTTTTCACGAACCAGGCTGGTGCGTCATCCGACCTGGCGCCTGACCCGGTCTGCGACTTGGCCCGAAGGGCGTTCCCGATCCCCACGGGCTGGAAACTAGTGCCGGGCATCAAAACAAACCAGTTGGGAATGGTTTGGACCATTAAAAAGATAAATAAACATGAACTGAACAAGTAGATAAATAACGGAAAATAAACTGAACAACGTGGCATCAGAAAAAAGGAATAAACAAAGAAACGTGACATACCTCAGGTGACCCCGTGGATCACCACAGTACGACAACCACACTCGCTCCCAAAAGCGATCGAAGACTGAAACCTGCAACTGAAAAGTAAAGTAGGCGTGAGCACCGAGATGCTCAGTAGGAAATCCAAAATATAACCGCGTCCTATGCCTCTGCCTTTATTAAGAAGTCCAACTATTCCAGTTTGAAAATAAGGTATAATAAAATAATGTTTTTCCTTCTTTTAAAATTCAAGTAATGAGTTTTCATTTTCAAATAAAGCATTTCACTCTTACTACACTTTCAAAATAGGTTCAAAGAAATGCATTAACATTTCAAAATGAAATGAAACCAATTTGGAATAAAATGTGATTTTTTTTTCAAACAAGACACCAGGTATAAAACAACTGAAAAGAAAGTTACCTCACAAGAATCATGTCACAAATGAGCACTATGGGTAATCCATATAGGTAGCTAGAACAAGTGGGAACCTAGAGACCTCGTACCTTGGTGAAACGTGGATTAGAAGACCACGACCCTTAGAAATCATGGCTTAGAAGGACACGACCATCAGAAAATGTGGCTTAGAAGACCACGACCCTTAGAAAATGTGTCTTAGAAGACCACGACCCTCAGAAATTCATATGTTTAGTTAGTGTTGTTGCGTCAATCCTGCTAGACAAACCGAGACGAACCCCTACCATGTCATCTAGTGTACTAGTCCTGGTCACCCACCTAGATACTCAGGTTTCCCATTGTGCTCTATTTCAAGTTGTGGTGAGTTTTTCTTTGTCCTGAAAACATATATGAACATAAAATTTTCTTTATCAAAAGATCATTCAACCTCTCACCATTTTTCTTCCTCCTTAAGTTCATTACCCCTCTTTCACGTCACACAATGCATAAACATCATTGTTAGGCACATCATAACACTTTCAACATACAAATAATTTTCTAAAACCAAGGGGGCGTTCCTTAGGAGAGGTTTTTCTTTTTCCATAAAACGTTATTAATGTTCCAAACGGGTTTTATACATAAAGGGAATACATTTTACAATTAACTAGCTAAAAGGACAAACACCTTTGCAAATACACATTACCAATTCAAAACCACTTTAGGAAATCAATTTTTTTCAAGAAAAGTCACTTAAGACCAACGAAGTTTGAAATACATTTCAATTTTCCAATACAAGGCATAATAGTTTCTAGCAACCACAATCAGATTCCATAGCATGTGTATATAGCATAGTGTAAAACATAATTTTAAAACAACCAAGCAATTATGAATCTCAAATTAAAAGCTTAGGCATAGGGGACCTACCTCAAACATGTCGTTATTTGTCGATGGCCACTCGAACCGACACTTGGCGCACACACGCACACGCACATACATTTATACACATATATATATATACACCCCTAGTTGCATTTCACATATTCCCCATTCCATGAGGGAATATGTACAAAGAGGGCATATATATATATATATGCCTTACCCTATGCATGCATGTGTAGGCTTTCCTGGCACCCGCAACTTGAAACCATCGTAGAGAGGTCCAACGCACTACAAAAATAATTTAATAAAGTAATTAAACACTTAAATGATCCATAAAGTGTTTCAAACTAACACATCAAGGATTTTCACCAACGACGCGCCACTTATGTAACTCATAAAACTCATTGAAAATATTAAAAGAAATGCACAAAATCAATTTAACCATTTCCAAAGGCCATTTCAAATCGTCATATTAACAGGAGAAAATTCCAAAGCATGCACTTCATTGCTAAAACCATTTACGATTTACATTAGAAATACATAACAACCCAAACATACCAAATTATGCATTTTGCTTTTAAAAACCTACACCCAAATCCATTTTCACCATAAGTTCCATTGAAAATGTGATTCTCACCATTTGAAAAACTAGATAAACCATTTGTACAATTCATAAAACACCTAAAGGAGACACAACATGGTTTTATAGAAAAAGAGTGCACAAATTCACATTAAGAAACCAAATCCAACCCAAATGCATATCAAATTTTTTCAAAAACTAGTTTCACATCACTTGCACAATGAAATAAGTCATTTGCATAATTTATAAAACATTACCAAGGTGCACACCAAGGCTTAAAACATAGCCATACCGAAATTCCCAAAAAAAGTAACCTTAAAATTAAAAACATGTTTGATTTTTATCAAATACCAACTTCGCACAATGCGCAAAAGTAAACAAACATGTCAAATTAATTTAAAAAAATATAAACTCAATAAGAACAATTATTTTCATGTGAAACCACCCAATTTCAAGTGAGAAAAACTATTTTTAAAACCAAAATCATAATGAACCTTTGCTAAAACCAATCCGCACCATGCAATTCTCCCAATTGAACCCCAAATCGACTAGTGGAACCAAAATTATCAAGAATAAACCCTAAGAAGTATTACCAAACATTAAGCACAAATGCCCACTCAAAACGTCTTCTAAGGATAAATGTGCACCAAAAACATACTAAAATATAATCTACAGCCCTTGCATGATCTAAAAAAACAAACACACAAGTCATAAAACAAAACCAAACATTACTGAAATCATTCATATTCGAAACAGACCCCATTTCACAAAAGCATTCCATATAAAAAATCAAGCACAAAATAATCTATTGCAAAAACATCATTCACACCCAACAAAAATTTCTACAACTCAAAAATCACAAAAATCTTAAATTGATATTAAACCAAAAATAAGAAATTGAAGAATCCTCACCCGAAAACCATTGCGAACCCACTTCCCTTGATGGAAGTGGCTAAAACTGGCCTCAACGGAGCCCGACAGAATCTAAAAAACAATATTCAATCAAAGTCAAAACCCCAAAAACATTAGGGTTCAGCCAAAATTCGGTAGGGCAACGGGAGACTTCAAATAGACCAAGAATGGGAGGAGAAGTGGGATGAAACCAATACCTTGAAAGATCAAACCAAAATCTGGTGGAAAACCGGTCAACATCCAGGCCGAAGAGTGAGCTCGGGGGGTAGCGTCGCGAGCTGAATGGCTCGGACAGAGTGGGGGTGCACGGGTCCAAGAGTGAGGGAGAGTGGGGCGCCAGTGGTGGCTCGCCGGAGGTAGGCAACAGGAGGGAGATCTGTCTAAGGGAGGGGGATGCGCTGAAGGTCCCTCGGCCGGTGAAGGGGTCACGTGGGCGGCGTGATACGGGGAGAGGGGGAGAGCACCGCGACACAAAAAGAGAGGGGAGGAAGAGAGAAAAGAGAGAGAGGAGAGAAAAAAAATAAAGAGAAAAGAGGAGGGGAAAAAATAAATAAAATAAAATAAAATAAAGAATTAATAAAACAAATAAAAAAAATAATATTAATATTAATACTCATAATAAGTTAATGAAAATTATAATAAACTTAATAATAATATTATCATTAACCATAATAATAATATTATTAATAGTAAAAAAATACATTTATTTTATTTTACATCATTTTGATTTTAATTTAATAAATTTTTAAACTTTAAGAAACCAAAAGACAAATAATAATAAATAAATAAATAAAAACAACCACGATGGCAAGACACCGGGTCGGGGTGTGACTGTTGTCATACAAATTAATTATCAAGGATAAAAATGTGTAACCATGGTAAAAAATAATTTGGATAAAAAGTTAAACGTAAAGAGGAAAGACTAAAATAACTCAATTTTTTTTATAAGATGATTGTTTGAGTGTATTAAATATATAATTTCCCAAATTCCATTATTTTCTATTTTGGATCCTTTTAACTTGAATAGTGCCATGACATTGTTATAATGTAAGGTGTAGTAACAAAAGTTTCTTTTTCTTTAATTTAAAAAGGATCAATCACCACCCCACTTCTCCTCATAAAGAAAGCCTATTAGATTTGAATGAAACCTATTTAAATAACTCCTATAAACTTTTACAAGAATTCTATAGTTTTTGGTATTCTCAAAAACAACATCACAAAGAGTTTATTTAATATTCAAAGGATTTATTCCAGGGAGTAACGTAAAATTCTCAACTTCTTCTTTTACATTTCATTTCCTTTTGTTCTTATTTTACAAATTATAAATCCAATAAATCAATTTTTATATAATTAAATACATATGATAATTATAAATAAATGTTATTATGTTTATGGGATAACTATATTCTATTTTCCTCTCAACCATTCTAAAAATAAAATCATCTCTTGTGTGCCTCTGAAAGCGACATGATCTATTTTTATAAACTACAATGTATAAATTTTTAAAATGGATATTTAATGGATTAAATTGATTCTTATAACATATTTACTATTATTAAATTTAAAACCAGTCCCAATTTTCTTTTCATTCTATGGAAACTAATGTGTCACCTATGCGTATATATGGACTACCACCTCCACGAAAGTGATGTATTTCATTTTTTGATGAGTATTATATTATTTATAAAAATAAATTAACATATGATCAATAACATTAAAAATATATAAATAATAATATTATGATTTTATAATAATGATGTTGTGATGAAATAATAACTTTTTGACTATACTCACCCATAAAATTTACCCTTTTCATGTTTGGGTTGGTTTAACTACCCGCCTGAACATTTTTTAAAATTTCATTCATGGGTGAATATGGAACAATTAATAAAGGTTTTATTATAAATTAAAAAGAAAAAAATGTCTGTTTTATAGTTTATTAAATTTATATTATTATGTATGTTAATATTGTTGAACCACTCTTATTTCATAAAAAATTAAAGAAACAAGCTCATTTCTAACTTCATCATCATGGACTATGACTAAAATTATTATAAAAGGAAATTATAATATTATAAATAATAATAAAATTTCTCATGTAGTAACTATAATGATCTTATAATGATCAACTTTGAATCTATAAAATTAATTGACACCGCCAATATGAAACATGTATGAGATAAACAATCAATGTTAATAATATCTGTTGATGAAAAAAATATAAATAACTAATATATTTTTAATAAATAATTGTAAAATATATTTATAAAACGTTTTATGTATGAATAAGGTTTTAAAAATGTGATTAATAGAATTAATTTTTTTATATTATTATATATCATGTTAGACTAAGCGGGATTGAAGTTATGTGAGTTTTGTATAGCATGTTTTTTTTACAGGACTAATTTCATTTATATAGTGTGTATATAGCCTATTGAATATATAATTTCAGGAATTATGTTTTATTAATTTTTTTCTAAGATCAATTACAAGATATCACTTTCATGGTTTTTCTATTAAATATTTCCTTATGCCATAAAGGTTTGTCATGACTCAACTTATTTTCATGAGTCATATTGATTCCTCTTTGAATATTTTTTTATGAGATATTTTTTTATATTAGATGATGATATTATAATGAATTTACTCTATATTTTCTATAGAATTACAAATTTGAATTTATTTCTTTATAAATTTAGATGATTTTAAGAATAATTCCATTTCTCTCTTAATAAATATTTTTTATTCCATATCTATAACCACTCATCCCACCAATGTTCTCATATATTATTTTAAAATCATAAAATATTTTATTCTTGGTGATATTCAAAATTTTCTTTAGTTGTTTTAATAATAATAATTTATTACACTTTTTTAAATGTGGATTTCAGTAAATTTATTTTCAAAATATTGATACATATTTCCCTTTCGTGTCCTTAATTCTACCTCCACTTCAAATTTATGATTGAAGAATATTATATATTTTTAAAGGATCCATTATTGATAATTATTTTCAAAATTAAACTCTTTCAATTCATCTTTTTTAAAATTAATTTTGAATGTAACCCATAAATTCATATTTTATAACTTGTTAAAAACATTTTCCAAAAACACATTCATAGTTTCACTTACTGTTATGACAATTCTATGTTAGGAAGATTCCTTTACATGTTTTAAAATGATTTCACGTTCATTAATTTTTGTAATTATGTTGAATATAAATGTAAATATTATTATGTTCTTCAAAATTATTATTTTTTATTTTTGAAAAGAAATTATGGATTTTGAAATGGATTTTAAAGGATTATGTTTTTTAAAAAGTGTTTAGTGTATTTATGTCTTCTCAAAGATTTTTTTGAAAACATGTTTCTTTTATAATTTTTTTTAGGAGTAATTTTTTTATTTTTTTATCAATTCCAATTTTTTTTCTTTAAATGATACTTTTTAAATAAGTTTTCATGTATATCAAAAAATTACATTTCTTATTTTCTTTTAATGTTATTTATCTAATAATATTACAAAGGGAGTTTTTATATATTTCAACGTACTGAAACGTTGCATATGTTCTAATAAAACTATACACATTTTTTATGGATGAAATATTATAGTGAAGTTTTATGTCTATTTTCCTAGAATCCATTTTTCACAAGTTTTAATTTAGGTATGATTAATTTATGAACGTTTTTATAATCTTGTCTCATGAATATGTAAGGCTTAAATTATGTGATGGTTTTTATCCATTAAGTAATTATGTATAATTGTTCGATGCTTCATGTATCATGTGCTCAAATTGGTACTTAGGAGGTTCGCCCAAGCACTATGGTACTTGGTGATAATTTGAAGACCAAGAAAACATGAGTAGTAGCCCAATCCCATGAGGGTCCATGGGTAATATCCCAATCCCATGAGGTATATTGGGTAGTTTTCAAATCCCAAGAGAGAATGTAGGTAGTATCCCAACCCCAAGAGGGTACATGGGTTTTTTTCTCAAGCCCAATATGGTGTGTGTGTTATTATCACAATCCAAAGATGGTACATCAATTTTTATGCCAAGAACACTTTTTCAGGATAATCAAGTAGTAAAACCTTCTCCATTTTCCAATACTTCCTATAATTTAACTTATTCCACATTACTATGTCATATTCTTTTATTATGATACAATTTTTCATTATTATTTTCACATTATTACGCACTCTTAAAAATTGGTATATGATACACCATTCGAGATTACATGTTTTATTATTCTTTGTGGACAACTATTATTATTCCACATTCTCTTTAATAGGATATTTCTCAAGGGTTATTAGTTTATTATATTTTTATAATATAAACCATGATGAAATGTTGATGTGTTTTTCTATTACTAATAATTTGAGATTACCCATTTCTTGAGTCTCCATTATTCAATTTATGAATATGATTATAAATTTTGAAAATTCATGAAAGGAATCAAGTATGGCTCTGTTATGGAGAAATTTTCACATGTATTGTAAATTTTTTTCTTATTTAGTTGATCATAAAAGATACATAACCTATCGTTCTTAATATTTTTTGGATTATTGTCAAGTTTAATATTTAATTTATGAAAATATTGTTTAATATATGAATTTTATCTTGGGAAATATAATTTAATATCAAAGCCCATGTGTAAATAAATTCTTCTTAGCATAAGACCTAGGAGTGTGGGTCTGGGGAACCTAAGTCAGAATCAGAGCAAGGTTTAGTTATTTTTGAGGATTAGTGTAGTAATTTTTTGTGATAAGGATGAGGTAAATTTAGTGAAAACCATAGGGATGTGTGTATGTACATGATAACATCAAAAAGTTTTAGTAAATTAGAGGATGCGATATTTCCTAGAAATTACATAAACATCTAGGTACATGTAAGTAGATAAGGCTATGTCATAGATGATTCTAATGGTAATTACTTGTAAAAATCTTGGTTTAGTATCGACATGATATTGAACTAGTGATTGATGATGGGCATAAAACTATACACATAGCATGGAACTCTCGATGGATATTATTTGTTAAATCAGACGCTCTATATGAACAAATATAAAAGTTTTTAAACCTATTTTTGTTAGAGAAACTAATAGGTAAATGATTACAAATGACCAAGATTAAGAAATAGGTATTCTTATGTTAGGTTATATATTTCATTTATGAGTTATTGATTTTAAGTTTATTATTTACCCTTCAAATTTTGTAATTTAAATATTATCATACCTAAACATTGTTTTGTGTAATGTAATAGATGAATACTATAAGAATCAGGTTAATAATAGGTGTAATGGATAATGTGGTGATCCTGGAAATGTGAAACTGAATATGTTAACATATTGTGATAAAAATATTTTTTTAATCCTTGCCCAGATATCCCGAGATTTGATTCACAAAAAAAATCTACCAGACTCACCAAATAATATATTTATATTTTTTTATTGAATTTCTTGGGGTAAATACCAAAGAGAAATAATTATTAATCTTGATATGTACCATGAATGTGGGAATAATCACCCAATGGAATGTCTTAATGGAATAATAATATAATTAAAGTGTGGAAGTATTTCTCATCAAGATCATAACTATTAAACATGGGTAAAGAATATGATCAGCTAAACAAATGATAAGAAAATTCAATTTTGAAAATTTCAATTTTAAAAATTTTAAACGTTTTGGAACTATATAAATTAATTCCCTAATTGGTGGATTAAAATTTGTTATAATCCTCAATAGACTATTAAACAAATAGAATATGGAAAAACCCATTCAAAGAAAACTATTTAAGAGGATAGTGATAATTAAGTGGTTAATGGTACATTGATTCTCTACCCTAGATTTATAAATGTCTTATTGTATTGTAGTCTAGAAACACTAGTATATCTTGGATTTCAGTTAAGATAATTGAATATCTGAACCAATTTTTTGAAATTGGATTTTTGGAAAAGACTTATAGTAATATTATTATTTGAATCCATGTTGATGTTTATGGTAAAATTCCTTGAAAAAATATTATTATCCGCATATTAAATGACTATACTTGGTTTTTTTTGAAATGCATTGGTTCTATCTACTTATAAGAATGATTATTTGGTGGAATAAGGAAATAAAATATCATAAAAAACTATGACAGAATATAAAGGTATGGATTATTAGGAACACCCTTTAGAGGAAAATTATATATGGTTTTTCTTGTGACTAAGTGACAATAGACTCTGGGCTCTAATGGTTGGATGGAAAAAATCCAATATTATGTATAAACCTACTATGAGGAAATAAATATATTTCATATGTTATAAATTAAATCTTGGGTCATTTGTATCTCTTAGATACCCTTAACTATTTTTACCAGTATACAATAATTAAAATTTCTTGGAAGATTTTTTTTTGTGGTGGGAGAATGCAACAACATGATATTTTGGAATATATTTTTCAAATTAATTTATACTATGTTAGCTTTCTTGATCTACACACATCACAAAAAAATAGGACTCTATATATTAGATGAATTGTTTTTAGAAATCTATAAGATTAATAAATATGTTAATATATAAAATTATATTACTCACCTAGAATTATATACATTTAGAGGATAAAAAATTAATATGATTTATTACTAAAACGGATTATTATATATCATATATACTTTTTTATAATGATGTATATTTTATTCAAATACATTAAATTTAAAAAAATTATAACATTATTATATAATAATTAATATAATAAAATTAATAAAATTAGTAATTTATAGGAAAAATTATTAAGAACACCTAATGATTAAAAACAACATTTTTCTATAAAAGAATTTTTTTTCTATTTTTAATATTTTCAATTACATATAATATTATAAATTTTAGAGTATTTATTATATAAAATTAACCAAAGTTTTAATTTTATCATGTTAAATTTATATTAGGGGTAATTTTTAGTTTTTTTTAAATAAATCTTTTTTAGGTGAATAGTGAAAAAAGTTTTCAATAACACTATAAATTTTATAAATTCATCAATATATATGAAAAAACTAGAATTTTATATAACCATTTAATTGTTCAATATTTGTTTAATAATCTAAAACTATATATTTAAAATAAAATTATGTTGAATTAAGAAAACCTATGATTAAAATTTTAGGGATCAATGTAATATTTTTCAATAAAAACTCTTTAAATTATTTTCTTTAAATAAAATATTATATTGGTAAAAATATGTAACAAATTTTTTTATATTCCTAATAAATTTTATTATTTTTGTCATTAAAAATTTTATTTCATGAATATAAAAAACATTAATAATTTTATCTTAAGCATAAATTTTAAGCATAAAAATAACTTTTTCAAAAAAATGGGTTCTTCGCATTATGGGAAATGATTTTAATTTTTTTTATCTTTATTGTAAATATTATTTAATAATATTATTCTCATATTTTAAATTGTTATGGTAAAATTAAGAAATAAGTTAAATTTTTATTATGTTCAAAAAAATCAATAACTGAGGATAAAAATGAGTCATAGAAGTAAAAAATTATTTTTGGAAAAAAGTTAAAAGTAAAAAAGGAATAGAATAAAAGAGATAAAATTTTTCCAAATAATGAATTGATGAGAGTATTATAGACTTTAACATGTATCTTATTCCATTATTACAATTTATTGGTGAATTTTAACAAGAATTGAGTCACGAAATTATTTTATATTAAAGAGTATTTATAAAAATTCCATTTTCTCTACTTATAAAAATGAACCATAACCACCCCACATATCCTAACACACTATTTCAATTTTTTCAAACAATTTATATCTAAATAAATCAAAGATATTACAATAATATGTCTCTTTGTTTTTGTAATCTCAACAAAATAACTCTCAAAACCTTAATCTGGTTGCAATGTCGCTTTTCCATAGAGTAGGGTAATTTTCTCCATTTCTCATCTTCCATTTCATTTCCTTTCATCAATATTATACATACTGTGAATATAATATAACCATGTTAAAATAACTAAATCAACATCATAACTATACTGAAATTTTATTCTATTTATTGGAAAACCATTTTTTAAATTCCTCCCAATTATTAAGGAAATAAAAATGTTGTTGTACTTTCATAAGAGAGATGACCCATTTTTAAAAATATAATTTCAAGAATAGTTAAAAATGGATATTTAATGTATTAATATTAAATATATTGATTTATTAAGATTTTTATGTTATAAATAATTACCAATGTTCTTCCCACTCTATTGAAATATACGCGTCGCTCATGTGTATGTGAAGACTATCGCCTCCTTGAAAGGGAATATTTTATTTTTAATCTTATTATTTAAAAAACTCTATTAAAACATTACCTAATGCTATAAAACAACCAGATAATATCACTATTCTTTATTAATAATGATATTATGCTATAAAATCACTTTCATAACCATACTCACCCATAGATTATAACTTATTCTTATGTATTTCTATTTAACCACATATATGAACGATGTTATAAATTTATATCACGGGTTAATATAGAAACATAAATACCAATTTTATTATAAATAAATTATAAAATAATGTTTTTCTATGGTTTTTAAATGTTAAATCAACATTTAACTTATTATTATTTCATCACCCTTTCGTTCGTTAACAATTACCAAAATAAGAAATCACCAACTTTTTTTATCACAAATAAAATCTAAAATAATTGTGAAATGAAATTATAATGTTATAAATCATTATAAACCATATATTATAGAACCTATAATTATATTAAATTTATTAAATTTTAATCAACAAAAATTAATCGACACCACTATTACAAAACTAGGACAAAAAAACAATCAATGCTAATAACATATTTAATGAAAATAAAATGAAATTAAAAAATCCATATACAATAAATAATTTATAATTAAGATTATGAGAAGTTATAAGTATGAATATGTTTCTAAAATAGGTTATTAATAAATGGATTTTTGTTATTCAAGAGGTAACATCTTGTTGAACTAATTTGGATTAAAGGTAAGTTAGTTTTATCTCAATTTTAATTGTTTGTGACGTATCATGTTTTAGTCACATAATTTCATTTAGATGGTGCGTATAAGACCTTTTGGATATATAATACAATGTATTTTCACTTATTAATGGCATTTAAATTATACTTTCAAGTTCTTAATTTCAAGGGGTTTTCATTAAAACATGTCATTATCCATAAGGGGTTTCCTTTACAAGAAATATAATTTTTGAGTCATTATTATTGATATATGACTATGGGTTTAATTTTTGGATTTCTAATATTATTTAATGATATTATAATTATTTTCTTATTTATTTTATTGGGAATTACATTGGTTGATTTATTACTTCATAAAATTTCATGTTGTTAAGAATAATTTCCATAATCTCTGAATAATAACTTTATATTACATATATGTATTAAGCCTTCTTAAACATGTTATCATTTCTTATTTGAAAATAATTTTTTTCAAGTAAACTTAAAAATTCTATTAAATAACTTTCAAAATAGTTATTTATAACTATTTTTATGATGTAGGTTTCAATTGTGGAATCTATAAATCACTAGAATGGATTTAAAATTTATATAAAACCTTTATCTTCCACATATAATTTCATATAGATTTGTTTTTTTATTTTTAATGGAACCATTATTGAAAAAAAATTAAATAAATTTTTAAGTGTTTTTTCTTCATCTTTCTTAAAAATAATTTGGGTGTGACCCATATCTTTATCTTTTAAAACAATGGTAATTTTTTTTATAAAAATACTTTTATAGTTTAATTCCCCATTATGTGGATTATTGTTTACAAATAATAAATTATATGTTTTCAATTTCTTTCATAATATTTTTAAATTATTAATGATTTTTAAATGAAATAATTTTTTTTATATTCATAAAAAGTAAAAGTTTTATTTAAAAAAAATTCATTATTTTAAATGTAATTATATTGGATATAATTTTTAATGAATTCATACATTTATTTATGTATTCTCAAAAATAGTTTTTGTAAAAATATGTATGTTATAATTTTTTTCCAATTTTATTTTGTTTTTAAACAGGAAATTTTAAAAAAATTACATTTATTAATGCAATTAGTTTTAAGAAAAACATTTTAATGGAATTTTCAAGAATTAAAAAGGCATATTTCTTCTTGTTATTCAATGTGATTTATCCAATAATCATAAAAAGAGAGTTTTTAACTATGAAAATATTCATTGAATTTCATTATGCTACACATGGGATATGTTTTTATGATACTATCCACCTTATTTCTCTAGAAGATCTATGATGATGATTTTTTATAGAAGTTTCCATAAAACCCATGTCATTCCCAAAATTTAATTAAATTATGATGAAATATAAAACGTTTTTATGATCTCATGGCATGATTATGTATAGTTTTTATTATGTAATGGGTTAGATCCATTAAATACCTCCAATTAATTGGTTGATGTTTTATATCCATTTATATCAAATGGGAATGGGAAGTTATCCCAATCCCAAGGGTATATAGGTGGTAAGACCAAGAAAAATGGTGAATGTGTAGTAGTATAAGACTAAGAGGGTGCATGAGTAGAATCCCACACTAAATCGAGAACATGGATAGTTTCTCAATCCGAAAAGGATACACAGGTAGTATCCCAAGGCCTAGAGGGAACATAGGTTTACATCCCAATCCCAAGAGGGTACACAAGTTATTACACGAAAACCTAAGTAGGTATAGGAGTTATTATCACAATCCCACTATGTTGTGAAAATCAGATAGCAATGTTGGCTCCACTAGGTTATGGTTTCATATAAATTCTCTTATAATTTCTTTTTATGTTTTATAATTTTGTTATGATAATATGGAACAATATTATTTTATCCTAATTAAACACTCTTATCCCTTAGTATATGATTTATTATTTGACATTACATTCCTTTCTATTATGTCTTATGGACATCCCTTATTTTCCTATATTTTTAATTAGTTATTTTTACCATACTCATGTTTTCTCATATTCTTATGATCTAACCAATGATGACATGTTGATGATATTTTTCCTTACTAAGAATTTGATCTCACAACTTTATTATGTTTCCATTCCCCAGACTATGAAAATTACTATTTCCTATAAGAAGTTTAGAAGGGATTCCAGTGTGGCTAAATTATGGATAAATATTCAAAAGTATCATAAAATAAGTTTCAAATTTATCTTATCCTAAAAGACATTAAACCTTCCATTCATGGGATTGTGAGATTATTGGGAGATGTAATGTTGAATATATGAAAATAATGTGTTCTATATGAGAGTTTATCAATAGAAATATATTGTAGTATTTAATCCAGCGTGTAAAGGATGTTTTTTAGAAAATTATCTAAGAGTGCATGCTTGGGGAGACTTATAAAGGCTTCTAGAATAAATAGAATTTAAAAAATGGATAAGCATGACCAAACTAGTCGAGGTGAATCTTGTAAAAAGACAAAGGTAAAAGGGTAATAAGGATCTATTATGATAAACACTGGAAATAATGTTCACAATGAGTTGAAAGGTTATCAATAATTGATAAATGGGAGGATCATGAGATGTTGTTTTTAAAGTTTATGAAATATAAAAATAACATAGAAATTAATTCATTAGTGGTTCCATATCAGCCCAAGAAGTTGAAGTAGTATTATAATATGATATATGAACTTGAATGCTCCTTTATAGTTCACAAAAAGAAGTACCCATATAAGGAAAGAGTTGAAATAAACATAGAAACCATGCATTCCATGGAAACAAATGAAAAATGACTCAATAAAGGAGGCATAAATATTTAATCAATCAGTAAATCTAAAAAGTATTAAGGATCCTAGCTGAGAGGAAACTCCCAAAATTTCTACTATTATTAATGATCATGGAGAACCCCCTAGTCATTGACTTGTTTATTTTTGTTTTTTATATTATGAAATTAATTTGAAGAAATAAATAAAGGGATAGATGGATGGGGCTTTAATAGTTGGAAAAAACAAAAAACTGTCCATCATAGAATATTCTCCCTACCATATTAAAAAAGAAATGAGAGAATCCCTTGAGGAGTAGATAACATGAAGAGGTTATGAACTGTGTTTCTTTATGAAAAAAATTAAATTCATGTGAGTCTTTAATTTCAAGAAAACAAAAAAAAGTTTAAGGATACGGTATTACTATCAAACTTACTACCAATACATTGATTATATATAATATACAGACAAGGGGGAGTGTTGATTAATGTTTTTCGTAGAAAAACGTGGTTGTTTTATGTGTAATTAGATATAAATTTTTTATTGGTTTGTTGAGATATCGATAGGATATAAATTTCATCATAAATCTATTTGACACAACCTGGCTAATGAGAAATTGTAAATGGTATCACATGAAAAATATACTAAAGTAAAACTTATATTTATATATATATTTATTCATTATTATTTTTTACATCAGAGTAGACCAAGTATATTTAGATTATAATTAATAATAATTCACTTATAAGAATAAATTTTTATCATCATTATCTCAAAAATTAAATCAGATATGTAATTAATAAATCAATAAGGATAATTATTTTTGTTGAATTTAGTGCATTTTCTTAAGAAAAACAATGATAAAATGAGTGAGTTTCCACCCCTATGTTAACCTTTCATTTATTTTCACTAAATGGGAGAATAGGATTGATCACACATATTTACCAAATAGAAGTTTGGTGTAACAAATCAAAAATTTAAAGGAGATATTAATGTTCCCCTGAATGGATTATATATTTTTTATGAATAAAGAATATATACAATAAGTGTCAGAGAAGTGTGGAAGTGAAGTTAGGTGCTTCCACCACAAATGGGAAAACGATGTGGTCGTCGATATATTGGATATATTCAATTTGTATCCATAAAACAAAATTATTTTAAAGTTGAACTTCATATATAAGAAATGTTTTGAATGTTGGATTTATTTCTATAGTATTTAATAATAAGTAGAGAAGTTAAACGAGTGCTTTCTATTAGACTGCCTTTAGTTAAAATGGTTTAAATAAATTAAATGTGTTAAAGGAAAATATCTTTATTATTGGAGAAACCAAAATAGTACTTATTTATCTTGAAGGATGAAGTATTAAATGTTTTAAATCACTTGGATGAAGGTTTTAAAATAATACGTAAAGGATAAGATGAATTATAATGAAGCTTATGTAAATAATCTAATTGGGAATTTAATATAATGAAAAGTAAATTGGAATAATGAAAAAATGGTTTTCGAATTATTCTCATAATTTAGATAATTATTTGAGTTCAATCCAAGATGATTTAAAGCAGTTTAAAGATATCCTGACGTCATCTATAATGGCCCCAAAGGAATTCTAAATTAATTCGAAGGAATATAAAATTTGGGTGTTTCACCGAGAAAAAAAAGAAAAAGGACTCACATATGAGTTTCTAGATATGGTTATTAATATAATATATTCCTCAAGAAGATAATCCAAATATTGGTGGCCACATTGGGGGATTAAAAAATTGAAATTTGTATCAGGGGATCCGAACTAGAGCACCTTTTAAGAATATCTTCCACCATGTATATAGATCAATGTAAGGGGATCCACACTATATAAGGGAATCCAAAATTAGAGATCCTTGTAAGTAGATTTTTCATAATTTATAGAAATAAAAAATCAATTTTTTTTGGTATTAATGTTTCTAAAGAGAAAATTATTTGGAATGATGAACGTGATATTCTTTCATGTTAAAACTTGCATGAAGATTAGTGAATCCATGAATCAAGAATGAGAAGATTAAGATGAATTAGGAAGAAAGATTCAAAATTTATATATCTTGAAAAGAATAACTAAAATTTGTTATAAATTTTGAAAACAAAATGTTTTTATGAATGTTATATACTTAATAATATCAAATATAAAATCCTATAAATCCATGTGAAAAAATAGAAAACGAGTTGGATTCTACTAAATTTTCAAAATCTCTAAATCTACAAAGGAAGGTTCCATTCTACAATATTTCTATTCTATATTCTATAAAAGCATGGAGGAATGTTTGGTTATAGTTGATAGAGAAAGATCTTGAGACATATATCTGGATAAAAATATTGGGATGATTTGTTAACAATAAAGGAATAATGATAATGAAATAAGAAATGATTAATTTCAGAATTCTTTAAGAGAGAACAAGGGATTCATATCCACAAGAAGAGGTTATGAATGATAAATTTATGACTATTTGATGATTTTTCATTATTTAGAGAGGATTTATAAATCCTAAAATATATCTATTTGTGGAATATTGAAATAAAAATTGAATTAAATGCTATGCTTGTATAGATATAATAAATTGAAGAGATAGAGGCATGAAACTGAAAAAAGTGAAGAGATGATTTCATGTAAGGGTTTGAGTAACAAGAAGAATAATATTGGAAAATAGTTGTGAGGTCGGAGAAATTTGAAAATAGGTTATCCTTATTTTTTAGTGCTATGAATTAGTATAACATCAAGGATAGACATGAATTAAGATGGAATATATTATTGTGGTTCTATAAATAGTTAATAAAAGTAAAAAATCCTTTTGATGAAAATGATATTTGACTTGAAAGAAAACAACTCCAATAAATAGATTTGACAGACCAAATATATGATCAAATACCTATTGAAAAGAGTATGGAGGAAAACATGCACACTAGTGGGATCCAATATAGAGATAATATCAGAATACTATAGATAGGAAATCTCTTTGGGATTTATACTCAACTAACAAGATCTAGTATAATGAACACATCAGGAGGAAAACACTAAATCTATAGTGACCATACACTTCAAGAGATTTCCTGATAGTATTTATGGTAGATATATTTTATTCTTACTCAATTTAATTTATAAGGGAGAAACAAGGTATGCAAACATTACATGAACCTTGAAATGAGTAGGCTTTCAAGGAAAAAATTTATAAATCATTTGGTTTTGTGCCTTTAAATTAGTGTACTATTTTGGCGGTGTTGTGAGATATTAGAAGAGTGGATTTAAGATTTATAGGACATAGAGGTTGAAGTAATGGAGTAATTGATAAAAATAAAAGGGATCCTTGATTCACTCTTCCTCCTCTAAGTGATCCCACTAAACCATGGTACTACAACTCAAAACTAAATAAAATATTAGAATCTATAATATAACCCTTATATCTACGAAAAATGTATGGATGAAGAATAAATAAATGAAAAATTCGTATATTTAAAACTTATATAAACATTATTGAAAAATTCATAAATAATGTTAAAAAACAATTTATAATTTTTTATTTGTTATGGACATTCCAAAATTTTAAATATAAACATTTTACATCAATTTCATAATATGAAATCCTTCATATTTTTTTAATACACGTTAATTAGTGATATTAATGATCTATAAATATTTTATGATCCATTTTCAATCATGTAAAAAAACCCCATCATCTAAATACAATACATTTAACCTTTTTTAAACCTTGATCAAATTAATCATCAAATATAATTATGATATAGTTTCAATAATTTCCCAAATAAGGCCTTAATATGGTTAATTAAAATTAAATAATTAGGAGAATTTCATAATTTTAAATGAAAACACGTTTTTATTTAATTTTTATTTTATAATTTATAAACATCCTATAAATTACCTTATAATTCTTATATAAACAACTTATATCAAAATTATATGTTATGCTATATAATTAGAAAATTTATTTAAGGCTAAATATTTCACATCGTTCAATCTTTATTGTGTCATATTGTATTCCACTATTCATGCTTAACAATCTATAGTTATTATCTTATATATTAATCCATACATAATATTCAAATTATATAAACCATTTATATAAATAAATACTTAAAAAAAATAAACTAATAAATAAACATTGTATTTATTTTCCAAACATGACATATAAATACAAACATATGATAATTTATTTAGATTTTAAAATATCCAATTTATTTTTTATAATCACTTTATAAACTATATTCATTTTTAGTCAGAAAGTATTTTTTCAAATTTTTTAATTAAATCACAATTTATGATTTTTTTGAGTTTAGAATCCGAATAATTGCCTATTCAATATTTTTTTGGTTGATTTTCATATTATAAAGGAACCAGTAATAACAATTATTACTTAATCCTATGGAAGTGTGCATATTCTTTACTTATGTTTTAAAATTGAAATATGATACTTATATGACCCCCATATTTTTATGCAGGATAGGTTCTATAAAACAATTAAGTGATATCTTATAAGGTTACTATAGATCGTTACGTAGGTGTTGAAACCATATGTATTTTTTACACAACTCACTACTGTATACCATGACTTAAAATGAGAAACCTGTTTAACAGGACATTGGATACTTGTTTAATCTAACATGAATACAATTTTAATCTAGAATAGATCACTTTAATTTCATACATAAGAACCATATCATAGTTGAATATTATGAAAGTGTTAAAAATTATCACATTCATAATCCTATGTAGGTGATTTTGATGACCCCTATGCAACACCGAATTATAATTAGTGATATCACATATACTACAATTATTATTTGACAATATGTTTTTTACAAAAAATTGGTTTTTATTATGTTATCCAATAAAATAATATAAGGCTAGAATCTAACAGTAAATTATTCCATAATTTAATACCAATAAATGAGTACATACTATGTTATCCTACAATATAATGTCAAAAATAATGACTTGGCATCTGAAGTTAAACCACATCATATTATACTCTATGATATGACCTATTAAAATTACAATATAGAAATAATTTATAAACAAGTAGAAACCCCTGATCATTCAATGTTAAAGGTGGGTATGATACAATTAATGGGGTTTTAGGATCATACCCTGATCGTTGAAATAGATGAAAAACATAAATGTAACCGATATATCAATATCAAATCAAAATATAGAGAAGAAAATAAATAATACTAATATAAATCTACTTAAGAATACCCTATCATTGTAGATCAGGATGGAGAATAATTGATGGAGATTACCAAGTGAAAACCAATGTAATCTCATATCCATGGGTAATATAATTACCCCCTGAATCTTAAAACACTACTAGAGGACCCATTAACAATATAGGTGTGATAATACCTTATCTTTAAAGATATTTAATCAACTGGGTAGAAGAGAACTGTGAATTTTGGATTTACCTAATCACACTATTTCAAACACTTAATGTCACACCCACCCAATAAGAGGATCACATCCCTTATATAAGATCCCTTTATTCAATGAAGGGATTCATGGGAAAAATTCCATTTTATGGTATTTAACATGAATTAGCCATAACCTATTCCCATTGGGGTTTTATCATTTCAATTATTTAAATTATCATGATTATTTTTCTTATCATAAACTAAATTAACATGCCGATTCATAATTGAAGGAAACCATGTGGGATATGTGAAAGTGTTCATGAACTTGAAATCTTATATCGTTATCCTATTATACAATATTATAAACACCTATTGTGTGATAAGATAAGGGAATTTACATTCCATATCATAGGTCACAACTTAGGGTATATCATATAGTATGATATGCCCATTTTTTCATCTCCATTTAACTATGTTTTACTTTTACTTATAAGGGATAGGAAGGTCTATTAGTCTATATTCTATGAGACCTATGTATAGGTAAGAAATTGTTTATCCTAGTGGGATATATTATATGTTACATAATTATTGATTCTAGATATTCAAGCTAGTACATATGTAACGGGAATAATATTGGTTGCAATTGTTCTTCTACCTTGAGCACCTCCTTTTAAGAATTAGGATAGTGAATACGAGGTGGAACTATGATGTGAGAATTTTTCCCCTTGAGGTTGGGGATGAGGAAGGACTGCTTTTGGAAGTTCTAGGATAACTGGAGTAACTTATTGAGATGGGAAGACTATTGGATGACTTGCTAAGGGAGATTATGGTATGGTCCATCCAAATAATTGATCAAGGGACACAGATATTTGTTCTATGTATAGTGTATCTGACAAGGTTATTCCATTGATAGATCCATCCATTTTTTTAGGGGGTGTACCATAGAAATTTGAATTTTTTATTATGTTGGTTCATAATTTCTTAGGTCAGTTTGAGATTCCTCAACTGAGGAGGGTGAACCTGGAAATATTAATGCTCATAGGACCATAAAAAAATGTTGAGACATATAGGTACATATAGGTATAAATTATGCGATTTCAAGGAAATAAATTGGGGAGAGTTTCTTTGAGAACTTTTTCCTTAAGACGATCAGTTAGGAGTGGGCATATAAGCTCATGCATTTAACATAATGAGAGATTCTTATTACAGAATATACTACACTGTTCAATTTTTTTTCATTTTTCATTGACTCTATCAAGAGATGAGAATATCAAGAAGGGGTAACATTAGGATTATCTTTGGAACTATATCAGGGTGCAAACAAACATTTTATTTTTAAACTCATTTTTATGGTGTTGATCTAGGAACTAATAGCCTATCATAAATGAATTGATGATGGTGCGCCCAACCATGGGGTAGGTAATGAGGATTTAGGTAGTTAGAATAGGGGGTTGTAGTTACCCAATAGGGGTGGTCATATTAGTGGATAATATTTTCCACCATGATATGGGTTATGTTCAATGCATTACTAGTTTGGGAAGATATGATACATTTAGACCTACTGGGATAGATTAATAAAGGAGTTATGGGATTCAAGATTGATAAGAAATTTAGAAAGGTTTTTTATATAATCCCATAGTTATTTGGAGGTTAGGGGTCGTTTTAGACCCAATCAACTAAATTAAGAACAATAATAGTGCCTAGGGTAGTATCCATAGTTCATCTACATGCTTAGTAAATGGTAGAGGTTGAGGTGATCAATATTGGGTGTAGTGGCTCATGCATAGTGTGTCTCAATAAGAAGGTCGGGCTTTCAAAGGTTTCAGTTTGAGTCAATTTCATGTGATTAATATAATATTTTTTGATGTTTCATGAGAATAGTTGATGGATATGTTCATATTAGGGACTTATTTATTTTGTTTTTATGAAGGGAAAAGATGCATGAACTGGATTATGTGTAAAGTGGATCAATAATAAGATCAATGTATTTCAACAATTAGGTATGATGCGTGGTGAAAATTTGGTCGATTACTAGAAACTATGAATTTGGGGTAAAGTTTGGGCATGATACCATAATATTATAATTTTTCCTAGTTTTGGAGTGATTAGGTAGGTGATTCTTATAGTGGTGAGTACCTATATACAGGATTTGTCAATTTGATTCTTCTTAGCTAGGGTGACAAGGAATCAATGGATGAATTTTACATTATTTTGATGATTTGAGTATGTATAGAGTAGTATTTTTAAGTTTCATTTATAAATTGTTAGTATTATATATGGAGATAACTTAAGGATGAACTTTTCCATGGTGGGTATGCTATAATGGTTTAGATTTTTATGCGAGTGAATTTGGGTCATTGTTTGGATCGATCAGGTGTAATTATCTACATTTGAGATATTAGATATGTAAATGGATGTTAGGAGTTAGTATTTTAGTATTTATCTTGGTTTTGATCTATAATTTTATTATATCCAGCTAGTAAAAAAACAACTCATGTTTTCATTGGGGTGGGTAACAAAGGCATAAAGTCATGCTGACACAAGATATAGTTCTATCATGAAGCTCTTAATAGAGAGTGCGTTGTCATATAAGCGTAAGGGTTACTCCGTAATGTGACCTTGGGAAGAAGAGTCAAGGTTCTGGGTTCCTCTAGTGAGACACATTGCATAGTGAGGTGTGTTGGTCATGCCGTGAATATTTTGATGTTAGGGTCTTTGATTTTCCCCAGATCATGACATCATATTGTGACCAAGGTGGTCTGGCCGAAATGTATCTTTATTAATAGGAATTTAATTATGACCAATGAGGTCATGATGAAACCCAAATATGTGTAGTTGTTAAGGGATTTCATTAAAATATTTTTGAATTTTTAAATGTTTACTGAAATTAGAAATCCAGGATTTTTTCTATCATTAATGGGAGATATCTCCCATCTATATCATCTCCTATTCACTTCTACTCTGAAAGAAGTATATAATCTGATTATGTACCATTCTTCAATATATTTATCATAGGGGTTTATCATGATAAATTATTATTTTCCATTATTTCCTATTTTTGGTATTATCACTATTATAATGGATTATGTCTAAATTTTTTATTTTAACAATTTTTATGGATTCCTGATATCTTCGACCATTGGTCAAATTAGACTCTTGAATTTGATATGTATGATCTATTTTATAATAGGTATGTGGTGCCCTGATATTTCTAATAATATTTATATGTTTTACGCATAGTGAGTTTTATAAGCCTGGGTTGAGTCATGTAAGAGACCAAGAAATGGACTACGTATGGTATATGAGAGTCTTAGAAAGTTTTTTATGGGTAGTATAGGTATATTTCATCAGGATATGTACTGATAAATACCCAGGTAATGTTTAATGATTATCAATAGACTGAGGGATTTCTTTGTAATGTATGAATATGGTTTCTTGTAACTTATGAAATGTGTTTCACTGGGTTTGGTTGTGATTTTACAACATGGAATGATAAAGAACCATCACTATTAGATATTGGAGTAATGGAACATTGATAGGCTGTGCTTGTGGGATGTCAGTGATTCCAATCACCATAGGGTTGTGATTGTGGGGAGTTATGTGAAACTAAGAGGACCCATAAGGCAGTATTGAACATAGGATCATAGGCAGTATCCTATATAGTTGATCTACTTATGGTGATGAAGTTGATAATCTCTTCATATGAGGGATAAAAAATAGATATGGTATTGGTTTTGGGATGGTGATTATGAGATTGGGATGTGGATGTATTACTCAACCTATATGGGATTTTTAGGGATCTTAATCTAGGAAATATGGATTTGGTTATTTTTTATTGTTTTAGATATTTCTCATTAATCAAGAGGCTTAGGAATGGTTATGAATCATTAATATGACATAATAAGGGTGGATATAAATGTTTCACTATTAGATGCATTAAAAAAATTGGTAAATCATCCCATTATGACACTTTCCAAAGAAGATAGTGCGCTCAACTATGACTTTATAAGCATAGAGTGGTGTTTTTTGTTCTTACTACATTGGTTACCATATGTTACCATTTTCATGCACTAATATACATTTGGATATTGTTTTAGGACCCAATTGGTTCTAGATTTCTGAGTTCATAGTTACACTATTCATGAATCATCTATTATACATGGAGACATTATGTGTCATGACACATACAAGGGATAAGGCCCTATGACTAGTGAATAGTTGGATGGAGGTACGGTATGAGTATAATTTTTTATGGATTTGGGCGATATCTGGGTGGACCCTCAGTGTCATTTGGGTGTTTTTTTCCGCATTTGGGCATGCTCATATATAATCATCCTATGAGTAACACATATTGTTTTTGATGACTTGATTACGTTTTATATATTTTTTTGTTATTAAAGTGTTATGAAATTTTCATATTATATATAGTGATGATTATTGTTCATGTTTTTATACTATTTAGATGGATTTATATAAAAAGGGAATTGTATCAACCTTATCATATCCGAAACAGATGCTACTGGTCTATAACATATTGCATATGTCGTGGAACACTTGTGATCTTCGTTTCCAGCCAACTCAATGCCATTTGTGTGACCCTAGTTAAAAAAATTACATATTTCTATATTATCATAGCTCAAAATCCTAAAACATTTTATGATCTAGGTACTTTTTACATTATCTATATAATAGGGATGTTTATGTTTAATAATTTTTTATCTTGGGTAAAAATATCAATTTAATAAATGTAATGACCGTAAATATCTTTTGTGATATTTTTTTATGAATATATATGTGTTTCAATGTTATGTATAAGATATATAGTGAAAATCATGCACCACGTAAAATAAACGAACAATATTTTGATTTGTCAATACAAGAACACAATATACCAATGATAAATATACTCCATAAAATTGGAAATAGTAAAATTGGATAATAGACCTAAAATAAAACCATAACAAGAATTGAAAAATTTAGATCACTGTGGTCTCTTATAATTATCACAATCAAGAAGAATATTTCAAAAAAATATATTAATAAAATATAAATTTTCAGATGAAGAATTTAGTTTCATGAAATTAATTGAAATGAATTTGGAATGAATGATGAATAAATAAAATAATAATTAGTTATAGGAACCATCTAACCAATAAGATCTATGAAATAATAAAACTAAACATTAAAAATAGTAATATAACTATTATAAATTGTATGCAAATCATTATAATATTAACATAACTATTAGAATAATGAAATGACTTGTGAATACTATTTACTATGAATAAATTAATAAAATAAAAATATTATAGTTCTATAAAATAAATATTTAAATTAGAAACTCAAAGAATATTATATAAAATCTTTATAAAATATATTATAATTTATTTTGATGAAAAACCATAATTTTTTTAAAAAAATATTAAAATTAAAAACTTTAAAAAAGTATGTTCATAATATTAATATCATTTTTGGAATCATTATTTTTCAATTTTTTATGGTGAGTGTTTTCAATTTTTCTTAAAAACAATAATTTTTAGCTGAACACTAAAAATATAGTTTTTATGTTTTCAATTTATTCTAATCACATCATTCATGATGTAATAATGAACTAATTTCTTATAATATTAGCAGATAGAACAAAAAATTATTTAAAATGACGAAAAAAACATTTAAATAAAATTCTAATTACAAACCTAAAAAGTAATTTCCAAAAGTCTTCTAAATAATATATATCATTTACAAAAAATCATTTTCTATCCAATCATTTTGAAAAAATTTATAAATTTGGTTTATAAATGGATTGATAGTTCTAAAATCTAATATTATTAAAAAAATTATAATTCATAATTTCAAAAATACCAAAACTGATTTTTTTTTGAAATAATATTTTATTCAATATTTTAACCTTAAAATATAACTCCCCTCATTTATAAATACCCCTTCTCCATTTCCATGGAGAATCACTTACCATATAGTTCTCAATGACCATGATCAACCGAAATACATCATAATAGTTATCGTTATAACCTCAAGGACATTATGGTGTAATCAAACCCAAGCCCTCAATGACTCAGTTACATAATAAAGGAGTAAATATTTTGTAACACCCCAATCTTCCACAGTACACTTCCCTATGAATAATACAGTAGCGTGTGTTGTATGCAACTTTGAGTCCTAACACAGACCATAACCAATCAAACTAGTAGTTATGAATAGTAATAACCCATTTTTGAATTTTTATAGATTTTATCTTATAAAATGGGCTACATTTTTGGATTAGGAATATTGAAATTATCCTAGGGTGAATTTTTGGTATTTTTTAGAAAACATTCAAATTTTGATGAATAGTGAAAATACTAAACATTAATTAAAAACAACTTTTTTAATCAAAATAATTTATAGAGTAAAATTATACTATTGAGTGGTTTTAATCTATAATTAGAATATATTTTTATCATTTAATTCAATATTGGTAATTGGATGTAATTTCACATTTAAACTACACATAAACAAGTGCCAATCTTCTGATAGTTATTATTTCTTAAAAAACACGCTCTTTATTTTGACAACGGGAATTAATTTCAAATTAATTTCTTCCACTTATGTGTTTTGAATTTAGAAAAATGGATTCCATATTTAGAATCAAGAGGTCCAAATTTTTTAAATAGGTAACTTTTATTTTTATACATTTTGAATAATTACTTCGGTAAATATTTTATTTACCATGGAAAAAGGGTAAATCCGGTAAAAAAGGGAAACAATAATATTATAATAATATTAAATTACCCTAACACATCTCCTAACCCTATTGGATGATAAATATATGACCATGGGAATCTTTGGGTAGATTTTGGGACCCCATTGAGCCACATGTAAGTGATAATGACACTTTATATTAATTAAGTTAAAGTAAATATAAAAATGACATAATCATATATCTTTTAGAAAAACAATTTTTAAATAGGGTAATTTTTGTTATATTTTATACTATAAATACTAATTATAAAGATACAAAGATTTCATACATAATTGTATTTTATTTATAATTTTTAGACCTTAAATAATTAAATTTATTTATGAAACAATAATGATGCACTATTTTCCTTATTAATGATATAATCAGATAAATGGTATTATAAATGTTAAAATAAATACAATTTGAAAGTTTTAATTCCATAAACGACTTTTATAGGTCCATATGATATTTTAGTATTAATTAAATGAATTTATTTCGAATTAAAAAAGTTTTTAGGACTTTAACAAAAATCAATTATTAAATAGTGTCAAAATTGACATAAAGGAATTTCTAAAACAAATATGATATTATTAATTTATATAATATTCCTAAAAATATAATGATCAACAAAAAGACTTATATAATGATATTTTTATCATTAATGAACCTCTTTTTATTCTCATGGAGGTATATAGTAAGTTTATTAACCATATAATATAAAAATACAATGAGGCATGGTAAATGTCAAACTATTTAGCTAAGAGTTAAATATAAAAGTTAAGGTTAATATTGTGACCCAAACCAGTATAAAACCTATTGGTTGAGTGTTTTTAGACCCATAAACACCTTATAATTTAAATAATTTATTTTTTATCCATTAGAAACCGAAAATTAGTTTATTATAAAATAATAGTTTATGTTTCTCCTAAGGTTCCCCTCACCCCTCTTATAAAAGGGAACTTCTCATTCTCTCAAATTCACACCTTCAAAGCCTTTTGTCTTGGCCAAAACATGCCCAAATATCCTCTAAACTTACCTCACTTAATCCTAGAGGCCCTACTTTTGTCAGAAATCCAACTTAAGTAGGCCTTTTGATCAAATCAAAAGGAAGAACCCGAAGAAGAGGTAATAGTTTCACCACCCTCTTTCAAGTTCATTTATTATTCCACTTCCTATTACTTTTTTGTTTCCATTCTAAAATAATAAATACAGTATCTTCTATATACTGTGATTTTATTATGAATATGGTACAACCATATTCATTACTATATCCATCCTTTGAATGACATGTCACCATACGTGTGTACGTACGGATTATAGTCTCCACATCGTGGTGTAATTGTTATTCAATACATTATTATTTGGATGGGTATAATAATGAAGTTTAATTCTTGTAAATAATAAATATAACATGATAATTATTCTGTATATATGATATAACATCCAATTATATATTATTTTAATATCAAATGAATGATATTGTCCCGCGTGCGTACGTACAGATTACCGTCTCCACGAACGCGATGAGATTCATTCCCCATCGTATCCATTCAAGACTAAATTTCATTTAATGATTACAAATAATGTATATAGACATGATATAATTCTGTATTTTAATAAGATAAATTCCATCCATAACAAATATGGATCACATAACAAAGAATATAAAGGAAAACGAATCCATTAACACTCGTAATGACGATAATACTAAGATATTATTAACTAATCAATGTTAAAAGATCATATATGATAAAATATTAATGTATATGATTCTTGTATAATTCAATAACAATTATTTCACCATTATACAGTAGGTTAACCTACACTCAACCAAGGAGAAAGTACAAAGTAAGGCGTTTCTTATCTCACTTTTAATTCTGTGAGATTTCTATTGTTCACCACTTATATATTGAATGTGGTGTGTGTACAGCCCATGATTGTATTAATTGTGTAATATAATTTAATTTATGGATATTTAAATTAAAATTGTTTTATCCTTCTTTCATGGGTATATGTTTCGTAAGTTAGAAAATCGATAAGGGAATTTGAAATTTTAATTTCCACTCATTCAGCTTTACGCATACTTCAAAGATAATTTACTCTAAGATTTTGTGCGGAATCACTATGAATTTGCTTATGTCATAATTTCCACTCCCTTTTCTGTGGATATAATTTTGATACACATAATCACTCCATTGATAAATTCTCAAGTCATCGATATGAACTTGATAAGAGTAATTTATCTCAATCTCCATTTCTTGAGTTAAATATCCAATTCATTTGTGTTGTTTTTTACTAGAATATGTGTGAATGTCCTCTGATTAATTTACACTGAATATCCATTCATATTGATTGTATTTATATTTTTCACACATAATTATGTCATCAATTTATCCTTAACCTAAGGATATGGTATTTATAATATATTTCATCTCAATTTACATTCCATTGAGACTTCTTTGTTGTTATACACCAAATCACTTTTATATGGTGTCATATAATGTACTTTGACATAGTATATCATGAATCCATTTATTTTCATGATATTAAAAAGTTTTGATTACCTCAATTATTTTTATTCAAGTGTCTCTCTTTTGGTTAGGAACTCTAACTAAAATATCATTTTAAAATGTTTTAAAGATTTATTATTCTAAATATTTATCATTAATGTACATGTTTTAAAAAATGGTTTTAAGGATTTATTTATATGGAAATTAATCTTACATTTCATTTGAAAAGTTTCCAAGTGGTATGGGACACTTTGATTCAAAAATCTATTTTTAAATGGCTTCTTTACAAATAGTGTGACTTTTAATTTTTTCAAGAAAGAGGGGGTTATTTCTCTCAAGTAGTTTTGATGATTATTTTCATCTATGTCAATATCCTTCATTATTATCTATTGAGGTTAATCTGTTACAATAAAATATTACATATTGTATTGAAGGAGTTATTTTTGACTGTGGATGTGCTATTTTTATACCATTCTTGGTTTGTGGATAAAGTATTGACATTTCGTATGATAGTTTTAATACGAATGTTTATGTTATTTTTCAAAAAATTTATATGAGGAATGCATTGTACTTAGTATGTTATAGGTGGAGCCTGATATAGCTCTTTGATGCATTGGTAGGTCTCATGAGACAAAATTGTGTCTTAGTACATGGCCTTGAAAAAATCTTATTTGTAGTCTTGGCACAAGGCCTTGAATATGTGGTTATTATAGTCTGACATTATGCATTCCATCATTATGAAAGTGATTATTGATATTTCATGTGATTATTCGACTAGTAGAATATCCATGTGAATAAGTAAATGGAAATATTTCATTTTATTTTTTCCATATTATGTTGATGTTCAAGTTTAATAGGATTTTGTTTTAGTTATACATTGCCTTAAATGTTTATTCTTATTTATGAAAGTTTCTGCTATATTGTTATCTTTACTGAGCATCTGAGATCACCCCTTTCTATGTTTTATTTTTCCCAGGATGTGAAGATGTATTTTATGATTGACCTACAGGGATAGTCTGAGGGGATATGAGTGTGGACAATGGATACTATGTTGTTGTAGTTTTTCACTTTATGCTGTTATGTAAACCTTATTAATGTATCTATCACTTCCAAGGATACTAAACTAATCTGTCTTTCGAGACTTGATCTTTTGTGATCATGCCAATGATACGTAATAATGCACCGACTCTGGGCTTCTGGGGTCGGGGCGTTACAGATTTAATGAAGAAATAACCCTATAAATCTCTTCTATTCACACATTTATTTCTACTCTAATCAATATTTTTTTCTATGTTCCGAAAATATTTAATTTATAATTATATAACACATTAATTTTATAATTATATGGTATAAATATTTTGACCCATTAAATATATATATATATTTCTCTCCCTTTTTTAGAAGTCTGATTAATGGTTAGTTTCATCCACCCATGATGAAATTGTAAGTGATTTACATATCACTATAAACATGGTTAGATGGTGTAGGATATATACTATATTTATAAATTTGTTTTAATGTATTCTAAATTCTATATGAAATTTTCCAAAAAATAAATTCGATTAATTGAAATGAAAAAAATAAAAATCCAAATTGGAGAATTTGATGAAAATATATCATAGAACCATTTTATCTTTAACCAAAAAAGATTTATAAATAAAATATAATTATGAAGAATTGAATAATGTAATAAAATATTTTTTTATTGATTTAATAAAAATAATTTTATTATACAGGAGTCTTAGACATGATGAAACAAAACAAGGCCTAAGGTAATGGGTTTCCCTCTCAAGCCTTCACTTTATGATTCTTTCTTTTTTATCTAATAATAATTAATTAATTTTTATTTATTTTATAACCAAATTCTAATAATCATTTTAATACTGAACTTTTTGGGTATTTACATGGTAATTCATTGAAATATCTAGCAATTAGGGTCAAGTAAAAACTCATAATATTTGTAAGGGGTCTCTTGAACAAAACTATTTTTTTGTTTATCTCCTATTTAATATTTTCAACATGAATTTTCTAAAAGATTATTCTAAATTCATTTCATTTTTTATTACATTTTATTCTTTTGGGTATATAAATGTTTTTACATCCTTTGGATTAATTCAAAGATACCTTAATTTTTTTTGATTTTAGACTTTTTCCAAAAACAATATTGAATTATTCTTATGTTTATTCTCCAACCATAAATTAAATATGATATTTTCATTCAATGTGTTACTCATATACACCCATAATTATTTATTACTTTTTTATTTAGGAGAAACTCCATTTTTTATTAATAAATATCTTCTTTATGACATTATTATGAAAAAAATTATTTTCCCATGGTTTTTGTAACACCCCAGGTAAATAAAGAATATGATATTTTTAAATTTATCCATATTTGTGAATACAATATTAATATTACTTCAAAGGGGACGCTCTGCTCGATGGCGTACCCAATACGCAACAACGAGTTTCTTGGGAATCTTACGTTGCACTCTAATAATAAAATAATATTATTTTAAATGGTAGTCAACGCCTAGCCGTTTTAATGGCGGGAATGAACAGAACTAAATAAAAAATGATTATATATGTTTGTCAAATATTTTTACTCTTTACAACAAATGTTAGAGGATTAAAAATGCGAATGAATCCAATTTTAAGCGTAAACATTCTAATATTCATTAAAAGGTCGATTAACCGCCTTTTGATGGCGAACCTCTTTTAAATCCACTTTTTGACAATTTTATGTGTTATATTTGTCAAAATAAAATTCTTCTTTAGAATCGGGACATCAAAATTTACTTTGTGTAAATTTTTGGTATTTTTTCGATAACAGGTTTGAAGGAAACTGTGGTGGTTCTCTGATTAAGATACTAAATAAAATGGGGGATTCAATGAGGAAACTCGTGGTTGTTCGAAACTAACTATCAAGGAGTTATGATCAACCAATTGAACCTTGGTATGATCTGTAATGCATCATGTACGAGATGACCAATCGATGTGGAAGTTCAGGTAATAATTATAAAGGTAAACATTAGAGTTTATATGATCCTTACTTTTGAGGTAATTATGGGTTATCTATGGAAATTATTAACCGGTCATCGAGGACATGTGATTAGGTTATTTAATTTTCAATATGAGAATTTAAGAGCAACTGATGTTATTTCGAGATAAAAGTTAATTTTTACCTTGGAAGACTATGTGACTAAATCCTTCAAATATTTGGGTTTCAATCTTAGTTTGGTTTACTTTGATGAATTTTATGGACAAATTTTTTATCAAATGGTCCCCGTTGAACTTTGGGTTTTGTTGAACAAATTTTGGAGATTAAGAATAGATTTTTTTATAAAGGGTTATCCTTTTCTGGATTATCTGATCTTGTACTAACCATTTTTGTTTTGGTTAAAGTCTAAAGACATGGGAATTATATAGTTCTGTTTTGGGGAATAGGTGATTCTCTAGAAGTTGATTATAGTGAACTAGTCTTCCTAAATTCTCGTATTTTGGAGAAAATACGATTTTGTGTAAGAAATATAATAAAAGTTGAAAGTCAACATGATAAGTAATTATGTTTCCTTATGAATAAATTCCTCAATAAAAAAAACAAAAATATTGTCTATTAACTTTTCCTACTTGGGAATCAAATACCATTTAACCCATCACAAGTTTGTAATTTTCTTGTGGTTAACTTTCTCCTAAACATGTTTTCTATCACTCTCCATCAGAACATGACCCTATGTTTTCTCCTCCATGTCCATGTTTTCCGACATGGAATCCTAGTATGGGTTAACTCAGGTGACCTTTGTACTTCTCATTCTTTATTTTAAAGTGATTGTTTTACCGACTCTTGTTCTGATGTGGGACTTTCAAGGATGTTTCCGAGCCCATTTTTAAAATTGCGAGGACGCAATTCTCAAAAGGGGGAAGGATGTAACACCAGGTAAATAAAGAATATGAAATTTTTATATTTATCCATATTTGTGAATAAAATATTAATATTACTTTAAAAGGGACGATATGCTCAATGGAGTAACCAATACGCAACAACGAGTTTCTTGGGAATCTTACGTTTCACTCTAATAATAAAATAATATTATTTTAAATGGTAGTTAACGCCTAGCCGTTGTAATGGCGGGAATGAACAAAACTAACTAAAAAATGATTATATATGTTTTTCAAATATTTTTACTCTTTACAATAAATGTTAGAGGATTAAAAATGCGAATGAATCCAATTTTAAGCATAAACATTCTAATATTCATTAAAAGGTCGATTAACCGCCTTTCGATGGCGAACCTCTTTTAAATCCACTTTTTGAAAATTTTATGGGTTATATTTGACAAAATAAAATTCTTCTTTATAATCGGGACATCAAAATTTACTTTGGGAAAATTTTTGGTATTTTTCCGATAAAGTTCATTTTTTAATGAATAGTGAAAAATGTCGTATTTTAATTCAAAACCGCTTTTTAGTCTAATTTATTTATATGATTAGATTATATTTTGAATTGGTTTTAAATTTAAATTAGAATATATTTTTTCCATTTAATCTAATTGTGGTCATTAGAATTAATTTCACTTTGAAATCAGACATAAACTAGTGTCAATCTTTTGATACTTATTGTTTCATAAAAACATGTTATTTGCTCTGACAGCGGGAATTAATTATTAAATTAATTAATGCAACTTATATTTTTTTAATTTTGTAAAATAGACTTAATTTTTGAATTTGGAATATCAAATATAGCTTAGGGGGAAGTTTTGGCATTTTTCTGAAGAACTTCAATTTTTGATGAATAGTGAAACCACTAAGTGGTAGTTAAAGAAACTGATTTTTCGTTTAAATGAAACGTTTCCACCTCTTTGTTTTAAATTTCAAAAATCCTACATACATGGTTGTCATTAGAAAGTAAAATGTGGTTCAATGGGATTAAAATAATTTTTTCCGTGAATAGTAACTTTTATGTTCTTAATCGCGATTATAGGTAATTAATGTAATTTAAGGTAAAAATAATGTTTTAATAATGTGAAATGACCTAGAAACATGTCCTACCCTCATTGGATGTTTCATGGCCGACCAAGAAAATCCACAGGTCAACTTGGGGACCCCATGGAGCCACTTTGTTTGGAAAATGACATAAATAACTTTTTATTAAAAGTTAAAATAAAAATGTCACAATCATGAAATGTTTCACTAAATAAATTTTTAAATGGGGTTATACAAGTCATATTTTTTACTATAAATATTCATTAGAAATATAAAAATATTTCCTACATCACGATATTTTTTATAATTTTTATACATTAAATAAATTAATTTTTTTTTGACATCATGATGATGCAACGATTACCTCATTATTTAACGATTTAAATAAAATGAAAAGATAATGTAAAAACTAAAACCTACACTTGTCAAAAACCTATTGGATTGGTATATTTCGAACCCTTATCACCTTATCCTAGAATTATATCAATTTGGGACCTTTTAAATCCGAAACGCATTTTCAAATAAAGTAACATTTCTTTACTTTCCAAGAGTGCCCCTCCTCTCCTCTTATAAAGGGCCCCCACCTCTACCTCTTTACCCACACTTCCAAAGCCTTTGGCTCGGCCAAACCCTGCTCATTTTGCCTCTCCACATCCCTCTCTTACTCCTAGAAGCCTCACTTTGGGCAGAAGTCTTCCCAAGGAAGCCTTTGATCTCAAATCAAAAAGAGTTACCCAATTTTAAGGTAATGTCTTCACTTTTGTTCTTTTGTTTCATTTTGCTTCTCCAAACCCCTAAACTCTTTTTATTCATTTCTTTTGTAACAACTATATTATCTTAAACATACTAGGATGTTGTTATAAGAAGCATTACTCCCATAAGGTATCTGGATGTCTACCCCATGGAAACAACAATACGTAATACATTCTTGTTCTCTCAGACCAAGATCCACCGGCTCAATCCAACGTTCCATTATTGCTTCAATATAATCGAGTGTGGCCCCTTAGGATGAAAAACATATGGGATTAGATCAACAGCCTTTGTCGCTATGGTCATAGTAGGACAGGAGTTCCCCGATGTAGTTTCCATTACCGCTCAGGCTGGTACCAGCCTTCCATCAAGATCTGCCGACTCAGAAGAAATTCCTCCCACTGAGGATCCCTCCGATATAAGTGGAGAATTGTTTTTGGAGGACTCTCCTCCCACCTTTTAAGAGGGTGTCTCTGCTATGGTTGATGAGATGGTATAGGTTAACCTCAGTAGAGAGGCAGACCCAAAACCCACTTTGATCAGTGTCGTCATTCCCCTCAAGGTGTGACAACAGTACATAGAATTATTGAAACAACACCATGATGTATTAGCCTAGAGCTATGATGAGATTCCAGGACTAGATCCTTAGGTATCCATCCACAACCTCAGTCTCCCGGCAAATCATCGTGGGTTCAATCAGCCTCCTAGAAAGATGCACCCTTCCTACGGGCCAATGGTTGAGGCCGAAGTTGACAAGCTCATTAGAGCCAATTTTGTTAAGGAGTTCCAATACCCCAAATGGATGGCCAATATTGTTCCTATTAGGAATAAGAACAGACAAATCATGGTTTACATCGACTTCTGGGATCTCAACTGTCACTGTCTAAACGAGGATTTTCCCCTTCCTGTGACAGAATTTTTGATTGACGCTACAGTTGGATTCCAAACCCTCTCCTTCATGGATGGGTACTCCGGGTATAACCAGACTTTAATGTCCCCTGAGGATGAGGATTTCACATCCTTCTGGGCACCAAAAGGTACTTTCTGTTACCAAGTCATGCCCTTCGGTTTAAAGAATGCCGGTGCCACCTACTAGCGGGCTATGCATCACTTATTTAATTCGATCTTCAGAACGTTGGTGGAATGTTATGTGGATGATCTTGTGGTCAAATCTAAACAGCATCAGGATCATCTCAAAGACCATGAGAATGTGCCATGATTCTTTTATTCTCGTCACCTGAAGATGAACCCCTTGAAGATTTCCTTTATTATCACCTTTGGAAATTTCCTGGCTTAGTTGTCAGATATAGGGGAATTGAGATCTACCTAGAGATGATCAAGGCCATTAGCCGGATGTCTCCTCTGAGCAACATTTGGGAGCTTCGAGGATTCCAAGGCCACATAGCCTACATACACTGATTCATTGCGAATTTGGAGGGAACGTGTGAGAAATTTTCTCAGCTCATGTAGAAAGGAACAATCTACGAGTGGGATGAAGAGTGTAAGACTGCTTTTGAGGAGATCAAGTAGTATCTACTCTAACCTCCGGTCTTAATGCCACCCATTTCTGGAAAGTCGCTTGTACTTTATGAGACCACCCTGGAATTCTCTCTCTATTCCCTTCTCTCCCAGAATAACAATGAGGGTATAGAGAACATCCTTTACGACCTTAGATGCTTGCTCCTCGGTATGGAGACCAGATACTCCCCTATATAAAAGAGATACCATGTGTTGATATTCGTAGTACAGAAACTGTGACATTACTAGCAGCACCACGATGTATAGATGGTGTCTCGAGTAGACCCACTTAAGTACATCTTGAATTCCCCCCCCCCACCCCCTTGTTGAAAATCCATCTAGCTTGGTGGGTAGTGATTATCCAGCAGATCAACATCAGGTTTGTCCCTCAAAAAAGCTATTAAGGGGAAAGCATTGGCAGATTTCCTTGCAGCCCATCTGGCTCCTGTGAACCGGTCCCTTGATCTTGATTACCCTGATGAGGCGATCCTTTAGGTAGACCAAGCCACACTGTGATGGAAGATGCACTTCGATGGTGCTTCCTGGAGCCCCACCAGCAGAAGGCTCAATGATCCCAGATTCAACAGAGTAGGCTTGGGTATCGTCTTCATTACTCAAACACAAGTCGTTCAGCCTTACTCATTTCTATTGTCAGAAGGCTGCACCAATAATGAGGTAGAGTATCAGGCTCTCATCACTGTTCTTGAGCTAGCCCTCGATATTGATGTTCCCCATTTGCATGTAAAATGGGACTCTGAACTAATCATCAAGCATATCAACGGTGACTACATCATCAGAAAACCAAAGCTCGTACCATTATTGGAATGCACTCTCCAGCTAATGGCCCAATTCCCATCTCGGCTAGAAGATACTCATGTCCCAGGATCTCAGAACGGTCGGTCTGACACCCTAGCCAGCCTAGCTGCATCACTTGCAGAGCCCGAACTGGACGATCTGATTATCCCTATGGAACACCGAAGAGTCATCGCTCTCGTCACCCCAGATGATGATGACATCTTGCAGGTGAGTCACCTTTCAGTCGTAGCCTCCAGGTTAGGACCCCCCGATCCCTTGAATGTTTTGATTGAAGTGAATCCTTACTAGAGAGACCCCTTTGTCGAGTATCTCCAAAACGGTAACCTCCCTGCTGATCGGGCTGAGCACGAGCGAATTCGACACCGCGCATTGCAGTTCACCCTCCACGATGGCCCCAGAGATGAGAAGATCCTCTACTAGAACATGTTATATGGTGTTCTACTCTATTTCATTAAAGGATTCAAGATTTATTAGGTCATGTAAGAGGTTTATGTCGGTTCCTGCGGGTCTCATTAGACCGGGCGAAAACTATCTCACCAGATCCAAAGACTTGTGTACTTTTGGCCCTCCATTATCTATTATTGCATCAAGTTCACCAAATGATTTCATGCATGAAAAATTCAAGATAACTTTATGCATCATCCACCAGAGCCTCTCCACTCCACCAATTACTCTTGGCCATTCATGGTATGGGGACTCAATGTCATGCGACCATATCCATCGGCGAAATCTCACCAGTGCAGATTCATCCTAGCTACCATAGATTTATTCTCATAAGGGCAGAGGCAGTTCTTCTCAAAGAGGTCAAGGACTGTTCCATCATTGACTTTGTGAGCTCAAACATAATCTATTGATTTTGAGTCCCTCATGTTGTCCTCTCTGATAACGGAATGAACATCCGAGAAGCTGAGCTAAAGAAGTTGTACACTAAGTACAACATCTGTTCTAACCACACCTCCTGCTATCGTTCAAAAGAAAATTGACATATCGAGGTGTTCAACAAGACCCTCTCTCACATTATGCAAATAAAAAATTGGTCATAATAAGAAGATTTGTCCAGACAAGCTCCCCTACACCCTCTGGGCATATTGGATGACGACTCGTAACTCCACCTAGGTGACCCCATATTCCATGGTATATTGGACGGAGGTCATCCTGCCCATCGAGGTTCAATTTTCCTCATTTCTCATAGCCTTATATGATCAAAAAGCACTATATAATGTAGCCAAAATCCGTCTAGCTAAGTTGTAGGTGCTTGATGAGAACATGATTCATGCCCTGCACAATCTGTAAAGGCATCAGAACAAGGTAACAAGATCTTTCAACAAGAACTTTTTCCTCCTCTCCTTCTTGTAAGGTGACTTGTTATTGACCCTAAGGGAATCAATGATACCTGGAAGGAAACCACCCTATTTGGAACCCAAATGAGAAAGACCTAACATCATTAGAAAGGTTTACTCCAAAGGCGCGTACTCGCTGGTTGCAATGGATGGTGAGTGTATAACTCCTACTACCAATGCCATGTTCCTCAAGAAAATCTTTTCCTGAGTCAACATGGTCATACATGACCTTAAACTATATGGTCCTGCATGACCCCAAACTGCATAACAGTCCTACATGACTTTAAACTGTATGGTCCTGCGTGACCTTAAACTGTACATTCCCGCATGAACATAAACTGCATGATGGTCCTACATGAACATAAACTATACAGTCCTAAATGACATTAAACTGTGTGTCTTCCTGCATGATTTTAAACTGCATCTCCATAACTATGTATCTCGTGATTCCCATCCTCATGGGATATGTAGGAACACTTAGATGCCTCATCATGAGTCCTGCCCCAGCTTCCTCTTTGACTATCCCCTCCTAGGCATAGTTCTTTTAGAGGATCTCACACGGTGTCGTGTAGGATTCTTGGCCCCACCCATGTTATTGTTATGATGATTTCACCATGTAACCTCATTCGTTCTTCTAATACTCTTACTTCCTTACCACATGACACTAAACTCCATGGCCCATTTCAGAACTACTTGTGGATTGATTCCCATCCCCTATCATCATTTCCGCTTTGTGGTCTTCCATAGTCGCGATGATTCACCCTCTCTTTCCCATGCATATTACATTAAACTAGGAATCTACGGTTCAAACTCTATGACCCTAAACTAATATCACCTTCCTTCTCACTGCAAGATGTGAAACTGCAAGCTGGCCATGACATTCTATCCATGACCGAGCCTAAGGCCCCTCGACCTTTTCAGGCCCCTAGCCCAAGTTATCAATTAGTGTTGTATGGTATGGTGTGAGATTATGTCCCTATTCATGTCAGGTTACTCACCGTGACGTACACATCCCTGGATGAGACACCTTGCCCCTACCTTCTTCCTCACTGAAAGATGTTAAACTACAAGCTGGCCTTGACATTTTGTCCATGTCCTAGCCTCACGCCCCTCGGCCTTTTCGGTCCCCTAGCCCATTTTCTCACTTAGGGTTGTACGATGTGGTGCGGGATTATGTCCCCATTTATGTCAGGTTACTCACCGTACCATAACCCCCCCTCGTTTGGGTATCTTTCCCTTATTGGAATCATCCTTTCCCCCCAGAACTATGTATGGCTTGATTCTAGTCCTCATGGGATACGTAGGACTGCCCGAACGTCTGGTCTTTGTGTCCAACCCCATCTCTTAGAAACCTCCCTATCATTTTCCCCCTTGGACTATGTTCTTCTAGAAGAGGGGTATATGGTGTTGTATGAGCATGTTTCCCCATTCACGTTGGGTTTATAACAACCATGTTTCATACCTCTCTCTCTCCTGAGTGGCCATTGCTCGCTTTCCCCACTCTCATCTCGTTTAGTCGGCTTCTCTTAAGTGGTGTCCCTTACCCCTCTTCAGTGATTCACCAATTGGCCCATGAGTACTCTAGTATAGAACCAGGAGTGTCATATTCTATGTGGACATGCTTTCACCCATTTTTCAGGCTTTGTGTTCTTTTTAATTTGGGATTTTATAATATTTTACACCCGAAGGGACCCCAAAATGGCATGGATGCTAGGCCTAAGAGCTCTCCTACCATTACATTCCAACATCCTCGAGGGTTTAAGTAAACAAATCGATAAAAGTCCTATGTTGCAAATATGTTCAGTGGTCGATGCTCATTTCTTGTTCCCATTTCAAGCCACACGATATAGAAGCTGTGTTTTGAACACAATCAACAGTTATCCTCCATCTTCACGCCAGCACCTTAAAGCTTTGAATGTCAGTTACATGATTTACATTATTTTCTACCCCACCATGTCCAAATGGAATTTCGACACTCCTGGAACTATCCCTCAGTGCGCATTTTCAAATTAGGTGGAAAAAAGCCTCAGTAAAGGCATCATTCGGGGCTCTGCACTGACTTCCCAATTGTGTGAAATCCAGGTATTGCAAAAACCTCTACCGCAATTGTTTCCCACACCATGTATGACTCACGTGGGCTTAGGGTTCGAGTTAAGGTCCCCATTTACTTTGAAGGATTATGCTTCTCCTTGGTCTGATCTCTAAGACCTTAAACTAATATCTCTTTTAGAACTACGTATTGCTTGATTCCCATTCCCATGGGATATGTTGGAACTCCTAGACATCTCGTCTTGGGTCTAGCTCGAGTTCCACTAATTTACCTCTTATGTGTTTCCTTCTAGGCTCTGACTCTTATAGGATGACATGGCATGCCGCATGTGGGCTTATGCCCTTATTCACATCAGTTTTGAAATAGCAGCACCATGTATACCCCTTTCTAGGAGTTATCCCCCTACTTCCTATCCCAGATGACATTATACTAAATGTTATCCCACACGATGTTAAAAGGAACCTCCATGAACTACGTGTGGCTTAATTCCCATTCCCATGGGATATGTAGGAACACATGAACATCTCATCTTTGGGTTTAGCTCTCAAGTAGGGGATAGCCTCCCCTTTCCCATATTCTCTATCCTTTTCTGGCCCCCCAGCCTGAGGTTTCCTACTCAGAATCACACACGGTATGATGAGGACCTCATCCTCATTCACATCAGGTGTGCTTTATCATGTCATGAACATTCCCTATAGAACATCATCTCTCATGTGTATCTCTAATCCATATGACTTCAAACTATGATTCCCAGTACCACATGACTTTAATCTGTCACGTCTGTACCGCACGATGTTAAAATGCATGGTTGGTCCCCTCACATGACCCTAAACTATGACATTATCATCCTAGCCGCATGACGAAAAATGGAAGTGCACCGTGATATCCTCACTCGAGGTGGCATCATTTTTGGTATCGGTCACACACCGTACCATTTTTCAATGCATACATATAGCTTGATTCTTGTGGTGATGCTTGGACATTCTATCCTAGGTCCATCGCTTCACAAAAAAACAACACTCATTCATCCTAAAGGACAAACAAGATCTATCAAATACCACTTATTTCGGTATAAGGGCCATACCCAAAAAACTTTATTATATCTGGCACTAGTATCTTATAGTGACGCCCCCACAAATGCGTACGGCTTGATTCCCATTCCCTTGGGAAACGTAGGAATTCCTAGACATCTCATATTTGGGTCTAGCCCCAAGAATCTAAAATCATGTCCTCTATTTCAGCCTCACGGATCAAACTCTCTTCAGAACATGTGTTGTAGTGAGTACCTCAAGGGTTCTCATTCATGTTGGGTTTTTGTAATAGTCGTACCGTGTGCCCCCATGACTTTTCCCAACCTGGTCCGATTTCTATGACCCTAAACTAAGATCTCCCTATGAGAACTATGTGTTGGGTTCAGCTACTTCTCCACCCTGAACCCAGTTCATTAAATCAAGTCCCCTTAATGGATTATCCAACGACCATTAAGCAAGAAGCATTCAATCTCATGACCCTTTTTCTTGGAGGGGGACTTGACTCCCTCTATATAATACATCTTATTATCTTACTCAGATTCATTGTGGAAGTGCTCGAAGTGTGGAATTTTTATAAGGACATTCCTCCATTACATGTTCAAGAATTGTGAGCTCGTTATTTGGATCCTCTTCATTTTACACATCTGAAAGGACCCCATTTGTGTACTGGTTTCATGCCACATTAGCTTACCTACCGTCTTGGGCCAACGTCCCTGAGGACCTCAGGTGACATTTGCAGCAGGTCCCACGTTTAGAACATGGTTAGTGGTTGACCCTCATTTTTTCCCCATTCAAGGCTAACACGATATAGGTGTTGTGTTTCGAACACAGTCAACAGTTATCCCCTATCATCAAGCCACCATCGTTGTGGTCAAAATCTAGAGCATCATGATTCACATATTTCCACTTTATTATGTTCAAGTGGAATTACAACATACTCAGGTTTACTCCTCCATGATTATAGGTGTGTTATATAGGTGGGTTTGCATCCTTGGGATGTCATTCACCTAGTGTCCCATCGCCCCTAACAGGTTGCTTCCTATGTCATGAAAGTCCCATCACTACTTCTTGTTTCCCGCATTGAGCCTGACTCACGTGGGCTTAGTAGTTCTGGTAGGACGTGTACTAGTGCATCGAAGTTGTGAATTCCTTCCTTTGTTCGGCATGACATTAAACTATGCCCACATAACTACGTGCAACTTGATTTTCATCTTAATGGGGTACATAAAAATGATCGACTACTTTGCTTCGGGCATAGCATAACTTTCACGTTTGGTCCCTTAACCTAAAGAACATTCTTTTTGGGATACATGATGTGGTGCAGACTCCTTATGTAATCATTCACATTGGGTTTATAGCTGCACCACAAACTCCTTTCCTACGATCTTCGCTTTCTATCTTCGTCCTATCATTTGATGTTAAACTGTACGAGTCCATATGTCGTCAGTGCATGACACTAATATGTGATTCCACCCTCAATAAGTTCAGGATTCCCCATGTTAATCATGTGATACACTAAACCCCTTTCCAAAGAGGTCCTGATTAGAAGTATGTTTGATCCATGATCAGATGGATACGCCCACCTAATTTCCCTTCTTCACAGTGGAATGATTTCAATAGTTTGGGACTCCATTCAAACAACCCATCACTCCAACTCCATGCTTTGCGTGCCCTTCATTCGGAACCTCATCCTCTTTCATGTATAAGGGGACCTCCTAATAAAATGGATGCTTAGCATATGGCTTGCCTACTATCCTGGTCCAACATTCTGAAAGACAAATGGATTACATTTCGAGTCAGGCCCCATGTTTTGAACATGGTCAGCAGTCGTCCCTCAATTGTTATCCCCATTTCTAACTAACGCAACAGGGGTAAAGTGTTTTGAACATGGTAAACAATTATTCTCCATTTCCAAGCCATCCTACATTGTTCCGAATTTTGGGTATCCTGATTCACACATTCTACCCCCCTGTGTTCGGTTTAATTTCAACGCTCTTGGCATTACCCAAATCGTGCACTAGTGCATAGTGGTAAAGTGATGATTCGACTATTTTGAGGTCCTCATACTCTAGCTGGGTCTCTCCATTTCTTCCCAAAAATTTGGATTTGTTGTTCAAAACCCCCAGATTCCCAAAGATTTGTTTGCACTATGACATTTGAGTGGAATAATAAGGTGGACATCCCATGTTTCTCACACCAGTCCAAACCCATGTGAGCTTAGGGATTGATCATTGGACGCTCCACGAATATGATGGGAATGAAATAAACCAATACAAATAATGGAACTCATTCATGCATCTAGAATAAAACAATCAAAGCATAAAAGTATGTTTGAGGGGTTGTAATCATTACAGTACCCGAGGGTCGATCCCTCCCATCGATGAGTTAACCCCATAAAAAGAGCATTGCAGCTCCACCACCCACTAGTTTATGGCATCCAAGATTTTTTGTTTTCTATTAAGATCCAGCTCCTCCTCGGCAGCAATGGGGAGAAATTTGTCAGCCACAATCTAGGCCTGCTCTATGTCAGTCGGGATGATGGTCATTTCTGCACTAATTTGAATCATGCACTCTTCGGCCTCTACCAGCTGTGCCTTCAATCATAATATTAGATTTGATTGTGCATTAAGAAAGTTTAAGTTCTCAACCACCCAAACCTGCAACCTTTTAACCTAAATTTTAGCCTCACAGAGCCTTTTGATGTTCATCTCTTTCCTCCACTACCATCCCACACAGAGGCCACAGTCAGACATCCAAATCATCTCTGCCAAAAGATCTCGGACAAGCATGTGAGGATACAGGGAATCCACTCCCCTAGCACACATTTTACGTAGTCGTGAATGAAGTGTATCCATCTCATCCAGTCACTGCACATGGGGGGTGTCCTCAATGAAGCTCTTGATGAGCTTCCATGATCGACGACGTACTATTATTCTATCCTCTTCATCAGAGGTCTTCATGTCCTAGTCGGCATTGTTGGCATGCTCATATGTGGGGAGCACCCCCAGGAACTCATCAGCAGGGTCCACATCTGGTGTTTGATCGATTATGGTATGACCTGGGCTATCCGGTCAATCCTCATCATCAGATCCAACCTCAATGATCTCAGGTTCAGCCCCGCTAATGGTCCCACTAGTGATCAGGAGTGCGCTGCTTGGTCGGTTTGGATCTCTGCCTCCAAGATCACCAGCATTCCTCTAGGAAAGGTGCTGCAAGAAGTCCTGAACAACCTCACCAAGGTGGCCAATTCCATTTGAATAATTGTGCATACCAAAAAGGGCACAAATTTTATTATCCTATTCAATGAGCGGCAGTCACGAATTGTGTGAAGGAACTTATAGAGGTCGAACTACTGCTCTTATTCCTAGTCTTTTGTTGTGGGGACCCTGAGACGTGACCCTTCATATATTATAAGGAAGTCTGAAAACTCCGGGGGAGCCATCTCAGGTGCCCTAGCCCTTCCAGGTACACTAATCGCCATAGTAGTGGGCACGGATCCCAAAGGCCCTACATTTTCATCGGCTGTAGGGAGGGAGCAGGTTCGGTGTATGTGGTTCTCATACACAGTTCAAATATTGGTAAGGAATTCAAAATTACCTAGAAACATACCCTAAGGAAGGATCTTAGGACGATACCTCAAGGGCCTATGTGAATTCCTAAATATCAGAGCCTTGATCAATAACTTTTCCCCCCTTAAATGAGCTCCCTCTACCGGAATCCTCCCCATAGGAGGACTCATCTGATTCCTCCAGCAAAGGAAAGCGCTCTCTCAGTTCAGAAGCTGATAAGTACGAATGGTTTGTTTGATCCAGCAACACCTTCACCCAGTCTATCATTGTACGTGGGGCACCTAGGGAGTGGACAAAATCCCCCAACATGGTCTGGTATCATTCTGCCTCCTCCTGGGATACTGCTAAGCCAGCCCTAACAAATCCAATTCCTGTAAAGTCCATCCCGAGAAGGTTCAATTGTTGCCACAACTCAGACGGGCTGAGAAATTGTCTATTGACATCTCAGATTTCCCAGGCCTATGGGAAGGCATCATTCTCTGGCATGTCTATATGGATCAAACGCTTCCCTAGATCTTGGGTGGATATTCTATGGAATCCTCTCAGTGGCCTCCCCTATAGATAAATCTATTCTTCTGGGTTCACCGGGTCTACTTCCGTTACTGGATCTGCTACCACTGCCTCCCCCTCAGCCGGTACAGGCATCGCCGTCATGGAAACTCTACCACTGAGGGATGTTCTTGCTGCCTTCTGACCCTGGCCTTGAGGTTGGGGAGGCACGCCATCACCAACCCGAATGGTTGGATACTTCAGCATCTCCCCCAGGTAGGCCACCTTATAGATTTTGGCATACTCCTTCACCAACCTGAAGATGGTCGTGGGTGGAGGTAGATCGTTCTGCATCTTTCCATCCTCTTGTTTGAACATGAGCCACATATACCTCATCACACATAGATGTTCCTCGTTGCGCACCCCTAAATAGACTTGTGGGTTCAGCCGTTCTATACACCAAAATTTCCTTCTGAATAGGTGTGGGGTGTACGGCTCATAGAGAGGCGCACAATACACTATTGACACTTGGAATCCTCCTCGAAAGGGCATGATATAGGACTGATTCTCATTTGTTCCTTTTACATCATCAGCAAAAGCACCTGTTGGCAGTGGGAACAGATGAATGTTGAATTCCTCTATCTTCCAAATGTGATGCAATACCACTTGCACAGTCAATTTGGCTGGAAATCTCCCGCATCATTCAGAATGGACAGGAATAAGTTTGATTCTAGAGGGAAATGAGGTTCAGATATTCATAAATCTTCCTGACATGCGTCGCTATCCACCCATATAGGAGGTGGAATGGTCTTCATATCCTTTGTAGCCTCTTCCCCTCACTGATATGCCATAGCATCTTGTACAGCTTGGTGAGCATCAAGGTCCTGAGGTTCACCCACCCTCCTGTCGCCAAAATGGATTCCATGATAAATGTTCTTTGTTGTATGCCCATGTTCATTTCCCTCACCGGCAGGATCCAACTGTATATGGGAGCATCGATGAATTCCACCAACCTAACTACCAATTTCTTCTCAATGCTGACACTAAATCCCCATGTTTTCCACTAGCTTTCCTCCAGGAGCCGCCAGTATGAGTGCTCCTTGCCTCATCGATCCCCCTTTGGGAATGTACGAGACCTCACTAGAAACTGTGTATTTTTCAAGAAGTTCAGAAACTGTTCGAACCACCATCTGATGTGGATGTCCCTCACTGCTGCCTTGTTCTTTCCCGACACCAGCTCCATCAGTGCCATTACCAGCGCCGAAATATGCTCTGAATCCCCCCACACACCCATAACGGGGAGTAATTCATCCTACATTTCCCCCAGTTTTGGGACCCCTGAGATTTGGTTCACATCCCATAAACTAATGACAACCTCCCTTTAGTGCAAGTGGAAGGTATTGGTCCTCGATTACCACATTCTCAACAACTTCGGTGTCTGATGATTCAGTTTATAGATATCAAATTGTGAGGCCGAAGCTACCACGTTCATGCCTACTCTCCTCAGCTCTGCCCCGAACTCTTCACATGAGGAACATACCTAGTAGGTCTAGGCCCAGTCATCGGTGAAGTTCTCACCCTGGCATAAATCCCACTCATCGGTCCATCCCTTCCCTAGGTTCCTCAGGGGTGACTTCAAGATCGTCTAGTACATAGGGGGGATGTCTATGGCTACAATTCCTTCCCGCCAACTTTTTTCAGATGGTTGTACAAGAAATCAACAATAACAGGAGTGAAGTCCTCCCAAGCATGGCCATCAGCTACCCTAAACCACTGGCACTGTCACGATGTGCTCGTAAACCAGTTAGTTGGCTCGTCCCTACTTTCTCTCGGGATGAATAATTCATCCCTCAGCCCAAATCCATATAGGAGAAACCTCTTACATAGAGGATAGTTCCTATGGCTTTATGACAGTAGATCCACTTGTGAATTGTGGTCTGAGTGGATCTGTATCTACTCCCATAGACCAAATATATTCACCATCTCCTCCCTTCAGGCAGCGTCCACAAGGACGTCCCTAGCGGCCTCCTAGAGAGCCATTCAGTTTTTAAAATTTGGGCTTTCTTTGGGTTTGGTTTGCAAAGCTCTTTCGCAGAGTAAGTTCATGGAGACCATTCGCGAAGGTTGTTCGTGGATCCCTACCCTGACCTTCAAACCCAAGTCACAAAGCGCTCTACCACAATGTCAAAGACTCATTGTGTTCCGCAAAGCAGAAGGCCTGATTTGTGGAAGGAAATCATGGAGTACGCGGAGCTTCCTGAATCAAGAGCACTACAAGAAAAAAACATGGATAAGAGAAAGGAAAAAATAGAGTTCTGCTCTTTTATTTATAGGCTAGGGCCCCATGTGCTTCGTGCAACATCTGATCCACGGTGATCTTTGCGGCACGCCAACTCGTGCGCGCCACTCTGCCTCACAAACCCCCTTTGTGAGTCAGATTCACGATTGACTGAGGAATTTTGTCGGTTGACCCTCTAACTTTGACCCACTTTTTCTCCTTGTCTCTAAGTACGAGGGGGTAATTTGTTAACGAAAAAATCAAGGAAAAGAAATAACAAAGGGAAATCATTAGGTGCTACCTCACAAAGACCACTTGCGGAGCCCCCATAGCATCGCGGCTGGCGCAGCGCTCCCCCTTCGCAAACCCGACGTAGAGCACAGAGGTGGGATGCTCCACGAACTGATTTGACATTTGCAAACCCTCTGTGGAGAACAGTGACAGGATGCTCTATGAGCCGATTTGACATTCATGAACCCGCCGCAGAGAAAAGAGGCGGGATGATCTGGAAACCCCTTTGACGTTCTTGAACCCTCCATTGAGCAACCTCCATCTTCGCTCCAAGCGAGATCTACTTTGCTGCGCCTCTTGACTATATAAACTAGGATCCCCTCGATCCCAAAGGATGGATCCTCCAACCTTTTTCCTTCTGATCACCCACATCACGAAGCAATTTCTTCTCTGTGAACCATGAGCTTTTAGAGTTACTTTTGCATCAAAAAGTTCCTTCCCCTTTGCATGAATTATGGCTCTCTTCAAAGAGGGATGCCCTCCGCGGAACCCCCAGGCCTCCATGAAGGAAGGAGATCCCCAAGGGTACTCAGGTCATCATGGAGAGTTTATGCTTCACGAAGTAACCTTCATACACATGTGACCCACATGCTAAGGCATGGTCACTGTTCTTCGAGAAACTTATTTCTTCACAATGTTATGCTTCACAAGGCACCCTTACTTCATGAGGCATTGCCATGTCACTGCCTTTCCACTTCGCGAAGAATATTACATATGAACCTATTCCCTATTCCTAAGCTAGGAAGCTTCACTTTAAAAAATATGTCCCTTCACGAAGCCCCTCCACTTCATGGAACACCATAGCTTCACAAGCCTGCAACCTATGAACCCCTTGGCTCTGCAACTCCATTTCCCATGTGGCCATTCAGGTTTTCATAATGAAATTTCATGGTCCCTTGGGCGATGATTCCGATTGTGTTTCTTCACCTCATGCTTCTTTACATAGGCATGCTAAAGACAAATGCTCTTTCACATAGTCACGCTAACGTGGACCCCCAATGGATCACCCAATAACACCCCCCAACCATGGCATTTTTGATTCCCTCCTTCCCTCAATGGTGGGCGGGTATAAGTTATGTTTGTCCTAGGGGTGCAAAGATAACCCATCTCGTCCAAGCTAAAGGATGTTAAATTGCCAAGAAACATTGTCCTCATCACAAGACGTTAAAATGTGGCCATGCCCCATCTGTTAGATGTGGGGTTCCCCCACCATGGACATTCTGCATGCCCACTGGTCTCCATGAGAGTGAGATCATTCCTCACATGGAATGGAATCTTCTTTATCGGAGTTTCTTCTTCCCATGGGGAATGGGCAACCACCCTGGTGTAACCCCCTAGCTTTTCTTACTAGATGTAACATCCCTTCTCCTCCTCTCTTCCTGGGTGCCAAATCCCTCTATCACTAGACTTTTTCACCATTCGAGCCTCCACCCTAGAGTAAGTCCCAATTTCCATCTACCCAGGCTGAGAACCGCGTGTAATCCCATGTTTCCTCTTTGGGATACTAACCATGTGTAATCCCCCATTACTCTTCCCATAGACGCACCTTCTGTGACATGATCGTCAGGTCATTTCTTCTTCTTGTTTCTCACACTGAGCATGACTCATGTAGGCTTAGATCAAGCACCGACCATGTCATCATCTCTGGGATACCTTAGTGTATAATACATAAACTCCCCTCTTCAGTTATGTGGTCTTTAATCCTTGCTAAGGCAAGGTACATATGAAGCCTCCCGGAGGTTCAAGCCCAACACCCATTGGTCTCGACTCCCTTCACGTCGGTTCACCACCAACCTTCATAACTATGGGGACTTTGATTCTTGCGAAGGCAGGGTACGTAGGAAGCCTCCCTGAGGTTCAAGCCCAACACCTATTGGTACCGACCATCTTCACGTCGATTCCCACACCTCTCTTGAACTACGGGGACTTTGATTATTTCCATGGAAAGGTATGTAGGAAGCCTCCTTGAGGTTCAATACCAACACCCTATTGGTCCCACCAATCTTCACATAGGACCACCTTTATCCTGCATGATGTTAAACTAAATCCACCATCCCAAACTACATGGGCTTTGATCCTTGTGTCCAAGATAAGGTACGTAGGAAGCCTCCCTGAGGTTCGACCCCATCCAAAGGTAATCCATTGTGACCCCATCCAGCGGTATGCCATTGTGACCCCATTCAGGGGTAAGATGTTGTGACCCCATCTAGCAGTAAGCCATTGTGACCCCGTCCAATGGTAAGTTGTTGTGACCCCATCCAGAGGTAAGGCGTTGTGACCCCATCCAGTGGTAAACCATTGTGACCCCATCCTGCGGTAAGCCAATGTTGACCCCATTCAATGGTAAACCATTGATGTCCCCAATCGACAGTAATCCATCGTCAGATGAACTATGAGGACTTTGATTCCCTGCCCTAGGGATGCATAGGAGGTATCTTTGAGACTCAAGCCCAATATCACTATCGTCCTCAAGTCGACTTCATCTCATTCTCCACCCACTTCACTTAACCATCCATCATTCATTTTAATTCTTACCTGGGTTTCCACATCTCGGTGAGATCATGCCAATTCATCCATTCACTGCTCCTAGCTACAACTGGGTAGTTAACCAAACGTTATCCCCAATATCAATGTTCCCTCTAGGGGTTGCACCCACCTGATCTAATCTATTCAGTGTTCCAATTCGTCTTATCCATCTCTGCTAGACTTTAAACCTGCTGCATACCCTGTGTTAAACATAGGAAGCTGAGGAAAACCTCAGATACATGCATATGGCATATAAATCCCCGAATTCGACGTGGGATGCCTCGGGCTTCCGCACCCTCAAGAAGCCCTATAATGAGGGGAGGAAATCCAGAAGTGCCAGTGTTCCAGCGTCCAGACACACCAGTGATGTCTCACATGACTACTCCCTCGACCGAAGGTTACTGACCTGACCGGACCCCTTGGAATGTCCCGACGGATGCAGTGTAATTAACTTGTGTACAAGAAGATATGGCACTGGGAAGAGTTACATAATCAATGTCTTATGTCTATAAGGGAGACTCGGACTGGGTGACGAGTTCTGAGGAGGATTCCATAGAAGGGAAAACTGACATCCCATCATCCCATTTTGATCAAGGAGCAAACATCCCTAAACAAGGAACAGATGTAGCCCACCTTTGGAAAGTAGGAATGCAGGGCCACAATCATCTGCGCGTCCTCTATAGACGGACGTGCGTGCCCTGATGAAAGCTTCGGAAACATCATCTCTATTCACTTTAAAATGTATCAAGATCAATTTTTTTCATTTATGTTTAGTTACTATAGATTCATAAATGTGTTTGGTTTGGTTGTGGAACTTAGTTTTTATTAGGATAAATCATTCCCATTGAATTATCTTGTTTCCTCACACTATTTTCCAAAGTATGGGGATTAGTAATGCCCTTCAAGACTTGTCTTGGATCATCTTGGGTGTCGAGTGAGACTACATCTTGGCCGGTTCATGACAGTCATTATCAATATATTTGTGTGTGGTTCTTATAAGGGGTGGATACTTCCTATAAAAAATAAGTTTATATAAGTAATGATACTTTTGTATAATCATAGAGGTCATGACTAGTTATACACATATTGTATGTATTATATGATTTTATGTGTCACATAAGTCCCTCAATACATAAATATTTAGAGTACCCTATGAATAAGAATAAAATTTCAACTTATACAAAGAGGAATCAAGTGTAAGTACCCAATTAGGGTCTTATGCAAGATATATACAAAAAAATATCATTTTTAGTTAAGTTACGAACCATTTAAATTTGGGTATCAATTTGGAGTAATGATCACTAGAAATTAATAGAAGGTGGGTGATATGTATAATTTTAAAACATTTCTTAAACTATCCATGTTATTGAACCATGTGACTGTTGGGATTTGTTTGAACTAAAAGGTAGTTTCATTCACATACGTAAGTAATATATGATTATATATAGATTCTATTTTTTCATAAATATAAGGACACATACTTGAAGAAAAGGTAATGGTAGTCATTATTGTGCAAAGTGCAATGACTTGTGAGTCCCATTAAAGAACAAATTATATAATATCTTGATAGTTTTGTGAATTTAAGGCAGTGAATTGAACTTATCCTTAAAAAATATGTGTATGGAATGGAGGGATATTTTCATGATCTTAAAGGGTCATGACATGAAAATTAAATTAGGAAATATGTGTTCTATTGTGATTGATAAAGGTGTGTATGTTTTGATGGTTTAACAAACACAGTAGTGTGAAGTGTTCTATGTAAAAATTTATATACCATGGAATCGATTGAGTTTCTTTAAAAAATCGTTTTAAGTTCTAACAACCACTATTTTTGGGGTCAATTTTAGAACCTTGAGATATCGAATAAAAGCTGGCTAAATGATATACACTTGTGTATAACCTATAATAGTCATTTTTCACAAGGTAAAAGAGGTTCATATGGTTTCTAAAATGAATTTGAATATTTTGAAAATATTTACATCAATTTTGGTTTGGGGATATGACCTATGCACATTAAAATGTCCTCAGAACCATGTCATTGTATTGTAATTTTTTTTAAGAATATCCTTTTTTTGGTGTGTAAGAAATCATCTACGATATAGAGATCTAATTTCATCTTCTTTAGGGTGTGAGGAACTACATTATCTCTAACATGACTCAGGTAATTTGAGTTAGCATTATATTATGGACACCATGGAATACGTAACACATTTTTCAACAGAAACAGATATATATTATAAATTCTTTATCAGAATTAGAAAATAATGTAACAAATTTTTAGTCATTGAAGAGAAAACTTAAAACTTTTTCAAGTCAAATATAAAGGCAAATAACAAACAATATAAAAAGTTATTCCATGATAATAAATAATTATTGTTTAATAAAATGATATTTCTTGATTTCTTGGGGATGAAAATCCCAACCTGAACGATTCAGGGATTTAATAACTTATTTTTTAAATTTATGTGACCAACTTTACAATTACTAAAATATATGAATATATCATCTTCAAAAGTAAAACCATCAATTTTATCACTATTATTTAGGATATAAAATAATATATTACATTGTGAATCAGATAATAGTGTATATTATACATAATCCATGAGTATATATGTGAAATTTATCTTAGATATCAATATAAATATATTTCTTCTCCAATATCCAAATGAAATTCCACAAATATTCCCATTTTCTATGATTGAATTTCTAATTCTGTAAATGCATGGGTATAAGTAATTTTACTCAATGAATTTACCACCTCATTTTGATTACCAAAGATTATAAAATTTTCAAATAATTTTTTTATTGTATTTAAATATAAATAATTTGTTATATTCAAATATTATTGATAAAAAATATACTTCTGACTCTTATTCCATGTATATATTGTAAATTTATCACTAAATATTCATTTTTTTCAAAATTGTAATGCATGTACAACTCTGTTAAATTTTAAGTCGTGTATAGGATTGTTCTTTACATATGATCATAACTATATTGATTCATAATTGACCACATTATCCCCATTCATAATCACTAAAATAAACCATTTTATAGAATCATAAAAATACCCTACATAACCATCATTGATTTAACGTAACATAAAAAATGATTTTGAGATAAATCTTTTACTAAATTCATCAAATAATTTCCATTTAGATTTCACACTTTTATAAAGAAGAGCTATCACGAATGGGTCTAGTTTAAAAAATCCTATAATGAAAAATTGGTAGTATATAAATAATCACGGAAAACATAAAATATCAAAATCATCTAGGTTATTTCCCAAGATATCAATGCAATTATGTTTTTAATTCAAATATAAATTCATTTATATGAAAAATGTGACCAAGAAACTTCACTTCATTAATCCTGAAATGACACTTAGAAAAATATAGCATATAAATAATGTAAATTTTTTATCCCTAAACTACAAAAAATTTAATTCATTATGTTATTATAACATTGAATACATTATAAAATTATCATGAAATATTAAAATAAAAGTGTGAGGATACGAATGTAAAATAAAAATCAATAAATACATGTATAATTTAAAGGAATTAGTAAGTATAAGAGACCTTAATTAAACACTATAATGTTCACATCAACTCTAGATAGAAATCATCATAATATCTTACTCTCCCTCTCAAAACTGGTTATATACCAATCATATGTAAATATTATGAAACTTCATTTTTACCTTGAGATTGTGAAATAAATCATGAATAAAATGAATGATATATTTATTTTTAATAGTATCATGGATCAACTTTGGATATTTCATCCATAAGTATACATTTCAATAAAATTTCTTAGAAAATATGTATACTACTTCCCATGAAATAAAATTATCCCAAATCTCTAACTCTTCTATGGAAACTTTAATTCATTCAATTACACTATATTAATTAAAAAATACGGTTAAAAAATGAGTTTTTCTATTTATAAGATTAATGAATAACTCAATTTGTAATTACCTGTGTTTGGATGGATTATAAAATTCTGAAAGAATTGGTTTTTTTTTGCGGTAGATTCATTTTCAAAATCAAGACATAAAATGATATTTAATGAATTTTAAAATCCTTAAAATGATTGTTTTGGGTGTGTTTTGAGTTTCAATGGATTTCCTAAGGGTTCTGGAGAGCGTCATAGGGTGGATGAGTGGAAAGGATTTTATAGAACTATAGAAATAGACCCTTAAAGATGTGGACATATGGGTCATATAATGAAGGTTGGTGTATAAATAGGGTACCCCTCTTCATTAATGGTTTTTGACATAAACTTGAGGCCCACACATATAATGGGTTATTTAAGTTGTTTTTAAATAAGTAATGGGTGGATTGGCCCCACTGGTATTAGATTGGATATGAATGTGTGGAAAGGTATCACAGTTGATGCATCTTCATCCCACCATTTCCCATTGATTCGATGTTGTTTTTGAGGTGTTTTTTTGTATTTGTTTTAGGTATGACATCATATTTTTCACTATGTTCATGTATCCATTATATTTCAAATGACATTTTATTAGTCTGGTCAATGATTCCCATAATTCATGGTTGAATTAAACGAGATGGATATGGATTTTTCTTGTCTTACCTAGAGGATGTACTAAGTCAATGCCTTCATGTATTCTCATGTTGTTTTGATAGAGGTGTACTATTGTATGAATTTTTCAAAATTTTAGAGTTATTTATATTATTTTATATAATTAATCTCAATTTCATATTAGTATTTTTTTCTAAGATAATTTTTGGAGTATTCTATGGACCTCTCAGATGTTTTTTATTGTAGTTCTACTATAACAGGAGAACCATGTAAGTTTTTTTTGCAGTATTCCTAATTTGAAAATGATAAATTAACTATTAATATTGTAAATTAATTTAATAATTGATTATATGTAGTTTATAATAAATAAATGGTTGTTATGGAATGAGTTAGGGAATCACGGTAATGGTTGGTTTCTAGATTGACTTGGATGAGCTCAGGTGAGGTTGTCAAGCTTTGATTAAAATGGTAATTGTCTTGTAATTAAGGCAGGTGGTCCCTCATTTGTTCCCTTTGTTATTATGATAAATTTTTATAACATTTTATATTTGGTCTCAACAACAAATGAAATAGATTTTTCTTAAATACAATGTGTTATTAAAATGAAATATCTAGACTAAAAAAGTTCTAAGGACTATGATGGACCGTTGGGTACTGTCTTGAATGCCTTGGTAACCAATGACCAAGGAATTTATTGTTATGATATGAACTATGACACATGGAACCAAGGGTTTTAAATTAATTAAAATGTAAATGAACAAGATATAGTAGAACTAGTCACATGATATCTTCCTGACCTAAATATATAGTTTAGTGATGAATTGATATAAAAGACCTAGGGAATTCCTATGAAAGAACCTTGAAAATTACTATGGGATTTGGGATATTTGAGGTAAACATTGGTTTATCATTATTCCCATGATGATATTTTAATATATTGGTGGCTATTACATTGCTATAATTTTGATACATTGGTTGTGTGAGGATTGCCCTAGTGATAACTTTGGATGAAAGATAGGCCTCGTGATATCTCTTGAGATAGATGCCAATGAGGCATGTCTTATGAGGCTAGCGAGGCCACAATGTGATGAAAATGATACAAGTAGATGTTATTCCCTCTAAATTAAGGTTTTTTTAATGTCACAAATGTTTAATATAAAAGGATCTAAAATGGTTTCCTGACTTTGATGACACCTAGGTGACCCTAGTGGGTACCCCAATGATATATTGAACCTAGATAGAGTGTAAATGTGAAATGGTTTTTCCTTATTGTGGGTCTGATATGAGAAATTTAATCAAAAAAATTTATCTTATTATGGACATAAAATTGACAGGTCATAAACTACAAAGGATATCCTTAGTTTGAATAATGGGTTTAGGGAGATGGAAAACCCATAAAGATGATATTTATAGTGTTATTTGGTTGGGATTCAATGAATACTATTTTGTATTTGAGATATGTGGGATGCATAGGACACGATCCTTGTATTTTGATGTTGAGCATATTATTTGGTCAGGATTTTGGATTCCTTGGACTTGGTTCTTGGATCTTTATTTTGGGAGGTATAGTCCACCAAGATACCAATATTGGAGTTTCCATGGATTTGGATCAGAGAGAAACATGATTTGAAATGTCATGGATTGAATCCTATAGTACCAAAATTTGTGTTTCCATAGATTTGGATTTGAGTGTACCATGATTTTTGCTTCAATGGATTGAATTTAGGAGTTCCATGATTTGGTAAACCATAGATAAGATCCATGGAGTTGAGAGGATTCCATGATTTGCGCTTCGATGGAATTGGAATCAGGATTCCATTATTTAAGATTCCATGGATTGGAGGTGAGAGTACCATGATTTTTGATTCCGTGGATTTCATTTATGTAGTAGTGATGATATACCAATATTATTGATACCATGGATTAGAACATATGATACAATGATTTGGGCCACCTAGGATTCAATCCTTTGAGTTGAGAGGATACACTAAGTTTAGTGATAGATGTAGATCCCCCCATATGTTTGGTTTTGTTGGAATAGTTCCTTGGGTCCATGATGATAATGGATTGAAACATTTCTATGATGTTCTCAAAGACACCCTAACAATAAATGAAGGATATTTGGGTCAATCATTTGTTCAACAATAGAACCCAAGGATCGAGAGTCATTATTTATTTTTTACTTCCATTATTTATTTATTTAGATGATTATATCACATGTACGTATTATTTATTATTATAATTATGTTATCTATGAGGGAATTTTAATTTTTATATGGGGATTTAATTTTGGATTGGGGGATGGTATATTTTTTAAAAAAAATTAAAATTAGTAATTTTCGTGTTGGGATATCATAATAAGATATTTTTTATATGGTTTGTGGAAATAGGGGTGATTTGGTACTTGGATATGCCTGTTGAATTTCAAGTTTAAATTTACCTGTTTTTAGAGGGTTCTATTCTAAGTGTAATATTTTTTTCTCATGATATAGGGGAAACTATGTATCACCAAAGCATGAAGTTCTTTACAATTCATTTTTTCTTTGGAATAGCTTCTTAGCACGAATGTTATATGATTTTGGGTAAACCATGTGAATGTTAGAGGAAACTATGCAAGGTGGATTGGACATAGGGATAGAAATATGATTTGCATACCGTTTCATACAAATAGTGACAATTCATTCAGAGGTTTTCGGGGATATTTGAAACTATTATCACATAGTTCTTTAACTAGGTGGATTAAACTTACGAGGTTGGGTTTTATGGGATGCAGATGACTGCATAGTTGGAGCATGAATTTTAAAACCATGTTTTCTAATAGTTTCCCCCGTTAAAAAGTAAAAATAAAAAAATCATATGACTATACACCCTTAAACCTAAATTTCCTTAATTTCTCATCCAAATTGATTCTACCCTCCACTCCTCATCTATTATTTTTTAGTCATGTATTTTTTATTTCATCCACCATCGTGTAAGATCAAGAGCTAGAAGTGAGTTTATGAGTCATCCTAGGTTACTTTTTGTTTATTTCAACATATAGTTTCCTCCCCAACCTTTTATTTCTAATATTCCCTATTTTATAAGTAATTTTTCGACTAAATTATTTTATAATGATTTAGGATGAATTAGTGGCCAATAATAAACATGTGTTCATATCGAATCATATGGTAGGTGGTCACATAAATTAACCAATAGTCTTGTTATGTTTTGGGTAATGTTTCATGTGTTCTCAAAATATTTTTATGATATGAATCTATAACTAATTAGAGGTTTTAATTTGGAAGTTTTCCTGGTTTTTTACCCCTAATTAAGATATATGGACTTGTAAATATAAATTATTAAATGTTTAGACAATTTTACAAATTTTCCAACACAATATGTGTTTTCTGAAGAAATATTATAAAATGAAATTTAAAAAACATTAGTTAATGTGAAATGAAACTTCTTTAAGAACCTAAACGATAATGTGGGTTGTATAATAATTATTTTTTCCTTTTATTAACATTTTTAAAATGGTTATATTCTTCCTAGTTGTTAACTTATTTTGAAATTTTTAAAAATTAGATTTTTATATTTTGAATGTAAAATGGTTGCTTTCGAAATGTTACATGGATTGGAAAAATTCACTAAATGGAAATATGGCCGTGGAATTATATTTTTGGTTATGTGTTATGGTAAATCTTGTTTAATAAAAGGTATGTATGTTCTTGGGATGGGTTGATGGAAATTAAATATTTTTATTTTTGATTTGGAAATATAAATTTGTTATGTATTGGATTGAAGGTTTTTTTACCAATTGTGATAAAATTGATGCTTTGAGTATGGAATGTTTTAATAGGAACTTAAAACGACATTGGGGGTCATGTTTTATGTAAAATGAAAATTAATTGCAGGGTGTTTTTTTAAATGGAATTAGAAACCCCATGGGAGTGGTCATTTTATCAATAAGAGGAAAACAACCATAGGGGTGGGTTGGTTTTTTGTCTTTTTCCATCGGCTAAGAAAAGAATCATATTACTATTTATATTATTCCATTTTCTATAAAAACTCTCATTATTAATGTCAATTTTACTTCTTTTTTGTGCATCTAGATGAGAGAATTATCATAGGGGAGGTCTATGTTGTTATTGGGATATTCCCTTAGCTAATAGAACTCTTATAGTGGAGGTCTGCATTACTAATTCAAATACTAGGGATACCTAGTTCTATCATATGGTTTAAATAGTCCTCATGACATGATCAGAGATGCCCCATCACTAGATAAAGAAGGTACTGTTGACATGGGTATTTAATCGAAGGACTAACTATGGTATATCCATCATTGAGTTTCACTGTGAACCCAATCATTTGTTGTTGTTTTTTCAGATTATTCTTAAAATGATTCAAAATGGTAAATTATTTTGAAGTTTTACATTATTTTACATCATAAAATATGCTATTCTAGAATATCTGCATGCACATGTATATTTCAGACTAGTTATTTTTGGGACATCATTGGTGGTGTCCTACTGAGTTTTGTTCACACCCTTATCAAGTTCTGATTAAGCATTGGTACCCAAGCAGTTATCACTATGTTATTTTAGGTTACATATTTAGGAAACAGTCTTGTTACATGATTTTTCATTAGGAATTATAAAGTGGAGTATGGGTGATGATGAAACTAAGCCAAAACCTATACAAGTTGAGGATGGGGTTTATTTTTCTTTAATTTTAGTATTTTATTATCACTGTACCTAATCATCTCATGGGGGTTTTTTTGAGACATGTATATAATATCATATTTGATAAAGGATTGTGATGTATCATTATTTTATAGGGACTTTCCTATTTATCTTTTAAATTATATATAATAGATTATATGTTTTCTTTATTTCCACTTATATTTCCACTATGAGATGAGGGCATAGTCTCCCCACAGATCCTCATAGATCCTTGATACTAATCTGTAGCCTCATGAATACTGGGAAGAGTTCATGTGGTCATGTATTGTTCCACCGATTCGGCATTGATCATCGGTCCAGGGAGGTAGTGATTTACAAAGTGGTATTATTGATTTTTTATATTATCTTATTAATTGGTCATGATAACATGATAATTGGAATGTGTTAGGGATAGGTAATGAGCTTTTTCATGGAGTGATAAACCAATTAATAGTATGAAACCAAAGTTTCGAGGGATGGTAATTGATAATTTTTGGATTTCACTTGTTATTGTTGTATTTCATTTTCACTTTGAGTGTGATTAATGTTGTGTGATATTACTAATTGATGAACTTTATACTATTTTATTTGTATATAAAGAGGGTGTGAGTTCATTTAAGCATATTTGTAGACATGTAATGACTCAAAAAAATGAATCATGCTCAAGATATGGGTTTTATATGTTTTTTGCATTCTTCCAATGATTTATAATAGTCTATGACTATGATTTATTATTTATGTCTACCTTTGGTTGTGAATACTGATTGGTAAAAGGGTTTTGTTCATTTAATGTGTCAACAAAAACATATACTGTGTTTTCCCATATGAGGATATGGTGGAATCTTAATTTTCCAATTTCATTTTAAGGACACTAGATATAACGGAATGTATAAATGTGTTATTAAATAAGGGTATTAGTTAATTATAGAATCATTAAGAAACCTATAATGTTTTCCCCATATATATTATGAGTGAAATTGTATTTTTCCAAGACTTGGATGAATTTCCACCTTGGTAGCTCATGAAACTTTTTGACAAGTGAATCCAATGGGAATAGGAATTTATAACTATTGGAATTATAATATAGTAGGTTTAAAGCCTTTTGAATCAGAATTTATTAAAGTGTGAGTTTTTTTAAAAGAAATATAAATATGGTTTAAAAGTCACTTTTCTTTTTTTGGTAATGAAAAATAAAAATAAAATAAAAATAATTTGTTAAATAGTGAATATGACTTTTTGAACTCTTGTATACATGGATTAACATAGTGTATGGGTTTTTCGATTTCTCGATAGTACGCATGTTGTGAGGCTCTAATGTTATGAACTGGGATAGGGTAATTGGTGGAAATATACATTTGGTATGAATAGTTTTTACATTGTCTTGAGAATAGTTCATGTGATCTAGAGATACCAGTTTTTAAATCCTTCCATGATGAGTCATGTGTTACATTATGAATCTTATACCAATTGTGATTTTAACTTGAGCTATGAACCTTCATGTTTGTGATAAGTTTTGGTGAGTATTTTAATATTATGAACCTTATGGTTTATATTTTACCAAGGTGTGTGGTGGAGTTTTTGGACCAAGGATTACGTTTGGGGTGCTTAGAGTGGTGTCTTGGAATGTTTTATTCCTTGTGACCTTGAGATAGCAACGAGTTTCATTTTGTGATATATGTATTTAGATAGATCTTGGTGTATGGACTATGTGGGTAGACCTAGTGACATTTTTTATATAAATTAAGATTTTAGAGGGTCCCTTACTAGAGATACTAGAGGTTAACCAAGAAGGGGGTTGGAAAATTCTTCTGAATTCCTTTTTAGATTTAAATCTTTGGTTGTTTTTTTTACCTTATTAGATCGAAGAATGTTACGAAATTATTAGTTTTTATGTGGTATGGTTAAGAACTATAGGAACTAGTTCCTTATTTCAATGCTGGTTTCAAAGTTAATAATCATTTGGATAGATACCCCTTCTTATTTTGGGCACACTATCGATACTCCGAGGTAATGTATACAATAACGTGGGTTATGGAAATGATGCTCAAGATGAAGGGTTTTCATGTTCTTAAAATTCATATGTGTAAGGTGTTACGATTTTTCTAAAAATGAAACTGTGTGGCCTATGTTTAGTAAAAGGAGACATTCCAAGAGTATTTTTTGTTGATATATTTGGTGAGTGATCCTAGGAATGATGATGCGTGACTGGTGGATAAGGATTCAGGTTGTGTGAATTGGTCATAGTAGATAATGAGGCTCCTAGGTTTGATAAGTTTTATATGTTAAGAATAAGTACATATTGTTTAGCTGGAATCTTGGTAATTCGTAGAGCTTAGAATGGTTCATGAGGTTATAATGGTTTTTTAGCATATGTGAGTGATGTCTTAAATGGTTTATATGCATGAAACCACCTATGGGTTCCAGTTTTTGGGAACACTGTTGGGGTGTTGGGACGGATTGTTTTATTAATTATCCATATTGAGCTAAAAATAAACTTCTATAATCTTTATGTGAGAAGGGGTATATTTTTTTGTTTTGGATTGATACTAGTTAGCTATAATCAATGTATAGATAAGGGAAGGTATGAATTTCATGGATGTACTGAGATGACATGGAATGGTTAATCCAAGATTGACCCTACTAAAGGTGAAATGTCTTAATTGTTGGTTGATTATCTGATTGAGTAGAAAATGTTTCATGGTGGTTAAACCTATTCATTCTTTGTTCTTGGAGTGTTATGGCTTTAACCATATGGTATTAAGATCTCCATTCACTGAGTGACATCATAACCCTTATTCTATATTACCATTCAGTGAGTTTTGGTGATGAAATTTCCATGATCTAAGAACGATTGATTTTAGTGTTAATTCCTAGTCCACAGGTGTGAGTAAAATGAACATGTCCATCCATTAAATCTAGAGATGGACAGAGAATGTTCCATGAATATTAGGATCTTTACCTAATGAAGTGACTTTAAGGGCACTCGTATGGTGGGGGTCATCATTTCATTCATGGGTATATAACCCTCAAATTAAAAGGGGTTGTTGTTTCTTGGGATCAATCTATAGATTATTAGGAATGAAATAGATTCAATGGATCTTCTGGTTCTGATGTATCCTTGATTCCTCATGGAATTTATGTGGTTGTTTTCAAGCTGGGATGGTTGGAGTTCTATCGGTTACTTTAGAATCATAATGAAATATTATGATCCAAGAATATTTCTCTTAGTGTAATGATAGTTTTTGGGTGAGATCACATTGAATATTGTTAGTAGTTAGTGATTAAACTATATAATAACCCCATTAGGTTAAGGATAGGCCTCGGTGTGTTCTTGGATGATTAGTAAATTTCTCTATTTATCAAAGCATCGATCTTCAGTGGTTTAGAATAAATTTATCGCTAAAGAAAATAATTTATGTAGTGTGTAGGAAAGGGAGGTATAACCAACTATTTTGTGTTGAATTTGATGCGATGTGGTGGGAACTGTATAAAAAATGTTTGTTGATATGAAATGATCATGTTTATGGTATACTAACTAGGTTTTTGGTTGTGAGTTCTCATCTAGTCTGTATCAAAACTAGGAAAAAATTGTGATGTTAGCCATGTAACTGTTGACCTCAAGCATGGGTGGAATTTGATCAGAAAATCCTATTATGGGGAGTACACCCTAGGGGTACTGAGGACATGATTTTCATTTTTAATAGTCTCGATGGGTTCCATTAGTTGGAAAATCTCTTGCTCAATTTAATGTTTAGGCGATACAGTTGGGTGATATCATCAAAAAGTATGATAGTAGAGTACTTCCTACAAGTTATAATATGTCATATCATCATGAAGGTTAAGGTCGGGCCTCAGGTTGTGGATTTTCTTAAAAACGAGGCTAGGTGTTTTATAATCATGTCCACATAAAAAAATCTTTTTTTGGGTCAAGTATGGGATAAATGGTGTATAACATCAGAACTATTGGGACCCTTGGAATGCCACCGGAGTGTGGAATTATAGAGGCAAGCTCTATGATTATTGACCATTTAGGTGAAAACATATTTCACTTTAGTTTATAATTCCTCATATAAGCACTATATTATTTTTTATGAATGAAATGGTTGTATTGGATTATTTTTTAATAAATAATTTTTTTTTGATACCTGTGTTTTGAAAGTTTATTGGGTGTTTAGGAATGAACACGATCATCTTGCATCAAATTATAAACAAACATAAGTTAGTTGATATGAAAGGATGACAAAATTATATTCCCAAAAATTAAAATCATCATCGTGGGAAGTTTTTAATTCCATTTCCCATACATACATATCTTTTTTTAGGAAAAAAACATTGGATTTGTGGATGACTTATTTTTAAAAATGGGATTGGGATAGAAAATTGAAGAGTTAAAAATTATTAATGAAATTTTTTTGGATTTGGTTTAGGGAAAAGGTTTAGCTTGCAGTTCTTGGATGAGTTTAGATGGATTCATGTTAAATTTTTAATTTTTTAGGTATATTTACTATGTTCATGATATGGTGTGCATAGTTTTGGGGACAACATGAGACACTTTGAGCATAGAGTTCTTTTCAAATCAGTTTGTATTGGGAATGGTCACCTAGAATGTGCATAAAATAATTTTCTTGAAACCATGTAGAATTCATAGAAAATAGTGTGTGGTGTCTTCAACCCAGGACTTAGAACAAGGTTTTTACATGATTTCTAACAAACCATGTGAATTATTTCATTAGATTCCAGAGTCATTTTCCATAATTAGTGCTTGGTTTATTAACTATTTTAACCAACCATATGAGATGGGGTACATTGGGACATTGAAGAAATCATTGTTCAAACATTGTTTGGAATAATATACTACCAAACTATGATCCTCTATAAGATTTAGAATTTTTAAAAAAATAACCTTACGACCCCTACACCCTTAAACACACTTTTCCCCACTTTATCAAGTAAAACCTCTATAGCAGAAGCCCCCTCTTCTCTTATTTATTTTTGGTTCTCCAATTTTACTTTTTTTTCAACTATAATTATGTCTTATCAATATCTACAATTGAGTTCATGAGTCCTCTTATTCCCCTTTGTTTATTTCAGTGACTATATATCTCTCCATTTTCTGTTCTATAATGCTATATTTTCACATTTATTTATATTATTTTTAATTTTCCTCTAATTCAATCCAAATCATCGGTTAATACTCATTATGTTTTATTTTCTAAGAAAATTTGTGTGTTACATTAATTTAACCCAAAGTATTTCTTTAGTTTCTGTGCATGTATTATGTGATCTATCCAGTTTTCTATACAATAATTATGAAATTAATTATAGATTTTAATTTTTTTTACCTTTGTTAGAGTCCCCTAAATTTATATAAATTACCTTGTACCTAGATATTCTTAAATTTTTAATCCATGTAATTATTTGTATAAAACTTTCTTTTTTTATAACTGGTAATTATGAAATGTAATTTAAAAAACATTGGTTAATGTGAAATATATTTTCTTTTTTATTCAAAATTATAATGTGGTATATGAAATGATGATTTTTATTTGAATTTACATAACTTAAATGGTTTCAAACTTCCTAATTATGAATTTATTTTTAAATTTTCAAAAATGGGGATTTTTTATTGCGAAAGTATTATGGTTTCTTTGGAAATGAGTCGTGGATTGGTAAAAATAATGAATTGGAAAGATAGTTATGGAAGGGGTTTTTAGTTTCATGTTTTTTAAATCATGTTTTATAAAATAGAAGTAACTATTAGTGATTGTGTTTTGGATGCTAAAGTGATTGTTTTGGGTTTTAAAATTTAATTTCAGTTCTTTATTAGAGTGAATGTTGCGTGACCTATTTTGATAAGAGTGATGTTTTTAGTTTGATATGATAATATAATAAATTAAAATACCCTTAAGGGTGGCCTTATATTTAATGAAAGTAAAATACCTTGTTTGGTAGTTTTTTTATGTGTAAGGAAAACACCCTTGGGGTGGTCTTGTATGAAATGGACTAAAAAATTCAATGTGGTGTCTTGAGTTTATTGTCTTATGTCATCGAATGAGAAAAAATCTATATGGGAGTTTTATGTTACTATTTTTCTTATTATACTAGCTAAAAAATTCCCATAAGGGAGGTCTATATTATATTTTTTCTTACACCAATGGAGAGAAAACTCTCATAAGGGAAGTCTATTTTATTATTGGGATTTACCCTTATTTTAGAAAACTCCTATTATGGAGGTATGTGTTACTAATTCATATAGTGGGGAAACCAAGTTTGTAATATGGTTGTAATGGTCCTTAAAACATTCTATTAGACATGACAAAACTGGTAAAAGTTGGTATGGAAAATTACGGTCACATACCTAAGGATTAATAATGATATAGGCTTCCTCGGGTATCACTGAGAACCTTGGAATTGCTGGGTTTTTATGATTTTTTAAATGAGTTTCAATATTGTAAATTGATTTAAATATCTCTACTCTTTTTAATTGAAAATTTTATTATTCGGGAGCTTCTACATGAAATTGTATAGTTTAGACTATTAATTTTGGGGATAACATTAGTGGTTTCCATATTGGTTGTTCTCACTCCTCTCTTGGCTCGGAATTGAACTTGGGTACCCAAAAATATATGACTATATGGCTTCATGTTACTAGTTTAGGGTATAGACCAATTACATGAGGTTTTATTTGGAATGAAAGAGTGGCGTGTGGGTTATTATTGAACCGGGAAGGACTAGAGACTAGTTAGGGGTGAAAATAATTTTTTCATACTTTTTTTATTCTTTAAACATTCTATAAGATCCCCCATATGGGATTTTTTATGAAATTTATGACATAACTCATTTTTTACAGCACTTTTCAATATAGTTTTTAATTGTAACTTTTCTGTTTATCTATGATGGTTATCTATCCTGGTTTATATGTTTTGATTACTTCTACAACTAATCACACTCTGATTAGAGAGTATAATATCTACACAGATCCTCATTGGACCTCAATGCTAGTCAGAATCCTTTGGTGTACCGGGAGGCACTCCTACGGTCATTTAGTCCCCCCCCTTCACAGAATTGGTCAGTGGTATGATTTGGTTTGTCATTTTAGCTGGATAAGTATAAGTTTACATTAGTGGTTCCCTATTTTGTTGTAATCGCACCCTACTATGGTGGACATTGAACTTGGGTTCCAGAGTATACTTCACTGATCATAGGTTTAAGTTGTGAAGAGACATAAAATTACACGATTGATCATAATTGCTCATATTGGTTTGTAGAGCAGGATGGTTGAAGGTCTTAGGGATATGGTAGGGCTTATTTGTATTTTTAGTTTTCTTTTTTTTTTGTATGTGGTTAGCCAATGGTTGTTAAATGCATTTGTATGGTTTTATGATTCCACATTCATTGGTTATTTATTTATGGATATGTTTATTTCTTCACCTTACTTTGTTTTATGTGATTAGGTGTTCTTGGTTTATTTTACTATTATTTCATGCTCTATTATGGGGTAAACTTTCACCACAGTACTACCACAAACCTCCACTTTTAGTTGGTAGCCTCTAAAATATGCGAAGGCATGACTGAGTTGTACTCATGTATCTCTCTATTCTGGAATTTTTCAAAGGTCATGAACTAGTATGGGGGATATTAAAAAGATATATCATTGATTTTTATGACTTATATAGAATAGGGTATCAATGTTTTATTTAGTCTTACAATTTATGGAGATATTAGATTGGTTAAAAAGTAATGTTTTGTATATTGAGATGGATATCATAAATATGTGTTATAAACACCTTTTAGAGTTGTAATTCTAGGTTACTAGGGATATGAGATTGTTATTCTTGGTTTCTGATTTTATGATTGTATGATTTTCACCTAGTGTGACACACGTGATTTTTTTTTATATTTATTATTTAATAGATATTAGAGTTTTGGATATTTAACATTTTAAGGAGGCTAATTGTTGTATTTTTTCACTTGGTCTTATATAAATAGGTAGATCTTCATGTATCATATTTAGAATTTTGGATTCACTTGAATACACCTAACAATGTGTTTTTTTATCACTGATGATACATAATTAAGTTTCTTAAAGTGGTAGTAACAAATTAAAAGGTATTTTAAAATATAAACTGGAATTATATTATACAAAATGGGACCATAATTTAATTTCTTCTGATAAATGTTAATGTGGATCTATGGTGAGATACTCCTTGATGATGACTATATTATCCCTCACTGAAAGGGATGTATAGTGACCCTAATAGATTATTAAAGGCATATAATTCCTTAACAATAACACCAAATCATGTCATTATGTTACCTGTTTTGGAAGATTAAATACATTCAATTATTTAAAGTGTTGTTAACAACATATAAATTTTTTTCTAATGTATCTTGGTTATTTCATTCATCTTAACTGGACAATATGACTATGGAGTACTTTATATTTTTTTTTATGAGGAGGTGTTGTTATATATATATTTAAATGCATGAATAAAATATTATTATATAAGGGGTGAATACCATATATAGAATATTGGTTACATTCAACATGAGATTATACATTCTTGAGGCGGTAGTTATGTCAGCAAATACCCTGTGGGAATCACACAACCACTGTGGTGGATAATTTGTCAGGTGTTTTCAGTGTGTATATGTGTGATGAGATCTTTATTATCTAGAGGGTACCCCTATATGTGGATAAACTATGGTAAATATATCCCTAGTAGGTGGGTAATTTTGTGTGAGATGCTTGAGAAAGAAATGTGAACCCTAGAGTGGGTATTTGGGCATGCGATTGGCCATGTGACTTTTGAGATGAGTGTAGAGATGTAACCAATGGCTTATGTTTGATGGGATATATAACCTAGAGAAGTATGATTTATTGGTTAGGTGGGAGAGAAATGTTTTTTATATAGGTCTTAAGATATTAGTGAATTTTGTGATATGGTAGAGATATGTTTTCCTATATGAGGGAAACCTGATTGCGGAGTTGGCCTAGGAATTTAAATAAAATATAAATGAGAAGCATGTGGGGAAATATTTGACTTTTATAAAAATTATTCTATGAATTATTACATAAATAAACACATACAAATATTATAATATTGACAGGTATAATGTATTTAAGAAGTTATATGAATATAATAACAACATAAAACCGGGATACAGTGAAATTATTTAAAACTCTTTAACATCATTTTTAAATTACATCTCCCATCTAAAACTACATTGTCAAACATGGGGAAATACCTTAAATTGGTATGATATAAGTCCAATTAAGGGAATAATAAAATAAAATCATGATAAAATTAATACATGTCAGTCACTAGACATGTTAGGGTGACAAAATATGGGTGATAATCCTAAACATGAATATTTAATAAAGTTGTAAGATGATGGCATCAAGGAACCATATGAATATTGAAACAACATAAATCATGACCTCATAATCACAAGTCATGGATATTCATTGATACATCAAAAAATATAATTCCTAGGAGAAAATTCCATTCACCATATATGGTATATCATGAGATAAAAACCTTACCAAATGCATAGCAGGGCTATATAATTCCATTCCCACCAATCACATTCATATAACATACATGTATTTTTGTACCACTTATTTCATTAAATATAAGAACACATTTGATCACTAATAATCCCATGATTGTGTTTTGTGGGTTACATAAATGTATGTCACTGAGAAATTAACGATCGTTTCATCTAGATGATTTCCATTGTGTGGAAATGGGGATGGGTATTTACTACACAAATGTTTAGAATGGAAAATCACATGACAATTTTAAAAGAATAATATTTATACAAAAGTATTCATGGAAGGTTTTAATGAGACTGAAATTTGGCCTATAATTATGTATAAATCATAACAATAGTAAAAGATATTTGTAAAAAAATATTTAAATATGCAAAATTGGAAATCAAATGGAATAATACAAAGAATTTTCTTCAATAAAGAGGATGGGAGGATCACTAACATTGAGAGGGAACTTCTAAAATCATTAGTGGTGGTTTTTAAGTGCATTAAAACACCATGGTATGGCTTTATAAATGTAATAGTATAGTAAATTTAATATAAATGGGTTTTTAGTTAAGAGGATTGGGTGGTTATGTTAGTATTCATATAAAATTAGAGGGAAATTCTTTATTGACTAACTTAAAATTAATTTCTTTTCAAAAATAATTTGAGGAAAATGTGGGAAAACAAAATAATATAAAATAGTAAGGTCCTAAAACACATAAAGAGGACACAATATAATTAATTACCAAACATAAATTATTAGAGTCAGATACCCTAACCCTTGAGTGTTCTTGATAATATCCTCAAAATGACTAGCTGTCTTCTCCCAAGTATGGATATATTCCTCCACATTGATCTTCCCTTCATCGAAGCCTTATAATAAAATGTGATCGTTTTTGTTAACCTGCACATTTTTCTACTAATTTCAATTAACTTTGATCATTCATTCATAAATTTTGTCTACCTCTTACTTTTGTGGCCTTGATCCTAGAAACGTCTTCTTGTAATTATTCCTTAGAGTGAATAATAAGCTCAAACTTTTTTTCATTTTTTGAATCTTCCATTTCTAACGTTACCTTCTAAGAAGGCCTTGATTTATAAGGTGTAACTTCTGTCTTATCACTAATTTTATCTTCTCCCTTAGAAACACCATAATATTTCATTTATTTTTCACGTTGAACATTAATTTACTTCTTCTATAATTGATCGTTTATAGTATTTTTTTCATTTAAGAACGTTTTTGAGATTTTATGAGGAAATAATAAATATTGTATATTTATAACATAATAATTGTTTTGGTAAATATTGTATTATTTCCTAAAACTATGAAAAATTCACCATTGGCTTATTTTGACGTTATGATTCAAAAATTATATTTTTTTTATAAAAATAATTTTTTAATATATGAATTTACAAATTTAAATAATTTGTTTTTTCTTTAAATTTTTTTAAGAAACTAACCACTTTTTAATCCATAAAACATTCACATTAGAAAATAGTAATTTTTATTATAAGTTATGTTTAAAAAATATAATCAAAAAATAATAGTTCATTAAAAAAAATTTCTATTAAAAAAATTGAATTATATGAAATAGTTTTTTAATTGAAACTATATATATTTCTAAAAACACATTTTGATTTATTCATATCAAAATATAATTTTTGAAAAAAACATTAATCATTTATAAATTAATAATAAAAGTAGATAAATATAATCATAATTTTATTAAAACAAAATTTGAAATTCATATAACAAGGGTCTAGATAAAAATTCCCTTATTACACAAACATATTCCATAATGATATGGTGTGTGATGGTGACACTTTATTGGGGTGGTTCGGTGAACATGGTTTAGATCCTCATCTATATAATCTTGGAAAAAACTAGTAAATGGTTTCTATTTTGTTTCTGTTGTTGAATATTCTCTTGGGATTGGTAAAGGTAAAATCCCAATGACTATATCCACCTTCAATGCTTTGATAAATTTGATTCAAATGGTCTGATACTACTAATCAAATCCATCTATTCTTCCATCTATGTCAATTATACATTATCATAACCTTCAATATTTAATAATCATAACAATCATGATAAAATAGTTATATTATAAATGATTATAAGTTTTTACTATTCTTTTAAATCATATATGATATAATTTATAATGGTCCAAGATAATAAAATTAGTGTATTTTTTATAAATAAATATCTTAATAATTGATTTATTTGTTTACAAAGGGAAATACACTTATAATTGTTCGGATCCATATATTCTTCCCCCCTTAAGAAATTTTAAGCTTGAAATTTCATTTTTACACTAAAATAGATAAGGGTAATTCTATTTTATTGCCTCTTATATTACCAAAGTAGCTTCATCAAAATAGTGGTTTCACCATAGTACTATACTAGGTGATCTGTCCGGTTTCATAGAACTTTTTAACTATGATATAAGATCTCCACTAGATTCTCCTTATATAAATACTTTTTATCCTTTATAATTACCTCTCGATTTAGTAAATGTGTGGGGTTTGGTATATTATTTTTTAAGAGGCGTACATGGAACACATCGAGAACATGATATAGGATAGGTTATAGTTCCAGTCAATATTCCATAGCTTCAATGCAATCAAGGATCTCAAATGGGTGATGTATCTTGGAACAAGTTTTCCCTTCTTCCCAAACCTCAGGACTTTCGTCCACAATGATATAAAAAGGAGCACATTATCATTGATCTCAAATTAAAAGTACCATTTATGTTTTATTTATATATTATCTATATAGGTTTTGTGGATCTTATATGATGTTTAATTGTTTGAAACTTATTTTTTATCTCTTGGATAAGATCAATACCCATAAGCATCTCTTATTCAACTTCATCCCACCATGTTGGAGTCCAATACCTCATCCAATATAGAGGATCATGAGGTTTTATTTGGATTATGTAATGGAAAATATTGATATATGAGAACTACACAAAGGAAATATTTTGATCCCGACATCCCTGTAAATCCATTAAACATGATCACAACATATAACACAGAGTCTAAATGGTTATCTTAATATGATTATATATCTGAGAGTGATAATAAGTACTAAAACTCATATATATATCAAATTGTTTCTGAATGATTCTCCAAAACAGTGAGATAAACCTCATATCTCAATCAGATATAATGGAGAGTGTAACCACATGGAGTATTACCAATTCCCATATGTATATCTTGGAGTGTTGGTCAAGAGATAAATATTCCTTCATTGTCATGAAACATAATCACTTTATAAGATGATTAACAATAACATAGATATAGTTATTTAATATATATTTATTATGGATTGAAACGCTGTGATATTTTATGAGTTATTCTAAATAAATTTAATTTCACATATAAACGGTGTTACACGTGACATTGAGTTTAAACAAACTGCATTATACAATTTTTATATTATTACTCAATATAAAAATTATAAGTTATCATTAAATTAGAAGGAATCAATTGGAATAACTAGATTATGAAAATTATATGGTTTATATGTGTATAAAAAATTCATTTCTAATCAATTTATTAGAAATGTAAATAAAAAACATTTCAAAGTTTAAAATATTTCAAAAAAATCCTTTTTATGCATGGAATGAGTTTTTGTCATAATAAATTAAATTAGTCACTATTGATGAATTATATTAATGAATTTAATATATTATATATTAAATTAAAATTATTACCACTTATATAACATTTTTCTAGGAATAAGAAAAGAATAAATCTAGTTTAATGATGAAAAAGAAAATTGTTTCTAAAAAATTGATGTGTTTTACGCACTCATTTTAAAATGGATTGTTACCACTTTTAGAAAATTTATTTAAAAAATATTTTCGATATAGAAATTTCAAAATTATCTTATATTTATTTTTTTATAATGATTGGAAATGTTTTATTTTTTATTGAATATTAAATAATACTAATTTTTATTAAAAATTATCTATTCATTTAAAACATTTAAAAAGGTCGAATTTTCTTTAACATGGTTACAAAAGTAGAATTAGTAAAATTAAATTATTATTAATAAAAAAATTCTCATTTTAATCAACTTTATTTTAAATATTTATATAATCTTTTTTTATACTAATTAAATCATTTTCTTTGGAAAACTTCATTTTCATTGCGTTTGCGGGATTAATTTTAAAAAACATTCTGATAGTTCTGTGAAAAGAATTTGAAAAAATGTATCCCTTGTTTGTAATCATCAGAATTAAAATTTCATAATAATTTTAAAAAAAATTTCTCAAAATTAATTTTAAATATAGTAAATATTAATTACAATAGTTATGTTTAAAAAGCTAGGGGCTAATCAAAAGGATAAGGGTATGTTTTGTAATTAAACCTATATAATCCTACTGGATGGAAATATTTAGACATTATAGTATCCCAATTTTGAATCTAATTTTTTTTAAACAATTTTCTTGTGAATTATTCATCATTTTTTATTCCTTTGGGAAATATCCAAGTGGTTTCCAAGGGGGTCCTCTCCCCCTCTTATAATTGGACACCCCCTGTCATCTCAAATTCATAATTTGAGACCCTTTGGGTTGAGATAATACTTAAAAAATAAAATCTATAATTCAATTAAAATATCCTTTATTCCATGGATTTATTAGGAAACTCTCTTATGAAATCATTTGGTACTAATCTAATGAGGTTTTCCGAAGAAGAGGTATCATTTTAAACAAAGAATATTTATTTTATTTATTCTTCCACCTACAAAAAATTTGAAAAATAATTTCTAATATAATAAAAAATCTATATCCCATGTAATAATATTTTATTTGTTTTATTATATAACGTATATACATCTCATCTTCCATTAAATGGTAACAACCTGGTTATAATTAATGTAATGTAGTACCTCCTCGGGAACCAATGAAATTTATTTTTCATAACCACATTTGATGTATTGATACAATGTTTGAGTTAATTTAAATATATTATATTTATTACATAATTATACTTATCTAATTATAATTTCGATGGAACCTTTTTACCTTCTATTCCATTGGAAAATGATAACGTCACCCGTCTTTACGGTTGGACTACCGCCTCCACGAAGACATTTGATACGTTTTTCATTATGTGTTTAAATGGGTGCTAACCAGGATAGATTTAATAAATATATATGATATATATGATATAATAATTATTATATAGTTTTTATCTATTATTTACCTTTGTTTTGTTTTTTTCGTTGAATAATAGAAACAACAATCACGTGTACATATGACCAACTGTCTACAGGAACAGTGTAAATCAATATTTTATCCCAAGATTTTACAGATGAATATATATATATATAAGGAAGATATATTATATTTATTTAATTATTTAAATTATTTATATGTATTAACTATGATCAATGTATGTGGACAAAAATTACCGAACCAAAATATACCTGAAAAACGAAGCAGTTATCAGCCGAAACAGTGATTTAAATAAATAAATGTTAATAAATAGTAGACAAAAGGGTTATAAATAATCATATATGGTTTGATATATATTATTATGGTTATGGAATATATCTTTACTAAATATATATTTATTATAAATTAGGTTTCAATATGTATGAATACATTTGACACTTGAAGTAAGGGATTTGCATTTCACTTTTATTTCTGTGAGGCACAAGCCATATTCACCGCTTATTTATTTTATGTGGTGTATACAATAAAAATTAATGAATTTTATGAGAATTATTATGAATATTATGAATATTAAATATCCATATATGTTTCTTTATTTCATGTGTCTTGGGATTCAGGTGTTACTGAAGTTGTAAGGGTTTTATGTTATAATCTCATTGTATATCAGGACAATTTATGATTATTCTTATGATGATGAAATCAAATGAATTTCCTCTCAAGAAACTAATTAATTTTATTATAATATATTTAGTTTTGTATAATAAATTTTTTCCTTTAATATTCATCTTTTTATGAATTAGTGATACCAACAGTACATTGTTAATGAAAATTGAGTGTATATCTCCCTTCAGCCGGAACTCCTTTGTCTTTCATGTGCACGTTTTCTAAAAATGTTTTCCAAAAGTTTTTTTTAATATTATTATATGAATGTTAAAATTCATTTTTCCCATGATTTTATTTTCATAAAATGGTATTAAAATAAACTTATTATCCCTTTTATAAAGGCATCACTTTTGACTTTTTGATAAAAATGTGGAAGGAATATTTGTTTTAACATTTATTACATGAACAATATTTCCCACCATCATTATAGATCAATAATTTAAGGCATACATTATATGTTTCGAAATTTATTTTAAAAAAAGAATTTTCACAACATTTTATGAATTTTTAGTTTTAAAAATGTAATTTTCCATGTGAAAATATTGTTTTCCTCAAGATTGTTTTTAAGGATATTTTAATGGAATTTATTTTCATCAACACCAATAAACATTGGTATTTGTTATGTTTTACAGGGGACATGAACCAATAGTTCCTTCGTTATTATTTATCTAGATATTATATATTTATTAGAATGATATGTTTGTGAAAAACACTTATATTCCCATTGTTTATGCTATGTTGGATTCATGAAATGTTTATGACACCCATTTATTTTAAAGGGGTTATGATATATTGGATTGATTAAATTTTTATAAATCCCAATTTATTTTAATGGTTTATAATATGATGATATGATTGTTATTTTAATGATTTTATGTGAAAAATATGTATTATATTATTTATATGATTGGTTGGCCTGGAATTATATAGCTCTCTAATGTATTGGGTAATGCATTATATCTCATGAGATAATTATGGAAAACAAGCCAATTTACTATATCCAAAATGGAAAAAAGTCAATTTTCTTGATCCACTAAGGGAAAAAGGTCAATGTTCTATATAAAATATGGTAAAAAAGTCAGTGTGATTGATCCACAATTGGAAACAAGTTGATGTTCTTGATCTTCTCTGGGAATCAAGTTGATATGCTTGATCCACTATGGATAATATGTTTTTATGCTTGATCCATTAATATTTAATGGTCTTAGTAGTTAACCTTGATACATGAAGTGGTTTCTATACCTCTAATGGTCCCACACATATATGAGTTGAACTTATGGATCATGATTTATTTACGATAATTTATTAATCTTATGATTCATGTATTTTTGAAATGATAAATATTTATGTTATGACCCATGTTTATGAAATTTAATAGATTGAGTATGAAAATTAGAGGCTATGGTCATGATCTCATTCCCTTATTATTGTATTATTCTTACATATGATCATTGATTAGAATATCCAATTTTTAACCTTATTAGAATCAAAAGATTTCACCTTCTTATTTTTCCTTTCACCATATTATGAAGAAATTTTTTATGTATTGTATATCTATGATGATTATAATATGGAAAGATCATTATAATAGATGTTGAAGATATTTCATGAAATAAGAATATTGTGTATCTAGTCTCCAAAGTCACTAAACTTTTATAGTAATAGAGAGGGTATATGTAAATTTTTTTAAATATTCATCTAATATGATGTATTATTTTTTTTATCGAAATCTTGTAATGCTACAATTGCTATCAGATAAATTGTTTACTCAATATTTAGAGACTACTGTATCAAAACATTGGTTAAAACCCTAGTGATAATATTAAGTTTATGATAACATCCAAATGTTTTGGTAAGAAAGATAGTTTTTGGTATTCTTTTTAATAAATACATTCCTAGATAATAAAATGGGATTTGTCACTAGAATATTTGTAACTAGGGGTAAAGTATCCAAAAACGCCTCATTGGGCTTTAACTCGATCATCACCTAGTGCATAAAAATTAGGCTTACTCGAAACTTGGTTTGACACTCACATGGGATATGTTATAATATTATCATCCCACCTAAAATTATGTTTTATTGATTATTTAGTGGCTTAAAATAGAGTCTCCAAAAGAAATTAGCTATTAGAGACTTTAATAGTTATGAATAAATTTTTCGATGTTCACTCAAGGTTGAAATGGAAATTAGATATTCCCACCATTCTCATGGTTTTGATATGAAAATTAAGATGAAGTCTCATGAAAACTCAAATAAATAAAATGGTGGAAAGAAATTATAACAATTTAGATACCGTAAATGTTATAAGAAACATCTTCGAGATTTCTTGAAGGGAACTAGTAGGTTATTTAATTGTATAAATTCCAGTCATAAAGCCCAAGAATGTTAATAAGTGATAAATGAACTGGTTAATGAAATGGAAGAGAATAAGATGTCTGATAATTCACCACCCATGCCAAAATGATTCAAATGAAGAGATTATGAAACATGACCACCTAGTTCACAAATTCAAAGGTTTATAATGATTATGATCTATGTCAATTACCTCTTAAGATCAAAGGAAAAGAGAAATCTTAGGCAATCATGACTACTGATGTTGGTTATTAGAATTATGTGATGAAAGGTACACTTATTATCCACTCTAGAATGGATAATTTAATTTTTGATTCTCACTCTACTAACTCTTTAATATCTAAGGAATTTATAAATGGTTTTGAATTACTGGATAAAATATCAGATATTGAGTTAGCAGTGAAAAATCTAAATGGTATGATGTTTACATATAATGTGTATAATTCCTCTTAGATTATTGTTTGTGGGAAAGTGATTCCTGAAATTTGTTTTTTATCCCTTTAGTAAAATCTGATGTGATTTTAGGAATATATTGGATTACTTTATATGGATAACATGTCTACTTCCACAGAAGGAAAGTCACATTTCATATTCCAAAATAACCTATCCTCATTTTTCTGTATGAGGATTAATACAATCTTCCAATGGAAATTACTTCTATCTTGGGGGTATTAATTATTATGCATGAAAGATGTTTCTCTCAGATGTTTGGGGAGAAACTCAACATTTAGAAAATTACTATTGTTCAGATGTTTCTTGAGGTATTTACTGAATAATTGATTGGTCTTCCTTTTAGATAGGTAGTCGAGTTTCCAATTGAAATCACACATGGTGCTACAGATTTTTCAAAGTCTATATATAGGATAGCCCGGATAAATTTGTAGTAATTGAATAATAAATTAAAAAATAATATTAATAAGGGATTTATTTAGTCAACAACATCACATTGGGGTAAACTAGATCATTTTTAGAATAAATTTGGAACAATGAGAATCTTTATTGATTATCAAGTATAGAATAATATCACATTCTAGAACAACTATCCTTTACCCACATTAATGACTTGTTTGATCAGTTGGTTAGAGATCAAAGATTTTATGAGATTTACGTTCACTCTAGTTATCATAAAGTATAGTTCAAGAAATATGATATACCCAAGAATACATTCCGTACAATGTACAAACACTAATAATATATATTAATTACATTTGGTGTTATGAATTCCCACACTATCTTGATGGATTTTATTAATAGAGTCTCTAGAGATTACCTTGATTATTTTGAGGTAGTCTTTATAGAGATATTGCTATATATTTTTTAAGTTAGTAAGAATTGTAAGATCACTATATAATTGTTTTATAGACCCTAATGAGGGATAATTATTTTGTAAATTTTACCAATTGTGAATTTTGGATACAAAATGTTTCATTTTTGGGTCATATAATTTTAAGAGATGGTATCCATCAATGAACAAAGTTATTGTACATTGACCCAAAACAACCATTGTGACTGAGATCCAATGTTATCTTGGTTTGGATGGATATTATCAGTTCTTTTTTTAGAATTTACCAGGACTATCTAATCAACTCAAAATTTTAACTCATAGGGGATCCAAGTTATTTTAGATAGATGAATGTGGGGAAAATTTCAAGGAACTTAAGGTAAGGTAAATGAACACATATGTTCTTACATTAACCCTATCATGGATAAGGGTTTTAAATCTATATTTATGAATTGATGAACTTATTGTGATGAATTCTTATAAATAATGGTATAGTTGTAACATAAGCCTCAGTAAAATTTAACACTTATGAGAAAAATTACCCAAATAATTATTTCAAATTATCAAGAGTAAGTTTTTTATTAATTATATAATGTAATTGTATTTTTGGAGAGATATGCGATATATATATTGATAATAAAATCTTAAATTACATATTCACTCACAAAGTGGTCAATATGTTCCAGAGAAGGTGTTTGGAGATCATTAATGACTCTAACATCACAATACAAAATCAGCCTAAGATAGAGAACAAGGTGTTCTACGCTTAGATTCGAAAGGATATTTCTATCTAATATATAATAAGGATAAAAAAGATTCAATATTTCAAGATTTTTGAAGAATGTATCTGGAAATCATGGGGGAAGAGGGTAAATATTATCTTCCTCAAATGAATCACCCACCATCCATCGATGTGAGGTTTAAAGAGGAAAAAAAGATGTAAAGCTACAAAAGAAGTTCAGAAATTTTCTTGAGTTCAACCTTGAATTTAATGGAATTATAAGGTTCATGTTTCATGTATGTATTTTTCTATTCTATAATTGAAGAAGGATCTATTCAAGGAGGCCCATAGTTCTTAATTGTCTATTCACTATATAAGTATGATGATTTATATAGATTTTAAATATTATTTTAAATGGGACAATATAAAGAGGGATATTTAAGAGTTTTTATCTCAGTTTATGTTTTTAAAGCAAGATAAGGTTGAGAGAAAAATGTCTTTTTGAATGTGACAATCATTACCACTACCCAAATGATAATGGTACGATATCACCATGTATTTTTTTCTTTAGTCTCCCAAAAACATATAAAGTATATAATGTTATTTGGGTAGTAATCAATCACCTTATACAATAATCAAACATCATTTCTATTAGATAATTCTTCTCTATTGATCATATTTCCATAATATTAATAATTAAAGTGGTAAGGTTTCATGGAGTACCATATTATACTATATTTGATCATGATATGAGAAATATGCTATTGTTCAGGAAAAGTCTTCAGTAGTATCTTGAAAAGAATTTGAGCTTCATCATAGCATATCATCTTAAGATAGATGGTCAGTTTAAGATAATCATTCAAACCCTAAAGGATATGTTTAGATCTAATAATATATATTTTAATGTTCGTTTAGATAAAAACATTCCTCTAGATGAGATTTCATATAACTATAGATTTCACTCAATCATTCAGATTTCTTCTTATGAATACCTATATATAAAGATGTTTAGAACACTCAATGTGCTATAATGATGATAGAGAATGAAATATATTAATCCCAAATAACCTTAATGAAATTCCAGAGAAGATATATTTATTTATCAAGAAATAAGGGCATCAAAAAGTCAGTTAAATGTTTAAGCTGTAAATCATTAGTAAGATCTAGAGTTTAAAGTTGGTGATAAAGTGTTACTATGAATTTCTCTATGGAATAAAGTTATGTGATTTATAAATAAGAGAACGTTGAACCCTAGGTATATTGGATATTCGAATAATCTTGATTGAGTATGTATGGTAGTTTATTATTTAGTTCTTCCAACAAACCTCTCTTATGTCCATAATGTGTCCCATGTATCTCTCTTGAAGAAGTAAATACCTAAACCATCACATATACTAAAGTCAAAGGCCATACCAATGGGTAAAAATATCCCTTTTCATGATAAAATGATATATATTTTATACTTTAGAGATAAATCACTACAAAACAAGACCAGAAACATGATCAATGTTTCGTTACGAAACCACTTGTTTTAGAAAAGATATATGGGAACCTATGGATATAATGAGGCAGAAGTTTCCTTATTTATTTGTATCATAGTAATTAATTTTTTAGGGATAAATTCATTTTTAGGGGTGTATAATGTAACACTCTGAGATTTTATGAAATATTTTTTAAAAAAGTTAAATTAATTTCTTTGATAACTTTCATTATAAAAAACTCTGAATTTAAACGAACCTCGTGATATTATATAATTACATAATGTGAAATTTATAAGATATACTTTACAATTTTAGGTATTAATATGAAAAATTATGTTATTAATATTATATGTTTTATTCATTTATAATATATTTTGATTTCTTATTAATCCATTATAAATTAATATAAAAATCTTTGAAGGTAAAAGAAATGTAAAAAAACAAGTTCTATGCATGCAGTATGTATTTACCTTAATAAATTAATTTATACACTATTATAGAATTATTTTAATAATATATATAATATATATTCAATAAAAATATTTCTCATTCATATAATATTTTTTTTAGATATGGTATAAGAACAAATTTTGATTTATGCTTAAAACATATTTTTTCTAAAAATCGGTTTCGTTGCGTTTAGCATACTTATTTTAAAATTTAATTATTCTGATTTTCAGAAATTTATTTAAAAGATAGGAATATAATTTTTTTAAATCAGTAGGTAAAATTCATCATAGTGTTAATTTTTTATATTATTCTAAAAAGATGAATATTTCAATTAATATTGAAAATTAGTGATTTTTATTTAATATTATCTTATGTTTTAAAGAATATACAATGATTAGTTTTCTTTTAAAAAAATTTTAAAATTTAAATTATTTTAATTTTATTATTATTAATCCAATTTGGTCTATAAAATCAATTTTATGTTGAATTTTTATATAAAAACTTTTTGAACTCAAGAAAATGGTTTCTACAGAAAACCATATTTTGGTCAAATTTTCAGGTTTAATTTTAAATTAAATTCTACCACTTCTGTTTATTGAATTTGATAAAATATATTCCATGTTCTAAATAACCATAATTAATATTATTTAATTAGTTTAACTGAATTTTCGGTCATAATTAATAGTAAAAATAGTAAAAATTAATTATAATGATTAATGTTAAAATGAGATTACCAAGGTGTTAAACCAAATGATAAGGGTATATATTTCAATAAAACAATTATAAATACTAATTTATGTATATATTTTTACATTAACCTATAATAATTTATAATCCAAGGTCATTTGGAACCATTTTCCTAGGTAATGACATTATCACGTTGTATTCATTTGGTAAACTTCCATGAGGTTTCCAATTCAATCATCTCTCCCACTTATAAAAGTACACCTCCTCTCCTCCACTTTCCACACTTCATGACCCTTTAATTTCTTCCAAGAAATAACCTAATACATTCCTTACTTATATTTATATTCCGTAGAGTTCCTTTTTTGATTAGGATATCCTCTTATGAAGGCATTTGGTTTTAACATAAATTAGTTGCCCAAAGATGAGGTATCGTTCTTAACTGAGATTTTTTATTTTATCTCTTTCTCCACATCCTTAAAATATTATAAATGAATTATGATAAAATAAAATAATTATCACACATATGGTGATATTTTATTTTGTTAATGTAATTAATTATTTATATCTCATCCTTCATCAAGTTGGATACAAAATTAATGATCTTCACTACGGAAGACTACCGCCTTACGAACCAATGAAATTTATTTTCCATTAATATATCTCATGGATGGATATAATTATTGATCTAATATATATATATATATATATATATATACATGTATTAAATTTATTTAATATCTATATTTATTTAATTATAATATCTCATCTACATTATTACCTTTAAATATGTTGGAAAACGATAATGTCGCTCGTGTCTGTGTGTGGACAATTGCCTCCCTCAAGTGATGTGATACATTTAAAATTTCATTTTGATATGGATTGTAATAATTATATATTTAATGAATAAATATGATATATATTACACAAAAATTACTCTATAAATTTGAATTATTATTTAATTTCCTTTCGTTTCATCCGCCAAAAAATGGTATCAACGTTCATGTATATATACAGCTGATTTGTCTCCATGAACAGTGTAATTCATTTTTCTATCCCCAAATATTATGGATGTATATAAATAGGTATATAATTATTATATATAATATTTATCTCATGATTAAAAATATATAGATTATTTAAAAATGATACATTTTAAGGACCAATAACTACCATACAAAAATATACTTAAAAAATTAATCAGTTATCATTAAAAATAGTTATTTTAATAAATTATTTTTAGTAAATTGGTGGTAAAAGGTTTATAAGTAATCATATATAGAATGATATATATTATTGTGGTTATATAATATATTTATAATAAACTGATATTTATTATATATGATGTTAAATCATGTAATAATGAAGTCGAGATTTGAGGTACGAGATTTTCATCTCACTTTTATTTCTATGAGACACATGTCATATTCACCACTTGTTTCTTTTTTGTGGTTTATATACTACACCTGAATGTATTTCATATAATTATTAAGAAATTTATTATAATTTACATATCTATCTAAGTTTCATTATGTCATGGGTCTAATGATTCAAAAATTACAATGCGGTAATGGTTTTATGTTATAATCTCAAAGTTTATCAAGATTTATTATGATCATGCTTTCGATGAAAAATGAAACATACCAAGATTTTATGAATTATATACTTCCAAATTCATTTAAATTATTTAATATATTTTTTAACAAAAAATAAATAGTTTACCTTATGTCCCATGTGTTAGATTTGGTGGCCTAGAATCAACTACTTTGTACTTTATTCATTAATAAATACCTTATCGTATCTTGATTATTCTTCTTCTTGAAAACGCATGTGATAATGTCCTAAGGTTAGTTGTTGCATTAAAGGTTCATAGTGGATCCCTACTATGATAAGAACCTAGAAGTTTCATAACACTATTCTTGAATATATGTTCTATGGCCGGATGATGTTATTTAAGAGACACAAATAATACATGCCATTAGGGGTGAGGAGTCATAAAACTATGAGGCACCTTCTCATATTGTGCGGACTTGGTAATATCTAGGAAGATATTATGAGAATGAGCCATGTGAGTAGGAAATCAACATTTCATAGTGTCATTGGATGTTTCGATCTGTGGATGTGTGTATTAGTCCTTAGACTTTTAGATTATTAATAAAAGGTATTACAAATCGTGCACTTATATTTATTAGCGAATACTTTGACAACACACTGTTCATAACGAGGTAGGATATGTCGGGTGTGTCATGAGTAATACAGTAATAAAAGATAATGTGAGAACAGATTTTTCCCTTCCATTTTCATAATTGAAGTAGATATCCTAGGCCCTTTGATGGAATTGATAGAGCCTAAATAAATCCATGGCCATAGTAAAGAATGGGAAAGTTCAATTCCAGAAAGTCAGAGAAAGAATAATTGAGAACATGGGTTGATGGCACTAGCATGAAACCCCCGTGATTCGAGATATCGAGACAAAGAGATTACATTACACAGTAAGCCTTTATAGAAGGTGACATGTCATCGCAGCTTTAACTTCTTTCTCTATGGGTTCCTTATTATGTTTCTAGACGCTAACCTTGGACTTTAGGCAGGCTCCACCTAATGCCACTGAGAAAGAGGCCTAGAGGGTACCACACTAAGTGTGTTTAAGTATCTTAGTTAAATATTAATTTGACAAGTTGAATAAAGATTATTCCCAATTGTAGTTTAATAAATATTCAAGGATGCCTTATCACATTTTTTCGACACTAGTTATTCGAGAGAATATATTGTGGGAGATATAATATATTTATTATTGAGTAATGTCGTGATATTTATTTGAGAAATAAATATCCATTATTCAAGGTCTAATAAATATGGTGGAGCAAATAAAAAAATGGAAAAGTTCACGCCATATATATTAATATACAAAATGTGTAGTTTTTTTGTGGATTTGTGAGAAATAATATTATTTATTTCATTAAATAATATTAGGTGTAATTTGTTGGGAGCATTTCAAGTAATAATAATTGTCAAACGTTATTATTAGACATGGGGTACTACTTAGAATTAAATGAAATGAATAAATGCATTTGGGAAATTAATTCATTTTATTATTCTAGTAATTAAAATCCCAATTATATAATTCTGATTAGCCTAGCCATTTTCTGGTGTTGTGGAGAATGGATCCAAGAAAGATCTAAATCCAGGAGATAATTTATTTTCTTCCAAAAATGATCTCAAGCTACTAGAGAGATCCTCCTCCACCGGGTCAAGGATAGTGTTTTATAAGAGGATCTCAAGGATATCTAAGGCGGACATCGCAAGCGAAGGCTCTTCCATGCTAGCACCCAAAGATCCATTTATCAACATCTGCTAGAGGAATCCTACACCTGGATTCTATGACATAATGACGAATCACATCGGATCCTAACGGGAAACATCAATGCAGAGAGAATTCCATTACGGAAATTCTTGTCTTTTAATTAAATTAATTATAACCAACAGATGATGATATTCTCTATGGTTCCAAGACTCACTTGTTTTCATTCATTGTTCATTATATTCTGAAGATTCAGAATTTTATTATCGTGTCAGATCTCGGATTGTTCTTTGTTATCAAAAAATTAATGTTGGGTACACCCACCAATGCACTTCTACTGCCACCGGATCCTACATGTGGTATTAGAGCAGTCATATCATGGATTATAATTATTTATTTTATTATTTACGATTTATGAATTTAATAATTTATTTATTTCAATTCATGTTAATCGTTCTGAAAATCTGAATATCGAGATATGTTCCTCCTCTCTCATTTCTTGTTCACCTTACAGAAATTATTTTTCTTTTATTTTGAATAAAATAAAACATAGGATCTCATCTGGAGGTTCCAAACATTCTTGTCCATACAACACTATAACACATGGAGTGTATTTGACAGTACACACCATGTTTTCTAGGATTAATGCATCAGACTGGTCTGCCAAACCATGCCATGTAAATGGATCCTAACTAATTCCATAAGACTCTGTGTATTGACCAGTAACAGGTGGCACACGGTTTCGTGATTACATTCTATGTGGACCATTGAATACGACATGTAGTCCCTTCAGGTTTTGGTATGACCTTGTACCCTATACAAGGCTTTCCTGGCTAGAAACTGTATAATGCGGATACTACACAGCGTGTGTCTCACTAAGCACACCGTGTACTCCAATGATTTACAAAGTACATCTACATGCCATGTCCTTGGGCGTGTACTTCAGATGGATGGTGAACAAAAGTACACACCGTGCGGTCGGAACTACACAACTTGTACTCGTCCAAATTCTATAGATTTATTAAAATATATTATTATATTATAAAAACCCTTGAGACATGTACCATAGTGCAGGCGTAAAGTTGAGGCACAACACAAGGAAGGTGTTTTATATATATGTGATTAATTTAACATTTGTGTAATGTTAATTTCTACTCATTGTGAAGTGACGAACGTGAATTCTCCGGGTTGGGTCCAAGGTAAAATTTAGGAACAAATATAATTTTAAATAAATTTATTTGTTTAAAATTATGAAAGATGAGAATATGAAGGAAATTATGAAAAAGGGTTTAAGAAAAAAGGATTGATTAATTAATGATAATTAATTTATTTGAGTGTGATTTATCATAAATAAGAACAATTAAGGAATTCAATTCCACTTTTATTTATCTGTAAATATCTTTTCATATATGGATGATCATGATCTAAACCAATACCATTGTATTAGAATATTTTCTTTTAATTAATTTATTTAAATTAAATTTGTTGGCCTGCAAGCCTTCCCCTCATTAATATATAGGGCCTACATGCCCATGGTTTCTTTTATGTAAACCCATATTTTACCCCTCACTGACAAGTGAAATAAAATCATATTTAATGGATGGAACTCCGAAGCTAGCAGAGGCACCTCAAGTTGGGAGACAAGGTGAAACCAATCCAAGGAGATACAAGGGTGAATAGGTGGAAAGCTGTAAACACGAACCCAAAAGGTTCAAGGTGTTTCTCCCCTAGGTCTTGGGTTAGTTTATCAACCACTAGATAAAATAACTAATAGAAAAATCTCATGATCATCCCATTTATTTTATTTCTTTCAGTTGCATGGTTTAATTATTGTGGGTGTGTTGTCACGATCACGCAATTAATGAATTAAACACACATGCAATTTGGTACTAAAATAAGATTGGCTTATGCATAAATATTATCTTACACATAATTAATCACTTAAGTATATCCCACTTAATATTAACAACAATGTAAGAAAGATTAAAAATTGGAAATTTACACATAGGGATAAAATCCCTCAATGAAATATTAACTCAGTATAGCCTTTCATCATCTTTGTTAAAATCAAACCATAGTTCAAAGTGCTTGACCAACCCTAGTTGGGGTGCTTTCAATTATCATGGAATTCAAATTCAAGGTTTTGGGTTTACTTGATTGGGTTCAAATCAAGGGGTGACTACCAAAGTAGGACATGGTGTGACCAAGAGGAAAAGGTTGAGGAAATCCAAAATAAAAGGGTTTTAGGATTGGGAATTCCACTCAATAGATCAAGGAACTATGAGTTAATGCAATTGGAATTTGGAATACCAACCTAAAACACTTCATGTTTCTTGACCAACCCTATATGGGGTAATGTGAATGGAAATATAAATCCTTTAGACTAGAATATTCAGGAAACATAATATTCTGATGTCAATGGTGCGGGCTATTAGATATCAATTAAATAATGGGATGCTAATAAGTATTAATTTATTTATTTGTCTCGATTTTATCATTATAGAGTACTAAACCATTTTTCATATAAATTTGATGAAACAATAAGAAAAATGACTTCAAAAATATCATTGCGAACCATACTCGAGAAGGAAAAACTTCTCACTGGCACCAATTTCAAGGAATGGTATAGGCATTTACGCGTCATCCTTATCCACAAGAAAAAATTGTTTGTGCTGGAAGAAAATGTTAAATTTGTGCCTGGAAAAGAGGCCAGTGATGAGGAACTATCTATCTATATGAAACATATGGATGATTCCATATATGTCCAATGTTTCATTCTATCATCCATGTCTAATGAGCTCTTGAAGTATCATGAAAACATGGACGTGTATAGAAAGATGTATCACCTTAAAGATCTCTATTAAGAGAAGGAAATACAGGAGAGATATGAGATCTCCAATTCTTTATTCACAACTACTCTTGGAGAGTTTGTGCCAGCTAGGACTCATTTAGTCAAGATTATTGGCTATATTGAATTCCCGGACATCTTAAGGATTAATTTCCCAGATGATTTGCATGCAGATCTCATCTTATCATCACTCCCCAAGACCTTATCTTTCTTTATTGTAAGCTACAACTTGAGAAAAAAATATAAGAGTATATCAGAACTTCTGACCTTAATTCACCAGGTAGATAAGGACATGGGGCGTGATAAACCTACATTCCTTATGGTGAATAAGAAAAATAAGGAAAAGGAAAATGTGCCAAGGATTCATAAACGATATGAAGGCCCTAAGCACCATCCCTCCAAGAAAGGGAATATCCAGAGGTTGTGCAAGGAATGAGAGGTGGTTTGTTTTGCATGTGGTATGCAAGGCCACTGTAAGAGGAACTTCACCTAGAAGTGTGGGGACACTAATGTTGTGTTTGTTATCAATTGTAATCTTTCCATTTATTCACATTGGGTTTTAGATACAACTTGTGGGGATCACATCTATATTTAAATGTAAGAACCAAGTAGATTTAGAAATATTTCCAGAGGAGAGGTGGATCTTCGAGAAGCCAATGGCGCGAGGCTGGTTGTGCTATCCATTGGCGATTACCATCTCTCATTTCCAATGGCAATGCTTTAGGTTTTACATAACTTTTATTATGTTCCCAATGTTACCACGAACATAATTTATGTATCTTTTTTGAATATTGATGGATTTATTTTTATATTTGGAAATAAGGGTTGTTTCTTTTATAAGAACAATGTATGTTAGGGTATGGTGAATTTAAATAAAAGCTTGTGTATATTAAATTACGAAAACCAAGTTTTGGAAATTGATAATGAAACAAAATCACATGACTCATACATCACCCAGTTATGGCATCACCGTCTTAGTCATGTAAGTGAGAAGCGCTTGACAATGCTCTTCCAAGATAGTTATTCAGACTCTACTAAGCTAGAACCACTTGATAGATGTCATGCTTGTTTACAACGTAAAATGACTAAGCTACATTTTTTACACAGGTTGAAAGGGCCATAGTGCTTCTAGGATTGGTGCACATGGAGGTGTGTCAACCATTTACAGTAGAAACTAGAGGTGTATATTCATACTTCATTACTTTTGATGATGATTTGAGTAGATATTTCTATGTCTACTTAATGAGGAATAAGTCAGAGTCCTTAGTAAAATTTAAGGAATTAAAGAATGAATTAGAGAGTCAAATCGGTAAAGTGATAAAGAAAATTTGATCAGATCTAGGTGGAGAATATCTGAACCAAGGGTTCATCGATCTTCTACGGGAGTCTGGGATTCTATCCCAGCTCACTCCTCCTTATACACTATAGTGGAATAGTGTTAGTGAATGGAGGAACCACACCTTGTTGGACATGATAAGGTCGATGATGATTCATTCCAATCTTCCATTATCCTTTTTGGTATATTCATTATGTAACACCCCAAGACATCATAGTACATTATTTCTTAAAAGTAATTAAAAAACGTGCACTACACGTAACAATGAGTTCAAGCGCACCACGACTTACCAGACTAGTCGTTCAAAAGAAGTTATGAATAGTATTAACTAAATTTTGAACATTATATAATCCATATAATTTTAGAATCCATATTATGAGTTCTTTAGACATAATGTAAGAACAGGTTCATTTTTTCTGATAAAAGAAGTATTTTTCAAAAAATGCAATTTTACGGCCTTTTAATGGAAAATCCTTTTTAAATCCAATATTTGAAACTTTTATATATTAAATTCGAAAAAATAAAATTCTTATTTAGAATCGGGACATAAGAATTTAGTGTCAATAAAATTTTGTTGTTTTTCTGATAACTTTCATATCTGGGTGAATAGTGAAGACAATATATTTTAACTGAAAAAACTTTTTTAATAAAAATAATTTATAGTGATGAATTATACATTTTAATGGTTTGGAAGTATAATTAGATTATATTTTTACTATTTAATCCAATTATGATCATTGTAAGTAATTTCACTTTGAAATTGGACATAAACAAGTGTCTATCTTTTGATAGTTATTATTTCTTAAAAATATAATTTTTGGTTTTGAAAAAGGGAATTAATTTTAAATTAATTAATGTAACTTATATGTTTTGAGATTGGTAAAATAGAATTAATTTGTTAATTCGTAATATCAAAATTATAATTGGGTGAATTTTTGGTATTTTTCTGAAAACATTCAATTTTTGATGAATAGTGAAAAACACTGAGTTATTGTTTAAAACCGACTTTTAATTTAAATAATTATTTATTATATTTAAATTAAGTTTAGGTTAAAATAGATACATAATAACGATATAAGTTTAATGTAATTCATTGGAGTCAGTTTATAATAATTTTAGATATATAATAATTCAATCGATCTTTTTACCATCTTTTACTCACCTCCTAGGAGCATTTGCAAATTTGAATAAAACTTAATTTTACCGCTTCTATGAATTGAATTTCAAAAATCCGAGATACACAGTTGATATCATTAAGTAAAATGTGGTTCAATAAGATGAAAATAATTTTTTGTGAATAGTAACTTTTGACTTTTATTTACCGCAATTAAAGGTAAATAGGGTAATTCAAGGTAAAAACAATATTATAATAATACAAAATTACCTTAACACTTTCCCTAACCTTATTTGATGAGTCATTGATGACCATGGGCTTCCATGGGTCTATTTTGGGACCCCATGGAGCCACTTATGAATGATAATGACACTTTATTTTAATAAACTTAAAGTAAAGGCAAAAATCACATAAAAACTATCTTTTAGTAAATCAATTTTTACATTAGGTTATATAAGTCATATTTTTTACTATAAATATTCATTAGAAAGATAAAAATATTTACAACATAATTTTATTTTATTTATATTTTTTTAGAGATGAAATTATTCAATTTTGTTATGACACAATGATGATATAGTAATTACCTTATTAATGAAATATTAAAATAATTGATATTATAAATATCCAAATAAATGTAATTTGAGACTTTTTATGAATTACACTAATTTTATAGGATAATATAACATGTTAGAGTTTATTAAAGAATTTTTTTGAACTAATAATGCTGATATGAATTTAAAAAAAACAAAAAACCAAATAGTGTCAAAATTGACATAAAAGAGTTTTTAAAACAAGTATTTTATTAATAATTGGTATTCAATTACTAAAAATATGAGGTTTGTAAAAAGTTCTTAAATACTGTTATATATGTCATTAATGAACCACTTTGGGTTTTCTTGGATTTTATAGTAAGTTTACTAACCATATAATATAAAAATACAAAGAGACATGGTAAATGTCAATCTATTTTACTAAGAGTTTAATCTAGAAGATAAGGTTAATATAGTGACCCAACCCTGTATAAAACCTATAGGTTGACTGATTATCTACCCATCCCCACCTTAGCCTTTAAATAATCCATTTTGGACACATTAGAAACCGAAATTGATTTTATTATAAAATAATATTTCTAACTTTTCCTAAGGCTCCCCTCACCCCTCTTATAAAAGGGCACTCCCCCTTCTCTCTAATTCACACCTTCAAATCCATTTGGCCTAGCCAACCCCTTCCCAAATACCCTATCAACTATCCTCCCTTCATAATAGAATCCTTCCTTTAGACATAAAGCCAACCTAAAGAGCCCTTTTGATCAAATCAAAAGGAATAACACGAAGAAGAGGAGGTTAACCTACCCTTGACCAAGGAAAAGTACAAGGTAAGTGTTAATTCTAGAATCTCTTTATTATCCGAGGTTCATTTTACATAAGTATCTACTGGGACCTCTTTATCATCCACATCCATGATTCTTAAAAATGTATTTCAGAACATTTTTTACTAGACAACGGGGTAAAGTAATTTATACCCTTATTTATCCTTATATGTTTTGAAAGGAATATTTCTGTCATTTTCCAAACAAGGTACTTTATGACCTTTTACGAAAAATTTAAGATAAAAATATTTTTTTAACCTATATGGTGGGTGTGTCTATTTTCCGCCGTTATAAAATCGTCGAATATTACCTTACAAGCTTATAAGAATATTTTCAAAATAAATATTTTCTTTATAATTATGTGACTCTTAAATTATTTAAAAATAGAAAAATATATTTCTCAAAAAAAAGGTTTTGATTTCATCTATCTCAACATCCTTTGATGGATTATAGGTTTATATGAAATTGATTTTTTATGATACCAAACTTCCATATTTTATTGATGGTTTTGTGATATTTTTTACTGTGGATGTGCTATTTTTATACCATTCATGGTTTATGGTTAAAGTATTGACATTTCATATGCTAGTTTTAATACAAATGTTTATGCTATATTTCAACCTTTTCATATGAGGAATGTATTGGACTTAGTAAGTGATGATTGGATCCCATTATAGCTCCTCAATGCATCGGTAGGTCTCATGGGACAACTAGACATGGAATTTGCTGAGGCCTTTCCCAATTTGGTATATGGTTTTGGGCAAGTCCTTAATCATTTTTATACATCTTGGTCATGGACTTGAAAAAATGTTTCAGAATGTCTAGTATTATGTATTCCCTCATTATGAAAATATTATTGATGGTTCATACGGTCATTCGACTAGTATAATACCCATGATTATGTTTTATTATGGCATTATTTACTAAGCTCATATTCCTTCCATAAAAGTATTTACTTTTATTGGTAAAGGAATGTGGTTTCAATTATTCACCATGATTAATATTTATGTTATCTTCGACTGTATTGTGTACCCTTACTAAGCATTTGAGCTCACCCCTTTCTTATGCTTCATTTTCCCAGGATATGATGAAGTTAGTTATGAGTGACTTGCATGCATAATATAGGAGGCTTGGATGTTTCTAATGGAATAAATTTGTGTTGTAATTATTTTCAAGTTGTAATGTTGAACTTATGTATGAATTTTGTTTTCAATAATACTTAACTAATCAGTCTTTAGAGACATGACTTTCTTGTGATCATGCTAATGTTATATAAAAATGCACCAACTCTGGTTAACGAGGGTCGGGGTGTTACATATTACAAACTGCAACATGCACATTATACTGAGTACCTATTAAGTCATAAAATGGACTTCCATCCAAGATTTGGACAGAAAAGAAACCCATTTTGTCGCACACACGTGTATGGGGATGTGAGGCATTTGTTAAGGCCTTCTCAGGAATCAAACTAGCACCCTGTGGCACAAAGTGTATATTTATAGGATATCCCAAGGAAACGAAAGGATATTACCTATATAACCCTTTAGAGAAGAAATTCAATGTTGACAGAAAAGTCGTCTTTCTTGAGACAGACCACATCCTAAAAAGGATCATGGGATAAAGATTGACTATGATGAAGTTGAGCTCAAGATACCCAAGAGTTGGTATAGGAACAAGTTTCACAGGTCCTCATGAAAGAGGTTATATAAACACAAGTACTGTGTAGGATCTCAAGTGAGGTAACAGAAGAAAATAGATTTGGTTTTCTCATCATGGAGGATGGTGAAACGTTCTTTCCAGTTTCCATGTTTAAATCCAAAGGCGTCATACTTTCCATAGTAGCTTACCATGACTACAAGATTTGGAAAATCGTTGTCAAATCCATATTCCTTAATGGGAACCTTTAGGAAGATGTATATATGACACAACCAGAAGGGTTTGTGACACCAGGTGAAGCCAAATGAGTTTGAAAGTAGCCAAAATCCATTTATGGATTAAATTAAGAATACAGGTCGTAGAACATTCGATTTCATGAAGCCATAAAATAATTTGGTTTCATTAAGAAAAAATGTGAGGCATGTGTTTATAAACAGTTTAATGGGAATTAAGTAATTATCATAGTAGTATATGTTGACAACATATTGCTTATCGAAAAATATATACCAGTCTTACAGTCACATAATGACTTCTTGAAAAAGTGTTTCTCCATAAAGGACTTGGGTGAAGCAACATACATTCTAGGGATCAAGATCATTCGTGATAGATACAAGAGGCTACTTTGACAAGGACTAGGTACATACATTGACCACATACTAAAGAGATTTAGTACGGAACATTCCAAGAGGGTATTTGTCCCACTGTCACATGTCTTACATCTTTCTAAGAAAATATGTCCCCAGACAGAACAGGAGAAAGATAAAATGATTAAGATCTCATATGCTTTGGCTATATAATCCATCATTTAGGTCATGTTATGTACCAAGCTTGATGTTGCCTATGCACTGATCATGGTAGGAAGATATCAAGAAGATATAGAAGAACAACATTGGACTATTATTAAGAATATCCTTAATTATCTAAGAAGAACTAAGGATATGTTCTGGGTGTATAGAGGGGATGAATAGCTTATCATAAAAGGGTATTTTGATGTTTTTTAGACAGATCACAACAATCTGAAGTCACAATATGGATATGTTTTCTTTCTCAATAGAATAGTTGTGATCTGGAAGAGTTCAAAGAAACTAGTTGTCACTGATTCTACAGTGGAGTCTGAATATATAAAGGCTATTGATGAATCCAATGAATCTTTCTAGATTTGGAGCATTGTCCACGAGCTTGATGGGGTGCCTAGCAGTAAAGATCCTATCACATTGTATTGTGATAATACAGCAGCGGTGGCTCTTGCAAAATAATTATGGTCACATCATTGGAAAAATAATATACTTCAGAAGTATCACCTCATGAGGGATTTCTATCAAAGGGGTGAATTTTTAGTGAGCAGATTGTCCACAAAAGAGAACGTAGACGACCCCAGGACTAATGTCCTATCTTAGAAAAAGCATAAATATCATTTGAGAGGTAGAGGGTTAATGGTTGTTATAAGTTTTCTCTTGTACATGTGGGAGTCTATTGGAATTGGTGGCATAGAACCAAAAACTTTGTACTTTATTAATAAATAAATTCCTTATCATATCTTGATTGTTATTCTGTGTGAGAATGTATACGATAATGTACTAAGGATAACTGTTGCATTAAAGGGTTAGAGAGGATCCCTACTTTGATGAGATACCATAAGTTCCATAATATTGTTCTTGATTATAGTTTCTATGTCTGGATGATGTTATTTGAGGGGCACAAATAATACAGGTCATTAGGGTTTCAGACTCATGAAACTATGAGGAAGCTTCTCATGGTGTGCGCCCTTGGTAATATCTAGGAGGATATTATGAGAACGAGACCCACCAGCAAGAAATCCACATTTCTAGTGTCATTGGATGTTCTTATCTTCGGACCTATGTATTGGAAAATAGACTTTAAAATTATTATTAATGGGTATTACAACTCACACACTTAGATGTGTTGAAAATATTTGTGAAGACACACTGTTCGCAGCAAGTTAGGATATGTTGGGTGCATAACAAGTAATAAAACATTAAGAGATAATGCGAGGAAGGATTTTTCCCATTTTTTCATAATAGAAGTAGATATCTTAGGCCCTTTGATGAAATTTATATAGAATAAATAAATACATGGTCATGGAAAGGAATGGGCATGTTCAATTTTGTAAAGTCAAAGAACGAATAATCGGGCACATGGGTTGATGATACTAGCATGTAACCCTCTTGATTCAAGATATCAGAGAAAATGGGATTACATTATACAATATTCATTTGTGTGAGGTGACACATCATTGCAGAGTTAACTTCTTTCTCTGTGGGTGCCTTGTCTTATTGTTAGACGATAACCTTGGACTTTAGCCTGGCTCTTCTTAATTCCACAAAGAAATAGGCCTAGAGGTTCACACATTAAGCATATCCAAATATCTCATTTAAATATTAATTTAAAAAATTGAATAAAGATTATTCCCAATTATGGTTTAATAATTATTCAAGGATGCTTGATTGCATTTATTTTGACACTAGTTATTTGATAAAATATATTGTGGGAAAAATAATATATTTATTTGTGAGTAATGCAGTGATATTTATTTGAGAATGAAATATCCATTATTCAAGGTCTAACAAATATGGTGGAGGAAATAAAGAAAATGGAAAAGTACATGTCTTGTATATTAATATACACATCGTGTTGTTTTTCTATGGATTTTTGAGAAATAATAATATTTATTTCATTAAATAATATAAGATTTAATTATCTAAGTTCATGTTAAGTAATAATAATAGTCAACTGTCATTATTAGACAGGGGGTTTTACTAAGAATTAAATGAAATTAATAAATGATTTTGGATAATTAATTCATTTTATTATTATATGTAATTGAAATTCCAATTTTATAATTCTTATTACCCTAGCCATTTTTGGGTCTTGTGCACAACAGATCCAAGAAAAATCTCAATCCAAGAGAGAATTTATTTTCTTACAAGAATGATCTCAAGCTACGAGAGAGATCCTCCTCCACCAGATCATGGAGAGAATTATACAAGAAACTCTCAAGGTGATCTAAGGTGGACACCGCAAGCGAAGGATCTTCTATGCTAGAACCTGAAGATCCCTTCAACGATATCCATCGATACATGGAGCACATGTGGATCACTGCTAGAGGAATCCTACACTTGTATTCTACGATGCAAAAAATGTATCACATCGGATAGTGACCAGAAACATCAAAAAAGAGATAATTACATGAGGTTTATTCTTGTCTTTTAATTAAAATAATTATAAACAACATATGATGATCCCCTCTATGGATCTAGGACTCCCTTTTTTCTTTTTTTTTATCCGTTATGTTCTGAAGATCTGGTGTTTTATTATCATGAAGGTTCTCAAATTCGTCATTGTTAATGGAAAAATTACAGTTGGGTACACCCACCAACACGCTTTCGCTGCGCCTAGAACCTACAACATGCAATAGAATTTTAATTTTCTGTTTCACGCAATAATTAGTTTCTTGGATAACTTTTGTTACATGCAAGATTGGGTTTTACAATACAAGAATATACCATTAATATTTTTATTTAAAATAATAGTTATCACCTAGCCATTGGAATTGTAAAACTGAATAATATTTACAAAATTATTAAAATATTGTTTAAACATGTTTATTGAAGGAATTATTTGGTTACCAATTAATTATATATCAAAAATTAATACCAATTGAATTTAAAGGATGTTTTTTTATTAAAATACTATTTTTATGACCACAATGGAATTTTATCTTAATAAATTAAATTCACCACTATTAGTGAAAATTATTATTGAAATTAATTTATTTTAAATTAAATAAAATATTTTTAAATTCATAAAATATTTTTAATGTAATTAAATTAGAATAAATCCAAATTTAATCATAAAAAGGTATATATTTTTAAAAGGATGTTCTACCACATTCTAATGGTGAGATTATTTTAAAACTAAAATTTGAAAGTTTTATAAACTATATATTAAAAAATAAACTACATTTATTAAAGAAGAATATAGAAATTTACATTGGGTGAATTTTTGGTACTTTTCTAAGAAGTTTTGTGTTTTTATGAACTGTGAGAAATACTTGGTTTAAATTGAAAACATCATTTACATATAAAACATTTATAGTGTTAATTTATATTTTAAATTGTTTTTAAAGTATATTTAGTTAAATTATATATAAGTATATCCAATTTAGGCTAGTTTATTCAATTTTAGATTTCAATTTTATATAAAAACATTTCAAACATTTGAACTTTTTATTATAAAAAATAATAGTGTGGTCCTATCTAGGGGATTAATTTTAAATAAAATTCAGCCACTTCTGTGAGTGAAATTTTGATTAATGGATTAAATATTTGGAATCATAATATTTTATAATATCTAGTAAGGTAAACTTTTTTTCCAAAAAATATTAGTGAATGTAATTAAAATTAATTAAAGTGATTAAGGTAAAACGAGTTTATATAATTATTAAAAATGAGAAAGTAAGGGGTAAAAATTGACCCTATAATTTTCTAAAAATTATTTTATAGACATATTTCAATCATTAAACCATTAAGGTTATATAATAGTCCACTTGGGACCCTTAGTGTACAAGTAAAATGTGGTGAGCAATCAAAACATTTCAATCATATCAAGCATGTCCTCTCCCTCACTTATAAAAGGCCATTACACCTCCCCCGCTCTTAACACCTCTCAATACCTTTTTTATCATAAATACCCTACTCAAATAAACTCAAAACATACCTCTTATAATCCATGTAGAATCACTTTGGGATGAAATCAATCCAAATAAATCCTTTGGTGAAAACCAAAAAGAGTTTCTTGAAGAAGAGGTAACAATATTCAACGATAAATTTCATTTTATATATTTCTATACCACTTAATTAATTTTTATATCATGATTATATAATAACCATAGTATATTAAATATTATTATGTGTTTTTTGTTATGTTTTATACCTAATCCTACACACACATCCATCAAATTGGAAACCAATTCACTGTTCGAGTTTACAGGGAACTCGTGCCTCTCAAAACGATGACATTGATTTTTCTTTTACCACCTCTTATAGTTGGGAAATATGATAGAAAAACTATATTTATATGATATATATTATATTTATAATGTATTAATACTTATCAAATTATTATATAAAATATACCTATATTCTTTTTATTTTTTTGGAATATGATAACATCATTTGTGGATATGTGGACTACCGCCTACTCAAAGCGATGTGATATGTTCACACCATACATGGATTGTATTAAGGATTGGTTTAATATAAATATATTATGTAAATTAAATATTTATTATACTCATGAAATAATTATCCATCTGTACATATAACATATCATCGTCTTCCTTCCATTTCACTTACTTAAAAAGTGATAATACTGTTCACGGATGAGTGGACTACCGCCACCTCGAAGAGATGTCATTATTCCTTTTCATCAATAGATCACAAGAATTGTATATCTATATTTGTGTGTGAGATTACATATAATTAATTAATATGGTATCTATTATATAATTTTCATTAAATAAAGATAAAATTTACATGCCTTCTTTCCATAATGATCATTGAAAAATGAAACGTTACTCATGTGTATGTATGGCCTACCATCACCATGATCATAACGTTGGTTCATTTTTCATAACCATATTTTGTGTTGGTTTTTAAAACTAATATTGATGTAAAAAATATTATAATTATTTCATTTTTATTATTCTATATATGTTTAATTAATGACCTCATTGACCATAGTTGACCTATCAGTGTTAGTTATGATTCATAAGTTGAATGCGGTAAAACTATTTGAATAAAACATTATTGATTATGTAATTTTATATAAATTGATTATAAGTAAAATAAGAGTAATAATAATCCATGAAAATTTTATATATAAATTAAATTATCAAAAAAGTTATTATTTTTGATGATATAGAATAATCATGATAAATCACACTCAAGGTAGGGGTTTTCTTAACTCATTTTCCATTCATTGGGGTAAAATTCGATTTAATTGATTATTTGATGCCAAGAATATGTGTGAAATTACATCTGATTGTATTATTATTAATTTCATGTTTTATTATGTGGAATTAAATTTTTAACACATAATTATTTCATTTCTTTATTATCAATCTAATGATATGATCTTTATAAGAGATTGTCTTCTCACTTTTTACATCTATGAGATAAAGGTCATATTCACAACCTACCTTTTTTGTGACGAGATTATACTAACCAATTTGATATATAATATCATGATTTATTTTATATTCATTTTAATTAAAATTTTCATTTGATTTTTAATACTTTTTGGGTTTCATATTCAAATGTTACCTCATTTTTAAGGGGTTTCATCTCAATTAACATTTAATTAAAACTTATTTGTTAGTATGCACCTAATTACTTTTATATTGTTTATATATAGTCCCTGAATTTATTTTATGATTATAATACTATAAGTTTTATGTATTTACATATACATTTTATGAAGTATTTTTCACAGGTTTTATTATTTCAATGTTATGAAACTGGTAATGGATGTTTTTGCCACAATTTTTTTTCTTTGAGGCATCTATTATGTTATACACCTATATTATTTTATGATATGTATATACTGGTAATTTTAATAGGTTATATGATGAATATACTTAGTCTAAGGATATTATATGTTTAATTTAATTTTACTCCATCATGGGACTTATAATTAAAATGTTTCAAAGTGTTACGGGACACTTTGGAATGATTAATGGTTATTTTCATCCTCATTGTTTTTAATAATATTTTAAGGTCATTTCCATTCATCAACATCAGCAAACCATTTTGTTACTTATCCAACACTGGGGATACTTTTTACTGATACCATCCTCATTCTGTCTTTGGATGGATTATTTTTTATTCAAAGACATTTTTATGGAAAATGATTCTTTTCAACGGGTTAAGAATATTTGAAAGAGATTGTTATAGAACTCATTTCTTTTATATGGGTTAACCATGTTTCAAAGATATTTCTATGGAACACATTTTTTCACCATGGTTTAATCATGTAACAAAAAAAATTTATGGAACCCATTTATTTTCAATGGGTTAAACAGGTTTTGAAGAGATATTTTTGGAACCCATTTCTTTTTCATGGGTTAATCACGTATCAAAGAGATTGTTATGAAACCCTTTTATTTTCTATAGGTTAACCATGTTTCAAAAAGATTTTTATGGAAACAGTTTTCTTTCAAAAATATATTTATTTTCTTAAAACACTAATTTTTTTCAATGTGTTTGGATGAATTCTCAATGTATTCAGTTCTTGGACATTATAATTGGTGGGTGCACCAAGATAGCATAAGATGAGCCTTTTATATCTTATATTATGGGTGTTCTAGGATAACATGAGAAAATCCCATTATATCCAAACATGGGGTGTCCCAAATAATGTTGGGATATCTTGTTATAGCTTAAGATGGGGTGTCCCAAATAGCACTGAGAAATTTCATTATAGATTATCTTGGGGTGGCCCAAATATTGTCTGAAAAGCCTATTACATATTAACATTGGGTGGAACAAATAGTGTCAGGTGATCTTTTCATATCCCTATAATGCATTGGGTAATGATAATTTTGGAAGTCAGGGGAATGGTTATTATAAATAAAAGGGTTCAAAAATTGTTTTGAAAGGGTTTTATGAAACTGATGCTTTATGTTGCAAAAAAAGAGTTATAATTTCTTGTTATGAGTTTTAAATGTTTCTAATGATTGAGATTGACATCACATGGATTTTGATGAATCTTTATGTTTCAATGTATTTAATTTTTTGATCCATGTGCTTATGGGTTTGAGTTATTTTATGTTTAGCTCAAGAAATTTAATTATGTCATCAAACATTTACAATCTTCTTATACGCATTGATGACATTCGTCAGTTAATTCTTACATTTTCTATTACTGAGAATTTGATCATATTCTTCTTATGTTTCCTTTCTCATAGTTTTTAAATAATGATGTGGAATGAGTTATGTCTAGAATGGATTTCATATAGATGATGATAATATATTAATGTAAAAAAATAATATTTGAATTTAGTAAGATAAATGCTTATTTAAAGTCCTATTAATTACTTATGTAAGAGTTTATCATAATTCTCTAAAAATATAAAACTAAAATTTCCTGTAGAATGTAAGTGACTCATGTTTTACTTTTGATGTTTTTAGGTTTATATGAAAAACATTTGTCACAATTAGCAGCAGAAAATCTAGAAATGTAATGTTGTGTAATTTAGCACCGGATCTAAGAGTGAAGGTTTGGGGATGTTATAGTTATTATCAAAATTCAGTTTAGATAACATTGGATATTAGGAAATTTTCATAGGATTTTTTCGTAAGATTTATGGATACCATCATAGGAACATTATCTTAAGGTTGATCATAAGTTCAAAGACACCACATTTTTTGTTTTTAAGTAGAATAAATTTCCATGTTATCAAATATGGTTTTGGATATATTTTTTGGGTTGATTAATTTTTAACTCCTAGTATAAAAATGAATTTTTTATTAAGGATTTATTTTTTTAGTTTTAAAAAATGGAAAAACATGTATGATTGGTGACAACCCTTCACATCTGGATTGGTGATGGGGCTTGAACCCATGATGGAAGGACAATAAGGGTTTCATTCTTACCAATAGCCTACCAATTGTCCTGGTTCGCCTCAAATTTTTCTCAAGAATTTCTTATGTTTATTTTGGAAATATATGAGATTTTATTTGAGGAATAATGGTTGATCTATCTTGGAAAAATATATGATCAATTCCTTTTATTCTTTGTGTTACAAACTTAATCAAGAAATATTTTAATACTTTAAGGATACTTATTTATTTATTTATTTATTTCTAGCATTGGGTATCACTTTTTTAAATTAATGTCCAATATAAAGGTTAGGCATTTTGTGAATTATATTACTATGTTATAACCATTTTGGTTTTGTTTAATTCCTAAATATAGTTAGAATAGCTTAAATAATAAATTTATGATTATGTGGTCTTTAAAAGTTTACTTTAGGGAGTTAGGAATTAAAAAATTGTCTTGAATATTCATCATTTGGTGAAAAGATAAGATTGAGATGTAAATTGACAAAAGGATTAAATTTTAATCATCAAGTAAGTATACATCCGCATTCTCTCAATATATAAACGGTGAATAAAGTCCTTCAAATTTATAAAAAGGAACTTGAAAAAAAAAATTTATCCTATTACCATCTTCTATGGTGATATCAATGACCTTTTCCCAACCTATTTGGTTTCCGGTTTATTTTACATTGATATCCTATTGACCTCTTTATCTATCAATCTCTATTAGTCCATGGGAATTGTTGTTTCCTTCTAAATAATTCATTTAATTTCCCACCAATGTTCTCCTTATGTGGAATCCTAGTTAAGAATATCATCTAATGAACTTTATTTTCCCACTTTTCCTTCTTAGGATTATTTTTTATTAACCCTTTCTATGATTTGAGTTTCGATAAATTAATTATAAAATTTTTAATACTTTGATATCCAAATTAATATCGAGAGAGAAATTCATTTTAAAGGGAGTAGGATATAAAATCCTAAGATTTTATGAAATATATTCTTTCAAATTAAATTAAATTGTTTAAAAAATTTTATAACACACAATATATAATTTATCTTACTTTTAAAATAAAACCATTTTTATCTTGTGTTTCATACAACATCGAGTTTTTTTATATGATTATGATACACACAAGACCGAGTTTTATTAGACAACAATATAAAATTAATATGATTATTTAACATGATAGTTAGAACTAGCCATTGAAATGGAGGGACTAAATAATATTAACTATATTATGAAAATATTGTTTACACTTGTTTATTAAATGAATTATTTGGTTACCAATTAATTAGAAATGAAAAAAAAACAATTGAATATAAATAATGTGTTTTTATAAAAAAAAAATATTTTTATGACCACAAAGATGTTTTATATTATTAAATTAAATTAAAAATTATTAATGAACAATCATAATTAAAATAAGTACTATATATTGAATTAAATATTTTAAAAATCACTTGATATGTTTTATATGCATAATATAAGAATAAATCTATTTTTAAGCTTCAAAAGTTTTTATATTTTTAAAAGGTTATTTAACCACCTTTTAATGGAGCCCTTGTTTTATAACTAAATATTAAAACTTTTATAAACTATATTTGATAAAATAAAATCCATTTATGAAATTTAAATTTAAATTTTACTTTTTCTAAATTGTTGGTATTTTTCTGAGGAGTTTCATGTTTAGATGAATAGTGAAAAACACAAGATTTTAATAGAAATTTTCATTTTCATCCCAAAAATATATATTGTTAAATTATAATTTAAATTGGTTTAATATTATAATTATTTAAAATATACATGAATAAATATTATTTTGGTCATTGTATTCAAGTTCACATTTAAATTAGATATAAAAACATTTCAAACTTTTGAACTTTTTTACTTTAAAACATATTGTGTCCTTCCGTAAACATGATTAATTTTAAATTATATTATGATGATTATATGATTGTAATTTAAATAAATTGATAAAATGTAACAGATTAATTTATAATTTATTTTAATTTCCTCTTAGTCTTTGACCAGAAATATTATTAAATGTAATTAAAATTAATTACAGTGATTAAGGTAAAACAGGTTTACTTAATTATTAAACATTGAAATTAAGGTGAAAAAATTACCCTAAACTCGTCTGAAAATTATTTCATGGAAATATTAATAACCTTACACCTATAAGATAATGTAATAGTCTACTTTGGACCCTTGGGAACAAGTAAAATATGGAGAACACTCTGATCTTTTCAATAATTCCAATTGTGTCCACTCCCTCACCTATAAAAGGCCACTACACCTCCCCTCTCATCACACCTCCCAATCCCATTTAGATCATAAAAACCCTACCCAAATAAACTCATGGAGTCTCTAGTAGAATCATATAAACATCACTTTTGGTAGAAATCAAACTAATTATGTCCCTTGGTGAAAACATAAAGGTGTTTCATGAAGAAGAGGTAACATTATTCATCGAGCACTTTTGTTTTATTTATTTTCCACATACATTAATTTATTTTTATATAATGAATATATATAAAAAAATTATAACCAATATAATGATATATTTTTATGTTAGGGGTTCTAACTACACCAAGACACACTTCCATTGAATGGGTAATGAAATCACTGTTTGTGTGTACGATGAACTACTACCTCACGAAATGATGTCGTTCATTTTTCCTTTACCACATCTTATGTCTGAGAATTATGAAAGGAAAAATATTTTTAAATTATATTTATTATATTTATAATTCATTAATAATTTAGTAATTGTTATATAAAAATTACTTTCATGCTTTCCATTTTATGGGAATATGATAACTTGGTTTGTGCACTTGTGGACTATCGCCTCCTCAAAGCAATGTGATACATTCACACATTAGGTGGAATTTAAAAAGGATGGTTTTAATAAATATATATATTATATAAAATAAATATTTATTATAATATTCAAATAATTATATATCTATAAATATGAAATGTTATTTAATTCTTTCTATTTCACCCACTAAAAAAGTTATAATGTCGTTTGTGGACGTGTGGACTACCGCCTCCTCGAAGTGACGTGATTATTACTTTTTCATCACCACATCATAAAAATGATATATATATATATATATATATAATTATAATTAATTAATTAATAGGTTATTAATTATACAATGGTCATTCATTAAAGATAAATGTTTTTTACCTTCTTTCCATAATGATCATTCAAAAACGGGAACGTTACTCATGTGTATGTACGATCTACTGTCTTTGTGATTGTAATGTTAGTTCATATACATTTCCATATTTACTGTTTGATTTTAAATATATAATATATGTAAATTATTTTTAATTATTTCATTTTTATTATTCTGGATATATTTAAATAATTATTTAATTGACAATAGTCGATCTATCAAAGTCAGTTATGACACAAAAGCCGAATATGGTCAAAAATATGACTTAAAAATTATTTATGAAGTAATTATAAATAAATTATTTATAAGTTAAATAAATGTAATAATAAACTTTGAAATGTTTTTTAATAAATTAAATAATTAACATAAGTTTATTATTTAGGAATATAGATGGCAAGCACGACAATTCAGACTCAAGGTAAGGGGTTTCATAACTCAAATTCCATTAATTGGGTTAAACTTATAATTTATTGATTATGTAAAGACAAGAATATGTGAGAAATGATATCTGATTTTATTATTATGTATTTAAACGATTATTTAGTGGATTTAAATTTTTACACATATTTATTTCATTTCATTATTCTCAATCCTATAATACTATTTTTGTAAGGGATTTTCATCTCATTTTTTACATCTATGAGATAAATGTAATATTCACAACTTACTTCTCTTATGTGGTGTATATACTACAATTTTGATATATTATATCAATAAATAATTTGTCTTCATGGTATTTTAATATTTAATTTAATGATTACTACTTTTGGGGTTTCAGATTGAAATTTGGCCACATTTGTAAGGGGTTTATTCTCAATTTACATTTCATTGATCCTTATTTGTTATTATATACGTAATTATATATTTCCCATGAATTTATTTTATTATTATTATATTTTAATTTATTTTAATTTACATATCTTCCTGATGATCTCCATTTCACGGTGTTTATGGTTTTAAAGATACCAAAGCGGTAATGGATTTTTCTGTCATAATTTTCCATCTTTGAGACATTTGGAATGTTATATCCTTATATTCTTTTATGAGGGGTATATACTTATCCTTTGAAATTTTATATCATGAATTTCCTTATTATCATGATTTTATATGTCTAATTTAATGGTATTCCATCATGAGGATTATAATTCAAATGTTTCAAAGTATTATGGGACACTTTAGAATGCTTAAAGATTATTTTCCTTAAGAATGTTTTTAATGATATTTTAAGGTTATTTCCATTCATAAGAGTCAAAAAACCTTGTTTTCACTTAAAATATACTGGGTATTTTATTATTGATACTATCCTAATTATTTCTAGGGATGGATTATGTTTTTTTAAAATAGATTATTATAGAACCCGATTCACATCTATGGGTGAACCATGTTTCAAAGAGATTGTTATGGAACCTGTTTCATTTCTATTGGTTAACCATATTTCAAAGAGATTGTTATGGAAAAAAATTATTTTCCATGGGTTAATCAAATATCAAATTGATTTTTATGGAACCTTATTATATTACATGGGTTAACCATGTGTCAAATAGATTGTTTTGGAACTTATTTTTTCATGAGTTAATAATTCATCGAAGAGATTATTATAGAACCCATTTTTTTACATGGGATAACCATGTTTTAAATATATTGTTATGGATCATGTTTCCCTTATAAAGTTTAAGCATGATGTGAATATAGTAATGGTTTTTTAAATGAGTTTTTAGGTATTATCTACCTATTTGGTTCTTGTAAATTATAAATAAATGGTGCACCCAGATAGTGCCAAGTGAGCCCATTGTAACTTACACGATGGGTAGATAATGGAAATCAATGATGCAGAAGCTGGGGAGGGGCAACTCTAGTGGGTTGGGCCTATAGGTCATGTATTGGGCATGGTATGCCTCTGGGCCTTCGGGTCATGTATTACGGGTCATGTCGGGCCTTGTGCCTTGGTCCTACGGGTCATGTACGGGTTCCCCTTCAACCCTTAAAAGGGAGATTATCTATAATTAAATAAAAAAGAAGGCCTTCGGCCCATTCGGGCTATACATGGGGTGGACCAGATAGCGCGGGGGAAAATCCATTAAAACATAACATATGGTGGCCAGGATAGCATCGAGTGAGTAGGTCATATCCCAATAATGTATAGGGTAATGATAATGTTGGAATTTATCAATATTTTTATTCTAATTAGAAGTGGTTTTAAGGGTTTTGAAACATTTTTATGAGGATGATTATCCAAATTACAAAAAAAAATTATTAGTATGGGTTATTAGTGTTTCAAATGATTGATATTGATATCAAATGAATTTTGATTATTTATTTTGATGAATATTTACTTTCCCGTGTTTTCATATTTTATTATCTATGAATTTATTAGTTTTAGTTCTTTTATGATTCACTCATGCACTTTTATTATGTAATCATACAAATACGATCTTCTTATTCTCACTAATGACATTAATTTGTTAATGATTATGTTTTCTCTTACTGGTTATTTCAGATCTCTATTCATATGTTTCCTTTTCTCAACGTTTTAAATAATTATGTTTAATGATTTATATCTACAAGGGATTTTATATGGTTTATGATGATGTATTAATGTGAAAAATAACATCGTAGTTAAGTGGGAGAAATGGTCATTTAAAGTCTTGTGAATTGTTTATGTAGTACATTGTCCTATTTCTCTAAAACTCTAACTATAAAATTACCTCTATAATTTATGTGATCAAGGTTTTCTTTTTGATTTTGTAATGCTTAATGAAAATTTATTTTCACAATTAGCATAATCAAATCAGGAAATGTAAAGTTATGGAATTTATCACAGGATCTAGGAGTGTAGGTTCTGGGATGTTATAATAAAATATTAGTACGTACCTCTCAAGAAACTCATGAAATTTATTATAATATAGTTATTTCTTGATAATGCATGGTTTTCTTTAATTTTCTTCTCTTTACAAACTAAAGAGACCAAAATAAAATTGTTCAAGAAAATCAGATTTCTTTCTCTCTAGGGATGAAAATCAATTCTCTTCCATGTTAATGGGTTATAAAAAATCCAAAATTGTTTTTACTATTTTCTTTTAATTTTTAAATTCCATTATTTCCCATGCTTTAATTTTTATAAAATGGTATAAAAAAAATATTATTTTCTCTTTCTAAAAAAGAGGAACTTTTGACATTTTACCAAAAATGTGAAATGTTGATTTGTTTTAATATGTACGATTTGAAAAGTATTTCCCACTGTCATGTACAATAAATGTGTTAATGCCCCCTTTGTTAATTTACATGGTTATTTTAAAATAATATCGATTTAAACAACATTTTGTTAAATTTTAGTTTTAAAAAGGTTAATTATAAAGAGTAAAGGTAATTTTATCAACAAATTTTTTATGATATTTTTATTTAATTTATATTCATCAATGAAAATGATATTTAGTTTTTCTCATTTTTTACTAGGGATATGATACAATGGTAACATTCATTATCTTTCTCTAGATGGTTTATGATTATGATTATGAGATGTTTGTAAAATTCATTTATTTTTCCTTGAGTTATTCTATATTTTATTGATGAAATATTTATAAAACACATTTATTTTCTTTGGGTTATGCTATGTTGGATTGAAAAAATATTTATGAAAAATGATTTATTTTCATGGGTAATATTATGTTGATTTAATAAATTTTTAATGATTTTGTGGCACATAAATATATGATTTTTATTATAGGATGGGTGGTCCTAAAATTATATACCCCTTTGATACATAGAGTAAAATATTAGATCTCATTATATAATTATGGGATAAAATTCTATGTGCTTGATAATTTATAAAAAACAATTATATGCTTGATACACTATAAGAAACAAGTATATGTGCTCTATCCACTCTGGGAAACCATTCAATGTTCTTGATTCTCTATGGGAAACAAGTTGGTGTGCTTGATCCACTATAGAAAACAGGTGTTCATTCCTAATACAATATAATTTGATGGTCTCCGTAGTTAAAAATGACATATGAATTTTTTTTTGTACCTCAGATGGTGACACACTTTTATGATATTAACTTATGTTTCATGATTGATTTTTGATGATTACTCACACGTATTATTAATGTAATTTTAATTGATAAATATTTTTGTGATGAATTTTATTTAGTATCTTAGATAGATTGGGTGTGAACATTGTATGTTACGGTAATTACCTCATACCCTTATTCTTATCTTATGAATTCATATGATGATAGATTTTAATCTCTAATATTTACACATATTGCCCATCTGAGTTCACACTTTATTACATTTCCATTCCCCAAGTTATGAAGAACATTTTTAAGTAGGGTGCATATATAAATGGTACAAAAAGGGATAATCATTTCGAGTGATGTTTGGGATCATTCTTAAAATAATAATAATGGTTATCTAGTCTCCAAAGACACTAAACCTGTATGGTCATCATGCAAGTATTTTCATTATTTATTGAATATTAATCTAATAAGATGAAATATTTATATATGAAAATCATGTGTTGTAACTGGGAGACCTATGATGAAATCCATAGTTATGATTTCTAATTTCTATAAGAGTATAGTAAATGGCTAAAGCATACCATGATACTTTTGTTTTTCATCCATGACTTGATAGCATACAAAGAATCGAGATAAAAGATCTATAATATCCATCTTCTTGTTTTCTCGCCAGATTTTTTTTATTTAAATTTCTATACATCTAAGTTCTTCTTAGATGAATAAAGGAGGATTAGCTATCCACATCTTCCAGAAGTTCCTTCTTTAGCTATATTTTATAGGTGACGCACATCTAGGTTCCCAACCATATGACTCTATATTTATTAGTGTTGAACTTTAGAATATTTACTTACTTTCTCTATTGCTCCAAATCACATTTTTGTGTTTCCTAGATCCTCTCAAAAACAAATTTTTGAGAGTTTATTTGATCAAAGTAGGTTGAATATCATTTTATTATTCCCATTTCTGTCTATTTAATCTCTAAGAAGATTAAATCGCTTTCAATCCACATCATGGATAGGGTTTCCAAATCCTTACTAATTAGAGAATATTCCACTTTTTCACTTTCCTATGATGGTAATGGATTCAAAAATCACATTCCTTGATTTTATCTAACAACATTTATTGGTTCATATTGAACTTATTTTATATGCATGTATACTTGAGTCTTTTATAACCCATATTTATATAGCACTTCTCACCATAGAGATAATTTCTCCAAATGATCAATGTGAATATCACTGAATCTAATTATAGATCATGATTTGGGTAGTTATTATCATGTATATTTAATTTATGGGAGGAATAATCTCCCACATTTTCATCATTATTGATAAAAAACCGATCCCTTTTTTGTAAACATCATTTTATATTAAAAATAATTCCCCAATTTGATTAGTGTGAGCATTGGTTGAGTGTTTTCACTCTTCAATAACTCTTTATATCACTCCTCACCTTCATCAATCTAGTAAAAAATCAGTCCCATGTAAGTTATCCTGGATATTGGGATTAAATATCATGATATTTTCTCAAAAAAACAATAATAAACATCAAATCTAAGGAAACTAGATATCTCTTTCATATATGTTAGTCTAGGATATCCTTAAATTGCTATTATTTTTTAAGGATGCATTTATATACCTTCACTAATAATAATATTCAAAAATAATATTACATTCTCTATTCAAAAGACACAATTACTATACATCACATATAATTTTTTCCTTTACCAATGTCTAATATAAAATGTTCAAATTCACCTCATGTTTCTTATTTATATTGGAGAATATAATAAACTCATTTATAAACACTAAGACAAATAATTCATGTTAATCCCTAAAGATATAATTTATTAAGTCCATAAAGATGTCTAGATTATTAGTGAGTCCAAATGGAATCATAATAAACTCATGGTTCTTGTAAATTATATTAAAATTTTTCATTGTGGAAACCTCCTTAATCACCTTTTCTTGATAATATCTAGACCAATTATGTAGCTTAGACAAATACTAGGCTCTACATAACTGATCAGATAATTCATCAATCGATGGAATATAACAGTTGTTCTTTATCATGATCTTCTTTAGCTCATGATAATCAATTAATAAGTGCATTAGCCTGTCCTTATTCTGGATTTAAATTATCTATACACCCCATTTGTCACAATTTGTCATATTAATAATTTTTCATCATTATACTATTGTTTATTAATCATTTTTTCATGTTCAATATTGGAAATTCTATTAGATTCTCAGATATTTTAAACACTCTAGGTGTATGTTCGATCGATAATTCAACCTCTTAGTTGGGATAAAGACTGGGATATAATTCGTAAAACACATCATCAAATTTCATCAAAATGGGTTTGTCATCAATAATGACATTCTCTTTAGTCACGGTCATTTGAGTTAGATAAGATTTCCCATAAGCTAATAATATCCATGTATGAGATGATGATTCTAAAGGAGACTAATCCTCCACCTTTCACTTTTATTGAATCTAAGGGAAATTTGTGATATGGAAAGTAATTTCCTTCCATTGGAAACATATTTTGGCTCTATACATGGAAATTCATTCCATACCCAAAATAGAATTGCCAAAAATAGAATTGAATTCCACTAAAGGGAGTATCACAAGGTTAACTAGTAAGTTCATCCCATAAATATGGATAAGGGAGAATTTATATACTTGGTATGAAATTGTTTTACCATTTGTTTCATAAATAACGCAAATATTAGATTTTTAGATAGTGTTTGAATAGTTCTACTATAATTGTGTGATATGAAAGAATGTGTTGAACTAAAATCAAATAGTTCATTTTCTATCTTTGATTGAATAACTAGCATACTTGTCGCCACTTAAATATCAGGATCCACCACAGTAGATGTGATGGAATAAGATCCCCCTTTATCTCATGGCCATGTAGGTTGTTGTCACTGGCTATCATTGATAACCCTTTATTTAACACACTAATTCACAGAGTTTCCTTATTCCTTGTAGCTAAAATATTTGTAGTATTTTTAGTATTGACAGGAGAATTTATTTCTTCTATCACATTAGTGAGCCTCTCCCATTAGTATTTCTAGCTATGTTCCCTTCCTCCCCACACCTAAATAATTTATTTAACCCGTTCATGAAATTTCTAGGATGTTACTTTAGACACTTTTAGAAAGTGGTATGTTATAAATTTATTCCCCCGTTATATTTTTCCATCGATCTACAAGAATTAAACTATAATTCCCAATTCCTATCTCTAGAGCTATGAGACCAATGAGATTCATTGATTTGCATTTTGAATTTTTGGTCACATTTGATAATTTCTTCTTAGTTTAAAAAGATTTAAATTGAAAAATATTTTCATAAAACCATATTTTTTCCACTAAAGAAGTGGTCAGTATTAATTTTGTCCTTAATTAAAATGGTGATTTAGTATCACAAAGGTCTTTTGAATTTTTCCTTATATAGCCTAATGGATTTTCACCCATTTTTATGAGGCAAAAAAAATACATCTCAATTTTCTACTATTGAGTGTGAGTAAAAACATTATTGATAAACCTTTTCCATATTTTTTTTAATTCATCTCGTTGATTTCCTCTTTGGGCTTCTAGTTTTTCACCAACATCCACCATTGATTAGAATGTCCCTACATAGCATAATCATCCAGTATGTCATTCAATTTCTCATATCATTAAAGGAAATATGTGAAATTTTTAATGTATTTGACCGATTGTTCTATGTTTAAGGGATCATGACATTCATTGAATGTTTGAGGCTTTTTTCACATAGAGGTATCAACTTCAATTTTCTCTTTATTAGGCGAATATGAGTGTTATTATTAGTTTAGGTTTATTTTTAAAACATGAGTTAATTTATAAGTTATTCTAATGATGTTCCTAATTCCTACTCCCATTTGGTTGGGCATTTAATTTGGGAAGTTGTCACATTACCCCTCACATTGGTTGTTGAATTGGTTCCCCCTATTGCTATTCATTGACTTAAATAAATAGAAAATATGGATGATATCTTTAACTCTTAAAAACCTAAAAGGTACATAATAAACATTGACGAGATACCTCATAAATCAAATATATTACTTAACCAGTGAATTTCAAGGTCTCAATCTAAATTATACAGAGTCTATTACCTATCATAAAACTTCATAGGTATTTTTTTCAATCCATAATGGGTTGTAAAGAGATTTGTAATTTAAAGAATCATATCCCTTAGGAGTTTCAAACCCATTGTGAAAAAAAGGACTCTTTGTCTTTTATCACATACTGATCAAGTTGGTACATAATGCTTCTTTTTTGGGGTTACTACCCCATGGTACAACAATGTCAGTCCCATATCCACTTTTACTATCTAGTAAAGGTTTTTGTTGCTTGGAAACCACTAAATATATATTTTATTGAAATTTCGGTGTGTTTTCCTATATTTATTCTTTTTCTTTATTCCCTTAACTAAATTTTTCTAGTCTAAATCCCAAAAATAACTAAAACATACTATAATACCAAGTATGGAAACCCATGTCTTTTATTCATTTAACTTCTTGATTCATTGTATAAAGAAACTCATAAAAGAACCCCCCAAATATTTAGAGGCATGTTGTCTTTTTGAAATTAAGTAAATTTAATATTAAATGAAAACCTGGATACTCTTACATTATTTAAAAACATGCAAACTGCTTCTTAAATTCCATAACCCTTAAAAAACTGCACAGGATAACCATTAAATGTACATTAGAATGGGTTGAGCTATGAAGCCTCAAAAGGGAATAAATAATAATAACATTAAAGAAAGTAATACATGTGATTCGAGAGGAATGTAAATGTGACATAAAATGTGTGAGAATCATTATGATGAACACCAAAGCATGATATATGATTATAATATCATATAAATGTAGGAATTTATAAACAATAAAAAACATGATGTCATAATCATACATCAAGGCTAATAACCAAGAAATAAAAACATAGTATGCTTAGGTTGACATCTCATGCACCATATATGTTATCCCATGAGGTAAAAACATTACCCGACACATTAGATAACTATCGAATTTTGATCAAATTTATCACATTCATATCATATAAAGTAATTTGTGTTCCACATAAATCATAAAATATAAAAATACATTTCATCACATTTACTACCATGATTATGGACTATGGGTTCGATAAATGGATGTCCCCAATCTAAAAAGGATATGTACATCTAGGTTTATATACTTGAGTGTTTAAGGGGATATGTAATACCCCATGTTTTGGTAATAAAATGTAACATCTTGTGTTTTGGACCAGGTTAGAATTTACAAAAGAATTTAAAATTTTACAATTGGTGGATGGGCCTTTTTAAATTTTGGGAATATGAGTGAGGTAAAAAGTGTTTGAAAATCAATAAATATAGTTTTCGTATGTGGGTTGTGTTTCAGTGGAAGTCTTGAGGGTTTGGTATGACACCAGAGGAAAGTACATGCGTGCAAGGGTGTGGGAAGTAGCTACTATTTGAAACTCATATTGTGTATATAATAAATGAAATTAATGTTGTTCATGGGGTGTGGTTGGAAGTTAAAGGGTGTGTAATTTCTAAGGGATTACCCCAAGGAATTAATAATGTGTATATGTTAGGCATCATTTATTTGGTACAGGTCTTGTAATAAATACAAGAAATGAATAATGTGGGTGAAATTTTTTATAAAATGGGTAAATAGATGCTTAACCATTTATTTCATACAATAGTAGAGGGTTCTCAAGAGGTCTTATTGTGAATCCCCCCTATCCTTGGGATCACTTTTTCTCCCCTCTTTGGTAGATCATTTGAGCATCATTGGATGCAATGAAAACCTATGGGTATGTTCTTCACACCTTTTTCTTCTTTTTTTTGTTTATCTCTTCATATTTGGTGTTTTTTTAGTGTGATCCAATAAACCCTATTTTCAAGGTTTTTGTTTATTTCATTTATTTATCTCAAACCAGTTTGAATCAAAAATAGATATTGGAAAAGTGAACTATCCTAAGCATGAGGTATTTGGTCTATATATTTTCATTCAATGTTTTTTTCTTTATAATTTATATTTTTTGGATGTGTGCCCTTATTTCTATGTGAAACCACTGAAAATGTTAAATCTATGATGTAAACCATATTAATTAACCTAAAAAATTATTTCCATTAAATTTCCTCATTGTAGGTTTCTCTCCTCAATATAGATCACCCTCTTAGGGTATGTTCTTAAAATTTATTATTAATTATGTAATTGTTTTCTACTGAAAAACATGTTGAAGTGTTATATCTTATGAAATGAGAATAATATAATTAAATGGAGTTATTGAGATAAGAATGAGATAGAATTATACACCCTATTACTCCATTATGTCCAAAAAACCCCCTAAGGGGTTTTGGTTTGGGTTATGTTTGGGTATAATTTTAATTAAATGTAAATTGATTGGTAAGACCTTGTCAGGTAACCTTTTTCTATTTTTGAATTTAGCCTTGATATAGTAAATTAATTTGATAAATTGTGTATGGAATTATTAAGTGCATGGACCACTTTGTGTCTTTATACTTGAATTATAATGAGTAATTATTATGGACATGGCCTCTATTGTTATTTGAAATTAACTAATTAAATGTGTTATGTGGACCAATATAGATACTTTTATTCCCATATAAGAATACCATGGATGAGTCCATATGTTACATTAATTATGTATGCCTTAAAAGTACACAACTTCATTTTTATGGATCACCTCGGATGGGCTTATAGGTAGTTTGATACTATAAATACCATTATTTATACTTGGTTTCTCCTTTTACATAATTTTAATTTTGATATCATAGGTTACTTTCATTATATTCTACCTTGAGTGACACTTGGTTTTCCACATTATGGAACACCATGGAAGGGATCATAGGCTATATGACTTTACACACACTCAGAGAAATACTTGGGTTTCCTTTTTACAGAATTCCAAGGATAGTCTCACAGGTAACTTTCATTATATTCTACCTTGAGTAATACGTCAGTTTTCTCATTATGCAACACCTTTTATGGTCTCACATGATAGATGACCTTTTACATGATCTAAGTGATACTTGGGTTTCCTTTTTTTATAATTCCATAAATGGTCTCAAAGGGAAATTCTTTGTCAGGAGAGATACTTGGGTTTCCTTATTACGAAACACCCTGTATAGGCACATTGAATAAATAGAATTATGTGACTCCTTTGCTGATAATTAGGTTCCTCATTATGGAACACCTTGGATGGAATCATAGTATTAATGAGTTATATCATGCTTGATTACTTATTACTTATGATTAGTGGTATCCCTTTATGATAATTTTTATGATAGGAAATTTGAGCTATGTACATAGGGTCCTTGACATGTTAGTAGACTTATGTTTAGAGTTATTTGACTACCAAAATTTTACTCCATGTTTTTGTAGACACACTTTTATGAATTCTTGGGCTTATAACCAGGGGTCCTATTACTATGTTATCATTATCCCCTTTCCTTATATGGATTTACAGAGTTCTTATTAGTTTAGGTATCTCCATTCATATATTTTTTTACAAATATTATATATATATATATACACATGAGAATGTTTTCAGAGAAATTCTGACTTAGGCTACAACAAGAATAGTAGGACAACATTCCTTGTGGTACCTAATCTAATTTGTTTTCATTTATTTTTTTGTTTAATTATTTTTCCATTTTTATCATAAATTCACACTACTTTATTTTATATTAAAGGGTTGTATTATGCTTTAGACACCACTAGTGGGGGCCTACTGGTTATATCTCACAAACTATTTAGGATTTCATTACCCCGGGATACCCAAATAGACCTCATGGTTGTGGGACTAGGTTCTTCATAGTATGATTGTGTTTTTAGACTTATACCTAGGAGACAGGAGCACAAGACATGGCTAGAGATTAGGATTATTTAGGATACAGCCTTGATAATTTTTATTTATCTTCATTATTTATTTTTTATGCTATATTATATCTCCTATTTTTTACTAAATTATATATGTGGTCCATTTTTACATGAAAACATGGTTTTTTGTATTTGGTGTAGGCAATTCATATTAGTTTATTATTATCTTCCACTACCTTTTACTTTATTTATAATGATTTCATTGTTGGTTGATTGTTTAATTACGTATTATACCGCTATGATAATATAATAATGAGGGTATACTCTCCCTGTTGTACCATCATCAGACCCTGACTTCTAGTATATAGCCTCTGGAGTATGAGTCAGCATTCTTGAGGCCTAGTGGAAAACTAGCTCGGGGAATTGATCTAATTGACTCTCTGGTTATGATACTACAAGTAGTATTAGAAGTGTTTTGATTCCTTTTTTCTTACTATTTTTTGGGTGGTAGACATGAGACTAAGAATATGTCATCAATAGGTAAATATCCATGCCAGGGAGTGATCAACCCATGCATGGGGAAAATAACAAGTAGCTAGAGACTGAATTATTGTTCCTGCTATTTGTTTTTATAGTTGATTTTGATTTCACCTCGAGTGATTGGTGTAATTTTTTAATCTTATTGATATATGGGATCAGTTTCATTTATCCCATGCCCAGGTACAGATAAGAGGTATTTTTACATAAATAATGATAACCACGTAGAGAATCAAATTCAATGAATATTCCATTCCGTGAAGATGCATTGATAAATGTGTATTGTGTGTTAATAGAATTCCTATTATATAACATGGTAGGTGTTTTAGTGACATTATTAGTTCTATATCAACAAAAGTATTTTATTAACAAGCTTATTTTTATGCCTTAAGTAGGGGATTTATTAACATTTCTTTTTGTATAACATGACGCATAACTTCTTAGAATGTTTCCTTATATAACTTGATTATGTGATTATCATTCCATGTTTCGTTATTATTTTTCATTTATAAATTCTTACCATAATTATGTAATTACTTACCATATTTTACAGTATTTATATATTTTGACAGGAGGCCTAGTTATGATCTTGATATTAAATTGTTTATTAAATTTTCAGCATCAACCTAAATAGTATTTTCATGCATGGATTGATGGTGGAAACTTATTGAACCAATCCGGATGTGATGGACCTACGAACTATTAGTTTCATGGGCTGAAACATAATGGTTGTGATTGAATGAGAGTCAGTTTTCAATCTATAATGTGTATGGAATCATTATAACTTGGGAAATGGTAGCTCCTATAATCGAACCATATTTTATGATCCTGATATACCTACAAAACATTGTATAAATGTAAAAGATATTAATCCTTAAATATCACATAAACTGATTGACTATGCATCTAATGTTTTTCTTGAACCGACTAGGCAATCCTTATCTTGTTAAGTTTATGTGACAAAACCCACTAAGAGTGATTTAAAATCCTGATGTTTAAAATGATTCAGGTTGCATTTTGATGGACATAGAATGAATTTCCACGACTCTTAGAGGTTTACTTGATTTTATTTGACTTGGTACATAACCCCATGGGGGTTTGTTTCCGTTATATATGTATAGTTATTTAAAATGTCCAAATCCAAATATATGGGTTCACCAATAGATGTATGGTGACATCTTACTTGACAAGTCATCTATATAATTTACAATAGACATGCAATCTTCTTTTGAGATATACTAATATGATGAGTTAGTTAATTAAAATTTCAATTACAAACTAAATGTTTTTTCATCTATAGATTTCAGTTAACATTCTCATTAACTAATCCCTTTTTATGAGAACCACTTGTATAGATAAATGATGTTTTAAATGGGGTTTATAATCAAAATTTCCTAACTAAATTGTTAAGTACAGTTATCCTTATAACTAGTTCTTGATGTTTAAATTGAGCCTTTAAATATTTATATATTAAATATGAATCATTGAAATTTCTTAAATGAATACCTTAAGGTGGTGTTTTAAATTTTACTCTCTTGTGAGGGTACTTTAAATGTTATTTTAGATTACCTTATTATGGGAATATAAACATTTCCCATAGGTTTCTTTTAACCTATGTTGTAGGAGGTAGGGTCTAGTTATCATTTCAGGAGAGGAATCTTGGTATGATCGACGCCTTATGTTTTATTCATGGGCTAACATGAGGTAGGTATCAGCCTTATAAATTTAAATCATTTACAATATCTCTGATGATCTTCATGACATGTGGTACTGTTCTGGTTCCATTTCTCTCATGTAAGACAATTGGTTTCCAAAATGAAACATTTTCCTCGAAGGGTGTATTTTGGTTAAGTTGAACCTTTTAAAATGAGTAAATATAAACAAATTCATAGTATCAATGGGTCAAATATTTCTAGGTAATGGTTAGCTACCTTGTTGGTTGTGTGACCCCTCTTCATCATCCTTTGTGTTGGACAACTCGGGAGTTTGTCAGCTATTTATTCAATCGTACATGATAGTATGACAATGGGATAATTATTTTTATGGTCCATCAGATACTAGGATTCATAGGGATGATAATCCTTTGGATAGTATCAAGGATGTTCCATTTCCTTATGAAATATCATGGTAGTGCGCATTGATACATGTGATGCCCGTCAAGTTTCTAAAATGGTACAACAAGACTTATGAGTTTAGTGGTAATTGTTAATACTTGAGATGTGATGATATGTTAATAATTTATTTATATAGAACATTGAAATGGGAATTATATGAAATTTTACTCATCCCAATGCTTTCGGTCATGCTATAAGAAGGATTAATTTTTTTGACCCACTGGTCGATTGGTTTTGGATTTTACGCATGATTCCATGGAATGCATGGACATTACTTGGGAGTAGTTTCACTAATAAGTCTAAAGTAAACCTATAATAGTTCACTATAAATAATACATTTTATCTCTCCTTTAATTTTGATTCTTTCTAAAAAACATAATGTCCACCTCTAGGACCCATAGACAGTGGTCGAAGGGCCGTGTTCCATGGGATGAGTTCCCTTTATCTATAAATCTGATGATAGGGACACTCCTAAGAGGAGAGAATCACGCAGGTCATTGGTGAAGTGTGTCCTTCCATGTATAAGAAAAAAATACCAAATAAGTCAATTTGATGATGGATAGTACTATTATTGAATTCCCATGAGTCTGGAAAGTTTAGAAATATGACGGTTCTTGAAAGGAAGCATGATGATGTTGTTGTTGGATGTGTATGAAACCTTTGAGGAACATAATTGTTCAAGGATGTACTCTAGTGAGTATAAATAAATGATCATGGAATGCCTCGAATGTGCGAGCATCTTGGTCAAGTTACGATGACACATTGATAGGTGCAACTAAGCTTCTTCAAAGGAGTCTTGCCGAGGTGGTTCGTCTTTCCTTTACATTGCATAGTTTGTTTATGATTGTTTTCAAAATGAATTGAGTAATTAATTCTGATATATAAGGAGTGTCCCACATCATTTTTTTAATCATTAAAATCATATTAGTGCACCCTTGGAATAGTAATTATCATTTCTTCTATTTTAATATCATCTATGATACACTAAGACAGCAATAGTGATGCACCGAGCTAAATTAAAATTCCATTATATCTAGATAAATACACTTTTTGAGAGTATCATTCTGTATAATGGTATATTTAGAGTCATTTTATATCCAAATTGATACTTGGATTCCTGAGTATGAATGCCTTGGATGTACTCACAGGAACCAACTGGTTCCTTGACTTGACTGAAATTGGGCTCATTTAGTATTCTGGTATGTGGATGTCTTGGTGGTGTACCAACATATCACTTATGAAAAACTAAGGAATAACTTGGATGATACCCTTGGAATCTAGTAGAAGATCCTAAGGTTACTCCGGACATATAGTTGGTTGTGGATGTTTTAATTAATGAATGTCAGTCCAAGGGTACTTGACCAGGTATACACCCAGGTTTGTGTTGGGGCCTAAAAATATCCATGAATTTTTATCATAAAGATGTCACCAGAAGCCCATTCCGGGCCTCAGTGAATATTCTAAGATGAATATTGTGGAATATTCATTTAATTACAATGATATTAAATTTTTGAAATGTGTTGGTTTCCCTATCCAAGCGCTTTTGAAAATATGCATCAATAAGAAGAATGAATAGTTTTCCTCATGTTTCATTAAATGTAATCAATGATTAAATATTTTTTTAATTTTTTTGGGATGTGGTGAGTGTATTATGATCCAGAATAGTCTTTTATGAAAATCTTACTCCACTAAGATCTTTGGGGTTTATTGGGATTCTACCATTTTATCAAACTACGACCCATACAGTTAGTGTCATTAGAATTCTATATTCATGCTTAACTAGGAAATTCCCATGGTGGGGTGTAAATTCACTCAAAATTGGCGGTTAAATGTTAAAACCAGTAGAAGGAAGCATCGTGGGTTTTTTAATAGATGATAATGTGATCATGTCTCATGTTAGACAGACTCAAATAAACATCATCTTTATTTTTAGTTTTGAATATGATTTTTGACTCTATTTTTAATGCCTTATGTAACGTAAACATAATGGTATTTCACGTAGGTGTCTTGGAAATTTAAATTTAAAGGTGACCATTCAATGAATTTTTCATGACCTAGGTAGGTCATTTGAGCTTTCATAGTTTATTTCAAGTCTTCTCGTGGAAAAAAAGGTTCAAAGATAGTGAGGTTATAACGTCCCATCTTTTGAATTGGGTTGAAATTTCCAATGGAATTTAAAATTTGACTATTATTAGATAAGTCGTATTGAATTTATAAAATCATAGTAAGGTTATGAGGGTTTGAACATTCGTAAATAGTTTTTTAGGATGTGGATTATGTTATTGTGTAAGTACAGGGCGATAAATAAAACAGCAATGGAAGAAAACTCATGTCGGGAAATTGGAAGTAGGTGCAGTTAGAAATTCACATCCTATATATAATAATTGATTTCAATGTGGTTCATGGGGTAAAGATGGAAATTAAAGGGTGTGTAATTATTAGGGGCTTACCAAAAGAAATTCGGGATGTATATCTGTTACACATCATGTATTTGGTACATGTCATGTAACACATAAACGATTTGAATAATGAAAATACCCTTTGTTAAAAATGGGAAATATGGGCTTGGGCCCTTACTTATTTCTAAAGGATGCGGAGCCCTAGAGATATCAGAGCACATCCTCATATCTCATTGGGACCCCTTGATCTCTTATGCTTGTATTCTGATTTTAGTGTAGTCATATGCAATGTAATCCTCTTGATATGTGCCTGAATATTTCTTCCTCTTTCTATTTATCTAGTCAACATCTATTTTAATTTTGGTATGAGTCAATGCACCTTATTTTAAGGCAATTTATCAATTTATTCAATTCATCTTGAATTGACATGAATCAGATCATGATATTGGTCAAGTGGACCATCATAAGCAATAGGTAGGTTCTCCATATAGTTTCTCTCAAATATTTTTTATTTTATAATTTACATCATTATGTCGCATGCTGGTATTTTCGGGTGATGCCTATAGAATGTGAAATTCAGGGTGTAGAACCTAATTAATTGAACTAAATAATTTTTTCCAACACATTTTTTCATTGGAGTTTTCTCACCTTAAAGTGGACCACCTCCTAAGGGTGTGTTCTTAAAATTCCAAAAAAATGAATTTATTGTTTTATTATAAAACCACTTGTTGATGTGTGATGTATTATAAAATTATAATGGAGTAAGTAAATGTGTTTCTTAATATAAAAACCATATTGACTTATCCTCCATATTACTCCCTTATATACAATCCACTTATTAAGGGGTTCTGGTTTGGGTTGTGCTTATAATGAATAATTTCAATTACATGTAAATTGATTTGTAAGACCTTATCACATGACGATTTTTTAATTGTGAATTAATCATTAATATAGAAATTGAATTTGATAAATTTATTATGGATTGATAAATTAAAAGGCCCACTCTTTTTCTTTATACATTAGTTATGATGAGGTATGCTTATAGGCATGTCGCCATTAATTATTTAAATTTAACTAATTAAAGGAATTGTGCATTCCTTGAGGCCATAGACATAAACCTAACTTATTATTGTTATTTTAAAAATAAAAAACACATTATTTTACCAAATATATTTTAAGTTTAAAATTTTAGATAATTAGGAAAACTCTTACAATGTAAACTCTTAAAGTATAAGTTGACTCTTATACTAAGTGTCCACTTTTTCCACAAAAATAAACCCATTTAAAAAAATATGGTTTCCTTTCATGATGTATCTCAAATTTCCCTTCATGGCCTCAACCTTTCCCCTACTATTCAATACACCCTATGGAAAAACATTTCAAAACATGTGATGAGCCCAAAATCATAGCAAGGAACTTAAAATAAAATAAACCATTAGTCTAGTGAAACCCCATAAAAAGTTCCTTAAAAACAATCCTTTTTACCTTCAAAAGAACATCATTTCAAAATATCGTTATCTTACCTTCTTAAAATAAAATTATTTTCTTGAAAACTCATCATCAAGCATATAAAATATAGGTACATAACTTAGGACATAATTATAATCAAATGGAATAATAATGTGTTCAACTTCTATATATGTCACTCTAACATATGGTATAGCCATATGGTCACCTTCCATACCCATTGCATTGAAGGTTATTACTTAAAAACCCACCCTTATATTATAATAGAACCACCCATCCTTTTTTTATCATGTAAATACCCATAAAATTTCCAGGTAACTTTATATAATCATAACACATAAAAGATTTCAATTTTCAAAATTTCACTCATAAAATTTAATTTGTAATACCAAGAATTAATTTCAAGATATTGAAATAATAAATAAATTTTAAAACTCACTTTCAAAGGAAAAATATCCAGAAAATGGAATAAGGGATTCATTTTTCCTTTAAAAAATAGGGCTTGTAAAGAATATAAATATTAAATAATGGTCATGGCGGCAGAGAAGTCAGTGTTACTGTATATATTAAAAAACATTCATTTTATTTTTTTTAAAGAAAATTAAACACTACATATAGAAAGCATAAAAATATTGCTTTTTAAAACATTAAAATGTAATTAAAATTAAAAGGTTTTTTTTATAAACCTTATAAAAAAGTTGGTTGTATAACCTCAAAATATGTCCCAATGAAAGGTGATTGAGATGAAGTCCCTTACCATGAGTTTGACCCATCACATGCATTATTTATATTCATGAATAATAAAAATAGGTTGATTTAAACATTCTTTAGAACCTTATTTATATTTTTATTATTAATCTTATACCACTTATTACCTTGTTAAAATAATTATTTAATTATTTAACTTCACGTTGGATTTTTTCACGATATTCGGTAAATAAGTCCAAAATGACGTCGGTAGGTCGAATACAATAAAAGTGGTAATTAAACCATCATATCAAAAATAATATTAATTACATAATAATAATTATTCTAAATCAATTGTACCTTTAAATCCATTCATTAAATAGGGTTATCAAAAATGAACTACGTGACAATCATGGAGATGGTAAGTCGTGTGTACGTCTGTGTAATGTTTACATTTTTCAGTGATCAATATGGAAGGAGGGTAAGTATTATTTTATCATTAAATAATTATAATTATATAATTAATATAATTTAAATAATTTAAATATTCTTATATATAACATCAATCTTATGTGGTGATGAAAAATGAATCACATCACGTCGTAGAGGTGATCGTTCACACGCATGCACGAATGACGTTATAATTTTCATGTGAATGGAAAGGTAACAATTTAATTGATATATTACTCTTAAATAATGATAAATATTTTATGAATATCATATATATACATTAATCCTTCCATTATAAAAATTATTTTTAGATGGAGATGTAAAACGAATTAAATCATCTCACGAGGTGGTAATCTACCGTACACCCGAATGAATAATTCATTTCCCATTTGATGAAAATTGGAGATGGATTTAGTTGGTGATGTTAAAGTATTAAAACCTTATTATATTTTGGATATTGCATTTATTATTTCATTTTTTTAGAATAATGTTTGAATTAATTGGAATAAGAAATAAAACAAAAACACTTAATTAAAAATAACACCTCTTATTCGAATGATCATTTCTTATTAACACTTCAACACTTCTAAGGAGGGGTTTATGCTTAAAATAATATCTATATAATGGTTTTAGAGATTAGTTTTCGGTATTTGTTATGAAATTTACTGAAACCAAATGTTTTTTAGGTGTAAAAAATATATAAGAATGGGTGACCTTTTATATGAGAGGGGATGGGCAATCTTGGAAATATTCAAAATATTAAATTAATATAAGTTAATTTTATAATCCAAATGGCTCAAACTTTTAAATTTATAATATATAATTATTTAGGGTCTAAATAATTTTATCCAATAAAAATTATATATGTTGTGACGATTTTTTAATCCTTGTCTTTTAACTTTAACCATTATTTATCCTTTTTAATTCTGACTCTGATATCATGTAATATACACTTTCAGGATTAATATAATTATGATAATATAAAAAATTATTAATAAATGATTCATTTATGAAATTTTGAGACTTATATATATCATTTGGTCAATTTATTGGTTTTTATAAATTTCATATCATTTAATAAAAATTTATTTATTTTAAAATTTCAATAATGTCAATTTTGACACTATACATCACTTTTCTTTTTAAAAATATCATAAAAACATGTAATCATCTTAATAAAACTTTTAAAACATAAATAATATGTCAAATACATCCATAAAATTTGTGTGTGGAATTTATTATATCAAAGTATATTTATTTAAATATTTTCAATATCATTTATTTGATTCTTCCAATAATTAATCAATTATTGCATCATTATTATGTCACAATTTGAGGAACTTATTTTATCACTATAATGTATAAATAAATTAACATGATGTGTATAATAATTTTATATTTATAAATACTATCTATATTATAACATATCACTTATATAAACCCATATTAAAAATATTTTACTTTTTAAAAATAAGTGCGTGACAAAATTGACTTTTCCTTGAATATAACATTATAAATGTTATACTCTCGTCCAAGTGTATTTAAAATTATTATAAGTTAAAACCAAGGATTATTTTGGTCTAAAAACACTCATAAAATAAAATTAAGAAAATATTTAGGGTAATTTTATAATATTTACAATATTATTTATATCTTAAATTACTTGATATACCCTTAATCATGGTAGTAAATAACATTACAAAAATTACTATTCATAACTTCTAAAAATTAAATGGGACCTATTTACTAAAATTGTAACTTATAATTAAAAATATGTAATAAATTTTTCAAAATTATAAGCATATAAATTGAAGAAATTATTTAAAAATTAATCCCATTGATAGATTGAGAAAATGAGTTTTTAATGTATAAATCTCCAAAATATTGAAATGTTTTATATCCAAATTCAACATGAAATTGACCAAAATTACATAAATTTTATTAATTTATAAAAACATGATATAATAATACTTTAAAACCATTAAAATATATAATTTAACATTATAAATAAATTTGATGATGGTGAAATTTTCAATTAAAGTTCATTATTTTTTTATTATTCATCAAAAAATAAAACTTATCATAAAAATATAAAAAATTAAACCAAAGTAAATTTTCATACTCTTATTTCAAAAGATAAGGTCATTTTTTCAAATTAAATTTATTAAATTGTCAAAAACTAGATTTAAAATAGGTGCCCCATCAAAAAGAGGCAAAATTTCCATTTATAAAAATAATTATTTTATTTATAATATTGGATTTATTCTTATATAAAATATAGAAAACACATAAGATGAATTTTAAACATTATATTTAATATATATATATATATTATTAATATAATCCAACATGATTTATCTTTTTATTAATTGGTATAAAACACACTTGTGCACATTTAAATGGTTTTTAAGAAAAACATTTTCCTTTATTTTAAAAAAAGGTTTGACCTTCATTTGTAATTAATTGGTCACATAATCCATTATATATATAGATTATATTATTAGAATTCAGTTAATTCTATTCATTCTTTACATTCTAATAGCTATGTTATAATAGATACATTTAAATAACAATACTAAATTATTCGTTTAAGCTTGATGTGTTGTATCATGTATGATATCAAACATAGGTTTTATTTTTTTTATATTTGGATGTTACATTCTCCCCTACCCCTTTTCTAAATTTCATCCTCTCAATTTTGAATTCATTCCTGGTAACTAAGGTTTGAATTTTCATAATACCCTTATTGAAATCCCACATCAAAAAAATGATTAATAAAAATTCTACTATAAACGAAGAAAATAGAAGTTACATGGTCACCTAAGATAATATATACTAGTATAGTTATAGGGAACATGTCCATGAGAAAATTTAACAATCACAAACAAGTAAATCTATGATGAATTAAAAGTTCATTGACTTCGTTGTATGAAAAGTAAATGAATATTGTTTTATTAGATTCTTTTCATAGATTTTAGAAATTCATTTATGTCCTAGACTAAGAACATAAATAAATTTAATTACTTGAAAAGTTGAGTTTCATACTTTAATAAATTTCCACCACAAACTCATATTTTTCTCCAAACGATGAGTATTTACAGTGAATTTTTCAAACCTGAAGCACTAGAATAAAATTCTACAGAATAAAATAATCCAAAAAAGATTAAATATCTATTTCTCATTCATTTAAACATTAACCAGAACAAAAATGATTAAGATAAGATAAAACAATTCTCCAAAAAGAATAAACCAATGTATATTAACAAATTACTTTTAATCTCCAAAATTAAACCGTAATAGAAAAAGATCAACAAAAACCATTCCGAAAATAATTGTCTATAAAATTCTTCAAAATAATCCAAACTAATATTGAAACCCAAAATTAATAAGTATTTGATAACGTAGTCTTACATGAAAATTATTCACATTTATCTCCAAAAAATATCAATCACTCTAAATGTCCCATAGAAAAAATATAATTTCCTAAATCAAATAATCTCCAAGATATGATAATTATTTCCTTTAATAACCAAAATCACCATAAATCAACAATAAAATAATATACCCTTACAAAATATAATTCAACTATTACTTCTCAAATAAAAACTCATATTATTCTATTTACCATTATCATATAGAATTCCCAAAATAGAGAACATCTTCTAAAATAACATTAATCAATTAATCCCTAAATATTATTTCCAATATGATAATAAAAATTACTCAAAAAATATACTTATTATTCAACCATAGAATAAATTAAAAAAAATGAAAATTTTAGACTAACTAAAACAACATGTCGACAAGTGGTAGGTTATGCACTCATGTCCTCCGTCAGTTGTGGGTTCAAAACATGCGGCCTTTCCAAAAATGATAGGTTTTCACTCATCATGTAGGTTTTACTTTTTCTAAAACTATAAAATTTATATAAAATTCCCAAAAATTGATGAAGTCCTCAAAAATAATCATAACATGTCATAACCTCAAATATTATCTCATACATTTTTTTTCTTCCCCAAAAGTAAAAAACCATAAGTACCTCAAAAATAATTTTCTCTAAAAATTCCAATAATAACCTTATAAATTAATAACATAAATCCTTAAAATGGGATTTCTATTAAATTGAACTTATTATCATCCTTAAAATTATAAACAAAAGATGATATCTCTAACTCTTAATAAAACATCATTATCTCTAAAGTTTTCTAAATCCTTCTCTAATAAGAACTTTAAGGCCATAACCTTAAACATAACTTATTCTAGTTATTTTAAAACTATAAATAAAATTATTTTCCCAAATATTATTAAGGTTTATAGTTTTTGATAAATAAGAAAAATCTTAAAATGTGAGCTCTTAAATTACAAGTGGAAACTTTTATTAAGAATCCACTTTTACCCCCAAAGGAAACACTTTAAAATTAACATGGTTTCTTTTCATGATGAATTTTCACAATTTTATTCATGACCTCAACCTTGTCTCTACTCTTCCATTAACCTAGTGAAAAAAATTTAAAAACATGGTATTAAAACAAAATCTTGGTAAGGAACATACAACAAAGGAACCCATTAGTCTAATGAAAACTCATAGAAAAATTCCTTAAAAACATACATTTCAACCCTAAAAGTGGAATTTTTATTTCAAAAATCCCATTATATTAACTTTTTAAAATACAAATATTTTCATGAAAACTAATAATCAAGTATATAAAATATATTTTGTTAACTTGGGATATTATTACACTCAAATGGAATAACCAGAGGGTTAGCTTCCTTACATGTCACTCTTTCAAATGAAATAGCCATACAGATAACTTCCATGTCTAATGAAATGGTGGTTATAACATAACCACACATCCTTATTTTAACATGGAACCACTCATCCTTGGTTTATCACATAACTACCCATCAAATTTCTTGGTACCATTATATAATCCTAAGTCATAAAATATTTTAGTTTTCATTATTTCACTAACAGAATTTAATTTTCACAAACAATTAATAATTTCAAAATATTGAAAAAATCAATCCATTTTTAATACAAAAATATCCATAAAATGGAATATTGTATTTATTTTTATTTTAAAAACATTTTTTATGGTTAAGGAATCCAAATATCAAATATTTTTCATGATAATTGGGAATTTATTGTCGTTGTATAAGTTTAAAAACATTACTTTTGTCATGTATAAAGAAAGTAAAATTCTCTGTATATAAATAATAAAAAGATTAATTTTTTAAGACATTTTAAAGTAATTAAAATTTAAATGGGTTTTTATACACATTATAAAATAACGTGGGTGTATAACATCAAAATATGTCTCAATGAAAGCAGATTGAGATGAAGTCTCTTACCAGGAGTCTGACTCAACACATACTTTCTTTATATTCCTGGATAATAAACTTATGTTAATTTAAAATTATTAGAAACATTATTTTAATGTTTATTATTACTTTTATATCACTTATGATTATGTAATAATAATTACTTAATTATTTATGTTCACGTCAGATGTTTTAACGATATTCGATACATGAGTCTAAAATAACTTTGGTAAGTTGAATATGGTCAAGGAGTACATTATCCCATCATATCAATAATAATTTTAATGAAATAATTTTTAATATTATAAATAAATCATATTTTAAATTCATTCAGTAAATATTATTATGAAAAATGAACTACATTACAATCATGGAGACGGTAGGTCGTACGTACGCATGAGTAAAGTTTCCATTTTTTAATGATCATTATGGATAGAGGGTAAGTATTATTTTAACTTTACATAATTATAATAATATAATTAATATAGTGTTAGTAATTTAAATATTCTTATATATATCATCCATGTCATGTGGTGATGAAAAAAATAGCATCATTTCGTGAAGGTGATAGTTCACACATTCGCACAAACGACATTATCATTTTCATTTTCATGAATAGATGAGAAAATAAATGATTTATTATTATTTAATAATGATAAATATTTCATTAATATCATGTATAAACATTAATTACATCATAATAACTAGTATCCAGATATGGTTATGGAAAAAGAATTATATCAGTTCGTGAGGTGGTAATCCATCACACACCATAATGAATAATACATTTCATATTTGATGAGATTGGTGATGGATTTAGGTGATTATATTAACATAATAAAATATCAGTATATTTAGGATACTGGATTTATTATTTCAACATGTTTGAAGAATATTTTAAGGAAGTGGAAGAAGAAATAAGACAAAAATATTTAATTACAAATAATACATCTACTTTTTATGATCACTTTTGATTAACAAATTAACACATCTAAGGAGGGTATTCCTCCTAAAATATGATCTCTAGAATGTGTTGAGAGATTTTAGTAAGGAATTTGGTCATATATTTACAAAAACAAATTGGTTTTGAGGTGTGGAAAATAGAGAAGAATTGGTTCCATTTTATATGAGAGGGGAGAGGCACTCTTGGAAATAATCAAAATATTAAATTAGTATAAAATAATTTTATAATAAAAATTGCTCAAAAATAATTAATTTATAACATAAGATAATTTTGGGAATAAAGAAATTAAATAAATGAGAATTAGATATGTTTTGAATATTTTTAATCCTCTTCTTTTAACATTATCCATTATTTAACGTTTTTAATTTTTATCGTGATATCATGTAATTTTCATTTCTAGGGTTAATATAATTATTATAAAATTACCAAAGGCAAATAAATTATAAATTTGTGAAACTTTTGTACTTATCCTAATAATTTGGTATAAATTTTTATTTTTAAAAATTTTATATCATTTAATAAAATATTATTTATTTTAAAATATCAATAATGTCAATTTAGACATTATTCATCACTTCTATTTTTAAAAATATCACAAATACATGAAATATTTGAAGAAAAAACTTCTAACACATCAATAATATTTCAACGGTATCTCTGAAATTATTTTATGTAATTTATATATCAAATTATATTTATTTTAATATGTTTAATTTCAATTATTTGATTCTTACATTAATTAAACAATTTTTGCATAATCATTTTGATGCAATTTAAGGTAATTATTTTATCACAAAAAATTAAATATAATTTAAAATTATGTATATAAACTTTATATCTTTATAAATAATATTTATATTCTAACATATAACTTAAATGACCCCATACTAAAAATATTTTAATTGTTAAAAATAAGAGTGAGAAATTTGACTTTTCATTGAATATAATATTTTAAATGTCATAATCACCTACAAGTGGATTTAAAATCTTATAACATAAAATAAAAGTGTTATTTCAGTCTAAAAATCTCATATAATTAAATTATTACAACATTTAGGGTGATTTTATTTTATTTATAATATTATTTTAACCATTAATTACTCGATTTTCCCTTAACTATCGTAATAAATAATATTACTTAAGTTACAATTCATAATGTCTAAAAAGGGGACCTATTTACAAATTTTTTACCTTATTATTCACAATATGTAATCCATTTTTCAAAATTATTAACAGATAAATTTAAAAAATTTATTACAAAATAATCCCATTGACAGTTTGAGAAAATAAGTTTTAAAAGTAAAAGTGTCCAAAAGATTGAAATGTTTTTATATCCAAATTCAATTTGAAGTTGACTAAAATGACCTATATTGGATTAGTTGATAAAAACATGATTTAATAATACTTTAAAACAATTCAAATAAATTATCTTTCACTATAAATAAATTTGACGAAAAAATCATTTCTCAATAAAAATGAAGGATTTTTTTACTATTCATCAAAAAAAGAAACTTATCAACAAAGTATAAAAAATTCAACCAAAATAGATTTTTATAATTATATTTAAAATAATAATCTTTTTTTAAATATAATTTATAAATTTATTGAAATATACATTTAAAATAGGTTCTCCATTAAAAGGTGGACAACTACCTTCTTAGAAAAATACTTATTTGATGCATAAAATTTAAATTTATTTTTCTTATATAAACTCTGGAAAACACATAAATTTTTTTTAAACATTATATGAAACATTATATATATATATATATCATTTATATAATCTAAAATGATTTATTTCTTTATCTATTGTTATAAAACACACTTGTGCACATTTAAATAGAATTTTTGAAAAACAGTTCCTTTTATTTTAAAAAGGGTTTTACATAAATTTATAATTAATTTGTCAAATAATTTATTATATATATATATATATTTAGACCATATTTTTATAATTCAGTTTATACTACTCATTACATTCAATCTAATATCTTGGTTATAATGGTAACATTTAAAGAAATATTTAATTTTGTGTTTAAGCTTTATGTGGTGTATCATGTTTTGTATCAAACATATTAACTCTTTTTTGACTCAGGATGCTACAGGGAGAGATAATTGAATTCAAACATAGGAATTCTTTATAATGGATCATAGGCTGATTTAGATTTATAATACCCATGAGAAAAATTTGGTTTCTTTGACGATTATGTGGGATGGGATTGGTGGGTAGTGTTGTTAAACCATTCCAAAAGCCAAACTAGGTTACCCTAGTTGAATAACATGGATGTGATCATAGGTTACTTAAATTATGTACTCCTTACGAAATAATTGGGATCCTTTTATATATCACCTTGTATGGGATTCTAGGCTATTTGAGATTGTATTTATCATGAATGATACTTAGATTTCCTTTTTACAGAACTCCAGGGATGGGACCATAGGTTACTTTCATTATATTCTTCCTTGAGTGACAATCAGGTTTGTTAATTACGAAATTCCTTGGTTGGCTCATTGTTTTGATGAATTTCCACACACTTTGAGTCATACTTGGGTTTCCTTTTTATGAAACGCTAAGGATTTATTCATAGTTTACATGCATTATATTCTACCTTGAGTGATACTTGGGTTTCCTCAATACGAAAATCATTTTTTGGACTCATAGGCTATATGACTTTCCATGCATTGTGAGAGATACTTGGATTTCCTTTTTACAAAATTCCATGGATACAAACATTGGGTAATTGGAGGTTATGAGAAATTCTTGGGTTTCCTCATTATTGAATGCCAAGGATGGGATCATTTTATAAAAAACATTATGTGACTTGTTGGGTGATACTTGGGTTCCTCATTATAGAATGCCTTGAATGGTCTTGTAGGATGAATGAGTTATATCATGCAAGATTACTTATTACTAATGATTAATGGTATCCATTTATGATAAATATTATGTTATGATTCTTGGTCTATATACCTTGGGTGCCAGACCAGCTATTGGACGTCTGTTTAGAGTCACATGACTACCCAGGTTTTACTTTGTGGATTTAGAGATTCTCTTTTATGGAGTCCTTATCTTATATCCAGGGGTCCTAATACTATGGTATCATTATCAACAAAACTTTTTTGGCTACTTTGAGTCCTTTTATGTGTATGTATTTCTATGACAATAGTTTTTTACACATATTATTATATAAATATATATATACAAGAGGCTATGTTTAGAGACATTTTGACTTAGGTCAATGTAGGTATAGTCATCTAGGAGTCTTTGAGGAACCTAAGATGAGTTTTTTTATTTAGTGCTTTAATTATCATACATTCACACTATTGTGATTTATATTCAAGGAATGGATTATGCTTTAGAAACCATTGGTGGTGGCATACTGAGTATATCTTAAACCCTATTTTGGGATTCATTGTACTAGGGCACATGAATAGACTTTATGGTTGCAGGACCGGGTTCTTCAAACTAGGCTTATACTATGATTCATGAACCTTGGAGACAGGGGAACAAGGCTAAGTGGGAGATCAGGATTATCTTAAAGATATCCTGGAATTTTTTTATTTATTTTCATTATTTATTTATTATAATATATTGTATTTCATACTGTATATTTATTGCTTTGGATATTTGGTTCATCTTGCCATGCATGTGTGGTTATTTTTGTTCTTCGTTGGTAATTATTTTCAGTTTATTATTATATTCCACTAATAGATGTTGTATTTATATTGATTCTTATATTGGTTTATTTTTTTCATTATCTATTAGACCATTGTTCTACTCTTAACATGAGAGTATAGCCTACCCACTATACCATTATCCAACCATCTCTACTAGTTGGTAGCCTCTGGGGTACGGTAAAGCATGTTTGAGGCCCCGTGGTAAGTTGGCTTAGAGAATTTATCTAACTATCTCCTGAGTCAGGACTCTACAAAAAAAATTTAAATAAATTTAACGTCTTTGATATATTATGTTACACACAATACCAACTTAATCTTTCACCACATGCAACACAATGTAATCTTGCATTACACACGACACTGGGTTTTAACAAAACCATGATATCTTATTAGTATACTTAGTCAAACATGCTCGTTATAACCTAGATGTCAAACGTATTGAGATGAATAGTAATAACTCCTTATTAAATATTATGTATAATTATTTATATAAGTGATAAATTTTATATAAAGTACATAATTTTTATTAAAATATTTATATGTATCGAAAATGCTTTTTTTCTCAAAAAATGTTTTTATATTATTCCTTTTTTTGAACAATAATAAAAAAATTGGGACATTTAGAAAATTATTTTTATAAAATATATTCTATTTTTAAATCATCATTTCAATATTATCTTAGGTTTAATTTTTTTTATAAAAATTGTCATTTTTTGATTAATAGAGTTGAATACTAAATTTTAATTAATTTTGTTTAATTAATTTAGAAATTTGAATTGTATTCAAAATTAGTTTTAAGGTTCCTTTATTTTAATTATAAATTATCTAGTCCAATTTAGGTCATTGGAATAAATTTTATATTTAATTTTTATATAATGACTTCATAAAATTTGGATCATCTTTTATTTAAAACCCACATCTTCTTTGTGTCTATGATATTAATTTTGAATTAAATTTTTCTACTTATATGAATGGAATTTGAAATTTTTTATTCCATATTTAGAATAATAATAATTTATATTAAATAATATGATCAAATTAATTTTTGACTAAAATTAATAGTAAAAATAGTAAGAGTTATTTATCACGATTATGGAAAACATTGGCTTATGGGGGGGGGACTAAAAAGAAAATTATTTAAAAATAAACAAAAACTTGTCCAAAACCCATTTTATTGAAATATATCGACGTTTTATCTAATATGATCAATAATTTTCTATCTTTGGAGCCTTGTGAAATGAGAATAAAGAGGGTGGAATTCTTTCTTCCAAATAATAATGGATGGCAAAATTCCATCCTCTCGTCCTATAAGCCTTACTTTGGGAAAAAATTCCAATATAGGAAGGCTTTTGCTGCAAACATAAGGCGGATACCTAAAAAAGAGGTAACATTCATCAACAAGTGTATTTGTTTTATTTCTTCCTTCACCTCACTCAATTATTATTATACCATTTTCTTATAATAGCATTAGTATATTCCATATACTAATATTGTTTTATGTTATGTTAAGGATCTGCTACCATCTCCGCATCCATCAAATGGGTTATTAAATCATTGTTCATGTGTACAGTGGACTACCACTATGCAAATCGATCTCATTAATTTTTCCATTACCACATATCTAGGATATATATAATGATGGATTTATTAATTCTATGATATTTATTATATTATTATACTTCTGTAATTATTATATCACACATACCCGTTTTTACTTTCAATTCTATGGGAATATGATAATGTCGTTCTTGTGTATGACAGACTACTATCTAGCGAAGAGATGTGGTCATTAACGCTTTATATAGAAGGTAATAATGATGGTTTTAACAAAAATATGTGATATTTATGACATAAAAATGATTTTGTATTGATAATATATCTTTTACCTTTCTTACTTTAAATTAAACATGAAAATGGAAACATCATTCATGTGTACGTATGAACTACCATAACCATGAATGATGTATTTCATTTTCTATAACTAATTTATATTGATTACTCTAAATACATATATACTGAATAAATATTATATTTATATCATGGTTTAAATTTTTTATATTATTTTATCAAGATAAAAGTAATAGGAAACAAATAAAAAATACAAAACATATTAAAAAAGTGGTTATTGCATGAAATGTCACTTTAACAGGGAATTGATAATAAACAGGTAAAATAAGTTCATAATAATATAATATATGATATGATATATATATATATATTTCTTTAATATATGTATAATAATCATATATTTTTTATACTGGAGGTCTGAATGTGTACGATATAAGTCAAGACTTATGGTAAGGGATTTTTGTTTCAATTTTCCTTCTTTGAGACAAACATTATGTTATGCACCAATATTCTTTCATGAGTATTATATAATCATATTTTTTATTTAATATAATTACCATAATTATAATATTGGAATTTTATGTTCCATTTTTTGTTATAATTTCATTAGGCTTATGATTTGATATTACCTAAGTGGTAATGATTTTATGTTACAATCTCATCATTTATCAGGATTGATTTTTATTATGCTTCGGATGATAATGTATTATGATTAATATCCCAATAAACAAATTACTTTATTCTATTATGTTTACTAATGATATTTTCAAGTAATATTACTATTTTTTACTCTTTGGTACTTCAATTATTTGAGAAACTATTTTTTATAAAATCAGGCTTTATTTCTCTCTTCGGTCAGAAATATTTTTTCTTCCAAAGCCATGTTTTGATAAAATTTTTTATTATTATCATATGGTTTTAAAAGGTTATTTTTACCCATGTTTGACTTTTTTAAAAAAAATAAATGAATCTTAATTTGTTTTCTAAACAATGTCTATTTGGATTTTACTAAAAATGTGAAAGCAATATTTGTTTTAACAAGTTTGGCATGAACAAAACATCCCATCATCATCTCCATTATTTTATTTCTGTCATTAAATGTTTTCAAGTTTATTTCCAAAAATAATATTTTAAAAATATTTTATGACTTAAAAAACCAAAAAAGAAAGGATATTTTACACAAGAAATGTTTTAAATGATCAATCAAAATCATTTTCCATCTAAGATGACATCGGTTGATGCTACCTGTACCTTCCTGGGGATGTTATCTGAGGATATCATTCTTATTCATTCTATTAATTGTTTATCATTATCAAGGAATTATATTTATGAATCTAGTTTCTCTTCCACGTGTTATACCATGATATAATATTTATAAAACATTCTTATTATTTCATGGGTTATGCTATGATGAAATGATTATAAAATCTGTCCCTTTTATAAGGTTTATGATATGATGAAATGTTTATGAAATCCATTCCAATTCATCTGTTATGATATGATGAATGATTTATGATCTTGTGGAATACATAAATACGGATTTCAATATGAGATATGTGGGACCTATATCTCCCTCTATTGAATTGGGTAATGATTTATATCTCATGATATGGATATGACTAGAATGGGGAGTGAACATGGTTAAGTAAGGGAATTTTTCCACTATAATGATCTTGGGAGTTAACCTTGACCACTATCATGGTCTAGGGAGTGAACCCATTATGCTTTGATATCCTAATCAATGAACCTTTACTAATATGGAAAAAAATTATTCTTAAGTATATGTCAACAATATATGTTATATGACATTATTTTCCTCACAGAATCATGTTCACATATTAGCTTATGATTCATGACTCATGAAATGTCAATATTTACTCTATGAATCTAGATTATGATCATTTATATGAAGGGTATGGTTTTCAAATATTATTCTCATATTCTCATACCCAAATGTCCATGTTATGATTACATATCTCCCTTGTTTACCCTTACTGAGCATCTAAATTCACCATTTCTTATGTTTCCTTTCCCAAGGTTATGAATAAATGTGTGACATATGATATGTATACGATGGGTTATAGATATGAATATCATAGTGGGATCTGATTTAGTTTACATATAGACATGTTTTTTATGATTTAATGTTTACAAAGACACTAAACTATTATGGTCCTCAGGAATGTGTTTGTGTAATGTAATTAATATTCATCACAAATGATGTAATATCAATGTTTGCAAATAATGGGTCCCTATAGATTTTATTATAGGATAGGTTTAGTTAAACTTTGAAAACTAGAATGATAAAACCATATATACCTAAGTAAATGTCTAAGGATAAGTCTAAGTATGGGTCAAAGTATAGGAACATTTCATGGTGTTTTGATAAATGATATAGAGAATGGTTTCCAATAAATTACATCCATTACAAAATGCTACCAGTGGATGTTCTTCTGGAACAGAGGTACATAGGGATAATAACTCTAAAAACTCTATAATTGATAAATAATCCATTTTCACCTGGTGAATGAAAATGGTCCTTGTTATACACCTGGTTTGGCACTCCCAAGGGATAGGCTTTAGACATTCACAAACTCTTTATAAACCTTAATAAATGATTAAAATTGATGATGACCAAGAATTACCTATGATAAAACTAATTTTTCATATATTGAATAAGGTTTCATGATTTATACATTATATAAGTAATTTTTCATGATTATGTGCTTCCCTATCATGATTATTGTTTTTTACACTATGCCTTTTGGTTGTAGTCAATTTCTAAAACCTAAAGTAACCATATAAATTCTAAGTGTGATGAAAAATGAAATGGTGTTCCTCCCAATCATCAATATTTAATGAGATATGGAATAAAAAATCCCATTTTTATTCTCACAAAACATTCATATTCTATGAATCATGTTGGACGGAAAAACATTCTATTACGTACTTCATGAGGAAACATCCAACATATTTAAGTGGTTCTTCTAATATACTTGATTATTAACAATGTATTATACCCAAAAATATATATTTTCTATTATCTAGTGTTTCAAACATGAAAAATACATTTTAGTTGTCTACCATTTGGATGTGGAATGGGATTAATGATGTACTCTAATCCTAAATATAAGGAAACAATATGAAATTGAATCCATGAATTGGGATAAATTAAATAACTTATTTTTTCCTTATATTATTTTTATGAATATGTAGAAGGAGTTTCTTGAGATAATATACAAGAGATGATGAATCTTTTTTCACATACATGGAAATTTTTATAAGACTTTTGAGGTATGTTTCTGGTATTATCATCCAAACAAAAATTGTGTTTGATTTATTCTTTAGTGTCTTAAAACCAAGTATCTGAAAGGAATTATACATAAGAGTCTTTAGTATCTAGGAATTGATTTTTCGCCATGATATTGAGATTGTAATAGTGTCAGGAGTTAAATATCAATCTCATGGTTTTGATATGAAGATAAAAATATAATATGAAGGAAAATCTAGAACCATGTAGAGAAGAATATGTGATTACCATTATGATCAATGTATGGAAAGAATCATGGATGAAATTTTCTTAAGGGTCCTAGTAAATTTTTTAAGTGTGGAAGGGTAGTCCATCAAGAATTTTATTCCCAAATTAATGGGAATAAGATAGCTATTGATTTGAATAGAGAGAAAGATGGACATAATGAACCACCCACACTCAAGTGTTTAAAAATAAAGGAGTATATAAATTATACAAACCAATGCCAATATCCTAAGGTTAATGATTATGATTGATTTCAGTAACCTATTAAGATAAGATAAAAAAGGAAGATTTCATGTGTTTTCAAAATATAATGAGGGGTGTGATAACATCATGGTGAAAGGTACACTTACAATCCACTGTAGAACTGATAATGTCTTATTTCACTGTTGATGTATCCATTATTTTATATCTAAATAATTTTATATGGGTATCAATATTCCATCCGATTGATTAGAAGTTGAATTATTAGTGAAAACTCATAATGGTGTTATCATCACATCTTATGTATGTGATACCTCTCCAGTTGAAGTTGGTGGGAATGTGCCACCTGCAAGTTTTTCATTTTTCCTCTGGTTGAAATTGATGTCATGTTATGAATAGATTGGATTTCTCTATATAAATCTATAATCTATTATTGATTAAGGGTAATAAAGTTTGATATTCCATTCCAACCTATGATCACCTATAAATGGGATGATAATTTAAAACTACCAATGGATGTCACATACATTTTATAGGTCTTAATTACAATTCAGAACGTGAGTTTATCTTAGTTGGTTGGGGACAAAATTGGAATTTATTTTATTCCTACTTTGTGGGAGTTTCATGATTTATTTCTTGAACAATTTCCTAGACTTCAAAAAAAATGTAAATTTCATTTCTTAATAGAACTCATACATGGGGCCATAACAATTTCAATTACTACCTATAAAATGGTCTCTATTGAGTTACAAGAATTGAAGAAGCAATCCTGGGAAACCTTTCCAAGGGATTCATTTCACCAAGTTCTTCATTATAGGGTGAAACGTTTCTTTTTGTTAAAAAGATATATAGATCAATGTAACTATACATTGACTATCATTATCAGAATAAGATCACAATTAAGAAAAATTATCTTCTTTTCTTTAATTATGAATTATTTCATCAACTACATGGAGATCAATACTTTTCCAAAATTGACCGTCATTATGGATATCATAAATTTAGAGTCAAAAAAGAGAATCTACGCAAGAAATAATTCCATTTAAATTTTGGACACTATAAATGTACAGTGATTTAATTCATTATTACTAATTCCCATTTTATCTTCATAGATTTAATGAATAGTGACTTTAGAAATTACCTTGATCAATTTATGGTAGCCTTTATAGGTGATATTATGGTCTACTCAAATATAAAATAATAACATTTAGATAACTTGATAATTTTACTAAAGACACTAATAAAGTAGAATTTATATGAAAAATTTTCAAATTCTGAATTTATGTTGTAAAAGGTTTCATTTTTTTGTCATATAATCTTAATACAGGCTATATCAGTAGATCCATCAAATACGGAGGTTATTGAATGTTGTCCCAGACCAACCATTGTAACTAAGAGCCATATTTTTTCAATTTAATAATGATATTATCAATGATTTATGGATAATTTCCCATTATATTCTAATCCCCTTACCATGATAACTCAAAAGGGATCCATGTTCCTCTGGAAAAATTAATGTGAGGAACATTTCGAAGAATGGTGGGGAAGATTTGTTAGTGTATCTGTTATTAAATTACCCTATAGTGGAGAATGGATTATAATATATAGTCATGAATCCAAGATGGGATTACGATGTGTTATTATGCATAATGACATGGTTATTGCTTATGCCACATGAAAATTGAATATTAATTAGAAAAATTAACCAAATCATGATTTGGAGTTTGTTGTAGTAATTTTTTCTTTAAAGATATAGAGGTATATCTTAATGGAGAAAAGTGTGATATATATACTGATCATAAAATCTTAAATTACATATTCATATTGAAGGACTTGAATATGAACCAAATTATAAGGTTAGAGTTGATTAAATATTATTAATTCTCAATATATTACCACCCTAGGAAATCAAAAAAGGTTGGTGATTCTTTGATTCAAAAGGATCATGCAAGATTTTCCATGATGAAGATTATAAATGATCCAGTGTTTTTGTATTTTCAAATTATGAAGATAGAAAATTTTAAGGTAGGGAGAAAATATTATCTTTCAAAATTTAAGGTTCAACCATCTATCCAAGTAAATATTGGACAAGCACCGAAAGAATATGTATAAATGAAAAAGTAGGTTAAAATTTTTCCATAGTTTAAACTTGATCATGATAAAATTATAAGGTTCAGGAACTATGTATATGTTACTACCAAACCAGATTTAATAAAGAGTTATTAGAGAATCTCATTGTTCATATTTCTCTATTCATCAGGGAAGAATAAATATATATAGATATTTGAAATATTATTTCTATGGGGATGCCATAAAGAGAGATATTGAGAATTTATATCTCAATTCTTGGTATATTTGAAATTTAATTCTGAATGATAAAAGTCAATGGGGGTGTTACATCCATTAACCATACAAATATGTATATTGGAAAACATGACGATGTATTTTTCTTGTACTCTTGAAAACATTTAAAGTTCATAATGTTATATGGGTTATCATTGGTCGTCTTACTAAATCAGCACGTCATAATTGTTAAATAATATTTATCTCTAAATCACCATTCTAGAATATTCATTAAGAATGTAATAAGGTTTCATTGAGTACCACATTCAATTCTGTCTGATTGGGATATGAGTTTTACCTTGATGTTTTGATGAAGTCTTTAATAAGATCTTGATATTGAGTTAAGTTTCAACACTACAAATCATCATTAGAAAGAAAGATTGTTTTATAGAATAATTCAGACCCTATATGTTATGTTGAGATATTTTTATTTGGGTTTCAAATGTTTTTGAGGTCAAAACCATCCTCTAGTTGAGTTTTCTAACAATAATATCTTTCACTCAAGCATTAATATGGAGCCTTATGAATCCCTATATAGAAATAAATTTATAGTATCAATGCACTAGAATGAATTTGGATAATGAATGATATTGGGACTTAAGATATCTAAAGAAATGATATAGTGGGTTAAATCCATTATTAAAAACATCAAGGCGTCTCAGAGTAATTTAAAACATTATACTGACAATCCCCAATGTGATTTAGAATTTGAAATTTTTTACAAGGTGTTTATAAAAATTTCTCTATGGAAGGAGGTTATGATATTAGGGATGAAAGTAAAATTAAGACCTATGTATATTGGTACCTTTTAAATTATTGATCGTATCCTGATGGGATCCCATCAGATGGTGCTTCTACCAAACCTCCCTCTATTCCATGATTTTTTCCATGTATCTCTACTAAGGAATTACATATTCTACCCTTGAAATGTAATGAACACATAGGTCATGCCACCAGAGAATTAAATTTATTATGAGGAATAATTAATAGAGATCCTAGATCATAAAAATAATGTTCTAAGAAATAATACATATCATCTTTAAGAAGTTTTTTGTAGAAACTAATATTTTTTGGAAGCTATGTGGGAACTTGATGATATAATGGGGTAGAAGTATCCCTATTTGTTTATATCAGAGTGACAAATTTTGAGGGAGAAATTCATTTTAATAGGGGTAGAATATAACACCTAATGTTTTTTAAAAATAAATTCAAACAAATTAATTTTCACTAATATCTTTCATTATAAAAAAAATACCATGTTATTTTTTCTCTAGATGCAACACTAGGTTAGCTTATGTTACACATGTCAATGGGTTTTTAGAGAAAAATGATATATTATTAATATAGTTATTCAAGGGAAACCATTATAACATATCCATTAAAATTAGTGAGATGAATATATATAACTACTTTTTAAATATTATTTATAATGGTTTTATATAATGAAAATAAATTAATAAAAAATTACATAATTTTCATTAAAATCATTATATGTTTCAAAAATAATTTTTTCTGAAAAAAAAATATTATTCCTTTTTGTGAAAAATAATAAAATTAATATTTAAAACTTTCATACAATTAATTTGAAAAAATAAACCTCATTTTTTAAATCATTTTGGAAAAACTAGCTTCGGGTCAATTTTTGGGAGTTTCCATAACAAATTCATTTTTTGATTAATAGTGAGAAATACAAAATTTTAATTGAAAACTTAATTTTAGTTTAATTTATTTTCAAATTTAAATTATATTTTAAGTTAAATTTAATGTAAAATTAGTTCAATTATACGTCCTATAATCCAATTTATCTCCTTAGAATCAATTTCATATTGAATTCTCATATATGAACTTTATATACTTGTTAACATTTTTACTTCAAAGACCTAATTTTTCATCACATCTGTGGGATTAATTTTAAATTAAAATTTTCCATTTCTCATAATGTAATTTGAAAAAACATATTACATATTTTAATCAACATAATTTGTATTATCTAATAAGGCCAACTTAATTTTTTACCAAAAATTAATAGTAATAATGAAAAAATTATTTTTCTTGGTTAAGGTAAAAATGGTTTTATTGGAGGGATAAACTAAGAAGATAAGTGTTAAAAAACCCCTAAATGAAGTAAATATTATTTTTTAATTTATTACATTATAATATTAAATTTATTATTTGCCGAGCTATGCACTGAGATAACATGATATTCCAAGGCCAAGTATTCCCGAAATTAATTTTTGAATTATATTAATTATCACGCAAGCATCGTTTTCCTGATAAAGTAAAATTACTTTAAAATGGAAGATACTATCAAAAATTTGAGGCTTCCATTAAGTTTATTTCATGGGTTAGATCCTAGGAGTGACTTAACATTGGGCCACATTAGATGTTCAAGTGAAGTGCAGTCATGGGAAAATTAATAAAACAATTGAGTTAAATTATTTTTTTTTATTTTTGACGTAGTGACCTATTTTTCCTCTATAAATACAAGGTTCTGAGGAGATCTCAAGGTTTTATTTTTAACCTTGGAGACTGAGAGAACCATTTAAGGATAGTGGTCTCGGAGGACAACTTTAGATCGGATCAGGACCGAGGATCATTACAAAATTAGAATTCAAGGATCTCAAAAATGACAATAATATAGATTAATTATTGATCAGGCATTGTTCCACCTTGAGGTATGACGTTGTTTTATTTGGATGAATCAACATTTATTTATTCCTATGTTAAATGTGAATCAATAAACTATTAATTAAATAATGGGTCGTGCGTATTACGGTTATAGGGTAGATATTATCTAGGATTGGGGATTTCATTGTTGATTATATTATTATATTTTTCTTTGTTATTATAACATCAAAAAATCAAGGAATACACAAACAATGTACAATGTCATTCCTCATATTTGTTCTATCTATTTCTTCCCATGTTCTTCATTAATCATGGGAAATTCCTTTGGCTTGTGGTTCAATGAATACCTAGTAATAAATCATTATGAAACAATTTCATGGAAAAATGGATTGATGCAATAAATCTAGATATGAATCAATGATGGGATCGAGCATCTAATATAGGTGATCAATTGGGGATGGATTTTGGGATACCCATTTTATGTGTTTTTGGCATGTGATAACAGTGCAGATTGATGATTGATTTTCAAAGGGGTTGATTCATGGTTTCCAACAATATGGTAGTAGTGAGCCCCAGTTAGACTATATTAACAATATCTAGAAAAAAAATGGTAGTAAAATAATAGGTGATGATGGTGCAGTAATACATGGAGGAATAACTATGGGTTCTTTGAAATCCTAAGTAAGACAACATTTAATCTTAAAGTACACACCTGTGGGACCTCCTATATGTCTTTATGGTTCTATGAAGAAGATAAATATCACAAGGCTTTTTTACAGCTATCACACAACATGTGACTCTGACCTAGTAGCACAACATGTAATCAACAAGGTGTACGGACACGATCTAGAGTACACAGTCTGAAACACACTGTGTACTCCAAAATAAACATAGGCATGGGTCGTGATACATGGGTAGGAATACGTACTGAAGGGACACATCATGTACTATGAGTACACATCATGTACTCTTTCATAGATGTCTTGGAAACCTTTACCTCTTCAACTTGGAAAAAAATTGGGTATGTTGTCTTGATCCATTCTTTGAGGGTTTAGTATGGAGTCGTGTCCTATAAATAAGATGGTGATCCCCTCTAAGGAACCCTAATCTTGGATATAGTTGTTAGAATCCTTCTCAGTGACCCATCGTGAGATCGTCTATCATCATCATTTCCCAAGTCGAGGTTCTTGGTATTATCTTGTCCAACACTACATGGGTGTTGATCCCCTACTTAGCTGCTTAATCTGGATTTGGTTGGAGGTATACCCCATGGTCTTGGGTGTGATCCCCATATATTTATCAGTATCTTAAGACTTTAATAATGTCATTATTATGGAGATGCCTGAAAAGAATGAAATATCATATGGGTGTCATTAGTTATATTGATATGTTTGTTTCATGTATGAATTTTATGGTGTTTTAGTATAGTTATTTATATAATTTAATTGATATTCTTGAAAATTTTACATTGTTTATTTTTTTTAAATCGATGGAAATATAAAACAAATAATGGGAAAGAGAAAAAAAAGTGAATATGAGGAGAAAAACACACTTCCTATTGGGGCATGACACCTAAAAACATAAGGCTTCCCATGATGATGGATGATCATGGAAAACTTCCCAGACATGAAATAGAAGAACCCGGGTGAAAGAGAGATTTTGGAGTTATATGATGAACATACATGTTGTTTAATTATTACACTTCATGAACCAGTACACAAAATGAAAAAATTACAGGACATGAAATAGAGAAAAATAATTCATAGGATGGCCCAACACTTTCACATCGTTAAAGAAATAGATGCAATCAAAGTTCACAAGAAATTGAGTAACAATGTTTTTATGGGATTTTGAACAATTTACATTTTAGTTATGACCATAGGACCCACTGATGATACTTTTTTATTCCATTATAATTCTATTTAATGTTTCATGATCCCTTTGGGAGTCTGTAAATAGATGTATAACCTATTGTAGGTAGGGGAATCTGGAGTTCAAACTCTAGGGTGGGAAGTTGTAAAGTTGTAGTCTCCTCTTTTTTTTCTCTCCATTTTCATTCATGTATTCTTATTTTTCTATTATTAACCTTTACTATATTGTTTCTGGGATAAGGGGTCAAATATACCTTGTTCTAAGGTTATGTATCTAGAGGGGGAAGGTACCATTATATTTTGTTCTTTTTATTTTATTCATGGATTTGATTTTTTGTTGATTCGTTTTCATTTCAAATCATTTTATTTTTTCCTTTCAAGACCATTGAATTTAACCTAAAATCAATTAATAAATTTCAAAAATTATTATCCTTATTGAGACATGATCATTGTTAAATTTAGTGTAGTAATTTTTAAATATGGTATTAAGACAAACCTGACTTGTAAAAACCCCAAAATATTTGGAAGAAGGTAAATAATGGATTTCAACATTGAGGAGGGGATACCAAGACCATTGGATCCACATCATCTCAACTTTAACACCAATACAAAAAAAAAATTATTTAACCACTAAAATCCAACGTCATCCAAACCTATAAACTAAAAAATCTCAACATCCCTTTTTCCAATTGATTTTAAAACTAACCAAATCTTCTACATTCTCATCATGTCTTTCAAAATCAACCAATATTCGTTATTTCACCTTATTTTAAATCAATTCTTTTAAAACCCCAAATTAACTAATTTTACAATTATTATTGGATTGATCAAGATATTTTCACTATATAAATTTTAATTAATTAATTATAATTCATATGAGTTTTATAAATTTGTATTTTGATTAGAAATAAGGTTAATAATGACACCATTTAGGCATGTTATCTATTTGAATCAGGGAGTGTGTTCTCCTAGATAAGCTATATGTGGAACCTTCGAGCCTGAATCCTTGGATGGATTTACTGTTGTCACCACACCTTGATAATGTGTTTATATTTTGATTATATCTAGATATTATTGTTATATATGTAGTTTTCATATACCCATGATGAGATAACTATTATTGATGGTATATTCTTAGTTATTTTGGGGAGTCCTATTGGGTATTGTTATAGTAACCCCTAAATGAGATTTGTTTTTGTGTATCATGTATTATGTAGATTACCAACCCTTTTAAAAGAGTCCTATAAGAACCAGGACTAGGTAAATCTTAGTGAGCTAGATAGAATGAGGTGTGTTCCTTTTGTAACATTGATAGTAATCCTCTCCCACTTTACATATTGGACTTGTTTTCATTTTCATTATTATGGGATTGTATTTGACCCATTATATTTTCAATACTTGTTTTCATACTCTAATGGTAGTATTTATTGATGTATTCATACATGGTTATCATTTTTTTACACTTCACCATTGTTTGGTATTGGAGATGTGGGTGTGTGTGTGTGTGTGTAGGTACAATAGTCTAAGGCCTCCATATGTGTTATATACCTACTCAACACTGGTCTCCAACCCCTAGTCTATTTGAGGATACCTTCAGGTACTAATGATTTAGTCCCCATTAGGATGGGTCTTGAAAAAATTGTATCTAAGGAATCAATTTTACCATAGTACCAGATTCTATGATATTTTTTTTGGGAAAATAGTGATAAGTGTATCAAGTTTGACATTCAGGCCATGGACTCTAGTGTTGGTGTGGAATCCAACATGTCTATACACTATGACTCCAATCACTTGTCTTTTGACTCAATACACATGTTCATTGATTTTAGGGAAAACATTGGTATAAGAATCATTTAGAAATGGGTTCTGGTTTCAATGTCCTTCTCGTGTTAGCTCTCTAGATATACTTGTTGACTATGGTACATCTTGTTTATTTTAGGATGCCTCCACAATGATTTGTAGCTATGATTCAGGAGTATGATTACTAAGACGATCCCTTTAATGATTCATCTTTAATAAAGGTACATGTTTGAGAGGTTTTACCTTTAAGAGGTGCATGAGTACTACTACAACTTGTCGAGTAGGACATGGTAACATTAGTACTAGTTAATGAGGTGTGTAAGATGAGAACACTTAATGAGTTTCATTAATAGTGACCCATCCAATTTTGATTTGATCCTAACCCCTAGATATCTAAGGACTATATTGAGGTGGTGATGTGAGTCTTTCATCTTTTCAGGGCACCTACAGTCCAGATGGTGTTCATGGTAGTGACCCTTTTCTATGGCTCTGTACGATGGTGCTGGGGATTAGTTACCCATTTATATGATGAGGAAACTTTATTATTGTCAGAGTTTGAAATTACATTCATAGAATAGTTATCTCCATATATATTGAGCGTTGTGCACATCCATTATCTTCTACATATTTATAATGGAATTATGAATATGGTTGAGTAATCATTGAGGTTCACCAACCACTCTTGGTACTTAATGGATACAGAGATTGATTAGGTAAAATTGAATCATACCTTGAAGTGAGAAATAAGTAGATACATTTGAGAAACCATGATACCTCTATGAGTTCCTATATACGATGGGTGATAGAAAATTATTTTTTAGTCGAGAGTTTCCTGGATGAGTAGATGTAGATAGTTGTTTTAAATAATGGGAACACGAGTGCTAAGACTTCAGTGGAATGGAGCTAATGACCGACATATGGACATGTACGAGTGATTTGTTTTAGTAGGTGATCCCAATACAAAGGTTTTTTGTTTTAGGGATCACACGATGGATAGTATTCCTCGTGAGAGGTAGTGCTACTATTATGATGGCAGTTTACATCATGCATAGGACTATCCAACCCTGCGTATAACTTATAGAGAGACAATTTATAGTCTTCCCAGGTAGAGTCAGTTGTAGGAGTAGGTAGGTCTGTAGTGTATTAAACATGGAAGAGAATATTGGAGATAAACTAGGTGTGGAAAACATTATAGATTGTTTCCACTACCACCCCCAGGTGGTCCATTCTCTGATCAAGGATCTAGGGGATAAGGGAGAGGGCAACAACAGGCAGTCGAAGCTTATGACCCAGAGTCTCTAGGGATGATACGACGTACGATATGTGTCTTTTATACCTTATATATATTACTAATAAAAAGTTTGATTCATTACATTACTTCCACTTATCTGGATTGAGAATTAGATATTCTGATTGAGCCTTTTGCTCAACCATTATACTTGGAGACTCCTACTTGATGTGAATCGATCACCATACACTTCTTTTGATGGTGTGACCTGACTATTAGAGGTTAGAGTATCATTTGGGATATCATTGTATTAGTGATGATTTATTACAACATCAAATTTGATATGAAATGGTTATATATATTTCAAGAATAGGTATATTATTTTTGACAAAGATTGTGGTGTGTCCAAAGAGACGGGATGAGATTTTTCATTAATGGGTGAAATAGAAACCTGGGTATAAAAGGATGGACTCATGCATAGAAGGTTATAGCCAATTACACATTTTTCGGCTAGCATGACACATTTGTAGTGGATTAAATTATTTTTTAGTTTCCTAAAGTGGTGTTTAAGTGTAAGGACATCTTTTCTGAGGTTATTCACTAGTGCATGAACTTTTTTTCGCATCAGTTTTTATTTAATTTTAACATCAGATAAAAACCTATGTTTATAAATGTGATGTTGTAAATAGATTTTTCAGTTTCATTTTCGAAATAATGATGCCTAATACCTCTTTAAAATGGGTTTTTGGCATCATGTTTCGAAAAAAATCCCAAAACCTATAGAAAATCGGTATTCAGCATCATTTTTTTGTAAAAATTGTTGTTGAAGTACTCGGGAAATATATCTTCACTGTCGGTTTCCTTAAAAATAGATGCCAAAATTAAAAAAATTACATCCCCCAAAAAACAATGTACCTATAAAAAAATATAAAGCTATGTATTGGTAGGACTACAAATCTATAAAAAACAAAATTTGATAACTTAGTTAAATAAAATATTTCTTTAATGATATTTTAAACTAGATTTAAAAAACACATAAATAATAAATTATAACATAATCCTCTATAGTTATTTTTGAAGAATTAATTTGATATTATTAACATCAAACACCTATTATATCAAAAGTATTACTTTTTGAACACTTTTTTAGAAAGCTAAAATATTAAAAATAAACACTAAAAGAAATATATCTAATAATTTAAATCACAACCATACTTAAAAAGTAGATTGCAAACAAGTATTGAAGATGAGTAAGTTCATCATCTGTATACGACTTGGTTTTTCTGAATGTCGACAATAAAATTATATAATATCATATTAAAAATATAATATTATGAAATAGTAAATAAAATAGATAATATAAATAACAATCCTTATGAAAATAAGTCATTATTTAATTTTTGATTATCTCATACATGAATTGTAAAACATAATAACCACATTATATAATTCCTTATTGATGAAGAGACTTAGGTTATGTAACATTAAATTGATATTAAAAACCAACAAATATATATATCAAAAATCAAAATATTATGTAATATAAAAAATATTTACCTGTACTTTCATATACTGGATTGGATTTGGATTTTTTCTTGACAAGTGATCTTTCTTAAACAATAACCATGGCCTTCATTTTCATATATATCCACTAATTAAACATGTATGAACAATTAAATTAAAATTAATGAACTTATAAAAAATAAGAATACATACTTGTCTAAAAAGGTGTTGAATCTTTTACAAATAGGGCCTAATAAAGAGAAAAACCATAATAAAGTGCATTCACTTGGACAAAATACACCTATCATTCAATGCCCTCTATAATACAAAATATTCACAATTTATGAAATTATAATTCAAATTAACTCATAGTTATATAAGAGTTATTAACCATCAAGGAATGGTAAAAACCATCATCCAACCACTGTATTTGAAAATATCTCAGATATATATTTAACTATATCAGTTGTCTTCATATATTGGACAACAATTGAAATGACTTTTGAATCTATAAAACCATAAATAGAAGTGGTATAATTTTGTATTAGAAGTGTTGGTATATGCCTAATTAAATATGTGAAATATTAATTCACTTAAAATCATCTTTATTTAAAGAAAATTTTAAACTCAAACATAAATTTACTTACATGGAAAACAACTACATCATTGGAAAGCTGAGATCTTTAAACTCTATCAGATCCATGATATCTTTTTTCAATATTCTCAAGGGATGGTGTCTCCAAATTTTTCATCCATCATCTGAAAATCATATAAATTATCTATTGAATAATAATTATTGGATAATCTATCTATCCCATCAGAAATGGAAGTAACAATATCCATTGGTTCCTGAACCATTTGTCTCCTATTAATCGTTTATTTTGATTGTAGATAGTCCTATAAAAATTCAATGCTATAAAACTGTCAAAGTAATTTTCAATCAAATGTAATTAATATTTAGATACAATTCATACCTTTTATGATAGATAATGAAGAAGGTTAGCCTTCCAAAATAAAAAAAATGACCCATATAATCCCCAACTATGGTAACCTTATCGGTATTCAATGGTAGTGGAAAATTATGATCAATTATATCATGCACATGTACTATAACAAAACAAAAAATCATAGTTTAATGGTGTACAAAATCCCTAAAAATATATATGACTCTATATGATACAATACATACATGAGGATCTCTAGCATGCAACCCACAATATAATTTCTTCTCTAAATGGGGAGTTGGGGGTCTGAGTAGGTGGGCTGGGAGGGATGGGCCAGTTGGGTAGTCTATACATGTTGTGCATCAAACTGGGAAGGTTAGAATGACTAGGCAGGCTGGGCAGGCTGAGAAAGATATGATTTTCTCATTAATTGTTCAAATATATATTGCAAAATTGATTGAATTTGATCACCTATGGACTGTTTCATTTATTTTTCCTTGGCTTTCGAGGAATCAATTTCTGGAACTCTTGACCATTTACTTTGATTAAAAAAACATTTTTAATAATAACACACACCTGTTATCCTCTTACTCTTCCTAGGTGTTCTTTCTTTCCTAAATCCATAGCTAAGACATCTATCCTACCCTCAGGGATAAAACTTCCTTGGATTTATTTATCCTGATTTTCATCCTAAAATATAAAATCAAATTGTTATATCAATATTTTAACTTTAAAATAAAAACATCAATAAATGATAAAAATATATTTACTTATAATTCATTCAGATACTTCTTTAGCTTTCTCTATAATAAACCATTCATTTTTTCTTTTTCTTGCTCATTTTGATTTTTCAAGGAGAGTGGGAGGAGATAGAGGACCAAACACGAACTATTTGGAACCACTGCTACATTGAGCTCTTAATGCATAAAATTTTTCTTCAATCAGTTTATGCTCTAATAATTGATACCATCCATGTGATAATGTATGAGTGTATACATTTTTCAACTGGATCCCTTGATGAGATCTCATAGAGTCCTATTATATAAAAGTAAACTAATATGTTATTAGACAAATATATAATAAATTTTAAAATATATAATAATTATAATACCTAAAAATTTTATTCATTTCAGCTGTCAACAAATTTTCTCTATGTATCTGTATCTATAAACCCATACTTGATGCATGGGTTTTAATACTTTTTCTTTCCAAAAAACATAACTTTTTTTCAATTTTGTTTATAATATCTCCATCGAACGAACACTAGAGAGAGACTTCTTTAATTAATTGCTTTAATTTCCTCAAAATTTAATTCCATCATAAATTGAATAAATTAAATATTTCATTTAAAATATTTAATATCCAAAAAATGAGATAAAATAATTCAATTCAGATATTTGGCCCTCGTGGCCTCCCAAAGATACTGTTTTTCCATCATGTTGATGAACTTCTAATTTGGATATAAAATGTTAATCCTACAATGTCTTTATATTGATATATAACTGAAAAATGAACTGCATTTGGGCTAGTTGAATTATTATTATAATCAAAACGAATATATAATCTCTCATCTCCACGATCAAGTAATAGTATTGGTAACTGTGTAATTCCATTTTTACCAACTTGAGAACATTGTTTCTTTATAATAAAAGGAGAAGTATCATATACTAAAGATTAATTTTATTCCTAAAAATATTTTTTATAAATTTAATGTTTTATATCATTAAATAATTATATTACTGAAAATTAAATAATATGAAAAACTAGATATACCTCAATAACTTATTCTCTCTCTATCTGTATCTGAAATTGACACAAGAAAGTGTAATCGAATTTTTTGTACATTCATATCATTAGAAAATTTAACATTTAGAAGATTGGATGTCCAAAATATGTATGTAAAAAAATATGCATGCATTTGTACGTTTCAAAAAAATAATGGTGCCATGATTCTTATAAGAAAAATATATACAAGCTAACCTATTAAAAATAGATTTCTTACACACATAAATTTTAAAAAATAAACAAATATTAATAATTACCAAAATAATTAGGAGACTAATTTATTGTTTTCCAATATCCCTTCATCGTGATAATTATGTAATGCATGCATTGTGTCATTTTTATAGTCATTGTATTCATCTGAAAATCGTCTAATAGATGAATAATGTAACACCCCGAGATTTTATGAAAAATATTCTTTTTAATTTCATTAATGTCTTGTGTTGTACGCTACACCAAAAGGAGCTTTCAAAACACGCATCCTTGACTTTCTTTGCATTAAACGCAATCGCGACCTTCCTCGATAGCGTGTATAGTACGTAATACCAAGTTCCACTAAACAACGATATGCTATTAAAATATTATTAAAACTAGCCATTATGAATAGTAATAACCACTTTTTGAAAATTTTTAAATTTTATTTTTCAAAATGGACTTCATTTTTGGATTCGGAATATCGAAATTAGCTAAGGGTGAAATTTTGGTACATTTCGGATAACTTTCATTTTCTGATGAATAGTGAAAATTACTAAATTTTAATTAAAAACAACCTTTTTAATCGAAATAATTAATAGTGATAAATTATTATTTTTGAGTGGTTTAAAAGTATATTTAGAATATATTTTTATAATTTAATACAATTTTGGTCATTGATTGTAATTCTACATTTAAACTAGACATAAACAAGTGTCAATCTTTTGATAGTTATTATCTCTTAAGAACACGCTATTTGTTTTGACGACGGGAATTAATTTTTAAATTAATTAATGAAACTGATATTTTTTGAATTTGGTAAAATAGACATCATTTTTGACTTCATAATATCAAATATAGCTTAGGCCTAATTTTTGGTATTTTTCTGGAAACTTTCATTTTTTGATGAATAGTGAAACAACTAAGTGGTAGTCAAAAAAAATGAATTTTTCATAAAACTTAATTTTACAGCTTCTGTGAGTGGAATTTAAAAACTACAAGAGACACGGTTTATGTTAGTATGTAAAATGTGGTTCAAAGAGATGAAAATAATTATTGGTGAATAGTAACTTTTTACTTTTTTTTACCACGGTTAAAAGTAAATAGTGTAATTAAGGGTAAAAATGTTATTGTTATTACCCTAAAACATGTCATAATTCTATTGGATAAATGTAATTCGACAAAAAACAACCTTAAGAATAAAATATGATCATTTAGTCCCACTTGGATTAGATTAGGACATTTATTATTAATTTATTTAAAGAAGGGTTAAAATAGTTAAAATCAAAGTTTAATAAGTAAATCATTTTTAATATAGGGTTATACATAAGATAAATTTGACTATAAATACTCATTAGAAAGATAAAACGATTTCCTACATAATGGTTTTTTATTTGTAATTTTTAGACATTATATAATTTAATTTATTTATGACACAAATATGATGCAATAATTATCTTATTAATTAAATATTGACATAATTGATGTTATAAATACACAAATAAAAGTAATTTGAGACTTTTTATGAATTCCACTAATTTTATATGTTAATATGACATGTTATTATTGATCTAATTAACTTTTTTCAAACTAATAATTCTGTTATGATTTTCACAAAAATCAATTACTAAATACTGTCAAAATTGACATAAAATAGTTTTTAAAACAAATATTATATTATTAATTGTTATTTTATTCCTAAAAATCTGAGGTTCGGAAAAATGACTTATATAAGGTTATATACATTAATAATAAACAAATTGGGGTTCTTTTGTCTTGATATAGTAAGTTTATTAACCTTACAGTGTAAGAAAACAAGAAGACATGGTAAAAGTAAAATTATCTAACTTAAAGTTAAATATAAATGATAAGGTTAAAATAGGAACCTAAAATTGTCTAAATTCTATTGGATGAGATTATTTCGACCCATCCCCACCTTATCTTCGAAATAAATCAATTTTGAGCTATTTAAAACCGAATTTGGCTTTATAATAAAATAATATTTTTAGTTATTCCAAAGGTGCCCCTCTCCTCCCTTATAAAAGGGCACCCCCTCCCTCTCTTCCTCACACCACATTGAGCCTTCAACCTCGGCCAACCCCTGAAAAATTCTCTTCTCAACTTCCCTAGAAACATCCTAGAGGTTCTGGTCTTCCTCAAAGACCAATTTTAGTGCCCTAAAAGGAGATCTCAAAGAGGCGCTTTAAAAAACAGGTAATATCCGTTACCGATTCTTTCAACATTATTTCTTCTTCCACTTCTTCTTCTTAGGTTGTTTCATTATGAAGTAATAACATCAGTATCACTCATATACTGATATGTCATTATAAGTATGAAACAACCCTATTCACCATCTATCAATCCTACGGAAAACGAAATCACCGTGCGTGCGTACGTACGGAATACCGTCTCCACGCCTTGGTGAAATCTATTTTCCACCCCCACCTTACTTGGATGGGTATAATGGTGTAAATAATAACTATATATGATTATTTTAAAGTGATATTGATTCTGAAATATTATAAATACACTCCAATACAGTCCCACGATCATGAGAATGATATCATCGCTTGTGCGTATGTACGGACTACCGTCTCCACGACGCGATGAGATTCATTATCCACTTTAACCATTCATGAATGATTATAAAGTATATATAATATTTAATCATGAAATATATGACATAATAATGATACTGGATTTATTTGTATATATATGTATGTCATCTACTTAATTCCATTCAACTCAATAAGGAAACGAAAACAGCGTTCTTTTGTACGTACGACCTACCGTCTCCATGAACGGTGTACTTCTTTCCATTTACTGATTTATTATATATATTTATATTCTGAATATATATTATATATAAATCATGTTTTATATTCTTCAATTAATTAATCATGATCTAAGTAATCATATGAATAATTATAAGTCAAAACACGGATGACAAATGAAACAATTTTACCCAAAACGCTCTTTAACATGGAATTTACAAAATAACGGGTAATATAAAGTCATAAGTGAACCATATATGATATCATAACAATGAGTACGATTTTGTAATAAGTCAATGACATTATTTAAATCATTATACCGGAGGTTTAGACACTTACGAAGCAAATCGGACCTAAGGTAAGGGAAATATCACAATCTCATTTTTATCCGAGATTGTTTATACTTTGGAATTTACTGGGGTGTATTTTATCATACACATCAATGTTTCCTCAATATGTAATATTTATATCCTTCTAAAATACTTTATATTCAATTTTACCCTTCAGTGAGTTTTTAGTAAAAGATATGAAAGGAATCTTTTGTCGTTTTTCGTATGAGGTACTTTTTGACTTTTCCGACAAAAGTACGAGAAGAATGTTTTTTTCAACTTATACGGCATGAATGGATTTTTAAAACATTATTTCCAAGACACTTCCTTTACAATTTTTCAAGTTTATTTTTAATCAACTTCTTTTAGTTTAAAATTGTATGACATGTTAAGAAAGGAAAATGTTTTTGAATTTGAAAGGATATTTTCCTCAAGAATGGAGTTCAAGTGTTTTATCATAATTATTTTCCATCTAAGATAATATAGGGTTCTGTTTATATACCTATTATTACATTGATTTGATTATGTTGTGATGGAATTATTTTTATGAATTCCTTTATCTTATATGAATTGTTTGATGATGTCACGATGATTAAGATTCCCATTTTTATTACATGGGTTATGCAATGATGTATGATTTATGATTTTGTGGAACACATCAGAATGGTATCATTATGAGATGGGTGGGACCTATATCTCCCTCAAATTCATTGGGTAAAGATTTTATATCTCATGAGATAGACATGGCTGGAATGGCAGGTTAAACCAGTTCAGTAAAACAGGACTAAAAACGAGGAGTGAACTCAGTTCAGAAATGGACTTTGTCCACTAAGATAGTCTTGGCAATGAGTCTTGACTAATAAGAAATAATTCTCTATGATTATGTGTGTATGCCACAAAGTTTCATGTTTTATTCTATGATTATTGTGATTAAATTTCACTACTATGATTTATCCCATGTTATGATATTATGTTCTCTTTTGCAGGTTAAGATTTCCAAAATGTTATGTTCTTATGAATATGATGTGATTGATTTTTTCTTTTGTTTACCTTTACTGAGCATTTGAGCTCACCCTTTTATGTTTTCTTTTCCCCAGGATATAAAAAAAGGTTTTTGGTAACAAAAAAAAGTGAATATCTTTATGGGAGATGTTGAAGATCTTTCACCATGATTAGAAGATTACGTTCCGAGTTTCCAAAGACACTAAACTATTACGGTCCTTATGTGTGTGTTTTGGTTATGTAATAAGTATTCCGCAAAAGTAATGTAATGTCCTTGTACGTCAAGCTTTGGGTCTCTACAGTTGGTATCAGAGGAAAGGTTTAGTCAACCTTTGGAAACTAGGATGCGAGAACTTTTGTGAGATCCCTAGAGATATTTCTAAGGTATGTATAGGGATGTCCCTAAGGTTAAGTATAAGTATAGGTTATAGTCATAGAATTGCGCTAACGATCTTAGAATTAAACCTATGTTGTTAGATATTGAAGGTACTCCCCCTTTATTATGTTTTTTTCCCTAGCATGATTTTTGCCTCTCACACTATTCTTTTTGGGTTTTAGACGATGGCTGGAACCCGAAGGAACCGTGTTGATCAATGCATTGGACAATGAAATGATTGTCCTCCTGAACAAACAAATGTTATGGGAGATGGAGTGCAAAATCTTATTGTTATACATACACAAGATATGAATCATTCTGGACTTCCAAATGAGCAGATAAGGGAACAATATTCAATTGAGTCCTTCATGAGGCAGCGTTCACCTTATTTCAGTGGGTCTTCTGGTCCACTTGTTGCTGAACAATGGATCAGTACCACTGAAAAGATATTTTCAGTTATTCAATGTTATGAACACGATAAAGTCATCTTAGCAGTATATCGTTTGGAAGTTGAAGCTGATCAATGGTGGAATCTTATCAAGAATACGAAGCAAAGAGATGAAATTGAGTCCATGGAATGGGACGAGTTCAAGAACTTATTTTTCAATAAGTACTTCCCTCGTATTCTTCGAACAAAGATGGAGAAGGAGTTTCTTGAACTAAAGCAAAAGGATTATGAATATGTTGGTATATACGAAGCGAATTTTACAAGGCTTGCAAGGTATGCATCTGGATTTATCATCCAACCTGAAAGTAAAGTTGATCGATTCTTCAGTGGCTTAAAACCAAATATTTGAAGAGCATTAGCTATAAGAGACTTCAGTATCTATGAAGAAATTGTGCGTTGTTCTATCAAGGTAGAAATGGAAGTTGGTGTTACTTATCCATCTCATAGTTTTGACAAGAAACGAAATATGGAGTTCAAGGAGAAATATCAGAATAATGGTGAAAAGAAGATTAATGTTTCCTTATTCTCAAAGTGTGGAAAGAAGCATGGTGGAGATTGTCTTAAAGGGACAAGTAAATGTTTCAAATGTGGAAAGGAAGGTCATCGGTCATTTGAATGCCGCAATTATGGGAAGAAGATGTCTAATGATGCAAACCAAGTAAGGGATACACATAATGAACCTACTACACTACAATGCTTCAAGTGCAAGGAAATGGGGCATTATGCTAATAAATGCCCTAATCCAAGGGTTAGTGATGATCGACATGAGCAACCACTTAAGGCAAAGGACAAAGGTAAGTCACATGCGATCACCATTGGCGATGTTGAATATGATAACGATGTGGTGGAATGATTAAGTTTTTATGTAATTGGATTCCAAAATAATGTTGTATATAGTATCTTGGAATATTGGAATATTTATGTATTGGTCTATTGTGGTTTTCAATAATTTTATAGTACCGGTAACCATGGAATGTGATTGATATATTTTTTAGAAAAAAACATGATATGCGCATAATGAAGGGAAAACTAGAAAATGAAATATTTGACAGTATTCATGAGCTCATGATTGATATAACAACTAAGTGATATCATGGTTTGAGTATATAGAATTTTGAGGATTTTGGTATGTCAAAAGTGTTAACTTTTAACTGCATTCATGTTTTCACTAAGGTTCAATGGGTATTCAAGAGAATACATGATTAAGGCCTTTGAATGTTTGGAATGTGACCAACAAGACATATCTTATGATATATGGGGATGAACGATGGTATTAAATCTCTGGTAATCGTTTTCACTATATTATGAGAGTGGACTGCAGTATTATGGATAAGCCTAAAGATTAGAATGGATTATGTTGGACATAAGTTAGTATTGTTTAAGGATATAAGTTTTTTCGATATTATTGATGGGATGTTATAGTAATATAGTTTTAGAAAAATGACAACCTGCAGGACAGGCGATAACCCATCACGTCGGACAAGGCCGTGGGAATCGAACCCACAACCGAAGTGCGACTGGCCTTTATCGCCTACCATTGGCCTACAGGAAGTCCCTGTTTAGTAGAAACTATTTTTATTACATTAAGAAGTATGATATATGAAGTATAAGTCCATTTTAGGAACCATATATCATTAATCTCACTATAGATGGACTTATGTATTTTTTGATAACTTTTCTAACCTTTTGTTTGAGACAGATGGAATGACCCATCAATCTATCACATGATCTGATAACACATCACGAATGAAAAATTCAACTTTATTTATTTAAGAGATGAAGTGGAAATTGTCCAAAGAACGACCAATGGTGAGACTATACTGAAATCACGAAAGTAATTCTTCTAATTCCAATTTCATCAACTTTAGGGAAACGATCTTGAAAACCAAAAATGTTGTCCTAGTGCTCTTATATCAGATAAATCAGATGGTACCTTAGATCGTCACAAATTTATGGCTTTGTGATTTCTGGATTTTCCATATCCATGTTCTCTACCACTCTCCATCAGAACATGATGGTTATATTTCTCTTCCACATCCATATTTTCACCTATGTGGAAACCCAGTGATTAGTTTATTTGGGTAACTATTACGTTTCGTACTTTTGTTTTTATAGATTTGTTTTGGTATTCCTTTTTACGATGTGGGTTTCTATCAATGAAACTTTCGAATAGTAAACCACTTATAATCCCGATGAATTTCGAGGGTGAAATTCATTTTAAGGGGGGTAGAATGTAACACCCCGAGATTTTATGAAAAATATTCTTTTTAATTTCATTAATGTCTTGTGTTGTATGCTACACCTAAAGGAGCTCGCACAACATGCATCCTTGACTTGCCTTGCATTAAACGCAATCGTTACCTTCCTCGATAGCGTGTATAGTACGCAATACTGAGTTTCACTAAACAACGATATGCTATTAAAATATTATTAAAACTACACGTTATGAATAGTAATAACCAGTTTTTGAAATTTTGTAAATTTTATTTTTCAAAATGGACTTCATTTTTGGATCCGGAATATCGAAATTAGCTTAGGGTGAAATTTTGGTACATTTCGGATAACTTTCATTTTCTGATGAATAGTGAAAATTACTAAATTTTAATTAAAAACAACCTTTTTAATCGAAATAATTAATAGTGATAAATTATTAATTTGAGTGGTTTTAAAGTATATTTAGAATATATTTTTACAATTTAATATAATGTTGGTCATTGGATGTATTTCTACATTTAAACCAGACATAAACAAGTGTCAATCTTTTGATAGTTATTATCTCTTAAGAACACGTTTTTTGTTTTGACAACGGGAATTAATTTTTAAATTAATTAATGCAACTGATATGTTTTGAATTTGGTAAAATAGACATCATTTTTTAGTTCATAATATCAAATATATCTTAGGCCTAATTTTTGATATTTTTCTGGAAACTTTCATTTTTTGATGAATAGTGAAACCACTAAGTGGTAGTTAAAAAAAATAAATTTTTCATAAAACTTAATTTTACCACTTCTGTGAGTGGAATTTCAAAAATCCAAGAGACACGGTTGATGTTAGTAAGTAAAATGTGGTTCAATGAGATGAAAATAATTTTTGGTAAATAGTAACTTTTTACTTTTTTTTACCACGGTTAAAAGTAAATAGTGTAATTAAGTGTAAAAATGTTATTTTTATTACCCTAACACATGTCCTAATTCTATTGGATAAGTGTAATTCGACCAAAAACAACCTTAGGAATAAAATATGATCATTTAGGCGCACTTGGATTAGATTAGGACATTTATTATTAATTTATTTAAAGAAGGGTTAAAATAGTTAAAATCAGAGTTTAATAAGTAAATCATTTTTAATATAGGGTTATACATATAATAAATTCGACTATAAATACTTATTAGAAATATAACACGATTTACTACATAATTGTATTTTATTTTTAATTTTTAGACATTAAATAATTTAATTTATTTATAACACAAAGATGATGCAGTAATTATTTTATTAATGAAATATTGACATAATTGATGTTATAAATACCCAAATAAATTAAATTTGAGACTTTTTATGAATTCCACTAATTTTATAGGTTAATATGACATGTTATTATTGATTTAATTAACTTTTTTAGAACTAATCATTCTGTTATGATTTTCACAAAAATAAATTACTAAATAGTGTCAAAATTGACATAAAATAGTTTTTAAAACAAATATTATATTATTAATTGTTATTTTATTCCTAAAAATATAAGGTTCGGCCAAATGACTTATATAAGGTTATATATATTAATACTAAACAACTTGGGGTTCGTTTGGCTTGATATAGTATGTTTATTAACCTTATAGTGTAAGAAAACAAGAAGACACGGTAAAAGTAAAATTATCTAACTTAAAGTTAAATATAAATGATAAGGTTAAAATAGGAACCTAAACTTGTCTAAATTCTATTGTATGAGAGGATTTAGACCCATACCCACATTAGCTTCGAAATAAATCAATTTTGAGCTATTTAAAACCGAATTTGGCTTTATAATAAAATAATATTTTTAGTTATTCCAAAGGTTCCCCTCTCCTCCCTTATAAAAGGGCACCCCCTCCCTCTCTTCCTCACACCACTTTGAGCCTTCATGCTCGGCCAAAACCTTCCAAATTCTCTTCTAAACTTACCTAAAAACATCCTAGAGGTTCTGGTCTTCCTCAAAGACCAATTTTAGTGCCCTAAAAGGAGATCTCAAAGAGGCGCTTCAAAGAAGAGGTAATATCTGTTACCGATTCTTTCAACTTTATTTCTTCTTCCACTTCTTCTTCTTAGGTTGTTTCATTATGAAGTAATAACATCAGTATAACTCATATACTGATATGTTATTATAATTATGAAACAACCCTATTCTCCATCTATCCATCCTACGGAAAACGAAATCACCGCGTGTGCGTACATACGGAATACCGTCTCCACGCCGTGGTGAAATCTATTTTCCACCACCACCTTACTTGGATGGGTATAATGGTGTAAATAATAACTATATATTATTATTTTAAAGTGATATTGATTCTGAAATAGTATAAATACACTCCAATATAGTCCCACGATCATGAGAACGATATCATCGCTCGTGCGTATGTACGGACTACCGTCTCCACGACGCGATGAGATTCACTCTCCACTTTAACCATTCATGAATGATTATAAAGTATATATAATAAGTAATCATGAAATATAAGACATAATAATGATACTGGATTTATGTGTATATATATGTATGTCATCTACTTAATTCCATTCAACTCAATAAGGAAACGAAAACAGCGTTCATGCGTACGTACGCCCTACCGTCTCCATGAACGGTGTATTTCTTTCCATTTACTGATTTATTATATATATGTATATTCTGAATATATATTATATATAAATCATGTTTTATATTCTGTAATTAATTAATCATGATCTAATTAATCATATGAATAATTACAAGTCAAAACACGGATGACAAATGGAACAATTTTACCCAAAATGCTTTTTAACATGGAATTTACAAAAGAATGGGTAATATAAAGTCATAAGTGAACCATATATGATATCATAACAATGAGTATGATTATGGAATAAGTCAATGACATTATTTAAATCATTATACATGAGGTTTGGACACTTATGAAGCAAATCGGACCTAAGGTAAGGGAAATATCACAATCTCATTTTTATCCGAGATTGTTTATACTTTGGAATTTACTGGGGTGTATTTTATCATCCACATCAATGTTTCCTCAATATGTAATATTTATATCCTTCTACAATATTTTATATTAAATTTTACCCTTCGGTGAGTTTTTAGTAAAAGATATGAAATGAATCTTTTGTCGTTTTTCGTACGAGGTACTTTTTGACTTTTCTGACAAAAGTACGAGAAGAATGTTTTTTTAACTTATACGGCATGAATGGATTTTTAAAACATTATTTCCAAGAAGCTTCCTTTACAAGTTTTCAAGTTTATTTTTAATCAACTTATTTTAGTTTAAAATTGTATGACATGTTAAGAAAGGAAAATGTTTTTGAATTTGAAAGGATATTTTCCTCAAGAATGGAGTTCAAGTGTTTTATCAAAATTATTTTCCATCTAAGATAATATAGGGTTCTGTTTATATCCCTATTATTACATTGATTTTATTATGTTGTGATGGAATTATTTTTATGAATTCCTTTATCTTATATGAATTTTTTGATGATGTCACGATGTTTAAGATTCCCATTTTTATTACATGGGTTATGCAATGATGAATGATTTATGATTTTGTGGCACACATAAGAATGGTATAATTATAAGATGGGTGGGACATTTATCTCCCTCCAATGCATTGGGTAAAGATTTTATATCTCATGAGATAGACATGGCTGGAACGGCAGGTTAAACCGGTTCAGTAAAACAGGACTGAAACGAGGAGTGAACTCGGTTCAAAAATGGGCTTTGTCCACTAAGATAGTATTGGCAATGAGTCTTGACTAATAATAAATGATTCTCTATGATTATGTGTGTATGCCGCAAAGTTTAATGTTTTATGTTATGATTATTGGGATTACATTTCACTACTATGATTTATCCCATGTTATGATATTATGATCTCTTTTTAGGTTAAGATTTCCAAAATGTTATGTTCTTATGAATATGATGTGATTGATTTTTTCTTTTGGTTACCCTTACTGAGCATTTGAGCTCACCCTTTTATGTTTTCATTTCCCCAGGATATAAATAAAGGTTTTAGGTAAGAAAAAAAAGGAAGATCTTTATGGGAGATGTTGAAGATCTTTCACCATGATTAGAAGATTACGTTACGAGTTTCCAAAGACACTAAACTATTACGGTCCTTGTGTGTGTGTTTTGGTTATATAATAAGTATTCTGCAAAATTAATGTAATGTCCTTGTACGTCAAGCTTCGGGTCTCTACAAATAAGACTCATGTAAATCAATAACATCAAGATAATCATCCTCATCACCCAAATGGTATATTCTTTCCTAGAAAAATGACATGACCCGGATCATTCTATTGATCAATTCCACAAAATATCTACTTTTTAAGTATCGCCATGACTTATGGTTCCTCATTGTAATTAAATTTTTTTCAAATCAACCATTGTTAACTAATAATCATCATATTTCACACCACTATTACTGTCAAACCAATTACACATAAACACATTGACTCAAAATTTTGTATAATCAATTTATCATATATCCTCACAAACTCTAAAATATGTTGGCAAAGTAGAAATTGATTTTTTATCTTTTTCACTCAAAAAATTCACTACTTCAGTACTGACCATCACTACATTATTTTGAATGGTACTCTTGTCATCCATCTTTTCTATGTAAAATGTATACCCATTAATATCAAAACTAGACCATGTTATCACATTAAGAGGTGCTCCCACTGGAAATCATTTCAATGTTTCAGATGTAGATATACCTATGATCACATTTTCATTAAACCATGAATAAAATGTATTTTTTTGGTCAATAATTAACACATTTTTGTTTCTTTAGGGATATCGTATCATCAATTCAGAAATATGTGATGATATATATGATTGAACATCATTTGTTTTGTTCAAAATGTATAAATGGGCATATATCACTTCATCACATGGAATGAATTTTACCTTTAAGCCTTGAATCCCTCTACATTTACTAGAAACTATAAAAATTTTGAGATATATGGAGACTAATATACTCCACTTCATACAAATAATCAGTACATAACTCAATAACCTCTTCCAATACATATTTTTTAATAATATAGGATTTCAGTAAATAAGGATTTTTAATATATCCCATTAGAATTTTCATATACCTTTTAAAAAGATACATCCAACATAAATAAACAGGCCCACATATTCTTATCTTGCACACTCGATGAATCACCATATGAACCATTATATAAAAAAATATAGGTGAAAAATACATTTCTAGTTGAAAAATTTTAAGATAATATTTATTCTCCAACTCATATAAGAAATTAGGATCAAAAGCTTTTCTACAAATGGATTTGAAAAAAATTACCTGACCTGATGATAGTTTTTCTGTTATCTAATCGAAATATACCCTGTAGTGAGACTAGTAGAAGTTGTTGCATCAATACATGACAGTCATGATATTTCATACCTTTTAATTTTCAATCCCTCACTGACACAAAATTCTTCACATATGAAGAATATCCACTGGGTAATTTTATATCATATAGACACTAAAATAATAAAACTTCTCTGTCTTTCTTAATATGTGACAAACCGAAGGTAAATATGTTCTCTTTCCTTTCATAGTGGTTACTAACTCCAAACATATTCCCATTTATATCAAGTCCAATCTAGTATTCAATCCATCTTTTTTTCTTTCATCTTATTTCTAACAAAGTTCCAATCAAACAGTCACATATATTTTAATCAACATGCATAACATCAATGTTATGTTTTATCTCTAAAAAAACCCAATAAGGTATTTCTAAAAATGTATACTTTCTACCAGTTATTTTTTAAAGACCAGAACATGTTTTCTTTCCAAATTTCAAATCAATATTTTTCACCCTATCGTAATATTCTTCAATGAAAAATTTTTATGGGGGAATATTTTATTTTTATAAACTGTTAAATTCCTTTTCAATCTACGATAAGGATGATCAATTATCAAAAGTCATTAATGTCCCATGTACATTATCTTTATTCCATTCCGTAATTGATAATATGAAGTATCTTATTCACAAATTGTATATGCTTTATGTCCCTTAACATTGTACCTGTATAGGAGCTCATATATATATAATCCATTTATACTAAACATTATAATAGTATGAAAAATAGAATTATTTTTTTAATGAATCAAATAAAATAACACATATCTCCCGTAGAATATTCAAATCATCAATCAATAGTTAAGGGTACACATCAATATCATTTCCTATATGTTTTGGTCTAGAAATCATTAAACTCGTCGTAACATATAATTTATTCATACATATCTATGGGGATAAGTTTTAAACTACAAACAAAAAATTCAATGAACTATGTTTTCTACATAGGCTCTGATATGGATTCATTCCATCTGTACACACTCCCATTATGATATTTCTAAATTCACTTTCAAAATCAAGAAATTTTTTATTAAATCTCTTCCATTATGTTGAGTCGGTAGGGTGACCTAATTTACCATAAAATATGTGTTCATCTAAATTCTATCGTAACCTATTTTCATTGATTGAATTTAAAAATAGATGCTTCAAATGAAGAATTATTGGAAGGTAACAAATTAAATTAGCAAGAGAATTGATTTCAGTTCCTAAGAATGAATTAGAGTTAGTTTACTAGAATTATATAAAGGGATTATTGGAAGGAATTATTTGATATAGCATGAGGCTAGATGTCAGTACCTGAGAATGAATCTGAGTTGACTTTTTTATCCAAATTATAGCGTGATGATCCAAATGTAGGACATTTTTATAAAAATTCATATTATTTCATATAAAACACACAATCATTGGTTAAATAATTTGTCTTTTTATACCCCAATCCCTTTCGGAAAAATATTTTTTCATGTCGTAATTGGAATCCGGAATCACATTTCCTTCTAGAAGTATCCCTTTTAAAAGATCAAGTAAGTTAGAGATACTTTTATCACTCCACCCATTTCTTGATTTCAAGTAAACTAATCTCAAAACTAATTATAACACTATAAATTTATTACAACTTGGGAATAATGGTTTCCCAGGTTCAATATAAAATTGTTCCAAAATTTATGATTTTTCAATGGTTTCAACACTTACATCATGAATTAATTATTCCATACAATCCTCTTCATCATTATAAATATTTTCATCAATATTAGATGTTTATTTTTCAGTTCTTTCACCATGCCAGATCAAACGTTTATAATTAATGCTAAAACCAAAACAAATGAGATCATCCTTGATTTATCTATAGTTTAACATTCTCATATTCAAACACATCACACGTGGATAGGAAATCAACTATATGTTTTGATGATTTAATTTAGAAAATTCCATGAATTCACCAACTCCATTTCATATTCACTAGTGGGTTTTCATGAATTTATCCAATTAAGAACCATTAAATACCTGATATCACAATATAATCGGTGAATATATTAAAAAATATAAAAATTTAAATAAATAAATATATATATATTTATAGATAAATTTTAAACATAAGAACATTCAATAAAAATGATTGGTGATCAAATTTTATAACCTAACTTTTCAAATAAAAAAATAATGATATTAATCCAAACTAATAGTTATACATATTGATCAAGTCATATTATACATGGTTTATTTAAATATATAACAAAAAAATTATACCCAAAATATATTCAAAAAAATATTTATAATTTATCTTAACAAATATAAAAATACCTTAAAACATTATACATAAACTATGAAACATTAATAAAATAAAATAACTAAAAATAAGTATCATACCAATTAAACATAAAAAAATTTTACTTAAAAAATTTATGAAAAAAACACTTGAATTCAGAACAACTATACAGTGAATTATAAAAAAGTTTAGAGAAACATTAATACAAATATAAATTACACAATTATCATCACAAACAATTATATCTAAGATAAAATTGTACAAAAAAACCTATAATAACTTATGATCAATTCTCATAACAAAAATTTATATATAATTTTTTTTATTTAAAAAAATCCAAATTTTGGAGTTGAATAATGTATAATGTATCCTAAACTCTGATAAACTCAATAAAATTTTGTGGTAACAGATCGAACCCTACAAGATTGAAGAAAAACGAGTGTAAATAACAAATTAAAATAAAAAAACAAAAACAAACCTTAAATAATAGTTGTGGATCGGATGTAAGATCTCAACAATCACAAAATATTATAAATGATGCCAGATTTAAGTGAAGGAAGAATAATATATGAACAAAAAATGACTGTAGTAGTTAATATATTGCCTTTGAGTGTGGCTGAGGATCATCAAAGTCATTCAGATACATCATCGATCAAGAGAGAGTATTTAGAGTAAAAGAAAATTAGGGATTCAAGATCTCAATATAATTTTTAGAAGATCTATGGTGTTGGTTTTCTTAAAAACAGATGCAGTAACTATAAAATAAATTATTTTTGGCATCATCTTTCTTCTAAATTGATGCCAAAAATATTTTAGTTTATATTTGAGAATCAGTTTTGAAGGAAATCAATGCCAAAAAATTTCCCTTATCTTCGACGTCATTTTTCTTTAAAATCAATGCAAAAATTTGGTTCGAACCAGTTTTTGTATCAATTTTCTAGAAAAACGGTGCCAAAAATCCACTTTATTTGTTTTTAAAATTGACTTTTTTTAAACTAACTTCAAAATACCAATGTTAAATTATAAATTACTACTACTAGTTCTAGTATTACCTACCCACATAGAGATATAATTTTGAATTGATCTACACCCTGTTATGACCATGATATCTTTACTAACTTATATGATGGATCATGCAAAACTTTTCAAGTTGAGGGTGTAGTTGTTGGAATTACAGAGGAAGGGATTTTTTAGGACCATTGTTTCAACCTAGGAAGTCCCAATATTGTTTTCAAAGAAGTTGGATCAAATTATGAGGTTGTTTGGGGATTAACGAAACCTAAAACAAGTGATCATGTATAAAATTTATCCACTACCAATGATAGATGGCATCTTTAATCAGTTGAGATTGGCAGGATGGTTCTCATAGATTGAAGTTAGATAAGGTTATCACCAATTTCGATTAATGGATGAGGATATACCAAAGATGGATTATTTATGTCATTACAGTCACTTTGAGTATTTTGTGATTCCCTTTTCTGTGACGAATTCCCTAGTAGTGTTCATGGGACTCATGAATTAGATTTTATAGCTTTTTTCAGACTGGTTTGTTGTAGTCTTCATCAATGATATCCTATTATTCTTAGCATCACAGGATGAGCAAGAGAGATGCTTGAGGATAGTTTTTTACATACTCTAAGGGAACTATATTTACAATAATCTCCGAAAGATATAGTTTTGAATTCACGAGGCCATCTTTCCTGGGCATTTTATCTCAGTAGATAGTGTCGTAGTGGATCCAATAAAGGTCAAGGTACCAATAGCTTGGGATCCACCAAGATTATGACAGAGGTCCAAAGATTCATTAGGTTGGAATGATACTATTTGAAATTCATACATGTTTTCCCTTACATATCAAATCCCTCGATATATTTTACCAGAAAGTGGAATCCTTTCATGTTGAAAAAGAGGTTCCAATAGGATTTCTAGGAGTTGAGGTAGAAATTGAAAAGCTCTCCCATCATGAAATTCCCATAGGAAGGTGTCGAGCACGTATTTTTCTATGATGCAATAGGGATCAGTCTGGGTTGTGTTATGATGCAATGGAATTTTCGATTTCCAATAGTTATTGTCAGTGGAGACCGCATGAGTAGAACTATGTGACCATTGATTTTGAGATTACATCAGTGGTCTTCACACTAATGAGGTAGAAACAATACCTTTTGGGTGACCAATTAATCATTTATTCAAGAAAAAAATATATCAAGTATATGATATCGCATGAGGGTATTAACTTGAGATCACTACTACAACCTGGCCTTTTATCAGCGCTAAAAACCGGCATTAACAGTGCTAGAAAAGCACTGTTAATGTCGGCGTAGATAAAGGGGGGGGTCCCCTTTACCAGCGCTCCGTGAAGCGCTGATATAGGAGACCTTTATCAGCGCTAAAAAAGCACTGATAAAGGACCGCCTTTATCAGCGCTTCTCTTAGCGCTAATAAAGGTCTCCTATATCAGCGCTTCTCGGAGCCCTGATAAAGGACCCCTTTATCAGCGCTTCTTTTATCGCTGATAAAGGTCTCCTATATCAGCACTTGACGGAGCGCTGATAAAGGGTTCCTTTATCAGCACTCCTCTAGAGCTGTTAAAGGTATCCTTTATCAGCGCTAAAAAAGCGCTGATAAAGGCCCCATCGCCTGCACCTACAAAATAGTACCTGCACACCTACACACTAGAATACCTACACAAAGTAGCACATGCACACCTGCACACCATAGCACCCGCACCCAATATTTTGATCGACAACAATATATACATTTACTTAACATCATGAATACAAAAAAACGCATTTCTATATACATTTCAAACATTGTTTTACAAGGTTACATTTACAATTATTCAACAAAAGTTATAAACATTCATGTTTCATCCTTTGATATCTGTGATCCGATCTCGACAGTATTTGTTGCCAAACAAAGCATCCGAACTCAAGGAAAAAAATTCACCTATATAAGAAAACAAATATTATGTTAGTAATGCAATAATGAAAGAAATTAAAATAGTAATATGAAATAATACCTTAATATGGAAATGTGAAACTAAAATATGAAATTTTAAACTCAAAAGTTTTCATTTTCATAACAATGAAAGGGAATAATGTAAAATCAATATGTTTTTGATTGATTTATCTCATTTAATAAATACTGATTCTTTATCTAATGAAAAGCTTTACCGGTCACATCGTGCATCGGTCGGATTGAGGTGTGGTCGATTCATACACGTCACAAATGACTCGTGGATCATTGTCATAAAGTATCAAAACAATCCGAACGCGTTTTCTCGGTTTGGCGTATGTCATTGGTGTTGTTTTCCAAAGTTTATCTCAATTTGAAACTGATATCAGACACTTTTATCCATAACAGTCACATCATGCGTCGGATTGAGGTTTGGTTGATTCTTACACGTCACAAATGACTTGTGGATAGTTGTAATAAAGTATCAAAACAATCCGAACGCATTTGCTCGGTTTGCCGTATGTCATTGGTGTTGTTTTCCAAAGTTTATCTCAATTTAAAACTTATATCAGACACTTTTAGCCATACCGGTCACACCGTGCATCGGATTGAGGTGCGTTCGATTCGTACACGTCACAAATGACTCGTGGATCGTTTTCCTAAAGTATCAAAACAATCTGAACGCATTTTCTCAGTTTTCCGTATGTAATTGGTGTTGTTTTCCAAAGTTTATCTCAATTTGAAACTGATATCAGACACTTTTATCCATACCGGTCACACGGTGCGTCAGATTGAGGTGCGGTCGATTCTTACACGTCAAAAATGACTGTTGGATCGTTTTCCTAAAGTATCAAAAAAATCTGAACGCGTTTTATCGGTTTGCCATATGTCATTGGTGTTGTTTTCCAAAGTTTATCTCAATTTGAAACTGATATCAGACAATTTTATCCATACCGGTCACACCGTGCATCGGATTGAGGTGCGGTCGATTCATACACGTCACAAATGAATCTTGGATCGTTGTCCTAAAGTATCAAAACAATCCGAACGCATTTTTTCGGTTTTCTGTATGTCATTGGTGTTGTTTTCAAAAGATTATCTCAATTTGAAACTGATATCAGACACTTTTAGCCATACCGGTCACACGGTGCGTCGGATTGAGGTTCGGTCGATTCATACACGTCACAAATGACTCGTGAATCGTTTTCCTAAAGTATCAAAACAATCCGAATGCATTTCCTCGGTTTGGAATATGTCATTGGTGTTGTTTTCCAATGTTTATCTCAATTTGAAACTGATATCAGACACATTTCGCCATAACGGTCAGACCGTGCATTGGATTGAGGTGCTGTTAATTCGTACACGTCAAAAATGACTCGTGGATTGTTGTCCTAAAGTATCAAAACAATACGAATGTGTTTCCTCAGTTTGGCATATGTCATTGTTGTTGTTTTCCAAAGTTTATCTCAATTTGAAACAGATATCAGACACTTTTAGCCATACCAGTCACACCGTGCGTCGGATTGAGGTGCGGTCAATTCGTAAACGTCAAAAATGACTCATGGGTTGTTTTCCTAAAGTATCAAAATAATCCGAACGCGTTTTCTTGGTTTGTAATATGTCATTGGTGTTGTTTTCCAAAGTTTATCTCAATTTGAAACTGATATCAGACACTTTTAGCCATACCGGTCACACGGTGCGTCGGATTGAGGTGCGGTCGATTCTTACACGTCAAAAATGACTCGTGGATTGTTTTCCTAAATTATAAAAACAATACGAACACGTTTTCTCGGTTTTACGTATGTCATTGGTGTTGTTTTCCAAAGTTTATCTCAATTTGAAACTGATATCAGACACTTTTAGCCATACCGGTCACACCGTGCGTCAGATTGAGGTGTGGTCAATTCGTAAACATCAAAAATGACTTTTGGATCATTGTAATAAAGTATTAAAACAATCCGGATGAGTTTGCTGGGTTTGGCGTATGTCATTGGTGTTGTTTTCCAAATTTTATCTCAATTTGAAACTAATATCAGACACTTTTAGCCATACTGGTCACACGGTGCGTCGGATTGAGGTGTGGTCGATTCGTACATGTCAAAAATTACTCGTGGATCATTGTACTAAATTATAAAAACAATCGGAACTCGTTTGATCGGTTTTCCGTATGTCATTGGTGTTGTTTTCCAAAGTTTATCTCAATTTGAAACTGATATGAGACACTTTTAGCCATAACGGTCACACCGTGCGTCGGATTGAGGTTCGGTCGATTTGTACACGTCACAAATGACTTGTGGATCATTTTAATAAAGTTTAAAAACAATCCGAACGCGTTTGCTCAGTTTGGTGTATATCATTGGTGTTGTTTTCCAAAGTTTATCTCAATATGAAACTGATATCAGACACTTTTAGTTATACCGGTCACACGGTGCGTCGGATTGAGGTTTGGTCGATTCGTACACGTCACAAATGACTCGTAGATCGTTGTCCTAATGTATCAAAACAAACCAAACATGTTTGCTCAGTTTTCCGTATGTCATTGGTGTTGTTTTCCAAAGTTTATCTCAATTTGAAACTGATATCAGACACCTTTCGCCATACCGGTCAAACCGTGCATCGGATTGAGGTGCGGTCAATTCATACACGTCACAAATGACTCTTGGATCGTTGTACTAAAGTATTAAAACAATCCAAACACGTTTGATCGGTTTGGCGTATGTCATTGTTGTTGTTTTCCAAAGTTTATCTCAATTTGAAACTGATATTAGACACTTTTAGCCATACCGGTCACACCATGCGTCGGATTGAGGTGTGGTTGATTCATACACGTCAAAAATGACTCGTGGATCGTTTTCCTAAAGTATCAAAACAATCCGAACGCGTTTTCTCGGTTTGGTGTATGTCATTGGTGTTGTTTTCCAAAGTTTATCTCAATTTGAAACTGATATCAGACACTTTTAGCCACATTGGTCACACGGTGCGTCGGATTGAGGTGCGGTCAATTCGTACACGTCAAAAATGACTCTTGGATCGTTTTCCTAAATTATCAAAACAATCCGAACACATTTGCTTGGTTTGTCGTATGTCATTGGTGTTGTTTTCCAAAGTTTATCTCAATTTGAAACTGATATCAGATACTTTTAGCCATATCGGTCACACCGTGCGTCGGATTGAGGTGCGGTTGATTCGTACACGTCACAAATGACACGTGGATCGTTTTACTAAAGTATCAAAACAATCCGAATGCATTTGCTCGGTTTGGCGTATGTCATTGGTGTTGTTTTTCAAAGTTTATCTCAATTTGAAAATGATATCAGACACTTTTAGTCATACTGGTCACACGGTGTGTCGGATTGAGGTGCAGTCAATTCGTACATGTCACAAATGACTCGTGGATCATTTTACTAAATTATCAAAACAATCCAAACGCATTTTCCTGGTTTTTTGTATGTCATTGGTGTTGTTTTCCAAAGTTTATCTCAATTTGAAACTGATATCAGACACCTTTATCCATACCGGTCAAACCGTGCGTCAGATTGAGGTGCGGTTGATTTCTACACGTCAAAAATGACTCGTGGATCGTTTTACTAAAGTATCAAAACAATCCAAATGCATTTTCTCAGTTTGGCGTATTTCATTGGTGTTTTTTTCCAATGTTTATCTCAATTTGAAACTGATATAAGACACTTTTAGCCATACCAGTCACACCGTGCGTCAGATTGAGGTGCGGTAGATTTGTACATGTCACAAATGACTCGTGGATCATTGTCCTAAAGTATCAAAATAGTCCGAACGTGTTTGCTCGGTTTGCCGTATGTCATTTCTGTTGTTTTGCAAAGTTTATCTCAATTTGAAAATGTTATCAGACACCTTTAACCATACCGGTCACACTGTGTGTCTGATTGAGGTGTGGTCAATTCAAACACATCACAAATGACTCGTGGATCGTTTTTCTAAAGTATCAAAACAATCCGAATGTGTTTCCTCGGTTTAGCGTATGTCATTGGTGTTGTTTTCCAAAGTTTATGTCATTTTCAAACTAAGTAGTAGGAATTCACTAATCTAAGGATATGAAACATAAGAAAGGGAGATCATAGATTCTTAATAAGTGTAAAGGGAGATATCAATGACCATATAAAGATAACATAAGTATTTATAATTCACCTCCATTGTCCTATTTGTTTACATTCTTCCATCAGGAACGATGCCCATTCGTTTCTAAAGATATTTATATCATCTTCTGAATAAGAGTTTTTCCGACAGTCATAGTAGTACTGATTAAATATAAATACACAAAGGATTAATAATTATTTTAAATAAAGTAGTAATTATTTTCAAAAATACCTCTTCAGGGATGCTAGTTTGTTCATGAAATATGATCTCTTTCATAAATTTACAAACATAATAACTGCAGTCCTTGTCATTTGTTTGTTTTGGACAATGCAGAAACATCGAGAAAAATAAGTAATTAGTTTTGATATGTATTTGGATAGTGAAATATAATTATATATACCCCTATACTTCTCCATTTGTAGATCTTGTGGGCATTGTCTTCCTTATGCCATGGATTCATTCCAACCTTTAGATGATATTCATACACTGCCCTATCATAACAAAATCCTCATTAAAAGATAATATAAATTATATAACTAGATATTTAGTTCTAAAATGTTGGATCTAGTGTATTAAAAATTGACAATCGCCATCATCTATGGTTGGTTAGTTTGATATCCATGCATTGAATCCAGAAAATAAATCTTCGGAGTATCCAAATTGACTGTAATGAGCATCCAATGTTCCCTAAAAACACAAAAAGAAATAAGTACTGATAGAAATGAAAATATAATTGATATGATTAAAATGTAGAGTTTTACCCTTGCATCATTGGTATTAAAAAGAGCCTGTCAATCGCAATTCTTATTTGAAACGTTCTGAGCAGATTTGACATCAATTCAGCCTGAAAATTTGAATCTATTTCTGTTCGTTGTGTAGAAATGGTGTGAGGACTAACGAGTCCAAATTTGTATTCATGGGAAAATCCCTTCAATTGTTTTTCATATATACGCCTGTGAAAAATATGAGATGTATTTATCCATAATTATCAAAGTATATCAGCTTATGTAAAATCAAATCATGAAAACATACCTCATGAATACATTTATAACTGAGGCGCCTAGCCATTCGTATGTGATGATTTCAGAAACAGCGTCTGCACTAACGAAATCTATTGTTTCCTCTCCTTACATATCTTTTTCACAAACAATTGTATGACTCTTTCTGTCTTTCATTTTCTTATCCACATGAGCTTGCAATGATATTAAATGTGGATATAGAACGGGCGGGGTGAACGCGCTCTCAGTATATCATTTTGATCGGTTGGTTGATCCAATGTTGGAGCCGCTCTTTCGTTTTAGCTTCTCCATTTTATCCTTCTGTAATAACATTCATCAGTTCAGCCATTTTCTAATTTAATGTTAAAGGTTCTGCTTGAAAAATGAACTGGAAATGAATACCTCCTGCTCGACATGTTATTTTACAAGATTCGACGGCCATGCAATAAATGTTCCAACAGCTTTTTCCACCATATGAATGTCGTCATCGTCATTTGGCACGGGTAGCTCGGTGCTCGGCTCATGAGCTACATTAATCGACACTTTGACATGACCGGTTGGAAGTGTTCTGGAGTGTAGCGTGTCATTCTGCATATTGAACACTGTAGCCCTCACTACAAGGCGATGGGTGGGAGTTGACAGATATAAATCACAGTCATTTTCACCCTGCAGAATGTCATTACATGAAAGGTATCAGTGTCTATGTGATTCACATCTCACAAAAACTAATATTATAATATTGATTACCTCGGTTAAGTCAGGTCTTTGAGGGGAATGGCTCGCCTCAAAGCTGGTGAGGGGTGGATCTTCTTGTGGGGGTTGTTCTTGAGTTGTTTGTTCTCTTTGCCTCTCCTCCATCAAACTCTTTAGCATCTCTCCCTGAGTTTGGATTAGTTCTTCAAGGGTAGATACTTTATCTATCATTACATTCAATTCTTTAGTTTGTTCATCCTCTTGTTTTTTTTCTGAAAATATGTCCGGGGTGACACCCCAAAACCCACACCTCTGACGCGGCCATACTGTTCTAGCTGTTTCAAGGCCGTTGAAAGTATGTCTGCATCCGGTGCGGGTGTTGTTGATTCCTGTGACTATGTCAAATAGAAAATATGAAAAAATAAGTAAGCATCGTTATGTAATAGTGATTTAAAGCAAAACAAGTTTATATTATGTCATACTTACACATGTTTCCCACACTTTTTTTGTGTTTTCATCTATCAGTTTCTCCTCTTTATTAATACGAGCATCCTTCCATAGCACATGGCGTGGAATGGAAGTGACTTGAGATTTTACTTCATCAATCTGCATATAAACAGAGAAACATGGTTACAGTGTTATTTTATGTCACATAAAATTATTACAGTACTTTAAAATACATACCAATTGTTTTTCAATTAAAGTGTACCCCAACCTTGCTTTACGGTAGGGGTACGCTGGTTTTGCTGCCCGTTCTTTATTTTCAGCACTCAGTTTCTGTTTCATAAATAAAAACCTATCAATCAACGTGATGAATACAAGAAATGTTACACAACGTGTAACCAAACACAATGTACCTGAAAATTCTATCCCGCATGACGGTTGCAAAACACATCCCACATTCCTTGGGTTATCAAGTGTGCATAAAGAGGAGGCGGGTGCGGCTTGATTTTCCCTTCGGCATCTTTCAGATGGTGCTTCGTTAAAATGGTGAGAAAGCCTCTATGAATCCTTCCTGCCAGTCTGAAAACATATTCTTTGTGCAAAATATTTACTAAAAATGCACTCTGCAAGAGATGATGAAGGGTTAGTCAATATTTCAATATTTAATTTTATTTTAATAAATTAAATAGATGATATCGTAATGTTACTGTAATCTCTTCCCACATTAATGTTTTCAACCCGCTGACAACATGGTGCCACGACTCTACGTCAATCGGCACGCATTGTCGAGTGACGATTCCAATGTAGCTACTAAACATGGCTTTGTTGGGGTTTACATGCTAGCCTAGCTTATTCCATCCCACCTCATATTTGATGCCTTTTGCTTTTGCCTTAAGGATTTTTGCTAAAACTGTGAAACTACGACACACCTGTTTTTTTTTGTCGCTGGGGTTTCATCGGCTACTATTTCCTCAGTTTCTGCATCATCATTATGTTTCTCCGAAGCACTAGTATCGGCACTGACACCAGCTGAAACAGGTTGTGAGACCTGTTGTACGTCAGCAGTGGGACCAGCTGCAACAGGTTGAGAGACCTGTTGTCTCTCAGCAGTGGGACCAGCTGCAATAGGTTGAGAGACGTGTTGTGTCTCGGGATTGGGTGCATCAGCAGGTGAAGAAGTCATTATCTGCAGAACTGGTTTAAAATTTAATTTAGATCACATAAAAGCAGCAGCGAACAGATAATAACATAATGTAACACAATCTATATTACAATAAAAATCAATAACCTGATTATTGAACTCCATTTTTTTTAAAAGGATGATGGGATTTGACCCCTCTATCAACTATCCATATCCCTTCATTGTGGTCTCATCTGACATACAAAACGTCGTCTACATTGGGACCACTGCAAAATGATTACGAAGTCCCAATGAAAGGGTCATCTTCCATTGAATTTTCATCTGACCCTTCGGCTGTTTTGGTCGATAACAGAACAATTGACCAGTTTCGGTTTGCGGGATCTGGAACATAAAATACTTGCACTGCTTGTGATGCCATTATAAATGGTTCGTCTTTCTCCCCTTCTTTACTGAAATCAACTTTCATGAATCCCAAATCATCTATTTTAACATCACTCCTGTTATCAACCCACTTGCATTGAAATATCGGAACTTGAAATTCCGTATAATCCAACTCCCATATTTGTTTGATGATTCCAAAGTATGACATATTCGCATTAATTGGATTTCTGTCCTTAGCACCAGAAACATGCATCGCTTCAGCCACAAGTGTAACCCCACTATTCTTCATGGTACTGTCTTCATCATGTTCATTAGTATAAAATGTATAACCATTAACTACATAAGCATTGTAAGATAATGCATACACTTGGTCCTCCAGCTAGCCATCGAAGCCGTTCCGAAATTGACATTGTATTTTCATCTGACATCTTAAAAATATGATCTCGAAACCATCCTATAAACTTTCAATTATGTGTATCTGATATCCATTTTTCAGCCCTTGATGGATTCAAATGCCTAAGAATTTCATTGTGGATTTCAGCATATGGGTCAATGTCGAAACTGTTATGCAAAACATAAAGTTGGGCCTGCTCCCGATCTGTAATATTGATTGTGACAACCTTTCTTCCAGAAATTCCTTCACCCTCAAGCCGCCCAGTGTGACGAGATTTCGGTAAGCCAATTATTTCCACACCAGATAAGTATTCGGTATAGAATTCAACGGCTTCCTCAACAATATATCGCTCTGCAATACAACCCTCTGGCCGACTTCGATTTTTGACATACCCTTTCAAAATCTTTATATACCGTTCAATTGGGTACATCCATCTTTAATGTACAGGACCACATAGTCGAATCTCTCTCACCAAGTGGACCATCAAATGAACCATCATATGAAAAAATGAAGGCGGGAAGAACATTTATAATTCACATAATATGACGGTAATTTCTTTTTCCATAGCTGGCAATTTCGTCGGGTCAATAACTTTGCTGCAAATAGCTTTGAAGAAGAAACCTAGTTTCATTAATGTATGGCAGACATTCTTGGGAAAAATGCAACGTAAAGCAATTGGAATGAGATTTTGCATCAAAACATGACAGTAATGTGATTTCAGACCTTTTAACTTCAAGTCGCTCATTGACACAAGGTTACTGATATTTGATGAATACCCCTCAAGAACCTTTATGTCATTCAAAAAGTTGCAAAACTGATATCTCTCTTTCCTGGAAAGAGTGTAAGTAGTAGGAGTAAGAAATGTTCGTTTTTCACCCTTCACTGGTGCCAACTCTTCTCGTATTCCCATCTCAACCATGTCCAACCTAGCCTTAATTCCATCTTTTGTTTTGCCAAATGTATTTAGCAACGTGCCGATAACACTGTCAAATACATTTTTTTTTACATGCATAACATCAATAAAATTTATTACATACAGACAATTCCAGTATTTTAATTCAAAAAAAATTGATCTCTTTTTCAAACCGATTTTCGTAAGGTTTTTCAAAGACAGTTTACCAATATTAGTGTCCACATATTTAACTTTCTCAAACAATTGATCGGCTGTTAGTGGATACGGTGTTGTACGTTCTTCTGAACTTCCATCGAATGATGTCTTCCAAGAACGATACTTATGTCGTCGCGGTAGAAATCTGTGATGTCCAAGAAACACAGTTTTCGATGAATGTTTCAACCTAATTGATTGTGTACCTTCTTCGCAAATGGGACAGCCTTGAGTTCCTTTAATGCTATATCCTGACAAATTTCCATAACCAAGGAAGTAATTTATCGTCCCATACAACATGACTCTCAAAGTGAAATCTTCCTTTCTGTAAGCATCATACAATGTAACACTTGAATCCCACAATAATTTCAAATCATCGATCAATGGAGATAAATAAACATCAAAATCATTACCCGGTTGTTTTGGTCCTGATATAAGCATAGATAACATGATGTATTTTCATTTCATGCATAACCATGGTGGTAAGTTATAATTTATCAACATAACCAGCCATGTACTGTGACTGTTGCTTTGAAAACCAAAATGATTCACTCCATCTGTAGATAACACAAGACGAAGGTTTCTTGACTCATTTCCAAATTCAGGATACTCATGATCGATTCTCTTCCACTAAGGAGAGTCTGAAGGGTGACGAAGTATCCCATATTTAATTCTTGTATCTGCATGCCATGTTAATTGTTCTGTAGTCTCCTCACTTCCATATAGGCGTCTAAACCTTGGAATGATTGGAAAGTACCATATAACTTTAGTAGGACTGGATTGATCTTTCTTGTATTGAGAAGAACCACACTTTGGGCATTCTTTAAGTGATTTTTGATCCTTTCGAAACAGTATACAGTCATTTGGGTAGGTGTTTATTCTTTCAGAGATCATACCCATAGAGCGTAGCATTCGTTTGGCATCGTATGTTCTGCTCGGGAGCTCATTGTCTTTTGGGAGCATGTCATTCAAGAGGGAAAGTAGTTTCGTAAAACTATCGTCACTTCACCCGTTATCTTCTTTCAAATTATACAGCTTCAGTATGGCTGACAATGCGGTATATTTAGTGCAACCAGCATACAATAGCGTCTTTGCACAACTTTTTAACTTCTCAAACAATTTTGGGAAATCACGAAGTTCATCTTCGAAGGTCCTTGTCATTTTCTCAATACGATCTTCATCATCATTCACATCTGTAATCACATCCTCCATACGGTCATCTTCATTGTTCATGTTTGTAATCATATCAGATGATCCATAAAACGCAGTGTCACCCCATTCACTACCTACATTCATTGTTTCCCTGTGTTTATTCCAACATGTATAACTTTGATCTATTCTGTGACAGATCAAGTGTACTTCCAACTCATCTGGACTAATTTGTTTTGAATAACAAAAGCATAAACACAGACAAAGGATTTGAGAAGAGTCACATGCATGACCTTTTTCAAATTTGATAAATTCTTTCATGCCTTCCTCATACTCTTTTGTCAACCGATTGGCATTCATCCATTCTTTATTTATATTCAGCCTATTTGAAATCCATAGGATGAGTATATAGGTTAGAGGAGAAGGAATATGAGTATAATTTAGATAAAAAACAAGATACTTCAAGGAAATAATGTGACCATGAAATGACTAAGTCTAGAATGTTGTGGATCTTGAATACATTCTTTGACTGATTTGGAGAAATGACTTCTCAAACCTTTTCTGGATAACCTAGAACTCCTTCCAAGGAAATAATGTGACCATGGGACAATACTTCTTAAACAAAATATGGGGAATTTATAATATTGTAATACAGACAAAGCTCTCTAAAAACACCCAAAACAACCTCTAGATTATCATAGTACTCCTCCTATATATTGTAATACACCAAGAAGTACTCTAAAAAATGAAAATGGAGGTTTCTAGAAAGATATTAAAGATCTAGTTCATCAGTTCCATGAAATAGATAGAGCATTGGTGATCCCAAATGGAATTCATAAATACTTTAAATTTCCATATCGACTTTAAAAATCTATCTTTTGAGCATCCTCTTCCCAAACCCTCAACTGTTGGTACCCGGATCTCTAGAAAATTTTCAAAAACCAATAGAACCTTATAAGATGGTCAAACAAATCATCAATTATAGGAAATATGTAATTATTCATTACTGTCACCTAGCTATGACTACGGTAGACTATTAAAATTAATAGGCTATGATATGACTTCATTGAAAACAGAATTGGAAAATCCCATAGTGACAAGATCATATAGATAGAACCATTTCCCTAAAGATCTTCTAGCTGATCTTTTAGCTCCTCTAAATCGGCCAGAGCCTTATGATGTGATGGAATGGAAAATGGGATCGTCCTGTGAAGCAAATAGATAGAAAACACAAACACTCATTGGGGAGGTTATCCCATGAATTCCTCGAGAAATTATTTTGTGTACTTTTCCATGACCACTGGAATTTCACATGAAGAACACTTCTCAAAAACCCCAAGGAAAACCTTGGAAAAATGACATGATATGAACCATAACATAGAAGAAACTTGTCATACCCTCCATGGTTATAGATCACAATCTCTATAAAAGACATGGAATCTCCTGTTAAGAGTAAGTAATTGAACCCAATGGTGATAATAGTCATCTAGTTCACTAAATCCAATTAAAAATTCCAAGACGATAATGAGGTTGGAAAAGACCAGGTCCAAAACATGGAATTCTGAAATGTCCTCCATGCCAAGTACCACAACACAACTCTCAAAGAACATGAAACCATGACCATTTTTCCTACCCAAAAGGGTTAGGTAATACATGAAATAATTCATAAACTCTTCCATCATAACCAAGTAATAAAAAATATGTGAAATTAAAGACTAGGATTCACCATTTTGAAATGAAACCAATACTATAGAAGAATTAAAAAAAATCACCTCAAATTGTGGTTGGCCAAGATTATGAGTCCTCATGAATGACCGCTACTGCATTGATTTTTTCTGGATTAGACTCGTCTATGTATTATTTCCCTATTAAGAATCCCCCTTTCTTTTAGGATGTGATCCTCCACCATTTGAAGCCTCTTATTTTAACTAAGAGCCCTTAAAAAGTGGAGCCTACACCACTCCCATTAGGAGCCAATTGAAAAAATCACAAGACATTCCCCGGCTACCCAAATAGGTGGAACTCCCTCAGAGTATTTGGTAAAATCGTCCAGATGTTTCCCACATTTATAATCTCATAAAAAAAAATAGGTCCATTTTCCATAGAATCCACAAAATCTGTTCATAAAGACTACTCAAATCCCTTTGCACTACTTCTCTAAGACTCATCGTGCTTTAGATTTTATCCTCAAAAATAACTATGGATACCACCCATTAATGGAACACCATTGAGACCAATATTTCAATTAAAATATGCCTCTCACATCAATACCTTGGGAAACACCTAAAAATAGGTTGGTAGACTTAGAACAATAATAATAAATCTGATATATTTCCTCAAACCCATCTCAAAATTAATAGCCATAAGATAATCGTTCGTGGGGAGATAAAGAGATACATGAACCGAATTTCGGAATCTAGTGGCATAATCCATGACTAAATGACCACCATACTCTAGATTTAAAAAAACATAGTCATTCACCAATCTCAAGGTATCTGGGTAGAAACTATGAAGAAATACCACTTGGAAAGTGGTAAAAGTGAGATCCTCTCTATTCCTCGAAATAATCATTGAATCGCACCACATTCAAATAAATTCTTTTAAAAAGGAACAAAAAAATAACACTTTAGATGTATTAGGGGTTTTCAAAAACTCTAATATCTACTTGATACAGTCCAAATACTCCTTAAATTACTTGGTTTTCTTTTCAATAAGGAAAAACATGGAATTATTCTTTGAAAATTCTTGATTTTGGTCTATAGTTCATGTCTTATCATGGATACCAATTTAACACACGTTTTTGAAATTATAAATCATTGAATCCAAAAAAATTTGTATCAATGGGATGGTTCCTCTTTGGGGTACTCTGGTTCACACTCTCTATGCTTCTACATGGTACTTCTAGGAGGTATTGTCTACAAGAAACATGAACAACCTCCATCAAGAAAAACCCAACATCAAATCACAACAAAATAACTAAATGAAAACACCAAAACAAAAGAATAACTAAATAAATCTAATGAATTAGTGGAAAATCATAAAAACAACCCATAGTCAGGATCAAAACATAACCACAATCCCAAACCACCCATGGAAACTGAAGATTCAACACGAAGAATAGTTGGCCAAACACTTACCCATTCCAAACAAAATTAATTCATGAAAATTCAATTTGAATCACCTTAAAGAGGAGGACCCGGTGGCGGATAGAAGGAGGTGTCGACAACGGAGGCACCAGAGGCAACAGAGGAAGCGCAGAGGCACGGTAGAGGCAGGGCGGAGGCAGTGGAGGCAGTGGAGGAGGAGGAGGAGGAGGCCGCGGTGGAGGAGGAGGCAGCGGAGTAGGCAGAGGAGGAGGAGGAGGAGGCGCCAGTGGAGGAGGAGGAGGATGAGGCCGCGGACTAGGAGGAGGAGGAGGAAGCGCCAGTGGAGGAGGAGGAGGACGAGGCCGTGGTGGAAGAGGAGGAGGAGGAGGAGGAGCAGAGGAGGAGGAGGAGGTGGTGGCCAGAGGAGGAGGAGGCGGCGGCCGGAGGAGGAGGAGAAGGAGGAGAAGGTGGCCGCGGCGGAGGAGGATGAGGCGGAGCCAATGGCGCAGAGGAGGGCTTCCGCGAGAGCTTGACTGGGTGCAGGGAGGAGGAAGAGGACCCGCTGGTTTTTAACAAATCTGCGTGAGCCTTTATCAGCGCTAGTAAAAAGTGCTGATAAAGGGTGTATTTATTTGCACTAAAATGAAAAGCACTGATAAATGCAACCTTTATGAGCGCTTTTTTAGCGCTGATAAATAAGCCCTTTATCAGTGCTTGCTTTAGCACTCATAAAGTGGACCTTTATTAGCTCTTTTGTTAGTTCTGATAAAGGCCCGACCCTTTTTCAGCGCTTTACTGTTAGCGTTGATAAAGGCAGGTGCATGCCTTTCCCAGTTTTGTGGTAGTGGATAGAGGAAATGTCTATAGTTAATCTAGTGCTATGAATTTTATAATTTATATAAACCTAGTAAGGGTAACATGGTAGAAGATGCTATCATTGGGTGATCTTATTCATAATTGACCTTAATATAGCTATCATTTAGATGTGGATAAATAAGATTACCTACAGTCAATGTCTTGTAACCCTCTTCTTTTATAGTGAGTCAGGGAGGAAAAACTTGGGGATATATTCTGTGAGACCCTATGAACTTAGATATCAACCAAACATGATCTTGATATATTTTATAAAGGTTATGAGCTTTTTGTTCTTTTTAGAGGATGAATTATGGTGATGTTAGGGTAGTAGTTTCTAAGGGAGTTTCATGAATCTACCTTAGTTTTACATCCAGTTGTGGAAAATATGTACCATGACCTTTTATCTTAGTTTTAGTGGCTAGGGATGAAGAATGGAGTTTCAATGTTTTTATGTTGATGGATTAATTATCAACAAGTGAATTTTGAGCACCAGGTTCCATTGATTTTATATTAACCCCATGAGGTTCCAAAGTTGGAGTGGGATGGGATATCTATGGACTTCGTGAATGGGTAACTATGTACTTATAGGAGAAACGTTTACATATGGGTGATAGTAGACTTACTCACTGTGTCATCCCACTTCTTAGATATTGGAGAGTAGAGTTTAGTATAGATAATGGGAGGCCTTTTGTGTAGGAGATTTTTCGAATCCCTGGAGTTCCCCTGATGATCATTTTTGGTTGTGATGCTCACTTCACATCTCAATTATAGAAGTGATTATAAGAGACCTTTTGGACTAAGTTGAATTTTATCACAGTGTTTCACCCCCAAACTGATGGCCAGAATGAGTAGACCATTCTTCTCTGGGAGGACATGATGGGGTCTTTCATGTTGGACTTTTCTGTAGGTTTTAGAACAACATACCAACGGTGGATTTTGTGTACAATAAATTCTACAATTCCACCATCGGTATGGAACTGTTTGAGGCCTTGTATGGGAAACCTGAAATTTCTCTGCTATGTTGGACTGAACCTAGAGAGTCAAAACATATGGGACAAGAGTTGAGGCAAGCCACTACATATAAAGTTTAGATCATATTGGGTTAGGAGAGTACTACAAAGAGCTGTCAGAAGTCTAATGTAGTCCAATGAAGAAGGCCTTTGGAGTTCTTGGAGGGAGACCATGTGTTCTTCAGCCTCTCACCCCGATTTGGGTTGTGGAGGTATGACAAATGTGTAAATATATCTCTACAATTAATTACCCCTTTCTAGATAGTTTTTAGATTTTGTGAGGATCATTATCACTTAGTTCTGCCTCTACAATTAAAACATGTACACTATCTCTTCCACATGTCATATCTTAAGAGATATGTTCATGACCTATCACATGTTATCAAATGGGGAAACCTAGACATAAAGTAATGAACTAACTTTACAGAGTACCCATTGGAGACTGAGTATTGGTAGGAGATGATCTTACATGGGTGAGAGATTCCTTTAGTGTGTTTCTAGTGGAGGAATAAGAATATTTAGTAGTACCTAGGAGTAGGAGACCCAGATTCATGCATTTTACCTACATCTCTTTGCATAGCCTTTTTCTGTAATTTTGGGACATAAATCCCAAAAGTGGGGAGAATTTAAAGACTCTAATTTTACTATTTATTACATTAAAATATTAAATGGATTATTTAGATACCTAATAGCAGATACAGTGTGAGATTACTGGGCTCGATGTTATCAGAATAAATTATTGAAATATTTTAAATATTTTAAATATCATTTGGAGAATTCTTTCCAAAAAAATGGAATAACACCTAAAAATGGCATATATCATACATTAAAGGCCTCCAATGACTTTAGGGAATGGGTTTTACCCTAGTTTAAACATAAACTTAGAGTGCATCAGATGTTCAGGTTGAGTGCTTTCATAGGAGAATTAATAAAATAAATAAAATAAATTATTTATTTTATTATGTCTGATGTAGGTACCAATTTTTCCTTTATAAATACATTATTATGAGCAGATTTTAAGGTTTACTTTTTAACACTAGATACCTAGAGGACTGTTAGAGGAGATATTTCTTGGCAGATGACATCGGATCATATCATGATCGAGGATCTTTGTGCTATTATAATTTGAGTATATCACCAATGACAAGAATTTGGTTTCATTATTCTTTGTAGATTGATCCATATTGAGGTATGATGTGGTTTTATTTAGATTTATCACCATGGATTTATTCTTATGATGAACATGAATCAATCAACTAATCAATAGATTCATGGATTGTGCGTACTATGGATATGGGAACGATATTATACAGGATTGGGGATTTGATTGTTGATTATATTATCATATCTTCATTTGTCATTATAATGAAAATAAATTGAGGAAACAAAAACATTGGATGATGATTATTCCTTATATTTGTGTGTTTTTATTTCTTCTAGATATCTTCTTTCATCACAAGAAATTACTTTGGCCTATGGTTCGACGAATAGAAGATAATCAATCGTTGGACACCCATTTCAGGGAGCAATAGAGTTATAGAGAAAATAAGGGTTCATATTGATGATGGGATAGAGAATCTATGATTGATTATTGATAAAGGATGGATTTTTTATACATGTTCTATGTGTTTTAGGAGTACGATGATTGTTGGGCTCGATGGTTGATTTTCAAGTAGATTGATACATTTTTTTGATGATAAGATTGTGTGAGGAATGGTTAGAGTAGATATTTGATCACTCGGATAGATATAGAGAGCAATTAGAGGTGAAGGTTCCATGGTATTACATATTGAAATAACTGAAGGTTCTATGAAATACTGATTTACATAGAATGTAATATTTAATTACACACCATGTGGGACCCCCTATGTGATTCTAGGGTTTGATGGAGAAGATATATATTACATAGAGTGGGATATCATTCACAAGAAGTGTGAGACTTACCTAGTGGCTAGGTCTATACCCAAGAATCTAAAAAACATGGTCAAGTGTATAGGGAATCTAACATGTTGTTTACTCAGACATGAACACAATCCCAAGCTGTGAAACATGGGTAGGACCCAGTGCTAGAGGGACATGTCATATAATACAAGTACACACTGTGTACTCTTTTAAAATGTCTTTGAAAACTTTTCATCTTCATATCTGGAACTTTTTATTAGGGTATGATCCCTTGATACATTCCCTTAGGGTTTAGTATGGAGTCATCTCTTATTCATAGGATGGTGATCCCCTCTGAGGAACTTCATTCTTGGATATAGTTATTGGAATCCTTCTGTGAGGCGCAGAGTGAGAACCTCTATCATAATCATTTCCCAAGGTGGGGTTCTTGGTATTATTTTTATAGTGACCCTTTCCTTTTACATATAACATTACATGATTCTAAGCATAATTATACATCAGAGTACAAGCAAAGGATCATAATGTCCAGTGTATTGGAAGAATAGGTACTTAAAACTGAAAACATGGAACTAAATAAGAAATTTATTTATTTAATCTTAAAATTGAGATCAGAAATTACATTGTGCTCAAAAATATATATAGGGTACCCTAGGGAACACATGAACAAATGGGTGAGCTAAATATCCCATTAAGGGAATAACCGTAATAACAAAGCATTAGCAAATGGGATAGAAGGCATGACATGATGATATAACAAGGCATGTAACATATGTAATAATAATATATATAAATTGAATCATATAAATATGGAGTCATAATAATGTGTCTGAAACATAAAGAATGTCTTTATCATGAGTCAAGGCTAACCTCCAAGACTTTTTTACATGGTATCACAAGCCAAGGCTAACTGCCAAGACCATCGCACATGGTTGCACAAGCCAAGGATAACCACCAAGACCGTCGTACATAACCTCTCATGAGATTCAACTTTACCCAATGAATTAGAGAACTATTTGGGATCACCCATTATAACTTTTCATGAATATGTTTTCCACATAAAGAATCATACATAATCAATCTTACATAAACATAAGGGTTACTCATGAAAAGAATTGTGTACCTCAATAATGTCATAAAGCAATAAAAATGAGTGTATCGTAAAAGTGTCCATCAATGAAAGGAACTAAAATATATATATGGAAGTTCAAAAGGGAAAATAGGAATGTATCATGGTAAGTGATTTCAAGTATAATTGAGAAAATGTAAGAAAAGTATTTACGAAATTTTATCATTAAAACATTTTTGTGCAGTTTTTAAGAAAATACTATAGAGCCATTAAAATAGATAAGGGAAAATCATTTACATAAAAAGATAAGTGAACCAAGAGGGGTTTCATAAAAAAAAATTGATTTTATAAATACAATGGTTGATTAAAACATAAGGTATAGTTCACTTGAATGTAGTTAAAAATTTGGGAATTTCCCTCAAATCATGTTTTCTTATCGAGAGGTATTGAGGAGGGAATCCCTTGAAAAAATGTATATACCCAAAATATAATGATGAAATGGTCCTGATACATTAATTTTTTTCATTTACACAGTATTTGGAATATGAAAATAAAAATATAATATAACTTTATTTTGGTAAAAGAAAGATAAGGCAACCAGAAATAACAATGGAGGTTCGGGTGGAATCCCTTACAGAATATCGGCACGATGTCAGGTGTACTTAAGAGGGATTAATGAGAGAGGAAGGGGTTTATAGTCACCTATAAATCATGAGGGAAGTATGTGGGATGTTCAAAATCATACCCCATCATTAGGTATTACACAAAAAAATGAATTATATAGAGGAAATTCCTGAATAAAAGTGAAATAGAGAGGATCCCTTACCTTAAATATGATGGTGTTTTTTGTTTGATATTAATGACCTGAATAATCAAATTAGGTTAATTAATTAAAAATTTAACAACATATTATATTTATAACATAATTATTATAACATTTTTAAGTATATTCATGACCTTTTTGAAGGGTAATGTGGTTCAAATTCATTGTTCGGGTCCATTTGTTTCATGTTCATATTATTTATATACATGAACGGATAAACATGTATGGTGAGAGTGATTGTCTAGAATTAAAGTTATATTACATTATTGAACATACATAATAATACATGGTTTTAAATTTAATTTTTTTACTTGGACTGAAGTTGATTCATTATATAAAACATTAATGATAAACTCTTGGATTAATGTGGCAATTTTGCCCACAATTAACTTGTTTTTTATTATTTTACATCATGAATTTATAAGGATTCAAAAACATTAAATAAGATAAAATAAATATATTATGATATTTTTAAACCATTAAAATGGTTTCATTACTAGTCTAGAAGATGGTAAAGAAAATTGTAAACCTGCCATCCTTGAATGTGACAAATCAACACATCTCGGATAGTATTTTCATTTAAAGAATAAAAAGAGGGGGAGGGAGATATTATGATAAAATATCCCATTAGTATAATAGAATTATAGTACATGTATGTTAGATGATTTATCATATCATTTTGATGAAGGTAGGTGGGGGAAGAAATAAGAAAACAAAAGAACATGAATGAAGATAAAATAATCAGAAATTGGAATTTACCTCTTGAGTTTATCTCTTTTGAGAGCCTCTTAAGGGGAGAGGATTTGGTATTTTGAGGAGAACAAGGTCTATTGGATGGGGGGTAGGATCTTGGGGAGTGATTTGAAAAGAAATTTGGAAAGTTATATGGATTTAGATGAGTGAATAGAATAGTGGGGTGGTTTTTATAGTGGAGGGGAGGAGGGTTTTCTTAATATTTTAATCATTAATTTATTAATTTCCCTCATGACCAGAAATAGTGATGATTCCATGAACAAAAATAGATATAAGTGCATTTGAGTTCTTAATTTTTGTTTTTACATCACTTACGATGTCTAGTATACTGTATTTAAATTATAATGTATTTATACGGTAAATTAATGTATTTTACTATTCACCAAAAATTCATGTATTTCAGAAAAATCTAAAAAATTCACCCTAAGAATTTTTTGAAATGTAGAATCCAAAATGACCACCATTTTTTGAAAATAATTTTATAAATATGATTAATTTAATTTTTTAATTAAAATCATAATTTACTTGAAAAATACAAATTTTAAAACTATAACTGATATTATAATGCTTTCAAAAACTAGATAATGTCTTCTAAAATTATCTTAAAACTATAAGACAAAAAAAATAAATTTATGAACATTAAAAAAAATAATTTTAAATTTATTAATTAATTTTAATTATTTATTTATGACTTACAAAAATATTAATACTCTTATTATGGTTATATTATCACATAATATGCCTAAATTTTATTTATACATTCATGGATGAAGTTACTATTCTTTTGGATGATTTACTATTCATAATGGTCATATTACTATTCATAAGGGTAGGTTACTATTCCCCAAAAATTATGTTTATTCAATTAGACTCCAAACATCATATTGATCGCAACTGGGTATGTCAGATTTTTGAAATTCAAATCATAGAGGTGACAATATTTTGTTTAAAGATAACATAGCACTTAGTAGTTCATTGTGTTGTAATTTCATGTGATTATATGAATTAATTATAAGAAGGGTATTTTCATTGATAAAACGTTGAGTTGTTACATTATTTCCCCCTTATGAAATTTCTCACTCGAAATTTTATTTCATATTCTATAAAATAAATAGGTGAGAGTACTTTTCCTTCATTAAATCCTTCAGTTACCATGTTGCCTCTTCGTACATATAGTTCCACCAAATTACATTGACTGGGTGAGTAGTCCTGTTACGTATAACTTTACCTCTACGATCCATGATCTTCACTAGCTGCTCCTTGTAAGAAATATCATCGTACAATTTTGACACCTCTAAAGAGGGTAAATGTAAAGGGTATGGTATGTACTTCCTTAAGAGGGATACATGAAAGCCACTGTGTACTTTGGATGTGGTAGGTGGAAGTTCCAGTCGATAGGCCATATCCCCAAAATGATCAATAATATTAAATAGGGAAATTTACCTAGGACTTAACTTTCTTTTCTTCCCAAACCTCGTGACATTCTTCAATGGAGATATGTGTAGAAATACCTTATCTCCAACATTAAACTCAATTTCTTGTTGACGATTGTCTGCATAACTATTTTGTCAAATTTGGGCTACATTTATGAGTTGTTGAATGGTTTTCACCTTCTCCAACATTTCTTCAACCATTTCGGGTCCTAGTAGCTTACGCTCATGACTTCATCCCAACAATCCAGTGTTATGCACCTTTTCCCATAAAGGGATTTGTATGGTTCCATTTGGATTCTTGAGTGGAAACTGTTGTTGTAGTAGAATTCAATAATTGGAAATGTCGGTCTCGTCCTCCTTTTAAGTCCATAGAACATGATCTCAAAATATCTTCCAGAATAGTTTGCTCAGATTGGCCATAGTTTTAAGGATGATAGGTCGTACTGATGTTTAGTTCAGTTATTAGAGTATGTTGGAGACTTTTCCAAAATATAGAGGTGAATCTTAGGTCTCAATCAGATACAATAAATTTTGGTACTACGGGTAGCCTTACCACCTCTTTGATATATATCCATGCAATTTGATCCAATGAGAATCCCTCTCAAATCATGATAAAGTTATATGTCTTTGTCAGATGACGCATAGTGACCCATATAACATTGTTTCCTCTAGATGTCCTTAGATGTCTAGTGAAAAAGTCCATGATGATGTTCTCCTACTTCCAAGTTGGTATGGGTAATGTTGAATCATCCCCTATGACTTTTGTCTTTCATCCTTCACTTGTTGATATACCAACCACTTTGATGTATACTCAACAATATCATTCTTCATATTGTCCCACAAAAAGTTATTTTGGAGATCTCAATATATCATTGTGATCCCTAGGTGAATAGAAAAGGTTGATCTATGTGCGTTATTCAAAATATCCTTCTTTATATCTAGATTTTATTGTACACATAATCATGAAAAAAAATTATGACTCTATCCTTGTCAATATTAAACTCAAAGGATTTCTTATTTTTGATAGCTTCTACCCATTTCATAATTTCCACATCTTTTCTTTGAGTATCCTATATTTTCTCCATGATGGATGGTTGAGAAATCATCTGAGAAAGGATTTATTATGCTACTTCATTAATGATTCCCATTTTCATCCTCTAAAAATCTATAAGGATCAGATCCTTTTCAATTATCATCATTGATAAAGATGTTGGATCTTTTCTACTTAGTGCATCTACCACCTTATTTCCCTCACCAGTATGGTAGTGGATTGAGCATTAATAATCCTTGATGAGATATATCCATCTTTTATGGCACATATTAAGCTCTTTTACTGTGAATATATATTTGAGACTCTTGTGAATAGTATCTATCTCCCACGTCTCCCCATAAAGATAATGCTGCCAGTTTTTTAACACAAAGATCACAGTCGCCAACTCCCTATCATGTGTATGATAGTTTTTCTCATTGATTTTCAACTTCCTTGAGGAATTGTCTATAACTTTATAATTTTTTATCAGCACACATTCTAATGCCTTCTTTTAAGCATCACTATACTCCACAAATAGTTTTCCACTTTTTTAGAGTGTGAGTAATGGCATAGTGATTAGCCTCTTTTTCAACTCCTTAAAACTGTATTCACATTCTTGAGTCCAAAAAAACATTACTCCCTTCCGTGTTAGCTTGGTCACTATGTTTGAAAATCTTGAAAGTTCTTCAAAAATCAGCTATAATACCCGACCAGACCCAGAATGTTGTGGATCCTTGTTACAGATGTTGGAATGGGCCACTCTTCAATAACCATTGTCTTGGAAGGGTCTATAGATATCCAATTTCTAGTGATAACATGTCCCATGAATTATACTTCCTCCATCAAAAACTCAAATTTACTATACTTTTCATAAAGAATCTCCCCTCACAATTTCTTTAACAAAATACTCAAATGATTCTCATGTTCCTCCTTATTCATAGAGTATATAAGAATATCATTGATAAAGACTACCACAAATTTTTGAGGTAATATATAAATAATCTTTTCATGAAATCCATGAATATTTCTAGAGAATTAGTGAGTCCAAAGGGTGTAACTATGAATTCATAGTATCTATACAAATTTTGAAAGGATGTCTTGGGAATATATTATTTTCCCACTTTTAATTGGAGATATCCTGACTGAAGGTCCGCCTTAGAGAAATAACTATCCCCATTAATCTAATCAAATAATTCATCTATCTATTATAGGTGATACTAGTTATTTATCGTGATTTTATTGAGCACATTATAATCAACACAGTGGCGCATTGATCCATCATTCTTCTTGAAAAAGAGAACTGTCTCACCCCATGGTGAAGCACTCGAGCATATAAAACCCTTCTCTAGATTCTCCTATAATTGATACTTCATCTCTTGAAGATCTACGGTGTCCATTCTATATGATTTCTTTGATATAGGCATAGATCTGGGAATAATTTAAGTCGATAACTCAACCTATCAGTTAGGAGGAAGACCCGACAACACTTTAGGGAATACATCAGTGTAATCCCTCATGATGGGCATATATTCAAGCATGATTCTCTATTTTTTCTCAACCATTTGTGGTAGACATGCTTGCTCATAAATAATTAATATAAACACTTGAGACACTAATTCTAAAGTAGATTCATCTTCCTCCTTATAATTTTTAGTAATTGGGGTATGCTTCAAGATGTGATGATTGATCTCCCTTTCTTCACAGTTGGTGTGAGATTTGAATAAAGATAGCCAATCCATAACCAAGATAGCATCGAACTCCACTAATAGACGTATGAAGAGATTTTATGGATGTTTTAGTCCACAAAATGATAACCAGTGAGAAGTTATAAACCATGGACACAAGAATTTCCCCATTCCCAGTTCTCATAGATAACTTGTCCTCTAAATTTTGAGGTGGTGTCTGAATAGTTCTACTAAATTTGTAACATATGAAAGAATGTGTAGAAAAAAATAATATAGTAAATTCTCTATTCTTGAATTAATAACTAGAGTTCATTTCACCACATCATTTTCCAACACCACCTCAATAATAGTGATATCATAAGTCCTTCCTTGTTTCCTTGGTGGTTGATGTTGATTTCCTCCAACAACCCTCAGATTGGGGAAATTGTTTGCATAATGCCCATGCTCCTTGAAGCAGTATCACTTCATTATAGTCTAAGTGTTGATCTGAAATTTCTTTTCTTCTTCCACATTATTGATATTCTTCATATCCCATTGGTATTTTTTAGCCACATATCCCAACATTCCACATTTGAATCAATTCTTGATTCCCTTTAGACGGTTCACAGGATGTTTCTTCCCCCAATTTTTACACATGGGATGATCGAGATTCTCCTAATCATGGAATTTATTTCTAGAACCACCCACATGAGATTCCATTTTCCTCTTCTTATCATTGGGCCCATGATACCACAGAGAGTCTCCAATCTCCATTTCAACCTTGACGGGACAACGGGCAATCTCCTCATAGTTGTCGAAGTCTCGAGTCTCTATAATTTTTCATATACTCTCCTTTAGTATGAAAAATAAGTGATCCATCTTTGTTTTGGTGTTTATGAAAAATCCATAGGCATACCTTGCAAGCCTTGTAATGTTTTCTTCATATGCCATGATTGACTCATCTTCATTCTGCTTGAGTCCGAGGAATGCTCTTTCTATCTTGAGAGAGAGGGTTAGGGGAAAATATTTATTGAAAAACATTCTCTTGAATTCCACCAATTCCATGGAATCAATTTAATTCTGGGGATTCATATTCATGATCAGTTTCTACCACTGATCTGGTTCCTCATCAAAACGATAGAACACTGGTACGACTTTCTCTTTTTCTGAGCACAGGATGATAGAGAATATATTTTCAACGGAGTTGATCCACTATTCAGTGAGGAAGGGATTGGATTATCCATTAAACATGGGAGGGATTTTCCATATAAATGATACTATATAAACATTCTCTTTCCTTGGAGTAGGATGGTGTTCCACATGATTCAAGTTATTATTCATAACTTGATCTAGCTGAGGAAGTATTTCCATGAATTTTATAGCACCCCTTCCCATCATATCAGGCATATCAATAGTGTAATATTCACATCCCCTGTCACATTTATTGTTGGAATGTGTTCTTACATTTCCCTCCATTAAATAATAAAAAGAATGTACAGCTAGAGGTCTTGAATATATAGCTATTGAGCATAAGAAAAAGGAAACATTGAACATAATAGGATAAACATGTAATGGAGAAGTACATACAAACTTGTGATTCACTATGTTTAAATCAAGGTTATCCTTGAAATATTTCTTGGATTATATTCTTATCTGATGTTTTTTTAATCCGTTAATAATTTTTTTTACTAGGATCATGAATTTACCAATGCATATACCTCAAAAGTGTCAAACTAAGAGTGTGGCAAGGCCCATTATTGTGCACCAATTCCCCTTCGAGTCTAGCTCAAAGTGGTGTTTTGGGTTTTACCCCTAGATACATTTGTGCCAAATCAACCTCTACCTATTTTTATCCATATAGGAATGTATTTTCTTGATAAAACCCTTACTCATTACTTAACAAAATTTAAGTATGTTTTATTATACTTAATCTCATCCTTAAGGTTCTTACTAAAGTCTTATATTCCTAATCTACAAAAATAACTAGACCATCACCTGATACCAACTATAGTGACCCTATCCATTTACATATAACATTATATGATTTTAACCAAAATTATACATCAGAGTAAAATCCAAGGATCATAATGTTTAGTGTCTTGGAAGTCTAGGTACTTAAAATAGAAAACATAGAACTAAATAAAAAATTTCTTTATTTAATTTTCAAATTGATCTCATCACTTCTATTGTTATCAAACATCTGTATAGGGTACCATAGGAAACACATGAAAAAGGGATGAGCTAAATATCCCAGTAAAGGAATAACCATAAGAACAAAGAATTAGAACATGAGATAGAAGGCATTACATCATGATATAAAAAGGCATTTAATATATGGAATCATAACATATAATAATCCAATCATATTAACATGAAGTCATAATATTGTGGAAGAAACATAAAACATGTCTTTAGGATGTGTGAAGGCTATCCTCCATGATTTTTTAACATGTTAGAACAAGCCAAGGCTAACCTCCAAGACCATCGCACATGTTAGCACAAGCTAAGGCTAACCGCTAAGACTGTCACACATAAAATCTCATGAGACTCAACATTACCCAATGAATTGGAGATATATTTGGGCACAACCATATTATCTTTTCATGAATATGTTTACCACAAAAATAATCATACAAAATCAATCTTAAATAAACATAAGGGTTAACTAAGGAAAGAATTGAGGACCAGAAATAAAGAAAAAAATGGGCGTATAATAAAAGTGTTCTTTAATGATATGAAGTAAAATATAAATGGACATTAATAAGGGAAAATAGATGTGTATTATGGTAAGTTATTTCTAGTATAATGAAAAATCTATAAGAAAATTATTTCTGAAATTTGATCATTAATGCATTTTTTTTTGCGGTTTTAAGGGAAATACTATAGAGCCTTTAAAATAGAGAAGGGAAAAATAATTTATATAAAACCCAATGTGAACCAAGATGGGTTTCATAAAAAATAATGATTTTATAAAGGAAATGGTATCTTAAAACATAATATATAGTTCACTTTAAATTGGGTAAGAATTCGGGAAGATCCCTCAAAACTGGTTTGCTTATCGGGAGGAATTGAGGAGGGAATAAATTTAAAACTTATATATTCCCAAAAAATAATATTAATAGGGTAATGATAAATGAATTTGGTACATGTACACATAATTTATAATATTCACATAAAAATATAAGATAACTTCATTTTTGAAAAATAAAGATAAGGCAACCCAAAGGAACAAAGGAGGTTCAAGTGGAATCCCTTATGAATTATCGGCATGGTGTCGGGAGTACATAAGAGGGATTAATGAGAGATAAATGGGTTTATAATCACTTATATGTCATGATAGAAGTATGGTGGAGGTTCTAAATCATACCCCATCATTAGATATTACACAAAAAAGGCATAACGTAGAGGACATTCATGAATAAAGGTGAAATTGAGGGGATCCCTTACCTTAAGTCTGATGGTGATCTTTGATTGATATTAATGACCTGAATAATAAAACTATATTAATTAATTAATAATTAAATAACCTATTTTATATGTAAAATATTTAGTACAACTTTTTTAAGTTCATTCAAGACCTTTTTGATGTGTTGGGTGGTTCAATTTCATTGTTCAGGTCTATTTGTTTCATGTTCAGTTTACTTATATACATGAACAGATAAAAAAGTATAGTGAGAATGGTTATATAGAATTTTAGTTATATAAAATTATTTAACATCAAGAATATTACATGGTTGTAAATTTAATTCTCTTACTTAGAGTGAATGTGAATCATTATATAAAACATTAATTATATACTCTTAGATTAATGTGGAGACTTTTTTCATAATTAAATTGTTTTGTGTTATTATTTTACATCATGAGTTTATAAGGATTACAGAAAATTAAATAATATAAAATGAATATATTATGATTTTTTTCAATCATTTAAATGGTTTCATGACCTGTCTAGAAGATGGTAAAGTAAATTGAAAACCCATCATCTTTGAGTGTGATAAATCGACACATCTCAGGCGGTATTTTCCATTATAGAATAAAAGGTGGGGGAGAGAGATATTATGATGAACTATCTCATTATAATATAATTCAAGTAAATTTATGTTATTGGAGTTATCAAACCACTTTGGTTAAGTGAGGTGAGGAAAGAAATAAGAAAATAAAATAACTTGAAAGAAAATAAAATAATCAGAATGATAAATTTACCTCTTGAGTTCGTCTCCTTTGAGAGACTCTTAAGGGGAGAGGATTTGGTATTTTGAGGAGAAAAAGGGATATTGGACGTGGGGGAGGATCTTGGGGAGTGATTTTGGAAGAACTTTGGCAGGATACAAGTCTTTAGAGGAGTGAAGAGAAGAGGGGAGTGTGGGTGGTTTTTATAGTGGAGGAGAAGAGGGTTTTCTTAATATTTTAATCATTCGATTATTAATTTCCCTCAAGACAAGAAATAGTGACTATTCCTTGAAAATAATAGTAATTAGTTCATCAGATTTATATTTTTGGGTTTTTACATCACTTATGATGTCATTAATATTGGATTTAAATTATAATGTATTTTTATAGTAAATTAATGTATTTTTCTATCCACCAAAAATTCATGTCCTTCAGAAAAATACCAAAAAATCACCATAACCATTTTTCAATATGTATAATCCAAAAATGAAATAAATTTTTTAAAAATAATTTTCTAAATATTATTAATTTAATTATTAATTAAAATCATAATTTAATTGAAAATATGGATTTTAAAACTATTACATATATTATAATGCTTTCGATAATTACATATGGTCTTATAAAATTATCTTAAAACTAGAAAACATAAAATTGTTAATTTATGAACACATTTTAGGAAAATTCATTTTATTTTAAATTAAATAATTAATTTTAATTATTTATTTATGACTTACCAAAATACCAATACTTTTACTATAGTCATATTATCACTTATAAGATGCCTAAATTTTATTTATACATTCAAGGATTAAGTAACTATTCTTTTTTAAGATTTCTCATTCATAAGGGTCATATTAATATTCATATGGGCATTTCACTATTCATAAGTATAGGTTATTATTCACCAAAAATTAATTTTGTTCCATTAGACTCCAAACATCTTACAGATTGCAATTGTGTACATCATATTTTAAAAATTCAAATCACAGACGTGACAATATTATGTTTAAAGGTAACATAACACTTATTATTTCATTTTGTTGTAATTACATGTGATTATATGAAATAATTATTAGAATATAATTTCCATTGATAAAAAATTGAGTCGTTACATTGTGACCAACACTATACATGGGTCAATCCCCTAATTAGAAGGTGAATATGGATTGGGTTGTTGGTATGCCCCTTGGCCTTGGGTATGATCACAATTAGTGTATCATTATATTCATATGTATAATTTATTATCATTATAGAAAGACCCCATGTGAATTAAATTTCAAATGGATTCCATCAGTTCTATTTGAATCTTGCAGAGCATTCTCTGGGATGAGTGATATGTGGAACCTTCGAGTTATAATCCTAGGATGGATTTATATATATGGCCATACCTTGATACTGTGTGACTACATTGAGTATATTTGGATATTATTGTTATATATTATATTTTAATATACCTTTAATTATCTGAATATTATTCTCAGTTCTATATGCCAAGTGATTTCAGGGTTTCCTACTCGGTATTTTTATACTAACCCCTCAGTGGGTTTTCCCCACACATGTCATGTATTATGCGGATGAATGACCCATTTTACGGATTCATTGAGGTTCTATGACAGGGAATATATTTGTGATCCAAAAGGAATGAGGTTTATTTCTATGGTAAAATTAAGATCAGTCCTCACCCAATATATAGGTTGTAATTGTTTTCAATTTTTTATGGTGGGCTTGTATTTAGACCTTTTCTTTATAGTACTTGTTTTCATACTCTAATGGTGGGATTTTTAGATGTATTCATACATGGTTATTAATTATATAAAATTCAATATTTTATTTTAATGGAGATGTGTGAATGTGTACATTTATGTTTGGTTAATTCCTCTCATGTGTGTGATATGCCTACACGACGTTGGTCGCCAACCGCAGGACTATTGGAGGTAGTCTTAGGGTAGTGGTGTTTTGGTCCCCGTTTGGATGGTTCATGACAAACTATTTTTCCAAAACCCATTGTATATCCATATTTATACATTATCTATTCGAAGATAGAAAATGGTCCATTATTTGAGCCTTATTATATGAAAAAATGTGTGTGGAATTCTTTCTTTCAAAATATTACAAGTGTATCACTCACCTAACTTATGTCCACCCATTCTACTCTCATATTCAAACATTAAAAACATTTTTTATTCAACAAATAAATCTCTAAATACAATCCCAACATGCCTCATCTCATTCTATAAGTGTTATTGTGTACATAAATCCATCATAGAAAGTCTTTTGGTCAAAACATAAGGAGGATACCCGAAGAAGCGGTAACCTTCATCAACACGCGTTTTTGTTTTATTTCTCATCCAACTCATTAAATTCGTATTATACCATCCTGATATAATATTTTTATTATATTCCATACAGAGAGATATTATTAGTTTATATTAATGACCTTCAAACATCTCCACTTCCATCAAATGGGTTATGAAGTCATCATTCATGCGTACCGTGGACTACCACCTCGCGAACTGATGTCATACATTCTTACATTACCACCTCTCAAAGCTAGAAATAATGATGGATTTATTATTAATATATTATATTCATGATATTATTATACTTATATAATTATTTTATCACAATAACTTTTTATATTCCATTCTGTAGGAATATGATTACGTTGTTTGTGTGTACTATGGATTATCACCTCACGAAGCGATATGATTCATTCACACATTACATTGAAGATAAAAAGGATTTTTATAATGAAAATATGTAATATATATGACATAAAAATGTTTCTATAATGATAATATATCATTTAAATTTATTTGTTTCAATCCAATAAGAAAATGGAAGCACCATTCTTGCGTATGTATGGCCTATCATCTCCATGAACATTGTTTTTTAATTTTCTGTCACCAAATTTTATTGATCAATAAAAATAAATATATACTTAATTTTTATGATGTTAATATCATTGTTAAAATTCTATATATAATTTAATAATTATAAAATGAATGCGACCAAAAATATAAAAACAAAGAGGAAAACAAAAAGGATATTGCCCAAAACATAACTTTAACAATGATGTTTTCATAAACAGATCATAAAAGTTTAAAATAAAATCATATATGGTATTATATATATAAATATTTTTATTTAAGATATTAAATATACATTTAAAATATTATAATTATGTTTTGAATGAGTGTGATGTAATTCAAGTCTTAAGGTAATGAGTTTTGTCTTAATTTTCCTTCTTTGAGATGTATGTTATGTTATACACCATTATTATTTCTCAAGGTGTATATAAAGCCCATTTGAAAAGTAATTTCATGAATTTAATTACCATAATTATATTTACAGTTAAATTCTTTTTTATTCCTTCATGGGGCCTAAGATTAAAAGTTACGAAATGGGTAATGATTTTAGGTTATAATCTCATCGTCTATCAGAACTATTTTTGATTATCATTATGATGTTAAAATATTATGATACATATCTCATAAAAATAATTAATTTTATTCTATTTTGATTATTCATTATATTTTAAATTAAAAATGTCATTTTTATAATCTTGGGTACTTAAATTAATACAGAAAATGTTTTTAATAAAACTCGAATTTATTTCTCTCTTTAGTCAGAAATTGATTTTCTTCCAAAAATAGGTTTTTTAAAAATGTTTTATTATTATCATATTACTTTTAAAATTAAATTTTACCCATGTTTAATTTTTGAAAAAAAATATTGAAAGGAATATTCATTTCATTTTCCGAACAATTCCTATTTGGATTTTCCCAAAAATGTGAAAGAAATATTTATTTTAATGTGTATGGCATGAAAAAAACTTCTCATAATCGTGGACATTATTTTATTTGATTTATACATTATAAAATTTTCATGGATATTTCCAAACAAAAAAACTTTCATATTTTTTTAACATTTAAAATGTGTTTTTCAATGTGTAAAAGATATTTTTCGAAAGAAATATTTAAAATGGTCTATCAAAATAATTTTCCATCTAATATCACTTATTATGATGTTATCAATTCCTTAATGGTGATATTATCCATGAATAAAATTATTTTTATTTCCTACAATGGTTTCTTTTTATGATTTCTTGATATTTAAGAAACCTTTTTCTCTTAAATAAGTTATACCAAGAAATAATTCTTACGATACCTTCTTCTTCTTTACATAGGTAATGCTATGATGAAGTGATGAAATGATTATGAAACCTATCTATTTTATATTGGTTATAATATGAAGAAATGTTAATTAAACCAATTTAATTCCATGGGTTATGATATGATTAATGATTTATGATCTTGTGTCAAACATAAATATGGTTTTCATTATGAGATGGGTGGGACCTATATCTCCCTCACATGAATTGGGTAAATATTTATATCTCATGAGATAGAATAGACAACAATGTGGAGTGAACTAGTTTCAGTAATAGAATTTGTATACAATGGTGGTATTTAGAGTGAACACTGACTAATATAATGGCAATCGGAGTCAGCCCATTTCAGTATTATATGCTTGGCAATCAGCGTTGACTAATATGAAAATGATTATCTACTCTTATGTATATGCCCAAAAAAAATTCTTATTCCAAGGTAATTCTATCATGGATCATGTTCTTTTATTATCTTATTATTCATATCTTATGAACTACAAATCTTTATTACATGGATAATGATTATGATATTTGATATGTAGGGTATGGTTTTCAAATTTGTGCTCAAGTACTCATACCCTTATGTTCATGTTATACTAAAACATCTTCTTTTATACCCTTACTGATCATCTGATCTCACCCTTTATTATGTTTCCTTTGCAAAGGTTATAAAGAAATGTGTTACGGATGACATGTATAAGAAGGGTTCTAGTTATGAATATTATTGTGGGAGATGATGTAGTTTACCTATGGACCAGAAATTTTTGTTTTAATGTTTAAAAACACACTAAAATATTATGGTCCTCGGAAATTTTTCTGTTTAATATAATGAATATTCTAAAAATATTATGTAATATCTATGTATTATAAGCTTGGGTTACTATAAAATGGGTATCCACTAAAAAAATGTTTGGTATGGAAAATAACCATAAAATTTTAGAAGAATAACGGGTGCATAAAAGTATTAATGGAAGGGTTTTAATGAGCGGTAAATGTGGTATCTAGTTACATAGAAATAATAATGAAAGTAAAAGGGATTTTTTTTAATTAAAATTACAACATGAACAATTTGAAACAAATATACATAATATAAAGAGATTTCATGAATAATGAGGAGAATGAGAGGATACCTTACTAAGAGAGGAAAATTCTAAAATATTAGGTTGAGATTCTTTAAGAGATTGGGAACACATTGGGAGGTATTTTGAGAGGTATTGGGAGAGTAACTTTAGACACAATGGGAATTTAATAAAGAATAGTAGGAGTTCGGGTGGGTATTTACAACAAAAGAGAGTGTAATTATTTATTAATTATAAACATATGTTTTGGACTCTACAAAATAAAAAAAACAGAAACCAACCCTTGGTTGTTTCTAATTATTTCCACCAAATAGGATTGTTTTTCAATATTTTATATTTCCATTGACCGAACATATTAAAATAATATGATTTGTGGAGTGAAAGTGATTCATGTTCAAAAATAATTGATTTGAAAACATTAAATAATAATATAGTTTCGTAGGACTCATTAAATGTTTATATAACTGATCAAAAAAAAAATTAAAACACATTATATTAAAGGGAATGTCGATATTTGGTCATGGATTAATTTAAAAGTATTTATTAAATCACTTTTAGTCGTTTATGATGTCCTTATACTTACCATATAATTATTCTGTAATAAATTTTACCCAAAAAATGACTATCTCATGAAATAATGAAAAATTAAATATTATATAATTTCAATGCATTGATTTAAAAAATGGTATTTATTTTAAAAAAAAATACACTTTCAAATATAAATCTTTATTTACTAGAAAATACTAGTTTTTACAACACTAACCACTTTTTGACCCTTATAAAAACTACATTTGAAATTATTAAATTATGTTATCATTTATATTTAAATAAATATTATTTGATAAGAATATTTTATTAAAATATCATTTATTTAAAAAATTATTGAATTTTTAAAATGATTGACTTAATTGAAACTGTATATATTTTAAAAAAATATATTTATTTCCCTATATCAAAATATAATTATTATCAAACTCATTAATTATTTATAAATTAATTATAAAAATGGATAAATATAATTACTATTTTATTTAAATAAAATATAAAAATTCATATTACTATGGTATCGATTAAAAACCCCTTATTACCCCATCAAACACTATAAGGTTAGGATATGTGATGGTGACACTTTCTTAGGGTGGTTCAATAAACATTGATTGGGTCGTGATCCTGATAATTTGAAACATGTCCCATAAAAAATTTCTCTTCAGTTTCATTTACCGAATCTTATCTTGTTCTTGGTCAAAGGAAAATACCATTAATTCAATCTCTCTCAGAAGCATTAATAAATGATCTTTATAGGGTAAGATCCTACTAGTCGAGGTCATCGCTTATTACATTTGTATCAATTCGACTTTATCATAACCCTAAATATATACTAATGTTAATGTTCATTGTATAATAGCTATAATATCAATTGTTATGATGTTTAATGATATTTTAAACGTAACTTTATATAATTTATAATGATCCAAAGTGACCAAAGTAGTGCACGTTTTTTCTATAAATACATTTCATAATAAGTTATATATTCATTCAAAAAGGTAAATTCATTTATAAATATTCATTTCATTACATAATGGCTAGATTATTTGGGTTTTAGATTGATGACTGAGATGTGATAAAAAAATATGGGATATAATCATGGGTATGCCTTAGATGTTCTAGATGTGGGTGTAATGGGTAGGCGCCTTTCCTTGAGATCAGTGCACTCGAGGTTTTTATGTATATAGTGCATGAATGATGATACCTTTAATTTATATAGGGAAAGAATATTGAGTGACAATTATCTTTTATTAAGGATTCATTTCAGAAGGCTAGACCAGTTAATTTCCTAACCCTGTTGAATCCTAGATTCACTTTTGGTAGTAAGGTCACAGTGTTAATGGATGAAATTGATTTTGAAAAAGATGCCTATGTGGTATAAAATCATCTAGTTGACTATGGAATTGATGAAATTCATAATTTTTAATAGTACCATATTGAGTGATTCAAGTTATAAAAAATTGACATAAGAGAGGAGCATGATTAGTGAATAGGTTCACCTTCCTAGTATTAATTATATGTGACTCATGGAATCAAGATTTGGGTTGTTCGACAAAGTGATTATAGAGAGAACACCTATTATGTTTGTATGAGATCAAGGTAGTGTTTTTTTTGGTATGAATGGTTCGATTTGGGTTGTAATTTTTTAGTGGCCACATGTGATCCAAGTATTAATGAAATTAATGAATTTTTTATAGGATTGGTTCCTTGTGGTTTTATGATAGTGATAAATTTTCCTATGTGGTAGAGGAGATACCAAAATTGTATCAGGTGTCATGGGATGGTAGACCTAGGTGTAGACCTTGACACATATTTTTTATTAGGTGTGGTGGCATGGGATTGATATTCGATGAGTGTGGATTTGGATAATAGATACACATTTGATGATGGAGCCAATATATGTTATGATTTAGATGATATATAAGGTAATACATATGTTAGAAATAATGTCGTTTGACATAGAATGTTTTCCATTCATTATATATGGATATTCAATCGATTTTTAGGATAAATTTCATGGTGATTCAAGGACCTTTATCAATTCCTATTTTTTGGATCTCGAGTATGACTGGGATGACCATATCCAATCATTATGTGCAATAATGGATAGAACATGGGACATGGATATATGACCTCATGTTAGTAGGATTATGGACATGTCAGGACAAAACATTGGACAACCGAGGTTTCCATTGGTTATCAGTGAGATGTAAATTCAAATTCTATAATACCATGTGAAATATTATATTTAATTTTTAGATGAGGTATTAGATAGGGTTCATACATTGGCATCAGGTGGGGGTGATTTTTAAGTGATTAAAGTTTAACTCAAGGGGTAAACCATGATTCATTACATGTTTCACGTGGTAAATTTTGGTTATTCACGTTATTAATGTGATGAATAGTGATTCATGATAGGTATTAGGGGTGAAATATGAATTGGGACACGGTTTAGGTGGTAAACTATGATTTGTGAAAGGTTCAATGGGTAAACCATGATATGTGACATTATTCAAAGAATGTATCTTATTTTTAATTATAGTGGTACTATATGTTTTGGATGAAAATGATTAAGTATGTAAGTGAAGTTAGTACCATGATTTTGGGAATGTCATCTCTCATACAATGTGGGCTATTCTAAGGTTTAACAAGGTCCTTTTGAGGAAAGTATGGCTTAGGCAGGCCCTATGCATGGGTGTTAGTGTCTCATCAAATTTGGTTCTAAATCAAAGATGAGGGGTTGTACTAGTTTTTTTCCAGTGTTATATATATGGATGATGTGAGGTAGAAACCATATCTATCATGTGATTGGGATTTTATAATTCATTATGGTAGGTGATTCTAATGGTGGGAATTGACATGGATTAGAATCATCTTTTATGAGTTGATTATAATTATGGGGATTATTATTGAATTGGGTATAAATAATTTGATGACACCACAATTCCTTAGGATAGGCAGTAATGAGTAATTACTATCTTGTTTCTTCATTGATAGAGACAAGTGGAAGATCTATTTTTTATGAATAGTATTTTTTATGTTTAGACTTTCACAATCGATGTTCATTTGGCATTTCAATATAGAATACAACTTGTGTCTATGAATTGGTTACCTAAGTGGTTCAACATTGTTGGTTTAATGGTTAAAAATACTTAGTTAGGATAAGAATTTCTATGGTGGGGAGTTTATAAAACCACATGTTAGGATTGTTTATGAAATTTAGATGGAATTTAAACTTTTTTAGTTTGGTGGAATTTTTTTTTATTACTAGGACTCGTAATGAGATTCAAAGAATTATAACATCCTTTAAAAGGTTCTTTGAGATTTTGTTTTAGTTTTAATGGATTTCCCATGGGTTCAATAGATTTTTTGAGTCTGGGTGGCTGGGATACTGCAAAACTACATTGTATACTATTCACGATGTGAACCTATGGTTCACGCTATGTATGGTTTATGGATGTTTTTAGATAAATAAAGGGGACTCATTCCTATCTTGTTTTAGGTAGAACATGCGTGTGGAGATGGATTTCATAAGGTGCATCCTTCTCCCTTATTTAATTGTCCCCCTTGTTATAGTGTGGGTTTTTTGGAGTTTTCTACTGTGTTTTCTGGTACGATCACCATTATTTTCATCTATTATAATATCCTAGTAATTTCAATTTATTTAAGGGGTATTTTGGGAATAAATTCCACCATATCATGATGGAATTGAACGAGATGGATTATGATTTATCTTGGCTTACATTAAGGAGGTATCAAGATAATGTATTCTCACCGTCACATTTCATTCTAATAGAGGTAAAATTCCTTATGATTTTTTCAATTTTTTGGATTACTTTTAATTAATTTGGACAATGATTCATAATTTAGTGATTTTTTCTCATTATTATGTCTGTATTATTTCATATACCTCCCACAAGTGTTTAGTTTCAATTACAGAGCGATAGGATTAGCTAATGAGTTTTTAGAGATTATGAATAATTAGATAAATATATAAATTTATTATGAACATTTTTATTTAATTGGTTAATTAATTATTAGTGGGTTATAATTAAATATTGGTTGTTTTATGTGATATTCAATACCTCACGGTTACAAGTGATAGCTAGATAAACATAGATGAGCTCGTGAAAATTTGTGATTAAAAATAGGATTATCTCTTAATTGAGGTAGGTATTCCCTCATACATTCCATATTCTATTATGATTTATTTTTATATCATGTTTTATGTGATATCACCACTGAGGGTTTTTTACCAAGTCAAATAAATTTTTTATTAAAATGGTATTTGTAGACAAAACAAATTTCTGAGGGCCACGATAGACCCTTTGGAACATTTTTGACTGCCTAAACCATCGATGGTTAGGTAAATTATTATTATTATGTGAACTATGATACTTTTAACCAATGTATTTTCAATTAAAATAAATATAAAAGAATTATAGGTAGTATACTTAATGATACGTCCCCATAGTGACCTTTAGGTATAGGTTAGTGATGAATTAAGATGGATAGCATAAGGATCATCTATATGAGAACCATGAGTTTCCTTAAGGAATTTAGAACAAATATGTAACACCCCAAAATGATAAAGGGTTAAATGGATAAATGATATGACTCATGTCAACAAGGTGCACCTTCCTTTTTGGGAGCCTGTCTGATTAGAACTCCACAGTTAAGCAAGCTTGGCCTCGAGTAGTGATCAAGATTGGTGACCTTATGGGAATTTTCTTAGGGTGTGTGTGAGTGAGGACAAAGCACACTAGAAAAGACATGTGTTGGCATGTGGGGACTGTCATTAGTCCGATTACCCGTTCAGGCATGTGGGTGGACCCTTGGGTGGGGACCACGTGTCTGCAGGGCAACTGGTGGTACCTGGTGGGTCAGGACCTGAAGACCATATTAAGGCATCGTGTCTGTGTTTTCGTTGGGGCCCAGTTGTCACATTTGGTATTATAGGAGGAACCTAGCCTTAAGTGTGGTGCACTGCCTGGGTTTATATATAGGGCCCACAACGAAGACATTGTTCCTTAAAGGGGGGTGATTGTAACACCCCAAAATGATAAAGGATTAAATGGATAAATGATATGACTCATGTTAACAAGGTGCACCAACCTTTTTGGGAGCTTTTCTAATTATAACGTCATAGTGAAGTTTCCTAGGGTGTGTGTGAGTAAGGAAAAAGTATAATGGAAAGGACATGTGTAGACCTGTGGGGACTATCATTAGTCAGATGACCCATTAAGGCATGTGGGTGGACCCTTGGGTGGGGATCACATGTCTGCGGGGCAACTGGTCGTACCTGGCGGGTCAGGACCTGAAATCCTTGTTAAGGTGGGGTGTTTGTGTTGTCACTAGGGCCCAGTTGTCACAAAATAAAGAGACCATGTTGCAAGGGTTATTACCTTGGTGATATGTGAGTATCTAGGTGGATATTCTCTTGGTAGACCTGGGATGGGTTGGGTGTGTGATGACTAACCTTGTGATGACTTGGGATATGATATGGGTCTTGTTCCATCTCTTAACACACAGGATATTTGGGAATGACTTATGGTCCATGTGAGGTCATGAAAAGATTATGTTCATGTTGAGGTATGATACACCCACACAGTGATGGATATTTAGCTAAGATATTTGTTTGAGAAAATAGGATCTAATAAGGGTTTTCTAACCACAAAAAGACTTAGGGTAATCCAATAAGTGGAACCTTGGGTGGGGACCACGTGTCTGTGGGGTAACAGGTGGTAACTGGCGGGTGCACTTTTTAGGTTGAGATATAGGGCCCACAACAAGGAAGATGAGCTCTAAAGGGGGGTGAATGTAACACCCCAAAATGATAAAGGGTTAAATGGATAAATGATATGACTCATGTCAACAAGATGCACCTTCATTTTTGGGATCCTTTCTGATTATCACTCCACAGTTAATCATTCTTGGCCTGGAGTAGTAACCGGGATGGGTGACATTCTTGGATGTTTCCCAAGGTGTGTGTGAGTGAGGACAAAGCACACTGGAAAGGACATGTGTTGACCTGTGGGGACTGTCATTAGTCAGATGAACCGTTCAGGCTTGTGGGTGGACCCTTGGGTGGCGACCACCTATCTGCGGGGCAACTGGTGGTACATGGTGGGTCCGGACCAAATAGCCATGGAGACCACCTGTCTAACTAGAAATCCATTGTTAAGCATGCTTGGCCTGGAGTAGTAATCAGGATGGGTGACGTTAGGGGATGTTTCCCAGGGTGTGTGTGAGTGAGGAGAAAGCACACTGGAAAGGACATGTGTTGAAATGTGGGGATTGTCATTAGTTAGATGACCCGTTCAGGCTTGTGGGTGCACCCTTGGGTGGAGACCACCAGTCTACAGGGCAACTGGTGGTACCTGGCAGTTCAGGACTCAATCGGCACGTTAAGGCGGGGTGTTTGTGTTGTAACTGGTGCCCAGTTGTCACAAATTAAAGAGACCATGGTGCAAGGGTTATTACATTGGTGAGATGTGATTACCTAGGTGGGTATTCCCTTGGAAGACCTTGTATGGGTTGGGTGTGTGATGACTAACCTTATGATGACTTGGGATATGAGATGGGGCTTGTTCCATCTCTTAACACATAGGATATTGGGGAATGACTTATGATCCAAGTGAGGTCTTGAAATTATTATGATCATGTTGAGGGATGATACACCCACTCAGTGATGTATATTTACCTGAGATGTGTGTTTGAGATAAGATGATCCAATAAGGGTTTTCTAACCAAAACAAGGGAATCCAATAGGTAGACCCTTGGGTGGGGACCATGTGTCTGCAGGGAAACTGGTGGTATATGGTCGGTCATGACCCCAACGACCATGTTAAGGTTGGGTGTTTGTGCTGTCACTAGGGCCTAATTATCACATTTGTTATCAGAGGAGAAACTAAGCATCAAGTGTGGTGCACTTCCTGGGCTGAGATATAGGGCCCACAATGAGGACTTTGTGCTCTAAAGGGGGTGATTATAACACCCCAAAATGATAAAGGGTTAAATGGAGAAATGATATGACTCATGTCAACAAGTTGAACCTTCATTTTCGGGAGCCTGTCCGATTAGAACTCCACAGTTAAGCATGCTTGGCCTTGAGTAGTGATCTGGATGGGTGACCTTCTTGGATTTTTCCCAAGGTGTGTGTGAGTGAGTAAAAAGAAAACTGGAAAGGACATGTGTTGACCTGTGGGGAGTTTCATTAGTCATATAACCCATTTAGTCATGTGGGTGGACCCCTGGGTGGGGACCACATGTCTGCGGGGCAACAGGTGGTACCTGGCGGGGCAGAACCTGACATCCATGTTAAGGCGGGGTGTATGTGCTATCACTGCGGCCCAGTTGTCCCAAAATAAAGAGACCATGGTGCAATGTTTATTACCTTGGTGAGATGTGAGTACCTAGGGGGGTATTCCCTTGGTAGAACTTGGATGGGTTGGGTGTGGGATGACTAACCTTCTGACGACTTGGGATATGAGATGGGCCTTGTTCCATCTCTTAACACATAGGCTATTGGGGAATGACTTGTGATCCAAGCGAGGTCATGAAATGATTATGATCATGTTGAGGGATGATACACCCAATCAGTTATGGATATTGACCTAAGATGTGTGTTTGAGATAAGAGGATCCAATAAGGGTTTTCTAACCACAACAAGACTTAGGAGAATCCAATAGGTGGACCCTTGGGTGGGGACCACATGTCTGCGAGGCAACTGGTGGTATCTGGCGGGTTCGGACCCGACGCCCATGTTAAGGCGGGGGTTTGTGCTGTCACTTGGGACCAATTGTCACATTTTGTATAAGAGGAGGAACCAAGCCTTAAGTGTGGTGCACTTCTTGGGTTGAGATACAGGGCCCACAATGAGGATGTTGTTCTCTAAAGGGGGGTGATTTTAACACCAAAAAATGATAAAGGGTTAAATGGATAAATGATATGACTCATGTCATCAAGGTGCACCTTCATTTTCAAGATCCTGTCAGATTAGAACTCCACAATTAAGAATACCTTGGTGATTGGTGAGATGTGACTACCTTGGTGGGCATTCCCATGGTAGACCTTCATGGGTTGGTTGTGTGATGACTAACCTTCTGACGACTTGGGATATGAGATGGGCCTTGTTCCATAACTTAATAGAGAGGCTATTGAGGAATGGCTTATGATCCAAGTGAGGTAATGAGTTTATTATGATCATGTTGAGGGATGATACACCCACTCAGTGATAGATATTGACCTAAGATATTTGTCTGAGATAAGAGGATCAAATAAGGGTTTTCTAACCACAACAAGACTTAGGGGAATCCAATAGGTGGTCCCTTGGGCGGGGACCACATGTCTGTGGGGAAACTGGTGGTATCTGACGGGTCAGGACCCGATGACCATGTTAGGGCGGGGGGTTTGTGATGTCACTTGGGCCCAGTTGTCACTTTTGGTATAAGAGGAAGAACCCATCCTTAAGCGTGGTGCACTGCCTGGGTTGAGATATAGAGCCCACAAAGAGGATGTTGTTATCTAAAGGGGGATGATTTTAACACCAAAAAATCATAAAGGGTTAAATGACTAAATGATATGACTCATTTCAACAAGGTGCACCTTCATTTTCAGGAGCCTATCAGATTAGAAATCCATAGTTAAGAATTCCTGGCCTGGAGTAGTGATTGGGATGTGTGACCTTCTGGGAAATTTCCCATGGTGTGTTTGAGGGAGGACAAATCACATTGGAAAGGACATGTGTTGACCTCAGGGGAATTTCATTAGTCAGATGACCCATTCAGGCATGTGGGGGGACCCTTGGGTGGGGACCACATGTCTGCAGGGCAATTGGTGGTACACGGCGGGTCAGGACCCGACGACCATGTTAAGGTAGGGTGTCTGTGACATTCTAGGATGTTTCCCAGGGTGTGTGTGAGTGAGGAAAAAGCACACTGGAAAGGAAATGTGTTGACCTGTTGGGACTATCATTATTCAGATGACTCGTTTAGGCATGTGGGTGGACCCTTGGGTGGGGAGTACGTGTCCGTGGGTCAACTGGTGGTATCTGGCGGGTCAGGACCCAACAACCATGTTAAGTCGGGGGTGTCTGTGGGGCCTAGTGGTCACAAAATAAAGTGACCATGGTGCAAGGGTTATTACCTTGGTGATATGTGAGTACTTAGGTGGGTATTTCCTTGGTATACCTTGGATGGGTTGGGTGTGTGATGACTAACCTAGTGATGACTTGGGATATGAGATGGGCCGTTTTCTATCTCTTAACACAGAGGCTATTGGGGACTGACTTATGATCCAAGTGAGTAAGTAAACAGCACAAAATAAAGGACTTGTGTTGACCTGTGGGGACTATCATTAGTCAGATGAATCATGCAGGCATGTGGGTAGACCCTTGGGTGGGGACCACGTGTCTGCGGGGCAACTGGTGGTACCTGGAGGGTCGGGACTCGATGGCCATGTTAAGGAGGGGTATATGTGGGGCCCAGTTGTCACAAAATAAAGTTACCATGGTGCAAGGGTTATTACCCTGGTGAGATGTGAGTACCTATGTGTGTATTCCCTTGGTAGACCTTGGATGGGTTGGGTGTCTGATGACTAACCTTGTGATGACTTGGGATATGATATGGGCCATGTTCCATCTATTTACATAGAGGCTATTGGGGAATGACTTATGATCCAAGTGAGGTCATGAAATGACTATGATCATGTTGAGGGATGATACACCCACTCAGTGATGGATATTGACCTAAGATGTGTGTTTGAGATAAAATGATCAAATAAGGAAATGACTTATGATCCAAGTGAGGTCATGAAATTCTTATGATCATGTTGAGGGATGATACACCCACTCAGTTATGGATATTGACCCAATATGTGTGTTTGAGATAAGAGGATCAAATAAGGTTTTTCTAACCACAACAAGACTTAGGGGAATCTAATGGGTGGACCCTTGGGTGGGGACCACATGTATGTGGGGACACTGGTGGTACCTGGAAGGTCAGAACCCGACGACTATGTCAAGGTGGGGTGTTTGTGTTGTCACTGGGGCCCAGTTGTCACATTTGGTATCAGAGGAGAAACCTGGCCTTAAGTGCGGTGCACTTTCTGTGTTGAGACCACATGTCTGCGGGGAAACTGGTGGTACCTGGCACATCAGGACCTGACAGCCATGTTAAGGCGGGGTGTCTTTGATGTCACTGCAGACCAGTTGTCCCAAAATAAAGACACCATGGTTGAAGGGTTATTACCTTGGTGATATGTGAGTACCTGGGTGGGTATTCCCTTAGTAGAACTTGGATGTGTTGGCTGTGTGATGACTAACCTTCTGACAACTTGGGATATGAGACGGGACTTGTTTAATCTCTTAACACAGAGGCTATTGGGGAATGAATTTTGATCCAAGTGAGGTCATGAAATGATTATGATCATGTTGAGGGATGATACACCCACTCGGTGATGGATATTGACCTAAGATATGTGTTTGAGATAAGAGGATCCAATAATGTTTTTCTTATCACAACAACACTTAGGAGAATCCAATAGGTGGACCCTTGGGTGGGGACCACGTGTCAGCGGGGCAATTGGTGGTACCTAGCGGGTCAGGACCCGACCTGTGGGGATTGTCAATAGTCATATGACCCGTTCAGGAATGTGGGTGGATCCTTGGGTGGGTACCACATGTCTATGGGGCAACTGTTGGAACCTAGAGGGTCAGGACCCGATGGCCATGTTAAGGCGGTGTGTCTGTGGGGCATAGTGGTCACAAAATAAGGTGACCATTAGGCAATTTTTATTACCATTGTGATATGTGAGTACCTAGGTGGGTATTCCCTTTGTAGACCTTGGATGGGTTGAGTGTGTGATGACTAACCTTATGATGACTTGGGATATGAGATGGGCATTGTTCAATCTTTTAACATAGAGGCTATTGGGGAATGACTTGTAATCCAAGTGAGTGAGGTCAAAGAACACTAGAAATGACATGTGTTGACCTGTGGGTAATTTAATTAGTCAAATGATCCATTCAGGCATGTGGGTGGACCCTTGGGTGGGGACCACATGTCTACGGGGCAACTGGTGGTACCTGGTGGGTCAGGACCCAATGGACATGTTAAGGTGTGGTGTCTGTGGGGCCCAATTGTCACTAAATAAAGTGACCATGGTGCAAGAATTATTACCCTAATGAGATGTGAGTACCTAGGTTGGGTACTCCCTTGGTAAACCTTGGATGAGTTGGGTGTGTGATGACTAACCCTGTGATGACTTGGGATATGAGATGATCTTTCTTCTATCTCTTAACACAAAGGCTATTTGGGAATGACTTATGAACCAAGTGAGGTCATGAAATGATAATGATCATGATGAGGGATGATACACCCACTCAGTGATGGATATTGAACTAAGATGTGTGTTTGAGAATAGAGGATCAAATAAGGGAATGACTTATGATCCAAGTGTGGTGATGAAATGATTATGATCATGTTGAGGGATGATACACCAACTGACTAATGGATATTGACATAATATGTGTGTTTGAGATAAGAGGATCCAATAATGGTTTTCTAACCACAACAAGACTTAGGGGAATCTAATGGGGGAACCCTTGGGTGGGGACCACATGTTTGAGGGGAAACTGGGGGTACCTTGTAGGTCAAGACCCGACGACCATGTTAAGGCGGGGTGTTTGTGCTGTCACTGGGGCCTAATTGTCACATTTGTTATTAGAGGAGGAACCTATCCATAAGTGTGGTGCACTGCCTGTGTTGAGATATACTGACCACAACGAGGATGTTGTGCTTTAAAGGGGGGGTGATTGTAACAGCCCAAAATGATAAATGGTTAAACTGGTGGTACCTGGAGGGTCAGGACCCGACGATCATGTTAAGGCGGGGTGTATGTGCTGTCACTGGGGCCCAGTTTTCACAAAATAAAGAAACCATGGTTCAAGAGTTATTACCTTGGTGAGATGTGAGTACCTAGGTGGGTATTACCTTGGCAGACCTTGGATGGGTTGGGTGTGTGATGACTAACCATGTGAATACTTGGGATATGAGATGGGCCTTGTTTCATCTCTTAAAATAGAGGCTATTGGTGAATGGCATATGATCCAAGTGAGGTCATGAAATGATGATGATCATGTTGAGGGATGATACACCCACTCAGTGATTGATATTGACCTAAGATGTGTGTTTGAGATAATAGGATCCAATAAGGGTTTTCCAACCACAACAAGTCTTAGGGGATCCTAATGGGTTTCTCAATGATATATAGACCCTAGAGATAGTGTGTATGAGGAAATCATAGTGATGATTGTGGTTTCTAGTTTATAATATGAATCAATTAATTAAGATTGTTTTTTCTTTGAAAATGGGATGTCGTATACTATAGATTCCAACATTAGTTTTTAGGATGGGTTCCGGAAGATGATAACCCCACTGAGATGGTAATGATAGTGGTATTTTTTTGCAATGAACTGTGCACCATGATATATTTCATATACATGGGATACCGAGGATGTTCTCCTAAGATCAATTAGGATTTCATTCTCTAACCATGGTTAAGGATACATAGGACTAGGCCCTTGGATATGTATGGTGGGTGGTACAATCCACCATGATACAATTATATTGGCTACCATGGATTTGGAGGTGGGAGTACCATTATTTGGGAATTCAAGGATTAAAGCAGGGAGTGGAATGATATATACTTCTGTGGATATTATACAAGGATTATAGAGGATACCACATTTTCAAATTCCATAGATTTGTATCTTAGATACCATGAATTTGGATACTATTGATTGGAGCTAGGTGTTCCATGATTTGGTTTTCCTTGGATTTGATCCTCATATGCAGGATTATATACCATGATTTGGGCTACCATGGACTAGAGATGGGGGGACCATGATATGGTTTTCCATGGATTGGATTACTAAAATTGAGAGGATATACATGTATGGTGTTGGACATAGATACCCATATGTTCTAGGTTTCATTGGATTGGTTCCTTATTACTTGAATGATATTGGATTCACACGGTTTGATTATGTTCTTAGAGACACCCATCAATGGATGAAGAAGGTTATGATTTATCCTAGGTTCAATGGTAGAACTCAAGGATCAATAGTTGTTTTTTATTTACCCCTTTTACAATTTATTTATTTATTAGTATGATAATATTAGATGCAGACTATATTTACTAGATAAAAGAAGGACCATGTAGGTGGTTTCCTACTGAGTTTTATTCACACCATACTTGATAGGCTATGACACTTGGGTACCTGAGAATATTTAACTAATCATATATTTAGGTTAAGTAGGGATTTTATGTTTCTCAATAAAGAAAAATGGCTTGGATATTATTAGAGACTAGGATAGAGGTAGGGCTTGGGGATGTGTTAGGCCCTCAATGTATTTTTAATATAGGTTTATTTTTGTATGTGGTCATCACGATGGGAGGTCAGTGCATCTATATTATTGTATGATTTCTTATTCATTAATTAATTTTAGATATATATCTTTATTTATTCCACTTATTCAATTTATGTTATGGATGGTGCATGATTTATTTTCATGTTATTACACACTCTAGTATGATGGTATAGTCTCCCCACAGTATTATCCTAGACCCTTGTTGCTAGTCTAAATCCTTCGGTATACAGGGAGGCATGCTTGAGGTCTAGTGGTGATGCCCTTGGTTTGGGAACTTCTCAATGTATGAAAACTAGTGGAATGATGTTACACCATATACCTTATCCATTATAGTTTCATAAAGTTTTCATGAAATACATGTAGATACTTATCCACCATAGTCATAAAACTAGGTTGATCTATAGATTGTATTTATACATGAAATAAATTATCCAATTCAAAATTTATTGATCTCGGATAATGAAAAATAAGCCCTACCTTTTTCTCATTAATATCCCACCCTCCTAAGAAATCGTTAAAAATATTATCTGATAAACGTAAAAATCTCATTGACTTTAGAAGTTAATATGATAATTAAATATCCCAAACTATCCAATCCAATGATAAAGTCATATTTTTTAATCCTGAGAACCAAAAATACCCATGATATTTAAATATTTCAAATAAAAATTGAATAAGATTTATATTTAAATACTGTTTCATTTATAACCCCTTGGGGTATATCTATCTTAATCAAATAATAAATTAATTCAAAATCAAATCCCACATGATATATTATTTATGTAGATATAAATTAATAAGGCTCACTTATATCAAGAAATATAAAAAATAGGTTAAATGAAATAATAAAGGTACCTTTTATAGTATATGTTCTGTCCTTAGGGACTTCTAGCATTGAAAATCATGGGACTACTATATATATATCAAGATATCTCAATTTTATGTTCCCCAAACTACAACATTTAGTCACTAAATCAAAATCTTTTCTTGAAAATTAGTTTAAATCAAAGATATATTCTTGTTATTATCCTCTTTATTGTCATCCAAAAAATAATTCATTACACAAAACAATACCTCTAATATATAGAAAAATAACATAACTCACCATTTGAGATTGTTCTATGTCATCAGCAACCATTAAAACCTTGTTTATAACCTCATAATAGGTAGGAAAAATAATTTAAATAACAATTAACTAAATCTAGGTTGGAAGAATCATCTGAAACCTCTTATCATTAATATTTTCATTAGTTACTTGTGTAACTCCCAAACTAAAATAACTTGATAATATCTCAGCCTAAGAAGAACTTAACCATAGTAATGCCTCTATGTATGCTTGAGGCTTCTGACTAGTTGTGTGGTCCAAAATCATACATTGAGGGGATTATTCCCTCAGTATCCTAACCATTAACAAAATATAAATAGAGAAAAAGTTACCACATCTGTAAATTAGACTACACATTAATAGAAAACAAATCAAAGCTATAAAAAATGAATGTGTAGTCATATAATCATATATCTCACCTATCTATCCATAAAGATGATAAAATATAAAAAACGTACATTGATGAAAATGAAAAAGGGTTCTCTAAAACCATCCTTAAGACTCACCTTAACCAAAAGTAAAATTTCTTAGAAAATATGTTCCACCCTAATCCATATCATAAATTTTTCTCAACCTATAAAGAGAAATAAGGTCTGTACACGAACTAAGGTTTCCTTGTAGGTTGTGAGAAATACATATCCATAGTGTCTCACCATGTTCTACTAATATATTCCCCCATATACATGTGTATTCATGTGGAAAATAAATAATAAAAATGTAACACACAAGAATATACATTAGGTTACCATGTTCTTACCAGGACACCATGTCACTCAATTATACTTACTTTATCCTATCCTGAAATTTTCACTTTGTTCCGAAGATACTAACCCATACCCAAATCCGTAAGGTGGAGTGGTATATAAGTTCAGACCACTAAAAATTTACTTATGAAAGCACCCAAACTGAATCTACCTCATGTAACAGAAAGTGTTAACCACTTCCATATCACTTGAGTTAGGGTCCCTCAATTAAAATCAAACCACTGAATTATCACTCAAGTTAGGGTCTTACCACTACCTTCTCTCTCAAGTAAATGTCATCAATATTTCCTTGTTCTAGATTGCATCAACCATATCACAACCTGGAGCCAACCTTCTCAATCAATACAACTCATTCTAACACCATCTCTCTCAAGGTGATGTTATATATCCAGATACTACACTATCAATCAATCAAATTCATACTACCCAATCCCCTATTAAATAGTGGGCCCCACATCATATCTCATTTAAAACACTTATAGGTCTAAAACTTATCAATTAACGTGGTATATTATAGAACATTATCACTCAAGGTGAGTCCATACTCCCTCTCTTTGCATCCCCTATATCTCACCCATCACATCACATCACAAACCACAATCTTATATATTAGAAATTTTTTACATAATTAAATCTCAACCACCACTATTCACTTAATGTGAGTTCCCACAACACATATCACCATAAAATATGTGGTCAAAACTAGCACTTCCATATAACAACCTAAATTGGAACACATTCATCCGACAACCCAGAATTATTTAGTCAAGACATATCCCTCCATCTCAAAGAACATTACATCACATAAGTATCTTCATAAGAGAACTATAAACTGAACGTGAATATAAAATTTTATCAAATTGAGATATAAACACACTCATCTCACTCATAGGGTCTCTTATTGGGTTCCATGAACTTAATCCATCCTCTAATCATCAATACCACTCACATGCATCACCCCACATTTATCCCTCAACCTATCATCCCTACCTAATCTTGACCACAATAGGTCATTTAAAATTCAATTCCCATTATCGCATCTCCCTTATAATATATTTCAAACCATAAAATATAGAAAACCCTCACCATCACGGTAATTTTATCACTAAAAGACTCGTCATACTAATTATGTGTTCCAAGGCTCCAACCAACAATTAAAAGTTTATTCCCAATCATGTGGTGGATTTAAAACTATCTCAACCATTATAACATGTCCTAAGAATATCATGAAGACCCAGCTAGACAAAGGAAACCGACATAGTAAATTCATCACTTGTCATGGTGTGACCCTAACTGGTCATGTCATGATGAGCCACCTAGAACAAATGTTCAAATTCTTCTAAATTTACCAACCCATAATGATGATGAAAATTACAAAATCCCCACTATAAAGCATATATTCCTAGAGAACAACCTAGAAACATCCTCTAAGATATAATTTATTGATCAAAATACATTACCACTCTTTGATCTCAATAATAAACTAAATCAAACACATTCCCACCATCTATGTAATCATATTTTCCCAAAATCCTTGATTTGATCCTAAAAAATAAAAACTAAATATAAAATGATCTACAAAATATTTTTCCACTATTACCACATACAATTGTTCATAAAAATACCAATCTATCCTTATATAGATAGCGTCATTGGAAATTTCTTTTCCATGCACAATGATGCGTTATTGAATCACATGATCATGATATTATAACTCTTGGCTGCAATATAGAATCATGAAATCTCTAATACCAAATTTAAAACCTAACACATAGTTTATTTCCATTATTATATCATCAAACAAACAAATCATCCACCATACTCCACCCATGAGAACAAATATACTACCATTTTCACTCATACTTAGATCACAAAAAATTACATACTGATTCCACTATGAATGCCTAAACATCATCCAAAACCCTATCAAAATACAAAACTGGGATTTCACCAAGGAACCATTTAAAAATAAAATCTACCCACACATCGATATCTCAGTTTCATCTCACCATACACTAAATAGTCTCAAAACGTCCATGACCCTTCCAATAATAGGGTCTTAAAGCCATAATCTATTTGATCATCCAATCTTTAAGAGTATCCTTACAATCTCCCCACTTATCAAAGATTTCTCTATATCCCACATCATTTCGATTATCAAACATAATCACTAGATTGAACTGAACCATTCATACTTGAGTGAAAACACTAAACACACAACACAATATGTTCCCATTTTATCAAGAATATCAACCACAATATTCTATAAAATTTAACTGGAATGCAGGACTAACCCTCTGATAACCAATGGTTAAATACCCACCATATGGATTCTCTTACATTAATATCTGAGCATTGACTTAGATTGGATCTGGTAGCACAAACATGTTACTTCTCTCGGTCTATGCGGATTCCCGACCACACCCTGAGTGTCATCATTTATGAAGATCCACCAAGTTACCATAGTACCACTTTAAGGACCAATTGAAAGGAACAACATTAGATCGAATATATAATGATACCTAAATCTTGATTTCATGTTTCCCATTACCATATAGTTAAAATCTTTCTTACTGAACAAAACTTAGACCACCATTCCCATAAGTGTATCACTGATCCATAAACCAAAATGGAATCGTGCATAACCAATGTCTAATTACCCTCAAACATCAAACAATTCTCACTAATCAGGCATAAAAACACTCACTTTCCACCTTGTACCACTAATATCCCTATCACTTCTTCTTACCCTCCACCCATATCTATATAATTGGAACCCAATTGGTACCTAATTATATATATCTATATCAAACCAATAAACTCACAATCCTATGAGGTTGTTCCTATAAAATGTATGATCACATTACTAATAACCTAACCATGATTCTCTTGTATGTTGATGCCATACATCCCTAAGCACACTCAATGCTTCATTTTATATAATTCAAAATAATCCCACTCATTCAAAGGCTAACCATGTTGACCAGTATCTCAAGTGTCATCCCAAAACCAAAAATACTCTACCCACACTCTACACATCATGGAACTAACATTCTAGAATCAATAATTACAAATCCATTAGACAACACATCAAAACAAATCTTCACATACTATCAATACTCCCTTCAAACTCAATCTCAATTCCAAAATACATCAAAGTGAACATCACCACATAAGTTCAAGTAATTTCACACACCTTTCACTATACACTCATAAGGGTATCCTTCTCATAATGGAAACTCATTATTAATTTAATCCATCTATCAGGAACACCTCACCTACATCAAACCTTTTCATATGCATCCAATTCCTAGACCAATGCATAAAGGGTCACTATATATAACTTTCACCAACGATTTATATAACCATTATTATAAAAAATTTCCCCACATGACCAAAATGAACTATCATAAAGAAATTATTATGAGTCAAAACCATGCTCTAGTTGAGTAAAATTCCATTAATATGTAATAAATTAAAAAACTATATAATTTTACGTTTTAACTAATAATTATTGAACCCTATTTCAGAAAAAAAAAATTCATTTTCACACAAGGACACATATTTCATGTGAATCATATATGAAAAAAATGATGCATGAATACACCCCACATGCCACTATGGGCCAATATCCAAGACCATAAATCATGATCTCAAATAAACAAATAATACATAAATAAATATCTCAACTATAATCATGAAAACCAAGAACTTTAATCATGTAAACCCATTAACCAATACATCCCAACAGAATGGATTTCATGACTCACTAGTCTATAGTACATCATGAGTATAAACACATTAGTGTTTAATGTATAATATATCCTAAAATTGAATACTAAAAAACAAACCATGATGCTATTTTTTATTTCCTCAAGTATCCTTTTTATAGTGTAATATAACCTCAATCGCACCACCTCATATTCTAGAAGATGAAAAAATGTAGGAAGGGACTAAATCATAAATTAGGGAGACTATTCCCCTAATATCATAGACACCAATAATAGATAAATGACCAAATAACACCCACATCCACATATTAGATTATATATAACCAAAAAAAATCTCTATGCAACAAAAAATAATGTGTTGTCATATAATCATATATACTAACTAAGTACCCACCAAGATAATCACATATAAAAAATAAATAGTGAAATAAAATTATAAATGGGTCTCTGCATTCATAATATTTATTCTTCTCAACCCAAACTCTAAATCCTAGTCAATATACTATATATTGATCCACTACACAAGCATTACTCAACCTGGATCAAGATATAAGCCAAAAACACCCACAAGAGTTCCTGTATAGGGTATGATAAATATATCTTAGTAGGGTCTCATGAAGATATCCTAATATATGAAACCATATAATCTATATAAAAGGTTAAAATAAATAATTTATTTATATGACACATGCATATGTTTCAGGTTATCATGTCCTAACTAGAACACTACAACACCTAAACATTACTTCTATAATATATGTTGAAAAATATTCAACTCATGACATAAATACCAATCCATTATAAATGATACATGGTAGGGTTCCATACCACGTCTACCAACAAAAATAATACATAGTGTAAGGTCCTTTTTGGAACCTCAATAGTGTCACATCATGTCTTGATTACAACTATGTCACACATTGTAGTGTCCTACAATCTCAGCCTGACCAATAACATCTCTCTAAAGGAGGTTCATAGCACTACCATGTATCTCAAAGAATTTTAATCCATCAAATCTTGTGCTACATCACATTAACTACATCACAACCTGGACCTATTATTCTCACTGATGGTAGTGAATTCCAACACTATCTCACTCAACTTGATTTTGTCCATCCATATCCCACTTCATAGATCAATCATATGCATACTGATAACTCCCCTATAGTTGTTTGGGATCGACATCTAGGTTCATACCACAACACATACCCATCCACACCTTCTAACTCAATATAATCCCTATTAGAACCTTCTCACTCAAGGTAAGGTCATACATCCCATCCCACCACCATATATCTCAGTTATCACAACACATCACATCAAATCCCACCTCACATTAATGGATGTAGTTAAATAATTACATATAGGTAATCCACTTATCACTCAATATGAGTTCCCACATCACAAAACCTTATCAACTATAGGGTCATAACCAGTTCACACATGCAATAATAAAAATGTCTAAACGAACATAAAAAACACGGCTCTAGTCACTCATAAACATTACCTATATCTTACAACACATAACATCACATACCTATCCTCATAAACTATCTTTAAATTAATCAATAAAATACAATATATCAGGATGAACCTTTGATGTCCTCATATCACCTATAAATATTCTCATTAGGATCACTGAAACTAGTCCAATCTCTAAATTTTGATACCACTCGCACTCATCACCCCTTAGTGACCCCTCAACCAATAGGACCTCCTTGATATTGGCCTCAAGTGGCCTATACAAATCCCATTAACATTATTACATATCACATAAGAGAGTTATAAAACCATAAATTAGTGTAAATCCTCCCTATCACACTACTTCACACCATGGAGGAATCATCGTTCTGATAGATGTTTTCAATGCTCCAATCCACTATCAACAGGCCATTCTCAATCATGCGTGAGACATAATTATTTATCACCCATAATCCATAGACCTAATTATCTTATTCCTACCCAAAAAACCCTATGAAATAACAATTATATATTCATCACTCATCCCATACCTAAGACTTACTTGAGGACCCTCATAAATAAAACTGAAAAATTTCCCCCTTGGATATCCAATTTTCTACTTATTCCTCTTACCTATCACGCAATAAAGAAATTTCTAAAACTCTAGGAGTCCTAATGGATCCTTATTAATTTATTTAGGTTACCCTCAATCCCCAACACTTTCACCCAATTACATATATCTCATGAATGCATACACACTCATGTATCCATAAGAACATAATTTCATATTATAAGGAACACTTATATCAAACACAGATATACAACTTTAATAAATTCTCATCATCAATTTCCTAAGATCATGCATGTATATTGAAATAATCCTCAATATCTCAATATATACATCCAAATATTTATTTATAAAAATTAATAAATAACTAATAAATTTAATCCAAGGATGTATAATAACATAGAAACTACCTGATAAAAAACACATCACAAAAACCTATAAAAAACATGTGAATTCATCCACTCGATATCCTCCCTATCAATGATAAGAAAATTATATATCATATAGATATGATTCCACCATTTTCTCATGGAAATAGTTATTGAATACTATCCCAAATTGTGAAAAATTAGTTTGATAATATAGATAAAAATAAAGAAAATAAGACTAAAAAAATAATAACATGAATTACTATGGGAAACATCCAAGAGACACACCACATCAGAGGGGGTGAATGTTAGGAAGGGTATGGGAAGATCCATTCAAATGGACCACTTATTTCACTCCCTAATCTATAAATTGTAAAGGTATAAACTGAACAGGATAGTTCACTTTCTGCTTTATAAAAATTTAAAAAATTTATTGTATTGGCATGACCCTAAGGGTCAGGAAGTGACACACGATCTTCCAGGTCAAGTAACAGCATGGACCATGGAGTCACTTTGAAACTACTCTCCCATATATACCCCTTGAATTATAATAGTCTCCTTCATGGGGATAATTTTAATGTTCCAATTCTTCTAACCCATTACTTTGTGGGAAATACAGTGGTGGAGATGTATGAGATAATATCCAAGGATTTTTGAAGGTAAAAGAGTTTTACCTAAGAATCCGGATAATATAAATATTATGGTGTGGATTATTGGGTTATAACATTGAGGATAGAAGTTGTGGAATGGAGAGTAAGGTTGTGGAATACTACCTTAGAGGTATAGTTTCAGTTTCACTTTATTTTTTACATGGTTGCATCCTAGAGAGGGAGGATGTGGTATAGAGTCATGGCATGGAGTTTTTAGGGTGTTTCAAAAGTCCTTGAGGTTATGACTTCGTCACCCAAATGTTATGTGGAGTTTGGGGAGGAGATTTTTTAGGGATCTACCCATTTTAGAATCATTGCACCATGGATCAGGGTTGCGACATAAGCCTTTTTTCAAGTTAATAGGTTATTTGGTGTGCTATTTTAGGTTTAACATATTTATTTAATGGGGTTTCAGATCTAAGAATAGAGATAACCATGTTTCTCAAATATGGCTTGGACCATCTAGGATATGGTGTGGTCCCTCCCCCTACCCCATGGCCCAATACTTTTTCAGGTATTCAAAATGTAGTGACATGAGTTTTTCTATAGTCTTATGTTTTATACATTAACTTTTCAAACCCAATACCCTTTACAACACAACCATTATTCAGTCTTTTCTCTCAAATATTGGGTGAAACAAGTGCATCATAGAGAGGTTTGTTTTTCCTTTTCATTAGCATTGAACCCCAACATTTAGAGATAGATCCTTGGAGGTTACAAGTAATTACCATTTATTCCTCATCCTAGTTTTCCACCATATTTTTCATCTGGGGAAAAGATAATGTTAGGGAAATTTTTTATTGTAGTGTTTCTTGGTAAGACAGTGTTGTGGGAAGTTGTATTTAGGGTGATCATGTTTTTTCCCCTCATCATGGTGTTGGGTGATTGTCACCCTCTCATTCTATCCTTGTGAAATATTTTGGAAAAGATTCATTCAATTTATGGGATTAATCATATCTATTCTATTTTGGTAATGTGGGGAAGTTTATATTTTTTTCCCATTTGATGGATGGTATACATCATATTGATAAAGAAAATGAATAATATTGTTTTAAATTGATGGGGAAGGATGAAGAAATATCTTTTTTTTTGAAATATTTTATTTAATTATTATTGAGTTTATACATGTTGATTCCTTACTAAAAATCATGGATATTGGGATACTTTCGATATTCTTATATTTATGTGTTTATGGAAACCTTGTTTATGTGATTGTTTGATATCACCATATATAAAATGGATAATTACTTTAAAATGGTTAATGAATTGGTTACCCATGGAAGATTATTTTTTGGTTGATAATTACATTAAATGGTAAATTAAATGTGATGAGAATTCCAAATATTAAATTATAAAAAATATATTTAAATGATGTTAAAAGTATTTTGATGTTTGGTTGTGATGTGAAATTATCACGTGGGGTGTGTGTGATGATATTTGGTTATAGTATGAGGTGGTTGTGATAGAAAGTTTTGGTAATATGAAATTATGGTTTTAATTGCGGGTTTTTGGTATTGGAATGTTAGGTTACTTTTGTGTTGTTTTTGTCTCCTAGTAGTGATGGAATAACTAGTTAATAATGAAATTGAAATTTTAGGGGCTAGTTTGGATAATGGGTTGTTTTTTTAAATGGTTTTAAATGATTTATGGGGAGTATTTTGAAATGGGAATTGTGAGTTGGGAAGATACTCTTATTTTGAACCATTATGTTGGGCTTGTGTGTTAAGGATATTATATAAATAAAATGTATTTACTTGTGATTTTCCATACACACCCCACCCAAGTCAAGCACCTTATTCCAACGATGAAATGTCTTGGGTTTTTTTTTTCCAATAAACTAGGAGTGAGGATGGTTGGATGACCCCCCCACTCTTACACATTCTCTATTCAAGGGGACATTGATATGCACAATCTATGATGGACATAATTAAACGGTGCACTTTTTATTCTATAATATGAATTTGATGAGGTGGATTTTAGTGGGTATTGTGCATGTTGGGAGGAGTGAATGAGGATGATATCCTTCTTTTTTGTGATATTATACTATTCAAGTCATTGATGTGGTTGAGATGTGATGTTACAGACCATGTTTCTTTGGGAGAGATGTGATGTGATAGATTAGGTGTCTATAGGTGATACATGATGTGATTCGATGGACTAGGTCCCTTTAGAAAGGATTATCTATGGAAGATATGGGAGAGTCCGGACGTATGATGTTGTAGTGTGAGAAAGGAAAATAAATGGGTAAGTAGTGTGGGAACCCTTTTATTGATATTCTTATAAATATGTTACTATTCTTGGATGTGTTATTGTGTGAGGGTATAATTTGAGGATGGTACTGATTAGTTGACCTATTTAGGTGTTGTTGGTACTATTGTTTTCTAATTATTTCAATAGTATTTTTTTCCACATATTCATGAGATACATTGGGTGTGATAATAATGAGTATATTTTTATTCTCACCCTATGAATATATAATCTATTTTTAGGTTTCTAGGAGGACTTCATGGGACGAGTTAGACATTCTATATCAAGAATGGTATTTTTTCTCGTGTTTCTACCTTAGGATTTCCTTTCGGTAATTTATTTGGGAGAATATTATTACTTATTTACTTAATACATGAATTAGTGATTGGGTTAGTTTAATTTTTTATAATATTTCATCACTTTTATTGTGTTTTATGTATCCTATATCCTCATCCAAAATTATAGATGGTAATACCTTCCATTTATGTGCTAGTTTGATACCCTCAGTGCTTGTCGCCCACCTGGGGATTACTAAAGGTATGACTTAAGGGTTATTATCTCTCTTCTCTCATTTTTGTCCCAAAAGGGGTGCCTTTGGAGGAGGGGTCATGAAAGACTGGTATCAGAGGTTTTGGTTGAGAGATAGGATGGATTTTATAGTTAGTCACTATGAGAATTTCCTAGGGCATTTGGGAAACTGTGTCATCTGGTCATGGTGCATGAAATATTATATGGAAAACTAGATAGGACATGGTATTTCAGGGGGGCCCATGATCAATGTATAGACTTTAATTCTACCCAGTAACCAAGTTATGTGATGTCACTTATAGGTTTGAGACCTAATACTTGTACAAAAATCATTATTTCTTGATTTATTATCATAACTTGATTGTTGTGGGAAGTTAAAATAAATTAATTTAATAAATATTTATAAAATTATATACTAATAAGAAATGGTTATACTTGTTTATCTTCCAACTATGGATCCTAGATGTCATCTACATGTGGTTCAGGATAATGATTTCTAGTAGTATAACCTAGTTAATTTAAAGTTGGTTGATCCATCTTGAAAGGATGACCAGTGGTAGAGGAAGTTTCATTCCATTAAATGTTAGGATTTGGAAGAGTATGAGGGAAGCGTATCTGATGTGGAGGTAAAGAAATGGTTGGATGATCTTGAGATCACCAGTGGAGTGATATGGTCTTTGGAAGAATACAAGGCCTCGTTTAAAGTTAGTTAGAAGTGAGGAGTTATGTGTTACTGGTGGGAATTGTATCTTGGTGACCATGTGAAGGAAGATGTGTAGTGGTCAGACTTTAAGAATAATTTCCATGTGGTGTTCCAATTTTCAACTATGAAGGGAGTGAAGAGAAATCATCTCATTTCTCATTAATAGTGTAGCATGTTTCTGTGGGATATTGGGATAAATTTCAAGGTTATTTTTCTTTTTCCCCTAATATCTATCTAAATAATAAACCCTATGTGTGGAATCTTGAGGAGGAACTTTTTCTTTCTATCCAAAATTTTGTTACTCCTTTTACATTTCTAATGTTCATTGAAATATAGAAGAAGGTAGAGGTAATTGAATGTTTTCACTCATGAGTGTTCTTATCATGACATGGGAGCCAATATATTTACTTAAGGAAAAGATTTTTCATTAGAAGATATCAAGGGGTAGGGCCTTTGAGGTTTCATCCAGAATGTAGTTGACTTCAACAAATTCTATTTCGACATTCGGGAGCCAGTGGTTTCTGTAGTCACGAACCAGACCGGGTACCCTGGTAACCTGATAAATGATCTGGTACTGACATGGCTTGAAGGGTATTCCCTATCCCTATGTGTTGGAAACTAGAATATGGAATCATAAAAAAATAAAAGTGGGAAATAATTTTCCATAAACATTGTGGAAACTTGATAAACAAGTCAGCATGCATACAAAATAAAAAAATTCACCGGGAGTATTATACCAGAAGTAAAACAAGTAAACAACCCAAAGTACTACTGTGAAGTACAATAAAACTGAAATAATAACCCACGTCCCAATAGATACAACTATTCAAGCCCCAAGGACCAATAGCTACTGCCATTAAGTGGCGTCATAACTTTTCTTGAAGCTGGAAAAAGATAATCTACAAAAACCTAAAGTCATAGGTATGGTGTGAGTTGAAATCCCAGTAGCTTAACACTAAGGATTCCATAATTAGATTCCAATATTTAATTAACCAATTAAATTTTTAATTTTTAATTAAACCGGTATGCTAGTTAAAAGAAAAATTATAATAATTCATACATTAAATTTCAAATAAAGGAAATAATTTTAAAAATATGTCTTAATCAAAATTTCCTATAAAATAGTTTATATAATAATATTAGGCATGTAAAACAGTTTAAAAAAAATGGAACAAATTTATATCTCATATATAAATAAGCGAGATACATTGTCATATTCCAAAAAATATGATAGTTATAGGATATAGGATCCTTACACACTCGAAGGTGGTCATGGAAATATGTGTATACACACATCCTTATGACAGTGTCCAATGGTGAGTCAGCACCATCCCATTAGAGATATGACATGTTGTACAATGTTTTTTCGGTTGAAAAGTGTCAGAAGAGTGTTATCCCAATAACTCACTAACTACCTAGGATTTCATGTGCTCAAGTTTAATAAATTATGGTAAATTTATTTATAAAACTTTTTAAAAATACAATTCATCCCATTCCCCAATTTCAAAATTTCCAATTCTCCATTTAAAACCAAAATGGGATTTAATCAAAACATTCATTTTTCCAAGATAAAACCACTTTGTTTCTATCAGAACCATTTTTTACATATTGTAAAATAATAATTTGAAAATAAATTTCGACAAATAAATTTCATAATTTAAATTAAACAATTTGAATTTAATAAATTTTCATCAATTTCACAGACACCCAAATTCTATGGAATTTTGGATTTTCACCAATTTCATGCCAAAAATCTAATTTCAAATTCAAATACCCCAATTCAATGGAATTATATTTTCAATAAACCAAATTAAATTAGTTTTAAGTAATTGAATTTAAATCCTAGAATTTTATTTAAATAAAACAATTCAAGGTTGCTAAAATTTAGCCTTTATAATAAATCCACCAATATTTTCATGGAAACACAATGCCCGCAACAGAACCCTCCAACAAGAATGGAGGCACATAATATATAGGAAATCAACCAAGAAACATGATTCATCAATACATATCTTAGATCCATCAACTGTGAAATGATCTACCAAACTCCATGAAGGGAAAGGGAAAGATTCAGATAGACAGGGAGAACACTTACCTAGAAAGTCACACCACAACTACAACACTAATCAAATGTTTAATGTAATGACCCAGAATGGTTTTGGGGATCCAAAATTGTGTAGGTATAGATCATTGGTGGATAGCAAGAAATTATGAAGAAAAAGGAATAAAAAATCATCTAAGTTTCCTATTTAAATATAATACTCAGGACATTAAACATTGAGTAACCCAATTAAACATTGTGTAATTAAAAAAATCCCATAATCGTTGAAAAACTAGTCTCCTTTCGTTAAATATGGATTCATGTTTATTTTAGAATTTACATGTTGTGTAAACTCATTACACGGCATATAAATCCTCAGCAGATAGTACAACCAGCAGGTTTTATGCTAAGAATCTAACAAATCCTTGACTTCACAATCATAGGTGTAACACCCCGAGGTTTTATAAAAAATATTCTTTTTAATTTCATTGATGTCTTGTGTTGTACGCTACAACAAAAGGATCTTTCACTACACACATCCCTGACTTGGCTTGCTTTACATTCAATCGCGGCCTTCCATGATAGTGTGTGTGGTATGCAATATCGAGTTTCACTAAACAATGATATGTTATTAAAATATTATATAAACAAGCCGTTATGAATAGTAATACCCACTTTTTGAAATTTTATAAATTTTGTCTTTCAAAATGGACTTCATTTTTGGATTCTGAATACCTAAATTACCCTAGGGTTAATTTTCAGTATTTTTCTGAAAACTTTCAATTTTTGATGAATAGTGAAAACACTGAGTTACTATTTAAAACCCGACTTTTTATTTAAATAATTATTTATTTTATTGAAATTTATTTTATTTCAAAATTGATACATAATACCTATATAATTTCAATGTAATTAATTGGAGTCATTTTATAATAATTTTAGATATATAAAAATTTTATTGAACTTTTCACCGTCTTTTACCCACCTCCTAAGAGAATTTGGAAATTCACATAAAACATAATTTTACCCCTTCTGTGAGTGGAATTTAGAAAATCTGAGAGACATGGTTAATATTAAGGACGAAAATGTGGTTCAATGAGATGAAAATAATTTTTGGTGAATAGTAACTTTTTACTTTTATTTACCACAGTTAAAAGTAAATAGGGTAATTAAGGGTAAAATGATATTATTATTTCCCGAACACATGTACTAATTCTATTGAATAAGTGTAATTCGACCAAAAAAACCTTAGGAATAAAATATTACCATTTAGGTACACTTGGATTAGATTAAGACATTTATTATTAATTTATTTAAAGAAGGGTTAAAATAGTTAAAATGAAATTTTAATAACTAAATCATTTTTATTATTGGGTTATACATAAGATAAATTCGACTATAAATATTCATTAGAAATATAAAACTATTTCCCACCTAATGGTATTTTATTTATAATTTTTATACATTAAATCATTTAAGTTATTTATGACACAATGGTGATGCAGTAATTACCTAAATAATGAAATATTAAAATAAAAGATGTTATAAATACCCAAATAAATGTAATTTGAGACTTTTTATGAATTAAACAAATTTTATAGGTTAATATGACATGTTAGTATTGAATTAATTAACTTTTTTTGAACTAATCATGCTGTTATGATTTTTACAAAAATCCATTACCAAATAGTGTCAAAATTGACATAAAATAGTTTTTAAAACAAATATTATATTATTAATTGTTATTATATTCCTAAAAATCTAAGGCTCAGCCAAGATACTTATATCATGATAGGTGTATCATTAATTGACCACTTTGGGGTATATTGGATGTATATGGTAAGTTTATTAACTATATAATATAAAAATACAAAGTGACATGGTAAATGTCAATCTAATTAACTAAGAGTTAAAACTAAAAGATAAGGTTAATATAATGACCCAATCCAGTATAAATATATTTTATGAGAGGATTTAGACCCATACCCACCTTTTCTTCTAAATAAATCAATTTGGAGCTATGAAAAATCGAATATGACTTTATTATAAAATAATATTTTATGTTTTTCCAAAGGTGCCCCTCTCCTCCCTTATAAAAAGGTCACCCCTTACCTCTTATCTATACACCCTTTTGTGCCTTGAAGCCTAGATAAACCCTGCCCATTTATCTTCTCCACTTCTCTAGAAACATCTTGGTGGTTCAGGTCTTCTCAAAAGACCAACTCTACTTTTTTAAGAGGAAGCTTAAAGGAAGTGCGTCGAAGAAGAGGTAATCTCGTCTTCCAATTCTCTCAAGTTTCTTTCTTCTTCTGCTTCTTCTTATTTAGTTGTCTCATTATGAAGTAATAAAATCAGTATTAACTATATACTGATATGTTATTATAAATATGAAACAACATTATTTCAACTTCTCTCTATCCTACGGAAAATGAAATCGCCGCGCGTGCGTACGTACAGAATATCATCTCCACGTCGTGGTGTAATCTGTTTTCGACCACCACCTTACTTGGATGGGTATAATGGTGTAAATAAATAACTATATATGATTATTGTAATGTGATATTGATTCTTAATTATTATAAATACACTTAAATAAAATTCCACGATCATGGGAATGATATCATCGCTCGTGTGTACGTACGGACTACCGTCTCCACGACGCGATGAGAGTCATTCTCCATGTTAACCATTCATGAATGATTATAAAGTATATATAATGAATAATAATGAAATATATGACATAATAATGATACTGGATTTATGTATATATATATATGTATGTCATATACTTAATTCCATTCAATTCAATAAGGAAAAGAAAACAGTGTTCATGCGTACGTACGGCCTACCGTCTCCATGAACGGTGTATTTCATTACATTTATCGATATATCATATATATATATGTATATGATGAATATATATTATATAAAAATCATGTTTTACATTCTGTAAATCAGTATATAAGTAATAATATCAAGAACAACAAGTCGAAACACATACGATAATTGAAACGATTTTACCCAAAATGCTGCTTTAACATGGAATTTACAAAAGAACGGGTAATATAAAGTCATAAGTGAACCATATATGATATCATAAAAATGAATATGATTCTGTAATAAGTCAATGAAATTATTTAAATCATTATACAAGAGGTTCAGACACGTACAAAGCTTATCGGACCTAAGGTAAGGGAAAATTTCACGATCTGAATTTTTATCCGAGATTGTTTATACTTCGATATTCACTAGGGAATATTTATCATCCAAATCCATGTTTCTTCAATGTTTAATATTATTTCTATCCTAATAAAAAATTTTAGGCCCAATTTTACCTATTGGGGAGTTTTAGGTAAATATATTTAAAGGAATCTTCTGTCGTTTTCAGTACGAGGTTCTTTTTGACTTTTTCAGCAAAAGTACGAGAAGAATGTTTTTTTAACTTATACGGAAAGAATGGATTTTTACGGTTTCATAAAGTCTCATTTTCATGAATCTTCGTATACAAGATTGCATGATTATTTAAAAAAAACCCTTTTCTTTTAAAATTTCATTTCATTTTGTGAAAAGAAAATGATTTTTAAGAAGAAAGGATATTTTCCTAAAGATTTCATTTCAAGTGTTTCATCAAAAATATTTTCCATCTAAAATGACATTATTTAATATGTTTATGTTTCAAGTATAATGTCTTCATTATTTACATGGTTTTATTCTTATTATGATGAAATGATATCCATTTTTTATATGGATTATGTTATGATGGCATGATGTTTAAGAATCCCATTCTATTACATGGGTTATGCTATGATGTATGATTTACGATTTTGTGGAACACGAAAAAATGATTTCATTATGAGATTGGTGGGACCGATATCTCCCTAAAATTCATTGGGTAAAGATTTATATCTCATGAGCTTGACATGGCTGGAACGGTAAGTTAATCTGATTCAGTAATACAGGACGGGAATGAGGAGTGAACTCGATTCAGAAAGGGACTTTGTCCACTAAGATGGTCTTGGAAGCAATGTCTTGGCTAATATGAAAATCATATCATGTGATTAATGGTTTCCATAATCACAAGTTTTATTCCCATGCTATTTTATCATGATTAATTTTTCTTTATGATCTATTCCTTATGCACTGCCATGTTTTATGTCATTGAACAAGATTTTGATGTTTAAACATTATGTTCATGTTTTTAAGTTCAAATGTATATGATTTGTTTTATTTTATCCATGCTTACCCTTACTGAGAATTTGAACTCACCCTTTATATGTTTACTTTTCCCCAGGATTTAACGAACGGTTTTAGGTAAGAAAACAAAAGGGGAAGATCTTTTTGGGAGATGTTGAAGATCTTTCATCATGATTAGAATATTACGTTCAGAGTTTCCAAAGACACTAAACTATTACGGTCCTTTTGTGTCTGTTTTTTTATGTATTAAGTATTACGCAAAAGTAATGTAATGTCCATGTACATCCAGATTCGGGTCTCTATAGTTGGTATTAGCAGAAAGGTTTAGTTAACCTTTGGATACTAGGATGCGAAAACTTTAGTGAGATCCCTAGAGATATTTCTAATGTATGTCTAGGGATGTCCTTAAGGTTAAGTATAAGTATAAGTTATAGTCCTATAATTATGCTAATGATATTAGAATTAAACCTAAGATGTTAGATATTGAAGGTACTCCCCCTTTATTAGGTTGTTTTCCCTATCATGATTTTGCCTCTCACACTATTCTTTTTGGGTTTTAGATGATGGATGGAACCCGAAGGAACCATGTTGATCAATGTAATGGAAAATGCAATGATTTTCCTCCTAAACAAACCAATGTTATGGGAGATGGAGTGAAAAACTTATTTCTATACTTACTCAAGCTATGAATCATTCTGGAATTCTGAATGATCATAAAAGGGAATAATATTCTATTGAGTCCTTCAGGAGGCAATGTACACCTTCTTTCAATGGTTATTCTAATCCACTTGTTGCTGAACAATGGATCAGTACCATTGAAAATATATTTTCCATACTTTTTTGTTTGGAACATAATAAAGTAATTCTATCTATTTACCATTTAGAAGGTGAATCAGACCAGTGGTGGACTCTAATTAAGAACACAATGCCCCAAGATGAAATTGAATCTGTGAAATTGGACGAGTTCAAGAACTTGTTTTTCAGTAAGTACTTCCCTCATATACTTAGAAAAAAGAAGGAAAAGGAGTTCCTTGATATTAAGCAAAAGGATGATGAATCTGTTGGTATATATGGAGAAAATTTTACAAGTCTTTCAAGGTATGCATCTGGCTTTATCATCCAACTTGAAAGTAAATTTGATCGATTCTTCAGTGGCTTAAAACCAAGTCTTCGAAGGGAATTAGCTATAAAAGACATCAGTATCTATGAAGAAATTGTGCATTGTGCTGTCAAGGTAGAAATGGAAGTTGGTGTTACATATCCATCTCATGGTTTAGACAAGAAACAAAAGATGGAGTTAAAGGAGAAATCTCAGAACAATGGTGAAAATAAGATGAATGTTTCTTTATGCTCAATGTGTGGAACGAAGCATGGTGGAGATTGTCTTAAAGGGACTAGAAAATGTTTTTAGTGTCCAAAATAGGGTCATCGAGTTGCTGAGTGTCGAAGAAATGAAAAAAGGGTTGCTAATGATGTGAATAAAGAAATGACTACAGAGAACACACCACCAACACTTCAATGCTTCAAATGTATTGAAATGGGGCATTATGCTAATCAATGCCCTATTCCAAGGGTTACTGATGATCGACATGATCAACCACTTAAGGCAAAGAACAAAGGGAAGTCACATGCGATCACTATTGGAGATGTTGAATATGACAATGATGTGGTGGAATGATTAAGTGTTTATGTAATGGGATTCCAAAATAATGTTGTATATAGTATCATGGAATATTGGAATATTTATGTATTGGTCTATTGTGGTTTACAATAATTTTATGGTACCGGTAACCATGTAAAGTGATTGAGATATTTTTGGAAAGAAGATGATATGCGCATAATGAATGGATAAGGAGAAAATGAAATGTTTGATAGTATTCATGAGCTCATGACTGATATAAGGACAAATTTATATCATGGTTTGAGTATATAAGATTTTTGGATTTTGGAATGTCGAAAGAGTTAACTTTTGTCAGCATTCATGTTTTCACTAAGGTTCAATGGGTATTCATTCTTCAAGAGAATATATGATTAAGGTATTCAAATGTTTGAAATGTGACCAACAACAAGATATATCTTATGATTTATGAGGGAAAAATGAAATAATTCTGATGATTGGTAGATGACATTTCTAGTAATTGGACAAAAGTATTTTGGATAAGCCTAAATATTTGAAATGGATTATGTTGGAAATAAGTTAGTATTGTTTAAGGATTGAACTATTTTTGATATTATTGACGGAATGTTATAATTATGCAGTTTTAGAAAAAAGGACAACCTTCAGGATGGGCGACAACCCGTCGCGTCGGACAAGGCTGTGGGAATCGAACCCAAAATTGAAGTACGACAGGCCTTTATCACCTACCACTGGCCTATAGGAAGTCCCTGGTTAGTAGATACTAGTTTTATTTTATTATGCGCTATGATAGCTAAAGTATAAGTCCATTTTAGCAACCATATATGATTAATCTCAGCATAGATGGACTTATGTATATTTAATAAATTGTGCTAAACTTTTTGTGATAGAAATCGATGGAATGACCTATCATTCTATCGCATAATCTGCTAACACTTCACAGAAGACAAATTCAACTTTATCTCTTTAAGAGATTAAGTGGAAATTGTTCAAGACATGAGCAACGGTGAGATGATACCAAAATTAAGTAAGTATTTCTTATAATTTAAATTCTTCAACTTTAGGGAAATGATCTTGAAAATAAAAAAAAATTCCTAGTTCTCTCATATCTGATGAATCGGATGGTACCTTAGATCATCACAAATTTATGGCTTTCTGATTGTTGGATTTTTTATAGCCATGTCCTCTACCACTCTTTATCAGAAGTTAATGGTTATATTTCTCTTCTATATCCATATTTTCACCTGTGTTCTCCTATGTGAAAACCCAGTGATTAGTTAATTTGGGTAACCATTACGTTTCATACTTTAGTTTTTAAAGTCAAGTTTTGGTATTCCTTTTTACGATGTGGGTTTTTATGAAATAAACTTTCAAGTAGTAAACCATTTATTACCCCGACGAATTTCAAGGGCGAAATTCATTTTAAGGGGGATAGAATGTAACACCACGAGATTTTATGAAAAATATTCTTTTTAATTTCATTGATGTCTTGTGTTGTATGCTAGACCAAAAGGAGCTTGCACTACATGAATCCCTGACTTGGCTTGATTTACACGTAATCGTGACCTTCCACGATAGTGTGTGTTGTACGCAATATCGAGTTTCACTAAACAACGATATGTTATTAAAATATTATATAAACAAGCCGTTATGAATAGTAATACCCACTTTTTGAAATTTTATAAATTTTATCATTCAAAATAGACTTCATTTTTGGATTCTGAATATCAAATTTACCCTAAGGTGAATTTTTGGTATTTTTCTGAAAACTTTCAATTTTTGATGAATAGTGAAAACACTGAGTTACTATTTAAAAACCGACTTTCTATTTAAATAATTATTTATTTTAGTTAAATTTATTTTAGGTAAAAATTGATACATGATACCTATATAAGCTCAATGTAATTAATTGGAGTCATTTTATAATAATTTTAGATATATAAAAAATTTATTGAACTTTTCACCGTCTTTTACCCACCTCCTAGGAGAATTTGGAAATTCACATAAAACTTAATTTTAACCCTTCTGTGAGTGGAATTTCGAAAATCCAAGAGACACGGTTAATATCAAGGACTAAAATGTGGTTCAATGAGATGAAAATAATTTTTGTTGAATAGTAACTTTTTACTTTTATTTACCACGGTTAAAAGTAAATAGGGTAATTAAGGGTAAAAATGATATTATTATTACCCGAACACATGTCCTAATTCTATTGGATAAGTGTAATTCGACCAAAAACAACCTTAGGAATAAAATATGACCATTTAGGTCCACTTGGATTAGATTAGGACATTTATTATTAATTTATTTATAGAAGGGTAAAAATAGTTAAAATCAATGTTTAATAACTAAATAATTTTTAATATAGGGTTATACATAAGATAAATTTGACAATAAATATTCATTATAAATCTAAAAATATTTCATACCTAATGGTATTTTTTTATAATTTTCATACATTAAATAATTTAAGTTATTTATGACATAATGGTGATACAGTAATTACCTAAATAATAAAATATTAAAATAATTGATGTTATAAATACCCAAATAAATGTAATTTGAGACTTTTTATGAATTCCACAAATTTTCTAGGTTTATATGACATGTCAGTATTGAATTAATTAACTTTTTTTCAACTAATCAAGATGTTATTGTTTTCACAAAAATCCATTACCAAATAGTATCAAAATTGACATAAAATTGTTTTTGAAACAAATATTATATTATTAATTGTTATTATATTCCTAAAAATCTAAGGTTCGACCAAGATACTTATATCATGATATGTGTATCATTAATTGACCACCTGGGGGGTCTATTAGATGTATATGGTAAGTTTATTAACTATATAATATAAAAATAAAAAGTGACATGGTATATGTCAATCTAATTAACTAAGAGTTAAAAATAAAAGATAAGGTTAATATAATGATCCAACCCTGTATAAAATCTATTTTTTGAGAGACTTTCGACCCATCCCCACCTTATATTCGAAATAAATCAATTTGGAGCTATTAAAAATCGAATATGACTTTATTATAAAATAATATTTTAAGTTTTTCCAAAGGTACCCCTCTCCTCCCTTATAAAAGCGGCACCCCTAGCCTCTTATCTTCACACCCTTTTGAGCCTTGAATCTCAGCCAACCCCTGACCATTTCTCTTCTCCACTTATCAATATAAATTCTTGATATTCTGGTATTCTCAAAATACCAACTCTACTTCCTTAAGAGGAAGCTTAAAAGAGGTGCGTCGAAGAAGATGCAATCTCTTCTTCCAATTCTCTCAAGTTTATTTCTTTTTCTACATATTCTTCTTTAGTTTTCTCATTATGAAGTAATAACATCAGTATTAATTATATACTGATATGTTATTATAAATATGAAACAACCTTATTACACCTTCTATACTTCCTATGGAAAACAAAATCACCGCGCGTGCGTACGTACGGAATATCGTCTCCACGTCGTGGTGTAATCTGTTTTCGACCACCACCTTACTTGGATGGGTATAATGGTTTAAATAAATAACTATATATGATTATTATAAAGTGATATATATTCTGAAATATTATACATACACTTCAATACAATTCCACGATCATGAGAATGATATCATCGCTCGTGCGTACGTACGGACTACCTTCTCTACGACGCGATGAGATTCATTCTCCATGTTAACCATCCATGAATGATTATAAAGTATATATAATGAATAATAATGAAATATATGACATAATAATTATAATAGATTTATGTATATATATATGTATGTCATCTACTTAATTCCATTATATTCAATAAGGAAACGAAAACAGGGTTCATGCGTACGTACGGCCTACTGTCTCCATGACCGGTGTATTTCATTCCATTTATCAATATATCATATATATATGTATATGATGGATATATATTATATATAAATAATTTTTTACATTATATAATTATGTAAATCAGTATATAAGTAATAATAACAAGAACAACAAGTCTAAACACGTACGATAAATGAAACGATTTTACCCAAAATGCTTCTTTAACATGGAATTTACAAAAGAAAGGGTAATATAAAGTCATAAGTGAACCATATATGATATCATAACAATGAATATGATTAGGTATTAAGTCAATGACATTATTTAAATCATTATACATGAGGTTCAGACATGTACAAAGCTTATCGGACCTAAGGTAATGGAAAATTTCACAATCTCAATTTTTATCCGAGATTGTTTATACTTCGATATTCACTGGGGAATATTTATCATCCACATCCATGTTTCTTAAATGTGTAATATTATTTCTATCCTACTACAATTTTTTAAGTCCAATTTTACCTATTGGGGAGTTTTTGGTAAAGATATGAAAGTAATCTTCTGTCGTTTTTAGTACGAGGTTCTTTTTGACTTTTTCAGCAAAAGTATGAGAAGAATGTTTTTTTAACTTATACGGCATGAATGGATTTTTACGGTTTTATAATGCCTGATTTTTATGAAGATTCAAATACAAGATTTCATGATTATTTTCAAAAAACCCTTTTCTTTTAAAATTTTCTAGCATTTTTTGAAAAGAAAACAATTTTTTAGAAGAAAGGATATTTTCCTAAAGATTTCATTTCAAGTGTTTCATCAAAAATATTTTCCATCTAAAATGACATTATTTATTATGTTTATGTTTCAAGTATAATGTATCCATTATATACATGGTTTTATTGTTATTATGATGAAATAATATCCAATTTTTTATATGGACTATATTATGATTGCATGATGTTTAAGAATCCCATTCTATTACATGGGTTATGCTATGATGTATGATTTATGATTTTGTGGCACACGAAAGATTGATTTCATTATGAGATGGGTGGTACCTATATCTCCCTCCAATGAATTGGGTAAAGATTTATATCTCATTAGAAAGACATGTCTGGAACAGTAAGTTAATCTGGTTCAGTAATACAGGACTAGAAAGAGGAGTGAACTCGATTCAAAAACGGACTTTGTCCACTAATATGGTCTTGGCAGTAATGCCTTGGATACTATGGAAATCATATCATGTGATTAATGGTTTCCACAATCACATGTTTTATTCCCATGCTATTATATCATGATTAATGTTTCTTTATGATCTATGCCTTATGTACTGTCTTGTTTTATGTCATTGCCCATGATTTTGAAGTTTAAACATTATGTTCATGTTTTTAAGTTCAAATGTATATTATTTGTTCTATTTTATCCATTATTACCCTTACTAAGAATATGATCTCACCCTTTATATGTTTACTTTTCCCCAGTATTTAAAGAAAGATTTTAGGTAAGAAAACCAAAAGGGGAAGATCTTTATGGGAGATGTTGAAGATCTTTCACCACGATTAGAAGATTACATTCCGAGTCTCCAAAGATACTAAACAATTACGGTCCTTGTGTGTCTATTTTTGTTTTGTATTAAGTATTCCACAAAAGTAATGTAATGTCCATGTACGTCAGGATTCGGGTCTCTACAGTTGGTATCAGATGAAAGGTTTAGTTAACCTTTGGAAACTAGGATGCAAAAACTTTAGTGAGATCCCTAGAGATATTTCTAAGGTATGTCTAGGGATGTAATTAGGGTTAAGTATAAGTATAGATTATAGTGCTATAATTTTAGTAATTATTTTAGAATTAAACCTAAGATGTTAGATATCGAAGGTACTCCCCCTTTATTATGTTGTTTTCCCTAGCATGATTTTTTCCTCTCACATTATTCTTTTTGGGTTTTAGATGATGGATGGAACCCGAAGGAACCGTGTTGATCAATGTAATGGACAATGCAATGATTTTCTTCCTGAACAAACCAATGTTATGGGAGATGGAGTGAAATATCTTATTTATATACTTACGCAATCTAGGAATCATTCTGGAATTCCGAATGAGCATAGAAGGGAATAATGTTCTATTGAGTCCTTCAGGAGGCAACATCCACCTTCTTTCAATGGGTCTTCTGATCCACTTGTTGTTGAACAATGGATCAGTACCATTGAAAAGATATTTTCCATAATTTTCTGTTCAGAACATGATAAATTCATTATCGTTATTTACCATTTATAAGGTGAAGTAGACAAGTGGTGGACTCTAATTTAGAATACAAGTCCCCAAGATGAAATTGAATCCATGGAATGGGACGAGTTCAAGTAATTGTTTTTCAGTAAGTACTTCCCTCGTATTCTTTGAAAAAAGATGGAAAAGGACTTCCTTGAGATTAAGAAAAAGGATGATGAATCTGTTGGTATATACGAAGAAAATTTTACAAGGCTTGCAAGGTATGCATCTGGCTTTATCATCCAACCTGAAAGTAAAGTTGATCGATTCTTCAGTAGCATAAAACCAAGTCTTCAAAAAGAATTAGTTATAAGAAACTTCAGTAGCTATGAAGAAATTGTGCTTTGTGCTATCAAGGTAGAAATGGAAGTTGGTGTTACATATCCATCTCATGGTTTGGACAAGAAACGAAAGATGGAGTTCAAGGAGAAATCTCAGAACAATGGTTAAATAAGGTGAATGTTTCTTTATGCTCAATGTGTGGAATGAAGCATGGTGGAGATTGTATTAAAGGGACTAGAAAATTTTTTTAGTGTGGAAAAGAAGTTCATCGAGCAGATGAGTGTCGAAGTAATGGAAAAAGGGTTTCTGATGATGTGAATAAAGAAAAGACTACAGAGAACGCACCACCAACACTTCAATGATTCAAGTGCAATGAAATGGGGCATTATGCTAATCAATGGATTAATCCAAGGGTTAATGATGATCGACATGAGCAACCACTTAAGGAAAAGAACAAAGGGAATTCACATGCGATCACAATTGGCGATGTTGAATATGACAACGATGTGGTGGAATGATTAAGTTTATCTAATGGGATTCCAAAATAATGTTGTATATAGTATCATGGAATATTGGAATATTTATGTATTTGTCTATTGTGGTTATCAATAATTTTATGGTACCGGTAACCATGGAAATTGATTGAGATATTTTTTTAAAGAAGATGATATGCGCATAATGAATGGATAAGGAGAAAATGAAATGTTTGACAGTATTCATGAGCTCATGACTGATATAAGGAAAAAGTTATATCATGGTTTGAGTATATAGAATTTTTGGATTTTGGTACGTGGAAAGTGTTAACTTTTAACAGCATTCATGTTTTAACTAAGGTTTAATAGGTATTCATTCTTCATGAGAATACATGATTAAGGTATTCAAATGTTTGGAATGTGTCCAACAACAAGATATATCTTATGATATATGGGGGACAAATAAAGGAATTTAGATGCTTAGTAGATGACATTTCTAGTAATCGGACAGAAGTATTTTAGATAAGCCTAAAGATTTGAAATGGATTATGTTAGACATAAGTTAGTATTGTTTAAGGCCTGAACTTTTTTTGATATTATTGATGGAATGTTATAATTATGTAGTTTTAGAAAAAGGAAAACCTCCAGGATGGGTGAAAACTCGTCGTGTCGGACAAGGTTGTGGGAATCGAACCCACAACTGAAGTGCGACAGGCCTTTATTGCCTACCACTGGCCTAGAGGAAGTCCCTGCTTAGTAGAAACTATTTTTATTTTATTAAGCACTATGATAACTGAATTATAAGTCCATTTTAGAAACCATATATGATTAATCTCAGCATATATGGACTTCAGTATATTTAATAAATTGTGCTAAACTTTTTGCGATAGAAATAGATGGAATGACCTATAATTCTATCATATAATCTACTAACACTTCACAGAAGAGAAATTCAACTTAATTTATTTAAGAGATGAAGTGGAAATTTTTCAAGACATGAGAAATGGTGAGATGATACCAAAATAAAGTAAGTATTTCTTCTAATTTAAATTCTTTAACTTTAGGGAAATGATCTTGAAAACAAAAAAATGTCATCCTAGTGCTCTCATATCTAATGAATCAGATGGTACCTTAGATCATCACAAATTTATGGCTTTGTGATCGTTGGATTTTTCATAGACATGCCCTTTACCACTCTTCATCAGAAGTTGATGGTTATATTTCTCTTCCATATCTATATTTTCACATATGTTCTCATATGCGGAAACCTAGTGATTAGTAAATTTGGGTAACGGTTACATTTCATACTTTAGTTTTTAAAGTCAAGTTTTGGTAGTCCTTTTTACGATGTGGGTTTCTATGAAAGAAACTTTCAAGTAGTAAATCATTTATAATCTCGACGAATTTCGAGGGCTAAATTCATTTTAAGGGGGGGGGGGGGGTAGAATGTAACACCTAGAGATTTTATGAAAAATATTATTTTTAATTTCATTGATGTCTTGTGTTGTACGCTACCCCAAAAGGATCTTTCACTACACGTATCCCTGACTTGGCCTGCTTTACACGCAATCACGACCTTCCACGATAGTGTGTGTTGTATCCAATATCGAGTTTCACTAAACAAAGATATGTTATTAAAATATTATATAAACTAGCCGTTATGAATAGTAATACCCACTTTTTTAAATTTTATAAATTTTATCTTTCAAAATGGACTTCATTTTTGGATTCGGAATATCTAAATTATCCTAGGGTGAATTTTTGGTATTTTTCTGAAAACTTTCAATTTTTGATGAATAGTGAAAACACTGAGTTACTATTTAAAAACCCACTATTTATATAAATAATTATTTATATTATTTAAATTTATTTTAGGTAAAAATTGATACATAATACCTATATAAGTTCAATTTAATTAATTGGAGTCATTTTATAATAATTTTAGATATATAAAAATTTTATTGAACTTTTCACCGTCTTTTACCCACCTCCTAAGAGAATTTGGAAATTCACATAAAACTTAATTTTACCCCTTCTGTGAGTGGAATTTAGAAAATCTGAGAGACTCTATTAATATCATGGACTAAAATGTGGTTCAATGAGTTGAAAATAATTTTTGGTGCATAGTAACTTTTTACTTTTATTTACCACGGTTAAAAGTAAATAGGGTAATTAAGGGTAAAAATTATATTATTATTACCCGAACACATTTCCTAATTCTATTGGATAAGTGTAATTAGACCAAAAACAACCTTAGGAATAAAATATGACCATATAGGTCCACTTGGATTAGATTAGGATTTTTATTATTAATTTATTTAAAGAAGGGTAAAAATAGTTAAAATCAATGTTTAATAACTAAACCATTTTTAATATAGGGTTATACATAAGATAAATTCGACTATGAATATTAATTATAAATATAAAAACAAATTCCTACCTAATGGTATTTTATTTTTAATTTTTAGACCTTAAATAATTTAAGTTATTTATGACACAATGGTGATGCAATAATTACCTAAAAATGAAATATTAAAATAATTGATGTTATAAATACCCAAATAAATGTAATTTGAGGCTTTTTATAAATTCCAAAAAAATTCTAGGTTAATATGACATGTTAGTATTGAATTAATTAACTTATTTCTAACTAATAATGCTGTTGTGATTTTCACAAAAATCTATTACCAAATAGTGTCAAAATTGACATAAAATAGTTTTTAAAACAAATATTATATTATTAATTATTATTATATTCCTAAAAATCTATGTTTCGGCCAAGATACTTATATCATGATAGGTGTATCATTAATAGACCACTTGGGGGTAGATTGAATGTATATGTTAAGTTTATTAACTATATAATATAAAAATACAAAGTGACATGGTAAATGTCAATCTAATTAACTAAGAGTTAAAACTAAAAGATAAGGTTAATATAATGACCCAAACCTGTCTAGAATATATTGGTTGAGAGGATTTTGACCCATCTTCATCTTATTTTCTAAATAAATAAATTTGTAGCTATTAAAAACCGAAGATGACTTTATTATAAAATAATATTTTATGTTTTTCCAAAGGTTCCCCTCTCCTCCCTTAAAAAAGGGCACCCCTTCCCTCTTCTCTTCACACCATTTTGAGCCTTGAATCTCGGCCAACCCCTGCCCATTTCTCTTTTACACTTCTCTAGAAACATTCTGGAGGTTCTGGTCTTCTCAAAAGACCAACTCTACTTCCATAAGAGGAAGCTTAAAAGAGGTGTGTCGAACAAGAGGTAATCTCTTCTTCCAATTCTATCAAGTTTCATTCTTCTTCTACTTTTCTTCTTTAGTTGTCTCATTATGAAGTAATAACACCATTATTAATTATATACTTATATGTTATTATAAATATTAAACAACCTTATTTCACCTTCTATACATCCAATGGAAAACAAAATCACCGCACGTGCGTACGTACTGAATACCGTCTCCACGTCGTGGTGTAATCTGTTTTCGACCACCACCTTACTTGGATGGATATAATGGTGTAAATAAATAACTACATATGATTATTGTAAAGTGATATTGATTCTGAAATATTATACATACACTTCAATACAATTTCACGATCATGAGAATGATATCATCGCTCGTGCGTACGTACGGACTACCGTCTCCACGACGCGATGAGATTCATTCTCCATGTTAACCATTCATGAATGATTATAAAGTATATATAATGAATAATAATTAAATATATGACATAATAATGATATTGGATTTATGTATATATATATGTATGTCATCTACTTAATTCCATTCAATTAAATAAGGACACGAAAACAGCTTTCATGCGTACGTACAGCCTACCGTCTCCATGAACGGTGTATTTCATTACATTTATCGATATATCATATATATATATATGTATATGATGAATATATATTATATATAAATCATGTTTTACATTCTGGAATTATGTAAATCAGTATATAAGTAATAATATCAAGAACAACAAGTCGAAACACGTACGATAAATGAAATGATTTTACCCAAAATGCTGCTTTAACATGGAATTTACAAAAGAACGGGTAATATAAAGTCATAAGTGAACCATATATGATATCATAACAATTAATATGATTATTTAATAAGTAAATGGAATTATTTGAATCATTATACAGGAGGTTTTGACACGTACAAAGCTTATCAGACCTAAGGTAAGGGAAAATTTCACAATCTCAATTTTTATCCGAGATTGTTTATACTTCGATATTCACTGAGGGAATATTTATCATCCACATCCATGTTTCTTCAATGTGTAATATTATTTCTATCCTACTATGATTTTTTAAGTCCAATTTTACCTATTGGGGAGCTTTTGGTAAAGATATGAATGGAATCTTCTGTCCTTTTCAGTATGAGGTTCTTTTTGACTTTTTCGGCAAAAGTACGAGAAAATGTTTTCTTTAACTTATACGGCATGAACGGATTTTTATGGTTTCATAACGCCTCATTTTCATGAAGCTTCATATACATGATTTCATGATTATTTTCAGAAAAACCCTTTTCTTTTAAAATTCCATGGCATTTTGTGAAAAGAAAATGATTTTTAAGAAGAAAGGATTTTTCCTAAAGATTTCATTTCAAGTGTTTTATCAAAAATATTTTCCATATAAAATGACATTATTTAAGATGTTTATGTTTCAAGTATAATGTCTCCATTATTTACATGGTTTTATTCTTCTTATGATGAAATTACATCGATTCTTTTATATGGATTATATTATGATGGCATGATGTTTAAGAATCTCATTCTATTAAATGGGTTATGCTATAATGTATGATTTATGATTTTGTGGCACACAAAAGAATGATTTCATTATGAGATGGGTGGGACCTATATCTCCCTCCAATGCATTGGGGAAAGATTTATATCTCATGAGATAGACATGGGTGGAACAGTAAGTTAATCTGGTTCAATAATACAGGACAAGAACGAGGAGTGAACTCGATTCAGAAAGGGACTTTGTCCACTAAGATGGTCTTGGAAGCAATGCCTTGGCTACTATAGAAATCATATCATGTGCTTAATGGTTTCCAAAATCACATGTTTTATTCGCATGATATTTTATCATGATTAATGTTTCTTTATGATCTATTCCTTATGTACTTCCATGCTTTTTGTCATTGCCCAAGATTTTGATGTTTAAACATTATGTTCATGTTATTAAGTTCAAATGTATATGATTTGTTTTATTTTATCCATGCTTACCCTTACTGATCATTTGAGCTCACCCTTTATATGTTTAATTTTTCCCAGGATTTAAATGAAGGTTTTAGGTAAGAAAACCAAAAGGGGAAGATCTTTATGAGAGATTTTGAAGATCTTTCACCACGATTAGAAGATTATCTTCCGAGTTTCCAAAGACACTAAACTATTACAATCTTTTTGTGTCTGTTTTTGTTATGTATTAAGTATTCTGAAAAAGTAATGTAATGTCCATGTAGGTCAGGATTCAGGTATCTACAATAGGTATCCTATTAATTCCTTCTTATCCCTCCTCGGACAACTAGAAAGGAAAACCATGAAAAGAATTAAAACATACATATCAAAAAGGTAATGGTATTTTACATCCTCCCCACCATAAAAACTTTTTTCCCCAAAAATCTTTTAAAAAAAATCCCCTATCCAAAAGTTGAGGCCATTTATCTCTCATCAATGCCTCGCACTCCCATTTATTATGAGAATCTGAACCATTCTTCCATATAACTCAAACCAAAAGGAATTTCCCTCCCATGAAGTACCTTGGTTTCATCATCAACTATTCAGACCAGTCATTCAAACACAAATAAATTAGGTTCAATATCAAGATAACACTTGCTCAGAACATGACATGGATCAAATAGATACCTTCATGCCTGGGTTATATGGAACATTTTATTTATCAACATCAGTTGTGGTGGATGTTCAAAATGGTAAGTAACTTTCTCCACCTGGTCAAAAACCTCAAAATGTCCTTCAAAATAAAGAGAACTTTTCCTTTGCCTCCCAAGCCATCGATGACCCAACTGAGGTGAAACGTTCAATAACATCTGGTCACAAACTGAAAATTCCAATGGTCTATGAATAAGATCATCAAAAGTGTTATACCGACTTTGTACCATCAAAATTCTCTAATGAATCAACTGAATATTTATTGTCATCTCATGAACCAATCTTGTCCCAACCAAGGAACATTCACCAATCCCTGACCAGCACAATGGAGATCTATAATTCTTTCTATAAAAGGCCTCAAACGAAGCCATTCTAATTCCATATAGGTAAGTATTGTTGTAAGATAACTCTACCAGCCATAAATGTTCGTCCCAAGATCAACTAAAGTATAGAACATAAAAATGAATCATATCTTAAAGAATTTGTATTTCTATTTCTATCTAGTCATACGACTACATATAGTATGGAATGCTCAAATAAATCTGATATCCTAGTGCTTCTTGAAGACCTATCCAAAATATATAAGTAAAATGAGGATATCTATAAGAAACTATAGCAGATGAAACACTATGCAACCAAATAATCTTTCCACATTGATATTTACCAACTCCTCAACATTGTTTTATCATGAATGGGTATAAAGTGATCTAACTTGGTTATATTGTCGATCACAACCCATATCACGTTCTTCTTTCTCTAGATACATGACTTCCTACCACAAATTCCATAGAGATATCATACCACTTCCATATTAAGATATAAAGTGGCTGAAGAAAACCTGACGGTTTCTAGTGCTCGGCCTTGACCTATTAGCATATATAATATTGAGAGACAAACTCAACAATTACCCATATCATAACTATCCACTATAATTTACACGGCATGTCAAAGAAAATATTTGAGGTTCTTTGGTGCACTACCCATTGTGAGTTATAGATATCACCTATCATAGATTCCCTTACCGCTGATGGCACCACACGACAACTCTGATAGCATAGTATACCCTCGGTGGAGAACAACCAGTTATCTATGGTCTATACACCATAAAGAGAGTATCTAACACTAATATACTCATTATCAAAATTAGGCTCTTAAAGAATCATCTTGAGAATTGCAGATGTCAGCAGAAAACATGTCACGGAAACCTCGGTGCCTAATTCCCGGACTCCAACATGAAACTTTTCAATGAGATCCAACAAGTTACACTCTCCCAAATATTATTTCATGGCCTGGTTTGAATGTTTCCTGATCAAATCATTTGTGATGAAATTACATTTCCTCTAGGTATAGGTAATTTCAAGGTTAAAATATTGCATGTATTCCACCCAATTCCTCTGGATGATATTAAATTCCTTTTGAGAGAAGATATTACTGAAACTCTTGTGGTATGAATATATGGTAAACCTTTCTATATAAAGGTAATTATAAAAAATCATAAGAATGTACATCACTATTTCATGTTCAAGGTCATGGGTTGGATAATTCTTCGAATGTGGCCTAAGCTAATGAGATCCATAAGAAATGACATGATCACCTTGCATAAGAAAGTCTCTCAAACGAGAACTTGATGCATCCCAGAAGACCACATAACCATGTCTGGCCTCTAGAAGAGTCAACCCTAGCATAGTATTCAAAAAAAAATATCTCAACATATTAATTCTGAAATTTCTCATCCCAAAAAATATTTATAACCTTCCAAGTTAGTGCAGTCATCGTAGAAGACAACATTGAGAATTCCTTAACAAATTTCTAATAATACCTAGTTCATCCCAAGAATTTTTGTATCCCAAAAAATATTGATTGTTCCCAAGTCATAACAACCATTAACTTTTTAGGATCAACTAAAATACCATGTTTCGACATCATATATCCCAATAATTTTACTTCCCAAATCCATAATTCACATTTAAAAATATTGGAACAAAGTTATAGATTTCTAAACAATTCCATGACTTCTCTGAAATGGTGTACATGATCTTCCTCAAACCTAGAGTAAACAAGAATATCATCCACAAATACCACCACAAAAGTATCATGATACTCATGAAAAATATTGTTTATTAAATCCATAAATACTACAGGAGATTTTTTTAGACCAAATGGCATGAAAATGTATTCATAATAGTTGTACCTACTAGATAAGGAGGTTTTATGAATGTCTAATTCATTTATCCTAAATTGGTGGTGACCAGATCGAATATCTATAATCAAGAACCACTTGTCTCCTTTCAACTGATCAAACATATCATCAATCGATAATAAAAAATACATATTCTTTACCATGACTCTGTTGAGTTTTGGGCAATCAACCCAAATATGAAGGAAACCATCATCCTACATATAAAATAGAACATGCACCACCCAAGGTGGCACAATTGGGCATATAAAGAATTTCTCTAGAAGATTATCCACCTGAATATTTAAATATTTTATTTTAGCTGGTTCCATGAATTAAGAATGAATTGACACTGGTTGAGGAACTGGTACTAAATTGATAGAAACTCTACCCCCCTTACCATTAGCAGAATAGAGATTTATAAAGGAAAAACATCAGGAATCTTGACGACTACTAGAGGGAGATCACCATTCAAATATTCCTACTCCAAATAAAAGGAGAACACTGATATCACATTCCCAAACACTAGATAAAAAGGTATTTTTGTACTCAAACTCGGGTCCCATTCTCCTTGAATGATTCGGTAAACCCCATAAAATATTGTAATGGGTAATCTCTAGAGATAACAATCAATTCAGGATTTATTAGAAATGATACAATCCATCCTAAATATGACGTCAAGTAGTTTCATACTGATAACCAGAATACTCCAAGAATGATTGAGCTTAGATAAGGAGAAAACACAAGCATGACTATGGTGACCCTACTCCCTCATCATACTAAGGGGCTTAGTAATATACATTACATAAGATAAAAGCTCCATATGAAGATCTAACATATTAATAATACAGATTTAAATAAACAAATGTGATCCACCAGGGTCAAATAAAGCATTCATTATTGACCAAGATATAGTGATGGAACCTCTCATACTCATTGTACCATTATTTTCTTCCTCTAGAGACTCTTCCACTATATGAAGAATCTTTGTTCCAAATAATTTTGTAAAGAACCATTTTTTATGTGAACCATCTAATTTCAGCACAGTTTTGGTGGGATCTGATGATCCAGTTCCACTAAGAAGAGTGAAATAAACATGGTAGAACATTTGTAAGTGACCTAAGAAACCATAAGATCCATATATCTTTGGTGACTCAGTGCAAACCCTCTATGAAGTCCCTATCTTGCCACAGCAGTAGAAAATCAAATGTCTGTTTCCAAGCACTATATGTGGTTTAGAAAAAACCTACTATAGAGAACCACCATTAGAATCATCATGGTTCTTCTTCCCCTTATAGGAGAACACATTTCCACTATGATTAGAATAAAAATCTATCAACCCTAACATTCTTGTCATGTCTATTTCAACCATCAACACTCTATCTAGCACATCAACATAAGATTAAAGCATCATAAAGAAAACCTAAGAACAAATATCTTGTTGAAGTCCCAAATAAAACTATTGAGTATTAATCTTTTCATTTGATACTATCATAGGTGAAAAATGTTCTACATGATCTATCACAGCCTTTTCAGCCTGCTCAAGTTTGAATAGATTTATAGACTTGGATAACACCATAGAATCTAGATTGAATTGTTTGATGAAAATATCCTTGGATTCATTCTACTATAATCCAATCATGTTTCCTCATCATCACCATCATGTCCCACCATCTCCTGCTTGGACCCTCCAACATAATGGGGCCACACATCATTTTGACTTCATCTGGTGACTCTAAGAATGAAAAAAATCACTCAATCTAGGTCAACCATTCCCCTGCCTCTTGAAAATCATTAGATACTTGGAATGATGGTGGATTTTGGAGAATAAACTTCTAATAACAATCCCAGAGAATGTAACTCTATGTTTTCACAACTAGAGTCTGAACAAAATCCGGTGTAGGTTTCTGTCTGAGAGCTTGGATAATACACACAATCATCTCAACTAGGATCGGGTCCACTGGAGGATTCGCTCCCTGAGGTTCAATAGTACCTTCCTCCTAGACCTGATTCTCATTAATTATTCAAGGTAATTTGTTATAAAACATACTCGGACAATAGAAAAAGTTATCATATTTAACACTCAATCTGAGCAACAAGGTAAATTAATCCCAACAGATAGGCAACCAAGATTTATATTTCAATATATCCAAATAAATATCATGGATAAAACTATAAATAATCCTCAAGACATCTTTCCATGACCACCCCTAGTGACTTAAGGTTTATTATGGTGGGATATGGCCAGAAACTCAATCACAAAAATTTCCTAAGCCCCAAAAAGAATACTCAACTACACACTAACATCAAGGAAAGATGCATAACTAACACCTTTGATACCACTTTGTTGTGAACTTTCCCAGGTACCCTAGTAACCCAATAAATGATTTGGAAATTACATGGACTGAATGGAATTATTGATCCCTAATGGTTGGTGACTAACACCAGGAATCCTAAAAATAAAAGTGGGAATGAATTTTCCACAAGCATTGCAGAAGGATGATAAAAATGTTAGTAGGAATACAAAGGAAAAACTCTATATGGAGTAGTATAGTTTAATTCAAACTCATAACTTACCCAAAATACTACAGTAATGTGCCAAAAAACTAAGAGAATAACCCCTGTCCCAACCAACACAACTCTCTAATCCCCAAGGATCAATAGATACTACCACCAAGTGGCACCTTACCATTAATAAAATCTGTAAGAAGATAATCTAAAAACACATGATGGAATGGGTAGGGTGTTGAAAAAATCCCAATAAAGTCTCACTAAGAATTCCATAATAAGATTCCAATATTTAATTAACCAATTAAAGATTTCATGTTTAAATAAACACGTATGGTAATTCAAAACACAATTATAACAATTCATTATTTACATTTCAAATGATGAATATACTTTAAACAAATTAATTAATAATTTTTTTACATATATCAGTTTATATAAATTAATTAATAAAGTTAAAAAGTTTACAAACATTGGAAAACAATAATATCTCATATACAAAAAACCAAGAAAAATGGTCATCTTCTAAAAGGTATGATAGTTATAGGCTACAGGATCCTCACACACTCAAAGGTGATCATATAAAATTTTTATACACACATCCCTTTGATGCTGAAAAAGGTGACTCATCACCATCCCATTAGGAATGCGACATGTTTCAATATGTTTTTGTTTTAGTTGTAAAGTGTTAAAAAAGTGTCATCACAATAACCCAATAACTACCTAGGCATTCGTGTACTCTATTACAATCAATGATGGGAAATTTATTTTTAAAAGAGTTTAAAAATATAATTCCGCCCATTCCACCATTTCAAAAGTTCCAATTTTCCATTTAAAACCTAAAATGGGGTTTTAATAAAAACATACCCTTTCTAAGATAAAACCACATGGTTTATATTAAAACCATTTCAAGATATTTTCTCACATTAAAAATTTAAAATCAATTTCAAGAAATAAATATCATAATTTAAATTTTAAAATTTTCCATCAATTTCACAAACACATCCCAATTCAATGGGAATGGGGGTATTCCCCAATTTTGAGCCAAAAATCAAATTTTACATTAAAATATACCAATTAAATGGAAATGGGTTTTAAATAAACCAATTGAAATCAGTTTCAAGTTATTGAATTTAAATAATTAAATTCAATTCAAATCAAAAAATTAAATTTAAATCATTAAATTCATGGTTAATAAAAAACATTCATCATAACAAAACCACCTACCTTTTTCACAGAAACACAGGGCCCATAAGAGAGTCTGATAATAAGAACAAAGGTTAAAAATCTCTTTGAACTCAACCAATAAACATGATTCAACCACACAGAACTTAGATCTATAAATCCAAAAATGATATATAAAACTCTAGAAGGGAAAGATAATGATACAGAGATATAGGGAGAACACTTACCATGAAATTCACAGTGCAACTGTAACAACGATAAATCATTGAAAAAATGACCCAGAAGCTTATAAGGGCATCAAAATCACCTAGTAATAGCTCTTGGGTTGAGAGAAAGGATGAATGTAGAGGATTAAATATAATTATCATCCATGTTTCCTAATAAAAAACAATAATCAGGATTTTACATGACGTGTAACCCAATTGAAAGTCGTGTAATGATCAAATATCATAATCTCTTAAAAACCCATTTTCATTTGTTAAAAATCAATTTATTATTATTTTATAATTTACATATCAAGTAACCACATTTCATAGCATGTAAATCCCTATAATATAGCAAAACTAGTAGGTTTTATGTTGAGAATCCAACAAATCTTGGAATTCACCATCATCAGTATCCTCCCAATTCCTTCCCATCCCTACCCAGAGAATAAGAATGGAAAACCATGACAAGAATTAAAACATTCCTCTCATAAATATAATGGGTTGTTACATATAATATTTTATTGGGGGACATTGCCTATTTTCCTTATCTTATGTGTCTCTTTTTCATCATTAGGATTAGTTCTTCATGGTTCTTAGAGCTTAGTCTAAGATCCTGACCTCATGTGAAGGTATTTCCTTATTCAAAAAATTGCCTAAACTCTATTTTTATAGTGAATGAAATGGTTTTAGAGTGTATAAGGAGTTTTGGTAGTGTCTTAGGGGTTTGGGATGTGAAAGGATGGGAAAATATTCCAAAAATTTCATAGCGCATGGTTGGCGCATGGTTAGTGTAAACCATCAACATAGCCTAAAAAATTGTATGGAATGGGAAACATTTTAGATAGAGGTCTATCACATAGTTACCACATATTTTTTCAAACTATGTGGGTGTGCCTATGAATCCATTCATCTTGGATCCTCTTTGATAGATGGAGTCATGTGGTTGGCACACATTTTTGAAAACAATGCATCCTAAATATGCAACTCTTAAAAAGTATTACATTATGATTTTCCCTTATGATTATATTTCTTTATCCCCATATTTTCCTCCCATTTGACCCCCTATAGTCTAGGTGATGATCCATCGCCCCCCTCCTCCTCTATGGGTGTTTCTCCTTCGATTATTGTGAGTTCAGAGTTCGTTTGGGAGTGAATCAAAGATCTAGGTAACTCTAACTCTCATTTTTTTATCTATTTTCTAGATTAGGGCTTGTAGAATCTCTTATCTTCTTACAAAACCCTACAACCTCCACTTTTTCAAAATATTCTAGTATGGGGATTTATGGGGTGTTTGAGTTCGAATCAAGGGTGGAGGTTAAGAAAGTGTTCATCGACAAACTTGAGGTAGGTGGTCTTAAATCATCTTCCCATAGTCTTGATGTTATATATGTGTATGTTGTTGAGCCTAAGTGTTTCCTTGTTTTTTTATTCTCATTTGTTTATAAAAAGTGTATTGGGACTTAGATTGAGGTTTGAAACCCATCACAGATGCCATTGAGTTCATTAATGATGTGAGACTGAACCTCCACTACAAAAAAACAGCCTTTATTAGCACTCAAAACGGTCTTTAACAGCGCTAAAAAGGTGATTTAAATCTCTGTGCTAATATAGGGGGGGTCCCTTTTATCAGAGCTCCAAAAGGTGCTGATAAAGGTCCTTTTTATGAGCGCTAAAAAAACACTGATAAAATACCCCTTTATCAGCGCCCATAAAAGGGACCTTTATCAGCGCTTTTAAAAAGCACTGATAAAAGTAAAAAAAAATGAAAAAAATAAAAAAGAATTATAAATGTGGGGGGATATATTTTAACAGTTCTTGACCCCCCCTTTATTGACACTAGGCAGTGCACTGCCCTTCCCGCACATCCTCACACACATGCACCCCTTTGCCTCCACCAAAACTCGAACCCGCGAACTCCCCCCTTTCGCGACTGCTCATTTACCACTATGTCATTTCATTTTGTTCTCTATTTAATGATATATATATTTATATATATATTTATATTTATATTTATTCATATATTGATATAGATTCATATTAATATAAATATATTTATTTATATATTAGTATATATATATATTCATTCGTACATTAATATATATTTATATTTATTTATATTTATATATATTTAGTTATAATTTTTTATTCGTGTATTTATTTTTATATTAATATATACTTATATGATTAGTTTTAAATAAATTTATGAAAAAAATATGTTTTTATGTGTTTTTATAAATAAATAAATACATACATACATATATATATATACAATACACAGACACACACAGACACACAGACACATATATATTTATGAATAAATACATATACATGTGTATTTGAAAATCCATAGAATGATAAGATGACCATAACATATAATATAGAAGCCCATTTCAACTCCACAACCAATCAAATCGAACAAAATGAAACAATATTTGATATGATATGTTGTACATGCTTAACAGACATCCGAATCAGAAGTTATACTTGTTTTAATGTTAACAAATCGGGGTATCCCGACTAAAAACTCAGTTTTGAAGGACTTTTGAGCATCTTTTTGCCTTGAAAAATGTGATAGAAGATTATCTTGGCCCACCAGCGCGTAGAGCTCATCGCAGGCTTTGATTTGATATGATGTAGAACTCAAACAGATGCCCAGATCAAAAGTTATGGTCGTTTGAAGTTTGAGTTACATTATCAACTTATTTTAGATATTTTATTAATTGTTTTTATTTTTTGTGTCATCAAATTTTTATTAAATGATTTTTAATTGATAATAATTAGCAAATAATTAATTAAAAATGTATTTTTTTTAAATATCTTAAATCCATTTTCACTAAATTTCTTATATATTAAATGTAATAGTTTATTTATACGTATCTAAAAAATATTTAATAAATATATATTATATTTATATATGAATAAATATACTTATATAACAATAATTTATTTTGCATAATTTTTTTGAAAGATAAATTTTGTCAGCACTGATAAATCCCCTCTTTATCAGTGCTACTAAAAGAAGTGTTGATAAAGGGGTAGCGTTTCCCTTGCTCGTTTCTATAGTAGTGCTCAGGATACCCATGGGGTAAGCCATACCCCTGTAAATGGTGAAAAAAATGGGAAACCATAATATAGGGGTATTATGAGAGCTAGTGGGTGGTAAAAATGTAATTGATATGTGGGTATGATTAATGGGTTATTTGGGACTATTATGAGTTGAATTTTGTCAATGATTAAAAGATTTTGAACTTTATTTTGATGGTATATTTGGGTATTTGACCCAAATATAAATTTATTAATATAAAATGATTTTTGAAAATGAGATATGTTTTTGATAGAGGTGTTGACCACAAAGTGATTTAAAAAGGGGATTTACAAAGATATTTTAAATGATGATTAAAATTAGTGAAATGTTACCTTTTTTGAAAATGGTTTAATGGTTGTTTTGGATGTTCAAAATGGAAATGAGGGCCTTTGTGAATATTTTAGTTTTTCAAAATTTAAGACTCATGTTTTAAGAGGGTGGATTCAATATGATTTCAAATAACTATTTTAAATGCTATTTATACCATAACGTGTTCTTAAGGGGACATTTGGACCATATTCATTGAATTGATTTACAGGCTAGTGAGATAGGACCCATGGAGATTGTGTTGGAATTTTTTCATGATTATAAACTTAACTAAATGATGAATGTGTCTAGTGCTTACAATGGAGTAGGTTATTTCATTTGTAAAGATGTGAAAAATGGTTAAATGGATTAATAATAATTTGTTGAAGGGAAAATGAAATTTTAATGGGAATGTTTAAATGGATTAAGTCTTGTGAATTGATGAAATGTGTGAAATGGGTTAAATGGGTTATGGTTTTATATAGAGTCATATGTGAAAGATATGAATTTTGAATGTTATTTGCATTGATTATATTCAATTTGTGATATGTTATATGTGATAAATGGATAAATAAGCATGTGCACAGGTCTTGGTGGTGTAGGATAAAGGACTAAGGCTCCTACCATAAGTTGAGTGGGACTGAGGCTCTAAACACACCCCCGAATGCATAGGTTAGGGATTTTGATTGCTGCTATAGGCCCCTAATGGTTTCATTTTATTCGAATACCATGACTAATTCACCAAGGTAAGTGGAATTGGATACCTGGACTGATGCTTCATGGTATGTGAAATTTACTAACTGTACTAATTATCCAAGGTAAGTATGTTATATATTTTTTCGGAAATGTTATCCCTAATGAGATTGGGAACTTAACTTATCCCCTAATTATTGTTAATGGATCATATTAGGATGTAGAGTAAATAATGTAACTTCATAATCCTTGTAAAAATTGATGATAATGAACAAGTAAATATTGTTAACTAATAGGCATGTAATAGTTGGGATTAATGAACACCCCTATGGTTTAGTGTGTGTTTAACCCTTGTGCCTTGGTTTAGACCCCTAGTTTGACCTTAGTTAGTTTATTTATTGGCTAACTACATAAAACTTAATTGATAAAATGGATATTTTATAATTACATAAATTTTTTCTCTATTACCTTGTTTATTTATTGCTCTTTTTACCTGTATACACTTTTTGGAGACTGGATATTGCTTTATACACCATTGGTGGTGGACTAATGAATTGTACTCACAACTTGAATAGGCTTCCAAGTCACTTGGGTGCCTAAGAAGATGCTACTAGTTTTCAGGTATAGGTTTAGGATAGGGACCTAGTGTTTGGTTGTGCATGGGATTTTGGGTTGGAACATGGGAGATTAGAATTGGGTAGAGACTCTGGTCTAGGTTCAGATTCTTTTGATATTTTTTTCTTGGTTTATATTGTATTTCTACCTAATATGTAGTGTATTGCCTATTTTTTATAACATATGTAAATGGATGAATATTGGGGTTTTTATGTTGTCTATTTATTATTTCTATTGGTAATTTTTATTTATTTTTTCATACTTCTATTGTTTCTTGACTATGATAAGTAGGTATAGTCACCCCATGTTTTCCCTTAAACCCACTCTGTTAGTCAGTAGCCTCTAGTGTATGATGAGGCACACTTGAGGTCATGTGGAAACCCTAATCGAAGAACTAGTTATAGAGGCTTCTATATTGGAGAAGTTACAAAGTGGTATCAGAGGGGTCACCTTCTGTATTACTACTTTTGAATGGTAGAAAGGATATTAGGAAGTTGTTGGGACATGGTAATGAGCTCATTCTTGGGTGTTTGTATCCGTACATATAAGGTAAAACCCATGTTTCCAAGGGTGGGAAATTATTTTCTATTTTTTTCTTTTACGGTTGGTTGATATTTCCCCCTCGGGTAGAGTACTTGGTGGTGATGTTAGTGATTTATGAGGTTTTATCTCTTGGTCAAAGCGGAAATAGAGTGTGTGTGAGTTCATTCAACATGTTAGGCACATAAAATAGATAATTCATCTATATCTTTCCTATGATTTACTTGTAAATGAAATTAGGATAAAAATCATGGGTATAAGAAATAGAATTAAATGAAATGATTGGTTTTGAGAAATGTGTTTAAAAAGGGTTTTTGAGAAACATAAATCCTTGGGATTGGAAAACAGGAAATGTTTTTGAAATGTGATTTTGAATAAAGCTGATATTTTTGAAATGATGAAATAATAAAAAGGTTTTGGAAACTTTAAATGATTTGATTTTGAAAATGAAATGTTTGGAAAATTCAAATCGTGGTTTTAAATCATAAAGTATAATTGGGAAGTGAAATGATAGAATATTGGATATTTTAGGAATATTAGTGTTGGTTATCCATTTTGTTGGTTGTCGACTCTAGGTATGAGTGGTTTTGGCATTGAGAGTGTTATAATTTTGAGACATCAGTTTTTGGGATGTGAGACCTTGATGAGTTGGGTGTGTCGGTTAATGGGATGTTTCTTGTTATGTATTTAGTTAGGTTGTGTATTTGATGTTTTGAAATGATGTTTTTTATTTTGAATGTGATAACTATTGTAGATTGTGACCATGTGTGTTGTGTTTTCGACCCTAGAGTGGGTGTTCGACTTATGATACCAGTGTACATGTGTGAGTATCTTTGGAATGGGACTGAAAATAAATCGTTGTTTAGTGTGTTAGACGTAGTGTGTTTGTAATGGTGGTTGGATGATCATCATGAGCAGCCAGTTGTTAGATGTTAGGTGTTTATGACTTAGAGGGAGCCAGTGAACTTTGATTGGTGTGACTCTAGTTTGGTTTGTTGGTATCATATTACTTTTGAGGATAACCTGTGAGGGAGGTCGGTTGGGGTGTTGAATCTTTTGGGTATGTGTGGAAAATGTAGACATTATGGACCTTGGAAGAGGCCCATGAAGAGTGTTTCCTAGTGTAGTACTAATTTATTGGTATAAGTATAAAAGTTAATGGTTTGGGGATATGTGTCTATCTGGATTAGATGTAAGAGAATGTTCTTTACGTGGAATCAAAGTGGAGTGGCACTGGTAGTGTGAGAGACCAATTGTTTTTAGACCTATGGAATGAATAATTTCATATCTATTGTGATCAAAAGGACCATACACGGACTCAAGTGGGGTTATGATAATGGCGCCAAAAGGAATGATGGTTCATGACTACTTGGAAATGGGTCTTGAGATGACGGTGAGTTTGGTTGGAAATTCCATTTGAGTTTTGGTGTTCTAATTTTCATAAGACACTAGTAGGAAGGGGATCTTGGTAACTTCAGTAGATTAAGGTGTCCCCTTTTTAATAGGTGACAGTGGTGGTGGATAGTTTGTTTTTGTTTTATTTGATGACTCTTACCATACTTCTTCTTCCAGTGATGATCATGCCCAATACATTGACAACATCTTAGGTATGTTGAGAAATCTATGTCTTTACACCTAGCTACCAAAAATGTGTTTTATATGGTAATGGAGCCTCTTAGAGAATATTATTGATAAGTGGTGTGTGTGTGTGTGATCCATATAGTGGTAAAGTACACCATTCGACGGTTATGGTAGAGGTCCCTAGGATGGACTGCATATTGAAGAATTCCATGGGTTTCATTCTTGAAAGTATGAGATGACTAGTGGGTGATGCTTGTTTTGTTATTACATTGGAATCTGGATGGCTACATCCATGTTTTGGGGTTCATCTTGTGATTGATCGTGAGCCACAGAGGTTGAAATTTCTTGACGAAAGTAATGGAAATTACACTCCTAAGGAGGAGAGATTTTTTTAAGACTTTAATGTTTGGAGAAAGTTATAAAGTAGATGTGGTGGCATAGAGATGCCAAAGGGAAACCAGTGAAGTGCATGTTTGGGTTCATTAGAGGAAAATAATGTTGTCTTTGGATGTGATGGTCGATCAAGTCAAGCGATGGCTTCGATCTTGTGATAGTTCTAAAGGTAATCAGAGTGGTCGCTTTGGAAGTTTGTTGAGGGGTTTTGTAGAGAACAACACTGTTCTTAAAAGTAGAAAATTTCATGATGGTGGAGTTTTACTGAACACATGGGATGACTTTGGTAGATGTGTGCATATGATGGTGGTATTCCTTAGTGAAAAAGGTGATGTGGCCAGGTAAAGTGATGATGTACCAATAGTTCAAGTTGGGAATCAAAGGACTGAGTAGATCGGGGATGACTGACTTATTTGTGTAATAGGGAATGGATGTGGTGGATTGTAAGCCATATTCAGTTAGTGTTGATATGTTATGTGCACACTGGTAATGGATATGAGTTTTGAGAAATAACCAATATGCCTCTAGTTGGGATATTGATGACGATGGTGTGACCAATCTATGTGGATAAGACAAAAATGCTAAATATTTAGATTTGATGGAATTTTTAGACATGTTTTGGCATATTGAGTTAGAAATCATGTTGGGTAAGTCTTGAAGTTGATTTGGGGTTTTGATGGAATATTTTTCAATTATGGATGTTCTTAATATCGAAAAAAGGGTGGTGACAGGATAAAGAATACACATTGGGAAGTACCCTAGTGGGAAAGTGGTCTGTCAGGGACGTAACTGGGGGTTATAGTTGAATGGATTCATGTAAGAGCCTTATTGGTGAATCGGTGTTCGTTACGGTTATTGGATCAGGTTTTGACCAATTGAGTGCATTAATATGGAGACTATTCTTGGGCTACTTTTTTAGGTTTTAAAATGAACGGAGGTTATTGGGGCTTGAGTTGCAGATTCGGGTAGGTCATGAGATGGGGTTAAAATTAGGATGTTTTATCTTATTATGTCAAGATTATATCACTGATATTCCTTTGAAATAATATATATTTTATAGTGCCGGCTGATTTAGTCCATAAGTTGTGAAGGGGATCAGACCAAGAGTGTCTAGGTTGGTTCTTCTAGGGTAATGTAGTTCCTAGTTGGTATCCTTTTGGGTGACAGACTAGTGGAATTAACCTAAACATACTATTTTGGTTAGTGCTGGTAATGATTGGATGAAGTGGATGTTTCCTGGAGGACTATTAGGTAGTAATTTTGGATCACATTGGGGAAATAATTCAGGGTAGGATTGTTTCATTGGTTTGAGCATGGTTATGACATGGACAACTTCAGGGATAAACTCATTAAGTGAAGGTTTATTGGTTTCTCCTGGTCTAACCTTTTTGTCTTGAAGAATCTGGAATCATGGAAGTGTGACTCGAGGAAGAGATTTATAAGGTGGGGAGGTAGTAATATCACCACCTCACATTAAGGTACATCCTCATTAAAAATATTGGTTAAACTCTCTTTTATGGAAGATAAAGTGGTTCTTGAGTGTATAAGGTGTTTTGGGAGTGTATGAGGGGTATGGGACATGAAAGGAGTAAAAAATATAGCAAATAGTGAATATAGCATGGTTGGTGTATGGTTAGTGTAAACCGTACACCTGGCCCAAAAAATCGTGCGGCATGGGAACCATTTCGGACAGAGGTCTAGCACACAGTTACCACACAGTTTTCCAAACTAGGCGGGTGTTCCCAAGAAATTGTGAAGCTTGGATCCTATTGGATAGAGGTAGTCGCACAGTTGGCACAAGGTTTGGAAAACCTTGTGGCCCTAAAAAAGTGTGAAATTACTAATTTCTATTATGATTGTATTTCTTTTTCCTGGATTTTTCCTCCCATTAGACCCCCTATATCCTAGGTGATGAACCAGCAGCCCCCTCTTATTCCATGGGTGTTTCCCCTTCGGTTCTTAGGTAGTTGGAGTGTGTTTATGTGAAAATTGAAGATACGAGTGAGTATAACTCTCTTATTTTATCTATTTTCAAGAATAGGGCTTGTAAAATACCTTCCCTCATTTTAAATCCCTAAAACCTTCAATTTTCTGTTAGATTCTATGTTGGGGATTTAGAGGGTGTTTGAGTTCAAATCAAGGGTGGTGGTTAAGAAAGTGTTCATCAATGAATATGAGCTAAGTGGTCTTTAATAATTTTCCCATATTATGGCTGTTATATATGTGTATGTGGTTATTTCTATGTGTTTCCTTATTGCGTTTTATTGTATATTAATATGAAAAGCGTATTAGTCCTTATATTGAGGTGTGAAACCCTTCATAGACCCTTTTGGGGTTTTCAATGATGTGAGACTGAACCTAGGTCTACCCATGGGGTACGTCGGACTCTTGTAAATGGTGAACAAATTTGTAAACATTAAGATAGCGGTATTATTAGAGATAATTGGTGGTAAAAATGAGATTGATATGTTGTTATGGTTAATGGATTAATTTGGACTATTATGTGTTTCATTATGTAAATGATTTAATGGTTTTGAAATGGTTTTGATTGAATGTTTATGTCTTTGACCCAAATTCATTTTTGTTGATGGAAAATGATTTCTGAAAATGGTAAATGTTTTCGAGAGAGGTGTCGACCTTGAACTGATTTAAAAATGGGTTTTCTAAATAGATTTCAAATGATGTTAAATATGAGGAAAATTTTAACTTTTTTTAATGGTTGTTTTGGATGGTTGAAACCGAAACGAGAGCCTTTGGGCATATTTTAGTTTTTCAGTATGGAAGACCCGTGTTTTAAAATTATGGATTCAAGATGATTTCAAATATGTATTTTAAATGGTGTTTATACCATGATGTTGTCTTAAGGTTATGTTTAAACTATAGTCATTGAATTGATTCACGTTCTAGTGAGATAAGACCCAGGGAGATTATGTTGGCATGTTATCATAATTATGAAATTAAGTAATTGATTAATGTGTCTAGTTATTGAAAATGGAATAAAATATTTTTTTGGCATGATGTGAAAAAGGGTTAAATGGATTAATATTATTGTGTCAAGTGGAAAATTAAATTTCAATGGGAATTTGTAAATACATTAAGTCATTTCAATTGATGAATTATGTGAAATGGGTTAAATGGGTAATGAAATGAAAAATATCAATGGGTTAATGGGTTAGAGTTTGATATTGAGTCATATACGAATGATATGAATTGTGAAGGTTATTTTTATTGATTATATTCTATTTTTGATATGTTATATGTAATAAATGGATGAATAAGAATGGTTCACATTGCTTAGTGGTGTGGGATAATGTATTGAGAATCCTCCCATGCATCCTTTAGGAATAAGGCTCTAAACCCAACCTAGAATGAATGAGTTAGTGAGTCGAACTGGTGCTCTAGGTCCCTAATGGTTTTATAGGATGAGACTACCTGGACTGATGCTCCAGGGTAATTGGGATTAGCTACTTGGACTAATGCTTCATGGTAATTAGAATTGACTACCTGGAATGATGCTCCAAGGTAAGTATTTTGTAATTATGTATGAAATGTTATCCCTTGTGAGATAGGGAACTTGACTTATCCTCTCTTGCATGGTAATAAATCTTCTTAGCTACAACACCAAAATCAACCATGGTACACTTCCTTTTAAATAATTCAATAGATTGCATTACACGCAACACTGAGTGCACCATGACCTTTCAAACTACCCTTTTAAAAAGAATTTATGAATAGTATTAACCAATTTATTAAATTTATAATGTTTATTTTTCAAAATAGACTTAATTTTTGAATTTATAATATCAAAATTATCTTAGGGTGATATTTTGGTAATTTTATGAAAAGTTTTAATTTTTGATAAATAGTGAAAAATACTGCATTATTGTTAAAAAATGATATTTTCATTTAAATAATTATTTTACTTTAAATTTATTTTAATATAACTATAAATACATTATAAAAATATTTTCCCAATTTAGTTCATTGGAATCATTTTTATAATACAATTCGTAATAAAAAAATTTATTGAACTTTTGAACGTCTCTTTTACCCACCTTCTAAGCACATCTATGAATTAGCATTAAACATAATTTTACTGCTTTTGTGAATTGAATTTTAAAAAATGGAAATACATAGTTGTAATAAATATGAAAAATTTTGTCTAATTGGATCAAAATAATTTTTCTTCAATAGTAACTTTTGAATTTTATTTACCAAGGTTATAGGTAAATGGGGAAATTAAAGGTAAAAATAATAATATAATATTATAATATTATGCTAACACTTGTCCTAATTTCATTGGATATGTTTTTTTTAACCAAAATTAAACATATTATTAAAATATTATCCTTTTAAAGACACTTGTTTTAGATTACGACATTTAGTGTATTTTATTTTGAGAATAGTTAAAATGTCATACTCAAATTTTATTAACTATACCATTTATAATATAACTTTATATAAGTGATAAGGTCAACAATAAATATTATTTAGAAATATAAAATTATTATATACATAATGGTAATTTATTAATAATTTTATGAAATAAATAATTAAATTAAATGGTGACACAATAATGATGCACTAATTGAATTATTAAAAAAAAGAATCAATTAAATGTCATTAAAAATATTAAAATAAATATTATTTTACTTTATTAATGACATAAAAAATATTTATAGATACCATATATATGTTATTGAAATATTATAAGTATTTTTTCGAAGTTACTATATTGGTTTTATATTTTCAAAAAAGAAAATTTTGAATTGTATCAAAATTGACATAAATGATACTTTAAAATAAATAATATTTAATTAAATGTTATAAAATTCCTAAAAATACAGGGTTATTCAAAATAAATATAATAGTTTTAAATATTTTATAAATGATTCAATTGAGGTTCTTTTTCCATTTTGTAGTAACTATATTATTGCTATAGTGTAATATAAAAGAAGACACTACAAGAGTTAAATTGTTTAACTTAGGGTTAATCCCAAAAGATAAGGTTAATTTCATGAACTAAAATTTTCTAAAAATAATTTGATGAGAGTATTAATACCCATACACATATTATTCTAGAAATAAATCACTTTGAATCTATTTTAAAATAAAAATATATTTGTAGTAAATTAATATTTTATGATCTTCCAAAAGTGCCCCTCACCTCTCTTATAAAAGGGAACATTCCCTTATCTTAGATTCACTCATCTAAAGCCATTAATTTCTGACAAAACCTGCCAATTTATCCAAAAAACATCCCTAAATTCATCCTAGAGGCCAAAATTTTGGCATAAATCCAACCTAAGGAGTCCTTTTGTGCAAACCAAAAGTAAACGACCGAAAAAGAGGTAATTTTTTATCACATATTTCAAAGAACGTTTATTATTCTAATTCATCCCTCTATGTTTTTACACATAAAAATAATAACTCCAGTATCATCCATATATTTTTATGTTATTATAATCACATTATAACCATATTACTCATTTTATCCATCATACCAATAAAAATATCACAATAAGTGTGTACGTACGACTTATCATCTCCACGTCGTGGTGTAAATTGTTATTAAATGCTACATTATTTAGATCGGTATATTGATGATTATAATGTATATAAATAATTAATATAACATAAAAATTAATTTATAATTTATATACCATCAAATTATATACCATTTAACAATCTAGGGAATGCTATTGTCGCTCGTGCGTACGTACGACCTACCATCTCCACAATGCGGTGAGATTCATTCTCAACGTTAACAATTATAGAATGATTATAAAATATATATGTTGAGTAAAAATAATAATTATGAACTTAAAGTATTATTGTATATGAATAAAATATATCCTATGCCTAAAAAACATGACTTACATGACAAAACCAGAATGGGAAAATTAAGTAGTTAACACCCGAAACAATGGTAATAATGAAATATTATTACCAAAATGATATAATAGGATCATATATAATATCATAAATATGGTCTTGATCCTAGTATAATTTAATTACAAGTTTTAACAATTATAAATTAGGATAAATCACCCTGGACTAAAAGAAAGTATATGGTAAGGGTTAATTTCACAATCTCTTTATTATCCGAGATTGTTTATACATAAGTATCTACTGTGACATCCTTATCATACATGTCCATGTTTCTTAAAATGTAATTAAAAATATTATCAACAATTTTTTAAATTATTTTTTAACCATGTTTTAATTTTTTTTTAAAAAAATTAAATGAATAATCTCCATCATTTATCAAATGAGGTACATTATAACTAGTTCATCAAATTAAGAAAAGAATGTTTTTTAACCTATACGGAACAAGAAACTATTCTATATCATTATGATGCCTTAAAATTTTAAATAATTTCTTACAATATTAAAATTTTCTTTTAAAAATAAATTTTTTCTTTTATAATTGTGTGACTTTTAAATTAGTTCAATGTAAAAAAGGGATATTTCCCTCAAATATTTTTAATGAATTTATTAAATTATTTTCATCTATGTCAACATCCTTTATTGTATTTTATGCTTATTAGAGGTGGACTTATAATGATATAATCTTTCATAATATATTTAATGGTATATGATATATTTTACTATGGATGTTCTGTGATTATACCATTCATGGTTTATGGTTAAAGTAGTAACATTTCATATGCTAGTTTGAATATGAATGTTTATGTTAAGATTCAACCTTTTCCTAAGAGGAATGAATTGGAATTAGTAAGTGATGGGTGGGGCCTTCTATATCCCCTTGATGAATCAGTTGGTTACATGAGACAAACTAGTTTCTTGAAACAAGGTGTTGATGGTATGGTAATGGTCTTGGCATGAGACATTGAAAATATGGTTATGATGTATGATATTATTCATCTCCTCATTATGAGTTTAGTTATTGATATTTAGTGTTATTATTCAACTTTTATAATATACATGTGAATATTTAAATGAAATTATTTGATTTATTATTTCTATATTATGCTGAAGATTATGTGTAAAAGGATTTTGATTTAGTTTTATACCTTTCCTTAAAAAATATGCTTATTTATTATAGCATCTGATATATTGATTACCATTACTGATCATGTGAGATAACCCCTTTATTATGTTTCATTTTTTTCAGGATGTGAAGAAGTATATTATGATTGACCAGTAGAGAATGTATAAGGGATATGAGAGTTTTCAAAAGGCATAATCTGTTGTTTTTTATTTGAGTATGTAATGTATAACTTTTGTTTAAATCTAGTATCTTCAAGGCTACTAACCCGATCAGACCTTTGGGACTTGACTTGTTGTGATCTTCCCAATGTAATAAAATATTGCACCGACTCTGGGTAACTGGGGTTGGGGCATTATAGTTATTATCAGATGAATTTTTGTACAAACCATGGAAACTTGATTTAGAAAAATCTTGATTGGGGAACATTACCCTAAGATATGATTTGAGGATAAGTATAGAAGAACATCCTAGGATTTTGTAAATTTATATATTGTGTGGGTATTCATAGAAAATACATTCATGTCTAGATACTACAATTGGACATGGTTCTGGAAAATATGTACTTAAGTGTAAAAACATAGACAAGGTGTTTTGGGCTTGACTCAGGGTAACTAGGTACAGGACAATGGACCTTACTGTGAACCTTTTATGACACTCTTAGGATATATGCTTAAGATAATTCATATTTTCTTTACAAACCATTATGAAGGATTTATGTTTATCTATTTCCTCTAAGAAACAATGTTTGTGATTATGGATTATATTTTCATAAATATTTCAATTTATATTAAGTATTTTACTAGTTTGGAATTATGCACTATGATTCATAACATAATATAGCGTATGACATTATTTAGAAATAGATCCTAGTGTAAGAAATGGAAATAGTATTAACACGTGGAATCAATGTAAGGATTTACTTCTTATGCATCATAATGACAGTGGAGTTGGTGATACAGCTGATGATGAACAACTTATAACCTTACTATGAAAACTAACTTAGGTTATGAATAATAACCTTACCCGTATGAAGCACCCTGATCCACAATGTAGAGGATCAATGTTATACCAATTTATGAGACCAAAACCTCTAATATTCAATTGGACTACAAATCCATTTGTAGCTGATAAATAGACAAGTTCCATATAGAAAATATTTTTTTCTTTGAGGAGTAACGAAAAGGAAAATGTTTTCATGGAATTTTATTTTCTCTTAAGATTTGAAAATCAATGGTGGTAATTAATTCAAAATTATATGGAGGATGAAGAAGTATAAAATATGGAATGGAGGGAGTATAAAGAAGTTTTCCAAGATAAATACATTCCTTGTGAACAGTGAGCTAATATGGAAAGGCAATTTATGAGTTAGAGGAAAAAAGGGAATGGGAATGTTGCAAAGTATGAGGCTAAATTTACAAGGATATAAAGGCTTGTTTTAGACTACATACATAACCCAACAAGTAATATTGATCAATTCTTTGATTGGTTAAAACCATTCCTCTAATTGGCATTGGTCTCATAATCTTTCTCCACGTAAGATGATATAGTCTCATGTTCTATTAATAGTGAAAATGAATTCACTAAGTATTATAACTTTAAAGGGAATCAAGAGAATCATAGGGCCACTAAACACTATGGGAAAAGAAATAAGGGGAAGAAAGGAAAATCTGACTATCCACCCTATGGTAATTGTGGGAAAGAAACACCCCTATAATTGACTAAAGGGGATGGAAGTTTGTTACAAGTTTGGAGAAAGGTCCAGAAATATCATGAATTTAAGGGGAATAAATAGGTTTTTAATGTTCAATGATACAATTATAAAGATATGGGACATTATGCAAATTATTTTTGTAAGCGTTAAGGAAATTGTTTTCAGAAAAGACCAAGGGGGAATGACCAAGATTTTTTTATCACAACTACTGAGGTTGAAACTTATAAAGATGTTGTGGAAGGTATGATAATCATCTCCTCAAATTTAGGCAAAGAATTATTTGTTTCTGGATCCTCATATTCCTTCATATATTATTAGTTTTCCTTAAAAATTTGATATTTCAAATTCACTTTAACATGGGAGTTGTCAGTCAAAACCCCTAAGGGAAGTCTCATTGCAACAAAGATGTGTCAGGAAGTTTCCATTATGGAATATAAACCTGAATTATATAAAGAAATCATTATAAAACCTATTGTTGGATTTGATATAATCCTTGGTATACATTGGGTATCAAAATATGATGCAAACATTTATTTCAAGAAGAAGGATGTTACGATTTGTGAGGATGAGGTAGAATCCATTGTATTTAGAGTTGAAACTTTACCACCCGATTCTTATCAAAATCCACACCCAATAACCTTTCTGAATGAGATTCATGGGGTGGAATATGGAATAACATCTAAGGATGAAGAAATTAATATAAAAATTGAGGATATACCTATCGTAATGGAATACATTGATGTTTTTCCTGAAGATATACCTAGAAACCCTCCAGAGCATGAAGTTGAGTTTTCTATGGATTTAATTCCTCATGTTATACCAATATCAAATAATCCTTATAGAATGGCCTTTTAGGAATTATTATAGCTAAAGAAACAACTAGAGTAGTTATGTAATAAGGTATTTATTCATTATAGTGTTTCTTCATGGGGATCCACAGTTATTTTCGATAAGAAGAAAGATGGATCAATGAGGCCTTTCATTGACTATAGAGAAATCAATGCTATTAAAATAATGGACAAATATCTCCTACCTCGTATGGATGATTTATTTGATCAACTTCATGGACCTCAATATTTGTTTAAAAAATGAACTTCATTATGGATGTCATCAATTGTGTGTAAAAAAGTAATATATTCCAAAGACAACATTCAGAATACGGTATAGTCCTTATGAATTTATGGTAATGCCATTTGGATTGACTAATACACCCTCTATTTTCATGGATATAATGAACCGTGTTTCCAAGGAATATCTTGATGATTTTTTCATAGTATATATTAATTGTATCTTGGTATACACCAAAAGATACAAAGACCATGCGAAACACTTTTGGATTGTTCTGAAGACTCACAAAAGAAATGAACTATAAGGGAAGTTTGCATGTGTGAATTCTGGCTTCAAGAAATTTCATTTCATGGATATATTATCTCTGAATATGGAATCTCTGTTGATCCTTTTAAAAACAAAAGAAATCCAAGAATGGACATCACTGAATAGTATAACTGAGGTACACAATTTTATTGGTTTTGTAGGTTACAATTGGCATTTCATTCATAATTTTTCCCAATTGTAAAACACATTATCCAATCTCATTCGTAGTGGGGATAAATTCATTTTTACAAAAGAGTGTGAAGAATGTATTGAATAATTGAAGAGAATATTTTTCAATTCTAATATCATGAATCTACCATATGAAAATTAAGGTTTTTTGATTTATAATGATGCATCAAGGAAAGGACTCAGATGTGTCTTTATGCAGAATGATAGGGCTATTGCTTATGCATCAAGGTGATTAAAAATTCATGAAAAAAACTACCCAACTCATTATCTAAAGTAAGAAATAGTAATATTTTCTCTGAACAAATGTATACACTATCTCTATAGTGAAATATGCAATATATATACTAATCATAAGAGTTTGAAATATATTTCTCATAGAAAGAACTCAACATGATACAAAGGAGATGGCTTGAGCTAATCAAATATTCTGATTTCACAATACACAACCACCTAGGGATGAAAAATAATGTGGGAGATGTTTTGAGTAGAAAATACCATGGTGTTCTAAACAAAATGAAAGTTTAAAGGGGTCCTATGTTTATGGGTCAAGTAAATATGGAAATGGGAATTATCATGGAAGGTGAAACATCACTACTTTTTCAAATGGTCATAAAACCTTCTTTACTAGAAAAGATAAAAAGTTATCAATCTGATGATGAAGATTTTCTAAAGAAAATTAAATCTGTGAATGATGGGATACTAATTGAATTTTTATTTGATTATTGTACTTTGAAATTTAGGAAGAAGATTTGTCTTCCTGCTATACCTGAGCTAAAAAGGGAATTATAAGATGATGCTCGCACATCTAATTTCTCTATACACCTTGGTGGAACTATGATGTATATAGATTTGAAGGAATATTTTTGGTGGGAAAACATGAAGAGGGAGATTGCTGATTATGTTTTAAGATGTTTGGTTTATCAATAGGTGAAGGCTGGAAGACTACATCCTAGAGGTACCATTCTACCTCTTCTTATTCCTATAAGGAAATTGGAAGATTTTATGATGGAATTTGTCCTGGATCTACCAATGACTCCAAAAATAAATGATGTGGTATGGGTTATTGTTGATGATATTACGAAATCAGGACATTTTCTTACTATAAGAGATGATTTAACACTTTTTATAAAGACTATATTAATTAAGTTGTAAGACTTCATGGTGTACCCCTATCGATTATTTCTGACTGTGATCCTCATTTTACATCACAATTTTAGAAAAGTCTTCAGAAGGCCCTAGATAATGAACTTAATTTGAGCAATTCCTACCACCCTCAAACTGATGGACAATCAGAAAGGAGCATTCAAACCTTATAATATATATTAAGATCTTTCTACCTTGACCTTCAAGGAATATGGGATCATTATTTACCTCTGTTATAATTTTCCTATAATAATAGATTCCATTAAAGTATATAGATGGAACCATATGAAACATTGTATGGAAACGGATATCGTACACCAACTTGTTGGGATGATGTTGGTGAAATAAAACTCATAGGCCTAGAACTTATTGAGAAAATGATGGAAATGGTAAAAACTATTCAAACTTGTATCAAAACAGCTTAAAGTAGGAAAAATAGCTATGCTAATAAAAGAAGGAAGGATTTGTAATTTCAACTGGGAAATCATGTTTCCATGAAAGTATCTTTATGGAAGGGTGATATAAAATTTTATAAGAATACTAAATTAAGTCCTAGGTACATCAGTCCTTTTGAAATTCTATAACAAATTAGTGTTGTATCTTACTGTTTGGAAATGCTGTCAAGTATCTCCAATGTTCATCATGTGTTCCACGTATCAATGTTAAGGTAATACATGTTAGACCCAATGCATGTACTCACCAAGGAAAAAATAGAATGGGAACCTGATCTGTCTTATTGGGAAGATCCAATCTGGATTTTTGATACCAGAGTATAAGTATTGAGAAATCGGACGACCCATCTGGTAAAGGGTCTTTGGAGAAACCATAAAATGAAAGAGGCAACGTGGGAACCTAGAGATATTATGATGAAGTACCACCTAAATCTTTTTATGAAATGATATTATAGAAAATTAAAGGATGAAAATATTTTAAGGATGTAAAAATGTAACACCACAAGCTTCCATGATATGCTTCCTTTTAAAGAATTCCATAGCTTGCGTTGCATGCAACATCGAGTTCGAGCCCACCACGAGCTTCCAAACATGCCATTTAAAAAGTGGTTATGAATAGTATTATCCAAATTGTGAAATTTATAAATTTTATTTTTTAAAATAGACTAAATTTTTGAATTTGGTATACCAAAATTATCTTAGGGTGAAATTTTGCTAACTTTCAGAAAAGTTTCAATTTTTGATGAAAAGTGAGAAATACTACATTATTATTAATGAACCGGATTTTCATTTAAATAATTATTTTACATTAAAGTTATTTTAATATCATAATAGATAACTTATACATATAATAGTCTAATTTAGTTTTTTGTAATCATTTTTATAATATAATTAGTTATAAAAAAATTTATTGAAATTTTGTACGTCTCTTTTACCCACCCACTAAGCACCTCAACAGATTAACATTAAATATAGTTTTATCGCTTCTATGATTTGAATTTAAAAAAAATTACATACATGGTTGTGATAAATATGAAAAATTTGGACTAATAGGATCAATTTTTCATTGAATAGTAACTTTTAAATTTTATTTACTATGGTAAAAGGTAAATAGGGTAATTCAAGGTAAAAATAATATTATAATAATATAATATTACCCTAACACTTGTCCTAATTTCATGGGATAATTTTTTTCGAATAAAATAATCCTTAGGTAGAAAATATTATCCATTTTAATCCACTTGTGTTAAATTAGGACATTTATTATATTTTATTTAAAGAATAGTAAAAAAAGACTTACTCAAATTTTTTTAATTATATCATTTTTAATATAATGTTATATAAGTGATACAGTCAACTATAAATATAATTTAGAAATATGAAATTATTATCTACATATTGTTAATTTATTTATAATTTTTAAAAATATATAATTATATTTAATGATGACACAATAAGGATGAAATAATTGAATTATTAAAGAAAGAATCAATTAAATGTTATTAAAAATATTAAAATAAATATAGTTTCACTTAATTAATGTCATATAAAAATTTTAAAGATAAAATTGATATTTTAGTGACATATTAAAAGTATTTTATCGAAGTTATCATGTTGTTTTGATATTTTTAAAAATTAGAATTTTGAATAGTATCAAAATTGACAAAAATGGTACTTTAAAATAAATAATATTTTATTAAATGTTATAAAATTCATAAAATTTTCAGGTATTGCCAAAAAAACCTTGTACAGTGTTAAAGATGTCATAAAATATCCAATTTTTATTCATTTTGCATTTTTTAGTAACTATATTAACCTTATTGTGTAATAGTACAAGAAGACATGGTAAAAGTTAAACTATTTAACTAAGGGTTAACCCCAAAAAAAGTTAATTTTGTGACCTAAACATCTATAAGAATAATTTACATACATTATTTCAACCCATACTCATATTATCCTATAAATATATCACTTTTTAATTATTTGAAATGAAAAATAAATTTATAATAGTTTAATATTTTATGATCTTCCAAAAGTGACCATCGCCTCTTTTATAAATGGGCACCCTTCCTTATCTTTGATTCACTCATATAAATCCATTTAGATCATCCAAAACCTACCAATTTCGCCTCCCACATCCCTAAATTCATCATATATGACATAAATTGGGAATAAATGCAACCTAAGAATTCCTTTTGTGCAAACCAAAAGGAGATACTCGAAAAAGAGGTAATTGTTTTATCACCTATTTCAAAGTTCTTTTCTTCTTCTACTTCCTATTTATATGTTTACTACACATAAAAATAATAATTTCAGTATCATACATATATTTTTATGTTATTATAATCATTTTAAAACCATATTCCTCATTTTAGCCGTCATACAAATAACAATATCACCATGTGTGCATACATATGACTTACTGTCTCCACACCGTGGTGAAATTTTTTATTCAACAGTTTTTATTTGGATGTGTATAATGATGAGTATAATGGATATAAATAATTAATATAACATGATAATTAGTATTTATACTTAATATATCATCCAATTCCATAACATTTAATCATAAAAGGAATGATATTGTTGCTCGTGCTCACATACGGCCGACCGTCTCCACAACACGATGAGATTCATTCTTCATGTTAACCAATATATAATGATTATAAATTTTATATTATGGGTAAAAATAATAATTATGAACTTAATTTAATTATTTATATGAATAAAATATATCCTATGCATAAAAAACATGACTTACATGACCAAAAAATTGGAAAATGAACCAATTAACACCCAAAATAATGGTAATACTGAAATACTATTACCAAAATGATATAAGAGGATCATATATGATATAATAAATATGAATATTTTCATGGTATAATTTAATAACATGTTTTAACTATTATACATGAGGCTAACTTACCCTTTACTGAAATAATGTATAAGGTAAAGGTTAATTTCACAATCTCTTTATTATCCGAGATTGATTATATGTAAGTATCTACTGGGACATCATTATCATCCAGATCCATGTTTCTTAAAATTTAATTCAAAATATTATCAAAATTTGTATAATGTAATTTCTACCCATGTTTTACTCTTTACAAAAAATTTTGAAATGAATCTTTCCATTGTTTTCAAAACGATTTACTTTATAACCTTTTCACCAAATTAAGGAAAGATTGTTTTTTAACTTATAAGGCACAAGTGTTTATTTTCTGTCATTATGACACCTTAACATTTTGAAGCTTTTCATACGATATTATGGGGTTATATTCAAAATAAATGTTTTCTTTTGTTATTATGTGGCTTCTAAATGATTTCAAATTAAAAAAGGGATTTTCCCTCAAAGAGTTTTAATGAATTTACTATATTATTTCTGTCTATGTCAATATCCTTTATTAGATTTTATGCTTATTCAAGGTTGAATTATTATGATACAATATTCCATATTGTATTGAATGTTTTACTATATATTTGACTGTGGTTGTGTTATTTTATACAATTCATGGTTTATAGTTAAATTTTTAACATTTTATATTCTATTTTTAATTCAAATGTTTATGTTATGTTTTTCCTTTTTCATAAGAGGAATGCATTGGACTTATTAAGTGATGACTGGGGCCAACTATAGTCCCTCAATGCATTTTTACGTCTCATGAGACAAACAAGTGTCTAGGGACAAGGCCTTAACGGTATGGTAATGGTATTTTCACGAGGTCTTGATGGTATGGTTGTGATGTTCGGCATTATGCATCTCCTTATTATGAGTTTAGTTATTGATATTTATTGTGATTATTCTACTAGTAGAATATCCATGTGAATTTTTAGGTGACATTATTTGACTAATTATTTCCATATTATTCTGAATATTATGTTTAAAGGGCTTGTGTTTTAGTTTTATACCTCTCTTTAAAATGTTTATGCTTATTTATGATAGCTTCCGCTATATTTTTTTTTCATTACTGAGCATCTAAGATTTCCCCTTTCATATGATACATTTTTTTTAGGATTTGACGAAGTATATTATGATTGAACTACATGGATTGTCTAAGGTAGATGATAGTTTTCAAAGGGGATAATATATTTTTTTTCATTTCATGATGTAATGTAAAACTTATGTTTGTATCTAGTATCTCCAAGAATACTAAACTTATTAGTCCTTCTAGATTTGATTTCTTGTGATCATGCCAATGTAATAAAATAATGTATCCACTCTAGGTAACGGTGGTTGGGGTGTTACATTAGGCCATAGAGTAAGTAATGTATATGCCTAACCCTTAGGTAAAACGATTATAACGAACAAGTGAATATCGTTAACTAATGGTCATGTGATAGTTGTGATTAGTGAACACCCCCTTTGGTTTAAAGTGTGTGTAACCCTTATTTGTTGGCTTAAACCCCTAGTGTGATCTGAGTGAGTTTTATTTATTGGATGAATGTAGTGAACTTAATGAGTAAAATGGATATTAGATAATTACATAAATGTTTACGATGTTTCCTTGTTTATTTATTATAATTTTTATATTTTTGAACTATTTTATAGACTTATTATTTATTTAGACTCTGTTGGTGGTTGCCTACTTAGTTGTACTCACACCATTCTTGAGCAATGATGGAACTTGTGTATCATAGCAGATGCTACTAGTTTTCTGGTACAATTTTAAAATATGGACATGGTGTTTGGTTTTGCATTAGATAACGCGTTAGAGCATTAGATATCAATATCGGGTTGGGAATCAGGTCCAATTTTAGAGTCTTTTGATTGTTCGGTCTCAGTTTATATTGTATGTCTACCTAAGATGTATTGTATTCACTAGATTTTATTTTAACATGTGTTCATATAGTCATGTTGTGTTTTTTATATGTTGTCCATTTAATTTTTCTATTGGTTATTTTTATATGTTTTCAATACTTCTATTGTGGACTCACTCTAATAATCATGAATAGACTCTCCATTTTTCCCTTCGACCCATGCTACTAGTCAAAAACCTCTAGCATACGGGGAGTCATTCTTTAGGTCATGCGATGACCCGAATTAGGGTACCAGTTATAGTGGCTTCCAGATTTGGGGCATTACACTTAGTATGGTGGATTATTCCTAGATTAGTATTATCCTTAGCAAAAGATGTCTTTGAGGCTATTTCAAAAAAAGTGGTAGTAGGTTTATGCTCCACCAAGAGGATTGTGATAGGAAGTGATTATCCTTAAAAAGTTTTTCAATTAAGGTACCTTCATCTTGGCATGGTTGTGAGGGTCATTTTTAGTAGTGAGTCAGGGGAGTTGGGTGTGGACAATTTCATGTTGTGTATATTCCAACACAATAGGTAACAAATAATGTTAGAGGTGCGACCATCTTATCGTCTACCATTTTTTGTAATTTTTTTATTTTTTGGATTCAGACTTCTTTATTTCACCTTATCTTTTCTATTCTTTGGGATAAGATTTAGATAGGATTCTCTTGCTGCTAGTTTTGACTACACCAGTTGTAAGCTGGGGTAGAATTTTTTAATATATGTGGGCCACTTCAGTCATGTGGGTATATTTTCTTGTTACAAATATATCCATATGATCTAATCCATATCATCAACTAGTTTTATTCTGTGTGTTATATTACCGACTACATCCGAAAGAAGGTGGTGGTTTCATATCTGGATGATCAGTATGAGGTTTTTATTGGTATGTGAGGTTTCTATTTGGGTTGTATACATTTGGATCCCCTTATTTAAATGATGGATGAGATTTATATGGAATCCATTGATGTTGGGATGGAGGAGGCTTCCATGGTCTCTATAGAGTTTTTGTATGTCTTTCTTGATGATGTTGTGATGTTACCCCCATAATGTGATATCTAATTTGGGGTATTTTTATAGCAGAAACCATCACTAATTTGGATGCATTTTTTATTATATTTCACCCTCTATGTATTGGGAGTTGAGGATAAAAATTGGCAGTCTAATGTGGAAAGGTTTTATCCAGCCTAGTTTTACGTTATTTGAAAATGCCAAAAGTTACTTAATAGCAATGCTCAGGTGATTTATACCTGGAGGTAGGGGAACAAAGTTTCAGACTAATTGGGTTTAGTGAATATTTCCAGTACAGTGTAAGTATTCCTTTACAATGTATCCAACATCATGGAAGATGGTATTGAATTTATTAAAGAGGTTGTGTTTGGTCTTCATTATTTTAGGCCTCCCGAGTTAAGGTTGGTGATATGGGGGGAGGGGATGGGTCTCTCTAGTTTCTTTTGTATTTGATTCTTTGTTTTTTCTTTCTATTATTCAAAAATATGATGATGATAAAGATTCACCACCCTCATCTAAGGATGATATTTCCATCCAGTTGAAAGGATCTGGTTTGTTTTCTATGATTGATCGGTGGTCTGGGGATATCCAGTTGAGGGTAATGGATAATGATATCTTAAATACTTCCTTATGATAAAGTTATGGGAACTTATAGTTTATAGTCATGGAAATAAATGTCATAAACACACTAGTAGTGCTCATAGGGCTCATGAAATATATGTTCCTTTAGTTCTATATTAGCTCATAGTTATGTTCATAGATGAAATATTGATATACTTGGTGCTATAATTAAAACGTGATATTAATATTAGAGTAGTCTTGTGGATCCATCTACACCACCATCTCTATGAAAAAATTTCCAAGTGTATGTTTTGGACTCAATAAGTGAATTTACTTGTGTAGGTGGTTTCACAGTAGGGTGTGTCCATTGAATCAACAATGATCTCAGTAGTTTTTTCTTGGGAAGCACCTAAAAATATGATATAGGTTCATAGTTTCCCCAGTACAATGGTCCATTATCAGATGTTATTTTATGATTTATCAGTGCACCAGTGCTTCGATATCTAAAAGTGGGGTGATTTTTGAGGTGTTATATGATTCTTCCCATCAAGGATTTGGGTGTGTCTTCATGTGGGATAATTTGGTGATATTTTTTGGGACTATGATGTTACACACCCGCAATCATAAATATTCCACCCATGATCATGAGAAACCAATGGTTGTGCTTGTGATAAAGATTTGGTGGGTTTACCTCATTGGAGAATTATTTTTTTCTTCACTAACCATAAGAAATTGAGGTATATCTTTTATCATAATAACCTAAATATATGGTAGTGTAGGTGTATTGAGTTTCTCCAAGGCATAGACTTTAAAATCTTCTACACCTTAGGAAAATGGAATGTGGTGGCTGATGTTTTGAGCAAGAATTCATGATGGGATATAGTTTGAGAGTATGGAGATCCATGGAAATGATATAGGCCATAACATCTTCTCACCTGCATGAAATAGTAGTAGAGGTTTCTTAATTAAAATTATAGTTTGATATTATCTAGTGGAATTGGTGGAGGAGTCTTTGTGGTGATACGTAGAGTTATAGGTGATGCACATCCATGTTATCCATAGTGATGCTCTAGGGGGTTGTTCGAGCATGGTCAGAACTAGATGCTTTTTTAGGGGAGGTTGTGGGTTCCGGTGGTGATATTTGAGGGGTCCCTTAATGATTTTCATATTCGATATATATTTATACAACTATAAGATTGTAATATGTATCATGGATTGAAGATGTACTTTTGGTGGCCTAGGATGAAATGGTCAGTGGAGGAGTTTTTGGATCTGTGTTTGGTTTTCCATCATGTAAAGGTTGAAAACCATGTTCCTTGTAGTTTTTTTCCCTTAAAATGTTACCTAATGGAAGTGGGATGAAATATCAAAAAACATCATCATGGTATTACTCTAATCCCAAAGAATATGTGATTTTATTTGGGTAATCCTAGATTGGGTGAAGAAGACATCTCATTTACTAGTGATTAAGGAGTAGAGTTCCATAGATATCTTGGAAAAGTGTTAAATGGATGAGGTTGTGCAGAGACATGGATTTAAATGGTATATTTTCTTTATCCAAGAGGCACATTTTAACTTTTCATTCTTCAGAGGATTTTAGTAGGTTTTTGGCACTCAGTTATGCATTATACTATTTTCACCCCCATATGGACAGAAAGATAGAGCAAGTTATCCCAACACTAGAGGATATGTTATATGTGTGAATCTTTTACTTTAGGGGGTCTTGGGTAAAAAAATCAATTGGTTATGTTTTCTTGTAACAAATTTTCCCCTCATATGTTAGCATGGAAAGAGTTAAGGCCCTATACAGGAATCCAAGTCATTCTCAATTATGTTGTTCTGGGGATTGGGACTCATCATCTCTCTATCCTTATGTGGTGAAGAGAACAATAAATAAGGTTTATATTGAATATGAGTGGATGAAGGTATTTTAGGATTAGTAGAAGTCTAATTTGTTTCTTAGTAGTAGGTTCTTATATTTTTTCATAGGGTAACACAAGTTCCAAAAAGTTTCTCCTCATCATGTGAAGTATAGATTTATCTGGCGGATTACTCTCTAACAATGGTTTGTTGGGCCTTTTACATTTTAGAGTGATTTTGAAAGGTGTCTTATTATTTTTAACTCATTTCATTGCTATACATGATCCATGATGTCTTCCACAGCTCTCAACTTGATTTTTATCTTCCTGATAACTCCCACATCATTTACTTTGGAGAGTTAGATATCGAGTACGATACAATATTCATGGAGCATAAATTATACATCTAAGATCATTAATAGATAGTAATGTATATATGGACCATTCTCTTGGTTCATGTGTTTTGGAGGCAGGGTGGCTTAGAGAAGGGTACATGGGAGTGTTAGATGCAAATGTCTTCCAAGCACCCATAGTTTTTTTAGTTTTGTTTTGCTATGTTTTTTTACGATGTGATGTTTCATACTTTTTGTGTTATGATATGTTCTTTTCTATTAATTTTGTAATGGTGTTTGATAAAAATATTCAAGCATATTAAGATTTTATAACCCTTTTCTACTCAAGATTAACTACACATTGACATGTTTTAAAACCATCTGAGAGAGTCCATGATTCCCTAAGAGGATAATATATTGGCATGGGGAATGAATTTCCTTGATTCCTATTCTTGGTGACTTGTTTTGAGTTGGATGTCATAATCATTGGCAGGGAAATGCGAAGGTTAGAATTTTGATACATATTGTTGTATGATAAAAGTGGCTCAATGTTTTTGTGGGATGGTGTTGTTTCATTTGTTCTATAATGAGATTTGTGGGTGGTGTCTCATGTGAGGGTTGTTTGAACATATTTTTCCCTTTTATTTTCTATTTTGGATTTGGTTCATGTGGAATAGAATATTTTAGGACATATATAATATAATTATTTGAGCCTTCTAACCCATTTTTTAGGGGAAAATCAAGAGGTGAGGTGTTTGTAGGAAGTCAATTGTACTTTAAAGTTTAAAAGGGGAGTTGTAGTTAATAATCTAGATGATAATAATTATATGGAATATAGTATTGGTATATGTTTTGGGGGATATATTTTTTGGCGTGGATAAGAAAGTTGTAGTACAGTGTCTTGGAGGTGGATTTTTAGTTTCACAACCTTATTTGTCTTGGATACAGGGTAAAGAGAGAAGTTGTGATGCAGTGGAATTATAGGAGGTGTTAGAGTTATTTTAAAATTTTCATGGCTGTGATGCAGTCACTGAAATGTGGAATGGATTCTGAGAGGATGTTTTTAATTTTTCTTCCAATTATTTCATGGTTGCACCATGGATCAAAGATATGATGTATTCCTTTTTCGATTAAATATGTTCATCCACATGGGGGTTTAGGTTATGTTGTAGTTCCTTTATAGTTTTTTATATCTATGTCATGGTGATAGAATGATTTCTCAGAAAAGACTTTGATCAAGTAGTCCATATAATGGTGCATCCCCATGCACCATGGTCCCTTAATTTTTAGCAATTTAGTGGCGTTTTGAGGTAGACTGTTCCATGGTCAAATGTTTTTTAGGCTATATATAAAAACCAAAACCCCCTTAAAACTCTTACATTATTAATAATTTTGTCTAATTAATTTGGAAACATAATTACATCCCATATATTTCTTTCTACCCACTTTTTGTGTATTTCAACACTAGAATTGGGATATTGATATTTTGAGGTTCCAAGTAAGTTCCCTTCTTTACCCCTCCCAATTTTCCATCATATTTTTCATCTAGGGAAAGGATACTGTTAGGAAAACCTTTTTGTTGGGTTTTTTTGGCTAAGAGAATGTGGTGGGTTGTTGTTTTTGGAGTGATCAATTTGTTCCCTTCATTTTGGTGCATATTGGTTGTCTCCCTCTTTTAATAACCTAGCACAACATTTCAAAAATATTAACTTAATGTAGAGGTCCATTATCTCCCTTCTAGTTATGACATGTGGGAGGGGTTATGATTTTATTTTCTTGTATGAGGATGGTATACACTACATTAATGAGGATAAAGAATCATATTAATTTAAATTTAATGGGAAAGGTAAATATATCATAGGTTTTTTCATTTTTATATGACTGCTATTGATTTTATGCTTGTTTATTCCTTACTAAAAATCACGAATGTTGGGTGCCTTTTTTGTGCTGAGATTGATTCATTTATGGAATCATTATTTATTTTATTATTTTATATCTCCTGGAATAAAATGGTTTATTAATTACATGTGGCCAATGAATCGGTTTCCCACGGAAAATTTTGGTTTGTGTGACAATAACCCTGAAAATTAAATTAAATGTGATGAAATGCCCCTTGTTTAAATATAAAAAATGATATTTGAATGATGTGAAGAGTATTTTGATGTGTTTTTTGATGAAAATTTGTGATTTTGGGGTGTATTTGGTGATATTTTTTTGGGTATAAGGTGTAAGTGATGGAAATTAATGGTTATGTGATGTGGTAGTGGTTGTGTGGGGATTGTTGGCATGGGTATGTTGGGTTATTTGTGTTTTGTGGTTGTGTCATGGTAGTTTCTCAATAGTGATGGAATAATTGGTTAATCACAAATTTAAAATATAATGGTATGTATTATATAAAGGGAGGAATTTGTAATTTATTGACATGATTAATGAAAATAAATCTTAAAAAGAGATGTGTGGTTTAAATGGTTTTTGAAATAAATGAAATGAATTGGATATAAAAATGATTTTTCTGGTAATGGGAAATCAAGAAATTTTTTTAAATTTAAAATAAAGTATTGTGGTTATGGTTGGATTTTTTTTTCTGGTTCTTTTCATATATAAGTGGAAGCATTTGTGATAAAGTTTGTGACGATTGTGGTAATGTTTTGAGTAGTGATGAGACTCTTCTAATAAACCCTTAGGTTTGGATTGTGTTTTGAGGCTATTATATACATAAATTATATTTATTTGTGATTTTTATACACATCCCAACTAATTTGAGAACCTCATTTTTATAACCATATGTTTTTGGTGTTTTTTTTCAACATCCTAGTGGTGAGGATGGATGGATGGAAACCTTCTCCTCCCTGCTCTCTCTTATTGGCAAGGTCGGTATACATGTGTTGTGATGACCAGAATTCAAAAGTGGACATGTGATTTAGATTGATTAGGTTAATGAGTTTTCTTATAGTGGGGGTATTTCATTGAATGAAGTTGGAACAAGATTTATTTCCTCCATGTTCATGATACATTATTATGCTAGTTATGGATATGGTTAAGATGTGATGTGATGACCCAAGTTTCTTTGGGGGAGATGTGATTCCCAAGAATAGGTTTATATAGGTGAGGTTTGATGTAATGTAATGGCCCAGGTGTCTTCATATAGTATTCTATATGGAATAAATGAATCCCCAATTAAGTACATTGTTGGGGTGTGAGAGTGGTAAATTAGTGGGAAAGTGATGTGGTGTACCCCTTTATCAACATGATTCTTAATATGTTAATATTATTGGACGTGTTGTTTGGTGAGTGGGTCATATTGAGGATGAGACTGGTTAGTTGACTAGTTTAGGTGTGGTTGGTTATGTTGTTTTCTCATTACTGCATTAGTATGATCATTTCACATGTTCATGAGAGTGTTTATGAGTAATCCTACTGAGTATACTTATATTCTCACCCTATATATATATATAATTTAGGTTTATAAGAGTGCATTATGGACAGTTTAGGATATTCTAGTTTAGAAATTGAAGCTTTTGTGGTGTCGTTGTGTTAGGATTTCCTTTGGATACTTTATTGGGGAGACTCTTTGTACCTATTTTCTTTATACATGCATTGTGGGGTCGGTTAGTTTACTTGTTTATATTATTTCATAGAGTTTCATGAGTTTTATTTATCCTATATCATAATCCTATAATATAGAAGCTAATGAATTAAATTTATTTGATATTTTTATACCCTCAGTTCATGTCATAAATATGGGGCCCACTAAAGGTGGTACTTAGGGAATAACCTTTTATTATCATGGAATGGCCTTCTATATTCATGGAATGTCCTTATATCTTCATGTAATGGACTCCACACTCATGTAATTACACTCTCAATCCACATAAAAATTATTACCCTAAGTTCATTTCTTCCAGATATAACCCTCATGTCATAATATGGGTGTCCTCGATCCTTGAATTTTGGAAATTCTAGAACCCTTACACATATTCACCCCTACATGTCGTATAACAACCATTAAACTTTTGGGGATTTTATGATTCTACATCATATTTTTATCTTCCATGGGGTTACTTCCAATGGTAATGATGTTGCCAACTACCATCAAACTGTGGTGTTAATGCTTGGAACAATGTTGTCAGGACCCAACCCATATTGGGGGGATCAAGCTGTAACTACCCCAAGCCCGCCTCCATACGACAAGGGATGGCTACTAGTGCTGAAGGAACACCAAACAAGGGGAGGCATTTGACTAATAACATGTACACACACACATAGCCAACCACATGAATATAGTGTGGATGGAAAATAAAACAATATACAACACTAATATATATAAACCACAGACATACATCGACCTCTAAACCGAAAAAGTACAGAGAAGTAAAGCTAAAATGCAAATGGGAAAAATACCCACCCAACCAGAAAAGTGTCACAACCTGGATGAAATTGAAATAGTAAATCATCTGGGAGAGCCCCGCTCCTGGAACCCAATCTACGAACACCATATGTGGTCTAATCACTCATATCCCTATGCTCCTCTGAAGTCAAAATCAAACGTTCTGTCATCTTCAAGGGTACACTAGGTGTAGGAAAATCTTTAGTAGGGGTGATTATAAAGATACATAGTTGGATGTCCCAAAGGATATATGGAGAGGTAAGAGTGGTACTAAAGTGGGGAGTTCTAAGATGTATAATAGAATAATATGACAGTATTTGAGAGAACAAGGTACAAAAAAATGAGTACATCTCAATCCAACAAGAAAGTGAAGTAAGAGAATTCATACACAAGGGGCGAGAAATTGCAAGAAGTGGTACTTCTCACTGAATCTTCACAACCAATAGTAGGATAGTAGACTTTTCCAAACATGAGAATATAGACAAGTAAATAACGTGGAAAACCTCACGCTTATTCGCCTCTCCAAGAAGGAGAGTATCCAAAACCCAATGAGTGGTCCCTGAAAATAGGATATATATATATATATATATATATATATCCTCAGTCTAAGAAACCCAAATGGGAGAGTACGGGGATCTTTATATCACTATATCAGCCTAGGGAAAGTGAGTTTCCAATAGTCCCAGATGTACCCATCGATGTCTAGAATACCACACATATGTCCTGAGCTGCAAGTCTATGGGGATCAATCACCGCACCTTGATACTATTCTCTTTGGGAGGCACTATCTTTCCCACACAGTTTTAAGTCACAACATAAGGACGCGTCCTGGTGAGAAAAGTTCCCCTATTCTTGGAGAGTCCCAAGGTACATCAAAACACATCTCTTCATGGTGTTGTACAATCAATATATCATGTATCAAAGATGAGTATCCACGACCTTCCCGGCTGGAGGATACTACTCATCCTTGAGTGTCCACGCCCTAGTACGTCAAAAAGGATCATCACCTAAAAATTGATAGGGAACCCAATGACCATCCTAGAAAAGGGGTACAAACCAACAAGAGTCATTGATGGGTCCCACCACCTATCCCTACTAGATGTAAGCCTAGAACTTCCATCAAGAACCACTTCCTAGCCCAACTGGAGGTAAACCTAGAACTTCTCTAGCCATCCCTACAGGATGGTACCTCTCAAAAAATAATCGAGGAACTATGTCCATCCCTATTGGATGGAACCTCTCAGAAAATCATCGAGGAAATCTGGTCATCCATTTAGGATGGTACCTCTTGAAAAATGCTGGGGAAAACTATTCATCCTTATAGGGTGGTATCTCTCAAAAAAAATTCAAGGTACACTGGTCATCCCTGTTAGATGTTACCTCTTGGAAATCATGCTAAGGAACACAACTACATCCATCAGGTGTCTCTCTGAATAAGCGTCAAACCTGAAACATCTCGCATCATAACCCGTAAGCCACTACAGAGGGAACCATCATGTTCTACATGGAAAAACAATCTAGATAGGCTACATGTATGCCAAAATCTAATTCCAAAATAAATATATACGATAGATAGAATAGTTCGTAAAGTAGTATATGGCGTGTGTAGGGCATACATATCATATGGAACCACCTCATTTCCCTTCCATGTACCTAGACATTATTAGGTACTAAACTCTGAAAAAGTACCCCTAGGTGTGCCAGCTTACTCCCAGAGTACTTGACACACCTAGTCAAAAGGTAGATGAGTGCACAGTTCTCATCATTAATCCAGAGGTCCAAAAGCATAATTAAACTGGAACACCTCCTCAAATAGATCAAGATTATTTGACTACAACTCTTCATACATCTTATACAATCTCACAAGAGTCGAGGTTTACCCAATACATGGGTTCTCTTAGAACACATCAAAAGGATCTTCCACTGATATTCCTTTTATGTTTCCATATTTAATAAGATCACGAAAAAGGATCAATAATTTTGAATGGATCACACCGTTGTGATCCTTGTGAAAAAACATTCATGATCAACTACTCATTCACCCCAAACAGACATCTAGTGAGAAAGTATCAATTTGCTACATTTCCCTCGAATTATGTCCCATGGGGCCCATGCCTGAGTCCTGAAACAAATTATATGGATCATTCCATTGCGATGCTCTTGTAAATACAAACGTTTTTACTAATTGATCATTCAAAGTGGATACCTAGTGAAAAAGACTCATTTCACTGCAAAACATGCAAACTAGCCCCCATGGGGACCACACATCAACTGTAGTTTGAATGCTAGAATTTAGTTAAAAAATTTATTCCTAAACTCCTAGGTCACAACACCTCTAACGACGCGTCATTCAGACTTCGGATGTAGGTGCTACCTCAGAAAGAAGGTAACGCGAATAATAATAATTAAATTATTATTAATAAAGTGAGGGCTTCATGCCACCCACCATTGGTCTTGAATTTAAAATTTCAAAAAACACCACAAATGATCCGGCTCGACTCAAGGATCATGATTCTGTAGACAGAACACGAATCAGAGGCCCGTATCTAAAGATACTTGCATTTAAAGTGTCTGGGACCAAAATAGGGTTGGCCCTACCCAATCCGGCTAAATCCTTCCATCTAGGCCAGTCTGATCCAGCCAGCTCGACCTGGCTTTCAATGGCCTGGTCTGCCTCTCCTTGGTTAGGCCTACCCTCTTACATAAATAATCCCCTGTGGCCCGTCCTCCTTTCCATTCTTGCGTCAGGGCGTGACCCACGCAACGCGGGTCTTTGTTGCATGTTGTCGCGAGCTGCAACAATGCCTCTATCCTCCTCTTGGTGCACCATCGGCTTGGCATCATAGCATGTCATCCCACTCATCCCCCCTTCATCCTAGTCACTTTGTCCCACCGAGCCACTTGCCCAACCGCCCACACCGACCTCCTCTTCACCCCTCTCACCAACCATCGACACCCAACCGGCCCCGCTCACCACACTGCCCTACTCCGCAGCCCGCCACCACCTAGGGCCGCCACCACCAGTAGTTCTTCTTCGGTGGCCCCTTCTGTGGGCCATTGAAGTCACACCAAGGGCTGAAAATTATTTTTGGACCCAGTTTCGGGAAACTCTGAAAGAGATCTTCACATCCATGGGCTTCGCTCAACAACCCATTGGAGTTTTGATGTGCACAAAAATAAATGTCGAAAACCCTGAATAATGTGGGAAGAACATGACGAACAGTAGTTATTTTCAAACATTAATGATGGTTGTGTTAGTTCGACCATCAACGATGATAATCAAAATGAAGAAACAAATGGGAAACGAAGGGTATTTAATTATACACTTGAATCAGAACATAAAAGTATAATAAATCCTACCTTAATCTGTCTGTTTATCACTACCCATGCAATCAATGCATTCCAGCTTCGATCCGCTGAAGTTCTAGATGATATCTCAGCTCGATCTGGTGAATAACAAGGAAGAACAATTATATAGAGAGAGGAGAGAGGAGGTAGAGAGAATTTGGGATAACTCTGAACTCTTAAACTTTTATTTATAGAAGCTCCACTCGGCGCTGACTCTGAAATTCCTACACCCCATCATTTTAAGATGAACCTAGGTAAAACACCCCATTCTAAACTCTACAGTGGTATTAGATTTCAAATCTGAGTCCCCGTTCAAATGATATTGGGTTTGGCATTAGAGATAAAATAATTAAGTTTAATTATTTTAATTACCGTTTTCCCCTACATGGTGTTTTTCACAGAAGTCCCACGCCGACAAAAGTTATACCATGTATAGGTTAAACGGCACGATATGAACTCAAACATGGCCTCAAATTTATGATCTGAGATATTTTTTAAGATATATCAAAATTCAAAAAAAAATAGAGTAAAAAAACATGTAATATTTTTGTATATTTTATTCCAAGCACATCAGGCCTCGAATTTTCATGTTGTATTAGTTCCTAACTCTGGAATTACATTAAAAAAATATTCTAAAGTCTTACAAGGTGAAAACCAGGTCTCTACAAGTGTGACTATCTATTCTTGAGTAAAACACACAATGGGATCCCAGACCCCATTTGTATGAGTCATCATCACAGTTGGACCATCTCGACCATGGTGTAGTTTCTTTTTACCCTTATATATATAAGTATTATAAATCATATCTAATTATATTGTAAAATACAATATGCTATGAAACCTATAGGTCACAGAGTGGCCTTCCTTTATTCCATGGTACCAACCCATGAAATTATGTGACTAACACACATGTGTTATGGTTCCAACCCTTATATAGTTTACTCCCTAAGGATCCAACACTTAAATTGTCATACAAAAAAACTTCCACTCAATGAAACTGACTGATCACAACATGGTTGATTTATTCACATCATGGGGCCTCCCTAGTCTTCATCATGGTTTCTTAGACAACCCATTTTCATGGAGTGACCCTCACCCTTTCTAGCATGATGAGCCACCTGCAACAAAAATTCAAATTCTCTTTAAATTTTCCAACTTTTAATGACATTGGTTGTTACTACTATATCTAGTGGACATTAATAATTTTTAACAAAACATGTTTCATACTCAAGAACAACCACATTACCCTACTCAAGATCCTTAATTTTTTGTAATTTAATCAAATAAGTTATCCCAGGATAAATCTATTGGTTGAACAATTTTTGAAATATTATCTGTGTTTTGGTTCCCATTTGATAATTATCAAGGATGAATTACAGGGGAAACAATTATAAATACTTAAATATTTTTACATTAAAATATATTTTCATTTATTCTTAGTTTATATAAAATAAAATTTAACTATTTAGTTATATGTGGTGAATGTATGATTCCACATATCAAATCATAATATTTTTACAAGGTTCAATACTTTATTTGAGTAGCTAGTCTTTAGTCTATTGTGTTTATTATCCCACACCACATAATTTATAGTTTTTTATAAAGTATGAATATATTGGGAGAGGGTATATACATGGACCCTTATATTTAGTCTCTTTATAGTGATATTTATCTTTAACTAATTCAATTGTTATAAATGCTACAAATTTTGGGATAAATATAATTATTTATGTATAATAGTCATCTATATATAAATAAATCTTCTTCTTCATAAACCCCTTTTATTCTACAATGTTTGAATCAATTCTTATTAAATTGTTCATATTATTCTTATTTTATGAATAATTGAAATCTAAATGATAAAATATTCATGGCTATAGACTTATCTTATATGATTGTAAATAAATATAGTTTTCAGTATTTTTCTCCCAATTTCCATAATACATAAATCACATAACCATCCTCTATCCTGCCTTTCTTATCCTAGTTTTTTATTCTTACCCATGACTCTATAATTTTAGTTAAAAGTTAATTATATAAAATTTAAATACTTTAATAATGTCAAATAACTTATTCACATTTGACTCCATATAATTTCATTATGTTTAGATTTATTTTAATAATAAAATAATTTCCCAATAATCATAGAAAATCAATATGTAAATGAATATAATATATTTACCACAAATAAAAAATAATAAAATTAGTGTTTTTTAGAATAAGAACACCCTTATGAAATTATTTTAATGAACTCCTCAATATTATGTACAATTTTAGTCACCATTACACATCTATAAGAATTTTTTATCTGTAATTACATATAACATTGAAATTCAATTTATCTGTTACCAAACAACCATTACATAGATCAATCATTTCATAAATTTTAAATTATCATTACACAGACTTTGGGTCTATAGTTTTTCAGTTATGAAACCATGAGAAACAGATAAACAAGCTTTGTGGTATTTGTTTCATTTTCATGAAAATCAATATCCAAAACTCAACTTTTAAATGGATATACTATTGAAAATCATTTTTTCCTTATATATCATAGTAACATTTAGCAATATAGTCTTCACAAATACATTGTAATTTAATCTCCCATGACACCTTCATGTCACTATTGTCTTTTATTTTATATAATTTTTGGGTAATTTAAATTTTAGAATGTTTTGGTTTGAAATATTGAATTTTTCAAAAATATTCCATTTTTTGATAGTTATCATGCTATATTAAGGGGGGCCTATAGGGTGTATTTTATAGGATTTTTTTAGTTCAATATTTTAGCGCGTGATTGATATAATCATGTAGTCCATAGATGCATTTAATCCATGTTAATTAAAATGAAAAAAAGGTCAAGTATTATGATGTTTATGGTGTGTGCATATGACTTTCTCATGATAAGGTAAAACTTTGTATGTGTCTATGTGACATTTCTACAATTTTTTTATGTTTTATTTTTACATTTTTTGTTACATTGTATAGTAAAACATGCATCCAAATCTTGTGGGGGAGTGGTTATTTTCTAGATCGGGCCACATGATAGGAACATAGTTGGGTACACTGTGTATCCTAATAATTTGAGATTCCTGATCAAGATGATATGAGCAGGTAAAAGGCGTAGTGGTTCTAGGGTTTCCCTTATCGCTGCATTCTTCCCCTATCTCATGTTGGGCCACTACCTTTCTCTCCAACGTTTTCTCGATGTGTTCATAGTGTGATGGATTTTCTCTCTTCTTGCGAAGACATGGTTCAACATTGTAGTTTTGCTTGTCTGGAACTGCATTGAAGGATGGTTGATGGTCAATATCTAGTCTTCTACAACATGAATATCAAGATCATGGTCTTCCTCATCATTATTTTTTCATAGTGTTCAGTTTATTGTTCTTCCACGGAAAGATCTAGGGCTTCTGGTCGAAGGGGTCAAGTTCCCATATTCTGCTGTGAGGGAGGTCGGGTTGGGTTCTAGGTCTGTGATGGGAACCCAGTCTTCCGTGATGTTGGGTTGTGATTCTATCTTCCATCATTCTCTGGTAGGGTGGTTGGGTTCCTGTTCTTCCACGGTGGGATCCATGTCTTCCACGACGAGAGATTTTCGAGCTCCAGTCTTCTATGGTGAAATTGAGATCTAGGACATTCGCATTATGTTCTGCTAGGGTGAGTTCTTCGGGTGGCTTTTTGTGTTCCCCGCATGGGGTTTTGATAGTGGCGACGGGATTTGAGTAGCTTTTTTACATCGATGTTGTCAGGGTGTCCTTGTTTTTAGCCCTCATGGGTTCCCCTCTCACTTCCTACATGATTTCATGTTTTGGAATTTGGTTTGGGTTCTTTCCCAACTTAGATCTATGTGGATTCAATCTGAGACTAGAACTTCAGGTCTAGATCATTGTGGTTCCCCTCTTCGGTGACGCTCCTTTGGTGTGCTTATTGGGTATTCTATCCCTGGGAGACCTTGTCTTGGCCTCTCACATCTGGGAGCATCTAGTTTCTTCGGGTTGATCATCTGAGGCTGTGGTTTAAAAGGGAGCCTTGTGGGTTAATTTCAGCGGGACTGTCTTCTGGAAAAGATTCTAGCGACTAGGTTGGTGACTGTGTTGTTGATAATTTTATGAATTCTAATTTTCTAGTTTTGTGACTGTCTTTTATGTTGGTTTATCCTGACCTGTGGTCTTTTTTCAAGGTCTAATGAAACCAGACATTATTTAAGTGGATTCATCAGATAAGTTTCATAGCAAGAAGTTTTTACCATCTCATTGCTATTTGGATTTGGACGTTTGAGAGGGTATTCCTTTTTTATCAGTTCTAGACCCATGCATATCTGCACATGATAGCTAGTCGAGCAGTGATGAGAAGGTGGAAGTTAGACGTAACTTTTTAAATGTTGGGCTGGAGATTTTCTTTGTTGTCTTGATCTATTTTTTGATGGTTTTTAAACTGTTAGGTCACATTTTATGTCTTTATGTCCATGATTTCATGTTGGGTTCCCCCTCACCCCTTAAAAGGGAATTATTTTTTTAATAAATTAATTTTTAGTTAGTAATTATTTGAAATTCACAATTTTAATAAAACTAGAAATTATTGATTTTTCATGACTCAATTTTTATGTTTTTGGAATTCCACTTCATCCCCAGTCATTTGATTGACCATTAAGTGTGTGAAGGGAGCTCTTCTATTAAATTTTTCATTGATATCATGTCTTTATTCTCTAATTTCAAGCTGGTTCTTGAGTTATTATACTTTCTTTCCCATTATTCATTATCCCTTTTCCCTTCCTTATTGTATTTGTTTCTCTCATGAACCATTGGGTTAGGGAGGGTATAATATTGGTGTATTAGATATTTAAGGGTTGTAGAAGCTATGTCCTCACTCAGTTTTGTTTTATCTATCAAAGTTTATGCATTGTGAATCATTTATTAATTAATGATTCATGTTTTTTATTCTTTTCCTTTATATTACATGTTATAATATTATTGGATGTTTTAAAATGTATTATTTTCTAAATTAGGCCAATGAATGATCCCATAATGGGTTTAAATTTTTTTATAACTATTTATATAATTGGAATGGTCTTTTCACATTCCAATTGTTTATAAAAATTATGGAGTGGCACTTTTGAAGGAATTTAATTGTTTCAAAGTGGTGTTAGACAATGGTTGATTTTAAAATGGAATTTGTTTTATGTTTATAAGGATTGTTTTCAGAAAATTGTATTTGATTGGCCTTTTTTATAATTGTCTTTTAACTTATATGCCTTATTGGTTCTTTGAAATTTTTTCAAATGAAATTTTTGGTGTTTAAAGGGGATTTTTTTTAGAAATTGGGTGATTTTAAACATTTTTATGAAATTTTAATACATTTCTTCTTCATATAGATTTTATTTTATTTTATTTAAATTCCAATTAAAAGTTTAATTTTCAGTTTTTTTACTGGATGTTTTATAAATTCTCTTTTATAAGGATATGGAATGGAATGGAATTCCAATCATGTTTGGAAAGGCATTTTGGAACATGTTAAATAGTGTATATTTGAAATTGTGTTTACTATCATTGTTGAGTAAATTGATTTATGTTTTTTTTTTCTTATGGATTTCGATCCCATGAGGGAAGTATATGCATGTTTCTAAAAATGGATTATTTCATGTGAGAGTGTTATAGGTGAGATCATTTTTATTAATTTTTCTTTTAATTTTATTTGTGTGACGTGCTTGTGATTCATTTGTTTCTCACCTCCTTTTTTCTAATTTTATAGGAACATTAGTTAACTAAGTATATATTCTAGGCATATGATACACTTTATTAGTGTGTATAGGATAGCTAGATACCCATTAACATTTTGACATCCTACTGCTATAAATTGTACTCAGTGAACCAATAAGGTGCTAACAGGGGTATTCCAGTTTCACAAAGGGGCCCCTAGAGAGAGTGATCTGATGAACCAGATCCATTATTATTCATTTTAAAGCCTAGTTAGTTTCATATAATTCTATGATCCACCTAAATATTATTTAGGGGATCCTGATACATACACATTGTTTCTATTATGTTACTTTTGATTTTGTTACATGACACCATGACTTGGTTTGGGTTTTTTTATTTTGGCCCATTAATTCCTATATTCCAATTATGTTTATTCTTTTTTTTTGGTTTACTTTCAAACTAACTTATAAATGGATTAAAAATTGTGTATTTTAAAAATGGAAGTGATGTTAGTTTTGAAAAAAGAATTTGGGAAATATTTTTGGAAAGGTGGAATAAATTAATGTCATTATTATGAATTTAAAAGAACTTTTTCCATGATTTGAAATATATTTTAAAGGAAATATTTATTCTTATTTATTTGGTTTAAAATGATAGATTTAGAAAAAATGAGCCTCATATGTATCTAAAGGTTTTTCCTTGTTTTTTTTAAATTAGAGACATAAAATTAGTTCAATAATTATGAGTTTTAATGATCTCAAATAATTCTTCTTAAGATTCTAATATATTTTATGATTTCTACTAGAATTATATTTTTTGGTAAAACTATAGTACTAACTGGATTAAGTGTGCATTATACGAGCTCAAATGTATGTAAAACCAATTTACCACATGTTATAATTAATTAACCTCATGGAATATTTCTACTAAACATGTTAAAAATGACCATAGTCAATTAGTCATGAGAATGATTTCAACTGACTATGACTGGTATAGTAAACAAAAATTAATTTTTTAATCAACCATAAGAATACCACGTAAAAATAAATCGACCACATATGTATTGGAATATTCCCTCATTTAAAATAATATATTTTTTACTAGATCTTCATAAGGGTAATTATCATGGAAGGGTAGTTATGTAATGTTTATCTAAACTTCTAGGATTTACATAAGTGTTCCTAAATAGTTTTTATAGCTTATGTAATGGTCAAATCATGATATATGATGCTACATAAGGAGAAACTAAGCCATGTGTAAAGGTTACTCGAAAATTCATAGACCTTATTGATGATAAAGATGTTTTCCATTAGAGTCAATATAACATATATAAAGGTAAACTAATTGAAAGTTCAACCACATTATACTGATGGGTCCACCATTCTTATTTCCAATGAATTTAATTATTTATTACCAATTATTAAATTTTAGATAGAAAGTTAGAGAATTTTATGACTCTCATATTTCATGCTAAGTTCAGGGATTTATTTATGACTATATTCCAATAGATTATTAGTGAAGAGTTCACTACAAATATTGGGAAGCTTCATATATGTAAAGTGACCCCAATGTTTTATAATCAGACTTCACCTTCTTCTAACTCCATGACTCTCTATTTTTTCACACTAAAATAAATTGAACTATATCAAAATTTCTTTAATTTCTTCACTCACCCTATTTTAAATTAAATTTTTAGTGTAATATATTTTTATTATTCATATGTTTTCACTTATGGTACTTCTTAAATAAGATTACTCAAATAATCAATATATTTATTTTCATTAATTCTATATCCCTAAATAATTATAGAAGATCATGGGTTTGTATTGGGCCTCTATGTGTGTAGTATTTTATATGAAACCCCATCCTGGTTGTTGATATATTAATTATAGTTAATAAAAATGAGTAACGGTGGTTCAATTTCAACTGGAGAGGGATAAGATCTTTCATAGAGATAACCTCTTGTTTTAATTCTTCCATGTGTTTTAAATTCATTTCATTCACTAGGTTATTTATAAAATGTTCTTAAAACATTCTTTGATTGTTTTCTTTTATATCTATTATATATGCTCTATTTGTTATGAGTAAAATTATCTCAAAAGTAAATTTATTTCAATTTTTTAACTAGTGATTGATCATTCCTTTGATAAACTATATTAAACGACCAAATTATATATACCTACTATATTTTTAAACTATGCTAGTTTTCAAATTGAGGGGATTTTGAATTTATAATTTTCTAAACATAAATTTTTATAAAGGAATTGCAATTAACCCCGCCTAACCTTCAACTCATACCAAAATTTTATATCAGATTAACTATTTCTTTAAACAACTTCTTTAACTAACTTTACTATATGTAATTTACTTTTGAATTTGATCATATACTAAGGGAATAATCTAGATTTCTTTATTTATTATTTTTCTATTTGGGATGATTGACCTAATGGTCATGATACAAATTGACCTTCCTATTTTCTGGTTAAAAACTAAAATGAATGGACAATCAAAATGAAAATATATCTATAAATCCTGGGTTTTGATATTTAGTTTTCTATAGAAGATAAATATGAAAAACCCAAGGCTACTAGAAAATATGGAGATAATGAAACTAATGATTCTTATAATTATAATTTTAAAGTTAAGGATGCATTATTTTTTGAATAAGGTGTATTTGAATTTTATAATATTTTATCATGTATTACTATATAGGAAATTTATGATACTCTCAGTATTTCTCAAGAAGTAACTACTAATGTTAAAGAAAATCCATTTAAAAAATATACGGTGAAATATGGTTATTTTAATATGAAATATTATGAAATAAATTTTAAAAGTTATTTAAGGCTTAATGAGATCATTAATTCAACAATTTCCCATGGAAAACTAGTGGATGATAAGAATAAAGTGACAATAATGCTAACATTTATAGTAAATATATAAAGAAGTATGGCAGTCTCCAATAAATAATCATGTGAAAAAACAAGTTTCATGTTAAAGAATGAATTGGAAAGGTAATTATGTATGAATAAGAACTAAAAATAATACAATGATGATGTTTAATTAAATAATAAGACTATTGAAATCAAGACATATAAGTCTAAATAAAAATAAATAATCAAGGATGACTCAAGTATAAGTGGATCAGATTCTAAAAGTGATGAGGATATTGAGAATCTAGACATGTGTGACATCATCTTAATATTTTTAGGAATTCCTAAACTCCTCCTTTTAATCATGATTTTGTTAGGTTTCATTTGGAGTTATTTTGGGAGAAATTTTAGAAATATTGAAATCTCTTGGTTGTACAAGGTTGGTGCATGGTTTTGCCAAACTGTGCGCCCTCTCAAGGTAGACTGTGAAAACACTGGAAGATAGGTTTTTCATTGTTAGTTCATAGTTTGAAAAATCATGTTGCCTCCAAGGAGAAACTACTAAACCCATTCATTGGGGTTCATGGCTAGGGTTCACAGTTTTTCTAAACAATGTGGCTCTACCCAGCTAACCATGCGAATGGAAATTTGAAGTTAGTTTTTATTTTCAAAGCACCTAAAACATTCATTTAAGGTACCGGAAAGACCTGTATAGACCATAATCATTCCCTCCTTCCCTAGGATCTCCCAAGAGTAGTTTTTTTACCCTAATAACCCCTATTAAAGTGAATAAAATCTATGAAAATGGCGTTCAATCTTCTATTCGTTTGTTTCCTCTTCTCATTCTCTATCTCTCACTATCTATCTCTTTTCTTCCCTAGGGTTTTGTATATCTCTATTTTGGTTAGAGAATAAAATTCCTATTTTTTTGAATCTTAAACCTAGGTTTTATTAAAATATTCTATTTTTATCATTCTTTGTTGCAAATCCCGATTAGGGTTTTGACTTTCGTGATCTAGTGATCTATGGTAGGTGGTTTTATTTTGATTGATCAATTTAATTAACCATAAATTTCTAGATTTCATTAAATTTATTTCAATTGAATATGTGAAATTTGATTCTTATGAAATTGAATTTTTTAAAACCCCAATTTCATTTAATTCGTCGGATTTGATTTTGTAAATTGAATTTTGGTACGAAATTAGGAAAAACCACCAATCCCAGTGAATTGTGGTGGAACTATGAAATTGATGGAATTTGGTGGAATTAAAATTGTTAAATTTAAATTTGTGAAATAGATGGAAATTTTTTGAAAATTAAATTGATGAATTTAAATTTTGAAGGTGAATTTTGAAATTGAGATGTGAATTTATTTTAATTTATTATTTTTTTAAAATGAGTTTAAAATGGTTTTGACAGAAACCTTTGGGTTTTATCTTACAAAAAGGCATGTTTTTTTATTAAAACCCAATTTTGGTTTTTAAATGTAAAATTGGTATATTTTAAATGAAGAATAGGATGAATTGTATCTTAATAATTATTTAAATAAATTTTCCATCATTGAGTTGTAATTAGATCACATGCAATACTTATATAGTTAGTGAGTTATCTAGGATGTAAACTATGATTTACAACATTAAAAAACATAAATGAAACATGTCACATCCCTCATAAAATGGTGATGACGTTTTATTTAGTCATACCAAATGTACATGTGTATACCCATATTTACATGTCATATTCAGTGTGTGGAGTCCTATATCCTAGAACTATCATACCTTTTTATGTATATGACCATGTTGTTAGCTTTTTTGTATTTGAAATTAATATAAGACATTGTTGTAAAAAAATTTACATGCCTTGTGAATTTATTTAAACTATTTCATATAAAAAAATTCTTAATACATTTTTTAGAAATAATATTTCAATTGAGATGTAAATAATGTTTCTAAATTATTTACATCATTTGAAATATAAATCATGATTTTCTTAAATATGATTTTAAAATGCCAAACCCGTTTATTTTAAAATTTAAATCCCATTATTTGTTTAATTAAATGTTGTAATATTTAATGTAATCCTTGGGGATACCCTACTAGGATTTTATATCACACCATACCTGTTCCTTTGGTTGTTTGTAGATTTACTCCTTCCTAGTTCGAGTAAGGGAAAAGAACAACTTGGAGGTTGTTCAAGTTGTTGATCCATGGACTTGGAGAGTTGTATTAATTGAAAATTTGGTTGTATTTTTGTATTTTCTATTAATTATGTATATATTTTTGGTTTTTGTATACCTATTTTAATTTTGGAAAACTACTCCCTGAGGAGTTTCTTTTGTATGCATACTGACTTGTTGTATTTAATTCTACTATGTTTGTGGAAAATATTGTTTCCACTTTCATTTTGTGTGATTTAGATACTAGTCGCTAACCTGTGGGGATCAGGAAAACCCACCGGTCTATGCCAATGTTGGTTTGGTTGTCCATTTATTAGGTTACCTCATCTAGTTCATGACAAAGTGGTATCATTACAAAAGATTGAGCTTCTTTTCAAGTCATTATACAGTTTGTGTAATCTTGTTGGAACTTAAGAGGTAATTGTAATTGATTTCCTAACCATATCTCACTATAATGAACCTTAATTCTCCTGGGGTGGTTAGGGAATGATTTCTTATGGATTAGTTCTTGTATTTTTTCTGCTTTTTATTTTGATAGATTGAAATCAAAATCTTGTTGTTTATTTATTGGGAATAACTTCAACTTGTTTCTTTGTTAGTGTGTTAACATGATGTCTTCTTTTTTGTCTATAAATGTTGTGTAACATCATGTTTCCAAGAAGGCATGTGAATCGAATCTAGGAGGAAGTTTTTGATGATCCTCAGTGAGTGAATCCTCTCAGGGACATAAACCTATTTGAGGTGATTGTATGTATTGTCAAAGCTCTGGGATAGGAACCACCGCCAGTTCCTGTCTAGGATCCAGCTGTGGTACCTATAAGGGACGTTCTCCAAGATCTTTCTTAGGAGTTTCTTCACCAAAATCCACCATAATTTCATGTCTCTAATTATCCTCAACAGTCGAATGAAATGTTGATCAGGATTGAGAAATTTTTGGAATTCTTTGACAAGAATTTCAGGGCTCTATGGATCCTCAAAGGAAATGTTTGGAGTTTAAAGGGGATGTTTTTTAGAAATTGGGTGCTTTTAAACAGTATTGAGATATTTTAATACATTTTTTATTCAATAAAATTGATGTTATTTTATTTAAATACCAATTAAAAGTTTCATTTTCAAATTTTTTAATAGTATGTTTTATAAATTATCTTTTATAAGAAAATGTAATGTCATGTATTTCCAATCATGTTTCCAAAGGCATTTTGAAACATATTAAAAAGTGTATATTTGAAATTGGGTTTACTATCATTTTTGAGTGAATTGATTTATGTTTTTTTTTCATTATGGATTCTGATCCCATTAGGGATGTATATTCATGTTTCTAAAAATGGACTGTTTCATGTGAGGGTGTTTTAGGTGATATCATGTTTATTATTATTTTTAAATTTTATTTATGTGACATGCTTGTGATTAATTTGTTTCTCACCTCCTTTTTATGATTTTATAGTAACATTTGGTAACTAAGTATTTGTTCTAGTAATATGTTACACTTGTTTAGTTTCCATAGGATATCTTGTTACTTATAAACATTATGTCATCCTAGCGGTATAAATTGTACTCAGTGAACCAATAAGGTGCTAAAAGGGGTATTCCAGTTTCAGAAATGGGGCCCCTAGAGAGAGTAATATGATGAACAAGATCCATTATTATTCATTTTAGAGCCTATTTAGTTTCCTATAATTCTTATATCCTCTTAAATATGATTTAGGGGATCCTGAAAAGTATACTTTATTTCTATCATGTTACTTTTGATTTGGTTACATGACACCATAACTTGGTTGTGGTTTTTTTATTTTGTCCTAGTAATTCCAATATTCAAATTTTGATTACTCTTTGTTTTAGTTTTTGTTCGGTTTACTTTAAAAAAAACTTATAAGTGGATTAAAAAGTGTATATTTTAATAATGGAAGTGATGTTCGTTTTGAAAAATGAATTTGGTAAATATTTTTGGAAAGGGAGAATAAATTATCATTATTATTATGAATTTAAAACTGTTTCCATGATTTGAAATATATTTTAAAGGAAATATTTATTCTTATTTTTTAGTTTTAAAATTATTGATTTAGAAAGGATGATCCTAATATTTTTTAAAGGTTTTACCTTGGGTTTTTTAAATGAACGACGTAAAATTAGTTTGATAAATATGTGTTTTAATGATCCCAATTCATTTTTCATATGATTATAATATATTATATGATTTCTAGTAAAATTATAATTTTTGGTAAAAATATAATAATAATTGGATCAACTGTGAATTATACTAGATCAAATGTATGTGAAACCAATTTACCACATGTTATATTTAAGAAACCTCAAGAAGGATTTCAATTACACATGTTAAAAAATGACCATAGTCAATTGTTCATGAGAATGATTTCAACTTACTTTGACTGGTAGAGTCAGAAAAATTATAATTTTTTAATCAATAACAAGAAGAACGTGTAAAGTTAAATTTACCACATGTGAATTGGATTATTCATGCACTTAAAACAATAGATTTTGTGATAGATCTTCATAAGGGTCGTTCTCAGGGAAGGGTAGCTATGTAATGTTTATCTAAACTTCTAGGACATCCAAAATGGATCCTAAATTGTTTTCAAAGCTTATGTAATGGTCAAATGATGTTCTATGAAGCTATATAAAGAAAAACTAATCCATTTGTAATGGTTACTCGACAATTCATAGACCTTTGTAATGACAAATATGTTTTCCATTAGAGTCAATATAACCAATATAAAGGTAATCTAAGTCTAATATCAACTACAAGATACTGATGGGTCAACCGTTGCAATTTCGAATGAATTTATTTATTTATTTTCAATTATTAAATTTTAGATACAAAGATAGATAATTTGACGACTCTAATATTTAATTCTAAGTATGGGGATTTATTTATTATTATATTCCAATAGATAATTAGTGAAGAGTTATCTACAAATATTAGGAAGCCTTAGAAATGTAAAGTGAACCCATTTTTTAATCAGTCTTCACCTTATTCAAACTCCATGACTCAATATTTTTCCACACTCAACTAAAGAAGTCAATTTAATATTTTTTTCATATATTTTTTTATCAGGACATTTGGAAGATAATTTATAGATAATAACCTTACTGATCAACCAAACATGTCCATAAATTGATCTATATCAAAATTTCTTCAATTTCTTCACTCATTCTATTTTAAATTTAATTTTGATAGGAATAGATTTTATTTATTTATATGTTTTCACTTCTGGTACTTCTTAAATAAGATTACTCAAATAATCTATATATTTATTTTCATTACTTCTATATCCTTGAATAATTATGGAAGATGATGGGTTTGGATTGGGCCTTTATGTGTGAAATATTTTATATTAAACCCCATCCAGGTTGTCGATATATTAATTATAGTTAATAAAAATTAGTGACATTGGCTTAATTTCAAGTGGAGGGGGATAAGAACTTTCTTAGAGATAACCTCTTGTTTTAATTCTTACATGTGTTTTAAATTCATTTCATTCCCTAGGTTCTTTATAAAATGTTCTTAAAACATACATTGATAGTTTTTATTTATAACTGGTATATATGCTCCATTTGGTATGACAAAAAATATCTAAAAAATATATTTATTTGAAATTGTTAACAAGTGATTGATCATTTCTATGAGAAATTGTATTAAACTACCAAATTATATATACCTACTATATTTTTAAACTATTACAGTTTTCAAATTGAGTGGATTTTAAATTTATAATTAATAAAACATACATTTTTTTAAAGGAATAACAATTCAACCCCCCCGACCCCCCACAACATTCCACTCATACCAAAATTATATATCAGATTAACTATTTCTTTAACTAACTTCTTTTAAATACTTTACTATATGTAATTTAGTTTTTAATTTGATCATGTACTAAGGGAGTGATCTTAATTTATTTATTAATTAATTTTATATTTGGGATTATTGGCCTAATGGTCATGGTACTAATTTACCACACTATTTTCTTGTTAAAAACTACAATGAATGTAAAATCAAAATAAAAATATATCTAGAAATCATGGGTTTTTATATTTTGTTTTCTATAGAAGATAAATATGAAAAACCCAAGGCTATTGGAAAAGATTTAGATGATGAAACTATTGATGCTTATGATTATAATTTCAAAGTTATGGATGAATTAATTTTTTAATAAGGTTTAGTTGAATTTTATAATATTTAAAAATGTATTATTATATGTGAAATTTTGGATACTGTTGGTATTTCTCATGAAGTAACTTCTAATGTTAAAGAAATTCCACTTAAAAAATATATTGTGAAATATAATTATTTTAATATGAAACTTTATGAAATAATTTTTAAAAATTATTGTGGGATTAATGAGATCATTAATAGAAAATTTTCACTTGGAAAACCAATGGATGATAAGAATAAAGTGATAATAATACTGACATTTCAAGATGAGATATGGATAAGTATGACAGTCTCCAACAAATAATCAAGTGAAAAAAACAAGTTTCATGTTAAGGAACTAATTGGAAAGTTAATTATGTAAAAATAAGAACATAAATAATACAATTATAAAGTTTAATTAAATAATAAAACTATATAAATAAATACATATAAGTCTAAATAAAAAGAAATAATCAAGGATTACTCTAGCATAAGTGGATCAGATTCTGAAATAGATGACGATATATATCATCAAGCCATGTCTAACATCATCTTACTATTTATAGGTATTCCTAAAATCCTTTTTTTAATCATGATTTGGTTGGGTTTTATTTGGATTTATTTAGGGATAAATTTTATAAATATTGAAACTCTCTAGGTTCTTCAAGGTTGGTGTATGGTTTTCCCAAACTATGTTCCCTCTCAAGGTAGACTATGCAAACCCATGTGGAAAGGTTTTCCATGGTTGGTTCATGGTTTGAAAAAAAATTCTCCCCCTTAGGAGAAACTATGAAACCCATTAATATGGGTGCATGGCTAGGGTACACGGTTTGTCTAAAAAATGTGGCGCTAGCCTTCTAACCATTCATATGGGAATTTTAAGCCAGTTTTTATTTATAAATAACCTAAAACCTTTGTTTAAGGTACCTGACAGACCTGTATGAACCATAATCATTTTCTCCTTCCCTAGGATCTCTGAGGAGTATTTTTCCCCCTCATCACCCCTATGAAACTGAATAAAATCTATGAAAATGTTGTTCGATCTTCTCTTGGTTTGTTTCCTCCTCTCATTGTCTATCTCCCAATCTCTCTCTCTCGCTATTTTCCTACGTAGGGTTTTTTAGAACTCTATTTTGGTTAGAGGATCAAATTACTATATTTTATTCTTAAACCTAGGTTTTATTAACATATTCTATTTTTATCATTCTTTTTTTTGAATCTTAATTAGGGATTGTAGTTTCAGGATCTAGTGATCTATTCTCGGTGATTTCATTTTGATTGGTCAATTTAATTGACCATAAATTGCTTGATTTCATTAAATTGATTTCAATTGAATATGTGAAATTTGATTCTTATGAAATTGAATTTGTTAAAAACGCATTTCCATTTAATTGGGTGGATTTGGTTTTGGAAATTAAATTTTGGCACAAAATTAATAAAACCCCCCAATTCTAGTGAATTGGTGTGGAATAATTAAATTGATGGAATTTGGTGGAATATAAATTGCTAAATTTAAATTTGTGAAATTTATGGAAATTGTTTGGAATTTAAATTAATGAATTTAAATTTTGAAAGTGAATTTTTTAATTGATATGTTAATTGATTTTAAATTATTATTTTTTTTAAAAATGGTTTTAAAATGGTTTTGATAAAAACCTTTGGGTTTTATCTTACAAAAAGGCATGTTTTTTGTTAAAACCCCATTTTGGTTTTTAAATGTAATATTTGAATATTTGAAATGCAGAATGGGATGAATTGTATCTTGAGAAGTATTGAAGTAAATTTTCCATAATCTATTTGTTATTAGATAACATGTAAGACTTATGTAGTTAGTGAGTTATCTGGGAGAACACTTCAATTTAAAAAATTACAAAACATAAATGAAACATGCCACATCCCTCATAGGTTGGTGATGAAGTTTACTTTGGTCGTACTAAAGGGACATGTGTATACACATATTTCTATGTCATATTGAGTGTGTGGAGTTCTATAGTCTTGAACTATTATACCTTTTTATGTATATGTCCAGGATGCTCACTTGTTTCTATTTGAAATGAATATATGAAACTGTTGTAAAATGTTTCACATGACTTGTGAGTTTATATAAAAAAATTTATATTAAAAAATTTATTAATACATTTTTTATAAATAATATTTCAATTGAAATTTAATGAATTTTTCTAAATTATTTAAATCATTATAAATATAAATCATGAATTTCTTAAATGTGATTTTTAAATACAAAACCCGTTTATTTGTAAATTTAAATCGCTTTATTTGTTTAATTAAATGTTGTAATTTTTAATTTAATACTTTGTGATTCCCTACTAGGATTTTAGATCACACCATACCTATTCCTTTAGTTATCTGTTGATTTCCTCCTTCTAGGTTCGAGAAAGGGAAAATCACTACTTCGAAGTGGTTCTAGCTGTTGATCCATGGACTTGGAGAGTAGAATTCATTATTAATTGGGTTTTTTTCTTGTTTTTTCTTGTAATTAGCTATATTATTTTGGTTTGTTTATATCTATTTGAATTCTGGTATACTAATCCCTTTGGAGTTTCTTTTGTATGCATATTGACTTGTTATATTTACTTTTGCAATGTTTGTGGATTTTTTTTCACTTTCCTTTTTTATAATTCCAAATACTAGTCACCAACCTATGGCGTTTAGTAAAACCCACCGATACATGCTAAGGTCGACTTGGTTATTAGTTTATTTGGGTGCCTAGGCTAGTTTGTGGCCAAGTGGTATCAGTGCACTAGATTGAGATTCTTTTCAAGTCATTATAAAGTTTGTGTAATCTTGTCAAAACTTGTGAGGTAGTTGTAATTGAGTTCCTAACCATCTCTCAATATAATTAATATTAATTCACTAGGGGTGGTTAGGTAAATATGTCTTACATATTAGTTCTAGTCCTTTCTCTGTTTTTTGATTTTGATATATTGAAATAAAAATCATGTTTTTTATCTATTGGGATTAATTTCCCCTTGTTTCTTTGTTTGTGTGTTAATATGATGTCTTCTTTATTGTCTATAGATGTTGTGTAAAATCATATTTCCATTATGGCATGTGAAATGAATCTATGAGGAAGGTTCTGATTAACCATAGTGATTGAATCCACTTGTGGGCCTGAACCAGTTTGAGGTGATTGTGTGTGTTGTTAAAGCTCTGGGATGGGAACCAAAACTAGTTCCCGTCTAGGATCTAGTTGTGGAACCTATAATGGACGTTCTCTAAGATGTTTCTCATGAGTTTCTTCAAAAATAACAACCATAATTTCAAGGATCTAATGATCCTCAACTGGCAGATGAATAGTTCATCAGGTTTTATAAATTGTTTGAATTATTCAAGACAACTGATTAAATCAAGGTGAAGTGTGTCACCTCTGTGAGGGAGGGACCGAGCAGGAGATGGTGGTACATGATGGTGATAGTAAAGAAGAATGATGGCTTATAGTGGAAATACTTCATGGATCATTTGACAAACCATTTCTCTCTAAATTTGATGGTGTTATCCAAATATATAGAGTTCTTCAAACATGAGTAGGATGATAAGATCGTGACAGAGTATGAAAATTGTTTTGTGAAGATGGTGTAGTTTTCGCTTGAGATAGTACCAAATGAGAAGATTATGACTCAGTGATTTGAGTTGGGAATTCTATGGGATATTAATTCTCAGGTTCTCCTATTGAATCATCCATCTTATTCTAATGTTTTAGATAGATCACTGATGGTCAAGATGGACTTGGATATCAAGTCAAGGTTGTCGAGAGTTCCTTCTTCTCCTAGTGGCAGGGTGTTTTCTACAAAGGGGAAGAGGAAGTGTGATGATTATCACAATGGTTCTCACGAGCAAGGGTTTTCTAACCCTTATTTAGTTCCTGAAATAGAACCTTTTATTTTATACCTATGTGGAAATCCAAGACATTGAAAGAGGGTTTTAACTGATCCACCAAAGGTATGTGGTTCTTGTGGATGCCTAGGTCACCTACAAAGTTTATTTCGTGTTTATTTCAATCCTCGTAATGAAACTGGATTGTATATGACTTCTTAAAATTTGGTGTAGTCATATACTTCATGTAAAAAAGGGTTTGAACCACAAGTATCCAGAATGAAGCTTCTTCACATAATGTAAGTGTTTCCAGAGAAAGTAGATACAGGTCCAGTGACCATGAGAGGTACCATCATTACAGCTTCATCATTAGTTACTGCTTTATTTGATACGGGTGCATCTCATTCATTTATTTTAACTCATGTTGTTAATATTATAAATCTTGTTATTTAGATTTTAACATATGTGATCGATATTACAATACCCCCTTGGTATGAAGAGAGATCAGGGTCTCTATAGTCCCTGTTATTTTCCCTCTAATAAATTCCAAGCTTTCTTGGAGTTTTCTGGTTCTCAAAATGAAACTACTTGATGTCATTTTCAGTATGGATTTACTAATTACCAATAAATATCATATTGATTTTTATCTTCTATGTATCTCCAGAGCTTCACTCGATGGGGTTTTTTTTATCTTTCAACGAGGATCGGAGCCGAGGTCGATTAGAGATAGACATTCCAATCCGGAGTTTGGGAAAGTGATATATGTGTTCACCTTTGATCTAGAGTGAGAATATTTTAGTATTTATCTCCCTCCAATGGTCATTGAGTATCCCAACATGTTTCGTTATGAATTATTGGGTTTTCCTATGGTAAGGGTGTTAGAGTTTTTTATTGATTTAGTGTTTGGTACTTAGCTAGAATGAATTTTCTCTAACTGAATGGAACTATCTAAAATGAAGGAGATAAAGACTCAGTTGGATGATCTTATGGAGAAATTATTTTTATCTCTAAGTGTGTCACATTGGGTGGAATCAATTCTCTTTTCTAAGAAGGATGGTGGTTTCCTTAACCTTTGTGCTAATTATCAAAAACTCAATCAAGTTATAATAATGAAAAAGTATCCATTGACATGGATTGATGATCTATTTGACGAGATAAAAGGTGAGAACTGGTTCTTGAAATTGATCTTTGGTCTAGCTACCATCAGTTGATGATAAAAGAATATTATGTTCATAAAACCACCTTTCAGAGTAGGTATGGCCATTATGAGTAACTTTTCATGCCATTTGGTCTAACCAATTCTCATGCAATATTTATAGATTTTATAAACATGATTTTCCAATAGTATCTTGATGCCTTTATGCTAGAATTTTTGGATGAAAACTTGGTTCACTGTAATTCCTAGGAATATCATGTGCATCATCTAAGATCATTTCTGGAATTATTGAGAAATCACTGAATTTATACCATGCCTTCAAAATGTGATTTCTAGATTCTGGAAGTGAATTTTTTGGGACACATGCTGTCAGAACATGGAATATCAATTGTTCCTAAGATGTTGAAGACTATTGTGACATGGGAATAACCACAAAATGTTTTAGAGATTTTGAGCTTCATTAGTCTAGTTGGTAATTATCGTCGGTTCATTAAGGACTTATCAAAGATAGCTTCTCTGATGAGTACTCTGACTTGTAAGGGAGTAAAGTTTTGCTGGGATGAAAAATGTCAGAATTATTTTATTGAGCTGAAATTTCTTTTGACTACTACATTGGTGTTGACTCACCTAGAGTTTGGGAAGGGCTATGTGGCCTTTTTTATACATATGGTTTAGGTTTGGGCTGCGTTATATGCAAGGTGATCATATCATCGCTTATGGATCTCATCAAATTACACTACTCGAGAATAATTATTCAACCCATGACCTTGAACATGTAGTTGTGATGTGCACAGTTAAGATTTGGTGGTATTACCTTTATGGAGAAAGGTTTACTGGGTTTTCAGACCATAAGATCTTGAGTTTTATCTTCTCTAAAAAATATTCAAATATCTACCAGATGTGTTGGTTGGAATACCAGCATTCTTTCAATTTTAACATCGCCAAAAACTTTAGAAAAGGGAATGTCCTCACAGATTATTTGAGTAGGAAACTTCTGACCCAAGAAATGAAGGAATCATCAGAAGAGTGGAACTTGATGCATCTCATTTAATAGTTTCATATTAGAATCCATAAATCAAGGTTTGAGTTTTTTTCAGTTTTCAGTTGACATACACTATTTTCAATTTTATTATTTGGGAATAGCATCTTGATGATGAGTTCTGCATCATTAGAGACTCTTTAAGATGGGTTGACCCTGCGAGGTTGGTCATTCTCCACAAAGGGAATTCTATGCTATCAAAATCACATTGTTGTTCTAATAGCAGTAAGGAAAGATGTGATGTGAGATTTATATAATTACAACTGGTTTGTGAACACTATAACCACAAACATGTTCTATAACATGTGATTGTGGTTCTGGTGGCTAGGTATAAGATGAGTAATTTCAGATTTTTTTTCTAATTGTTATAAAATCTAACAGGTCAAGGATGATCACTAAAAACCTAGAGGTTTTCTTCATCCACTTCTAGTTCCTAATTATAAGTGAGATGAGTTATCAATGGACTTTTTGGTTGAGTTTCCGCATAACCTGACAAAGAAGAATTTTATCTGGGTTTTGATCGATAGGATGATGAAATAGATTTTTCATTTTCAGCGAGTTTCATCTGCAATAGTCTCTGATAGGGATCCTCCATTCAATTGTCATTTTTAGAGAGGCCTTCAATAGGCACTAGGATATTAGGTTTATTTGAGTATGGCATAAAACATGTACAAGGATGGAAAGACAGAAAGAGCTCTGTAGATTCTTGAATATATGCTTTATGGTTGTGTTCTCATGTTTTATGTGGCTTGTGATGATTATTTAGGGCTGGTTGAGTTTCCTTATAAAAATAGTTACCAGTCTGCAATCAGAATGGATCCTTTTGAGGCCTTATATGGATTCCCTTTCAAATATTCATTATATTGGTATGGGATGGGTGAAAGTACCATGGTTGGACCGATCATGGTCCACGAAACAACGGAAATTATTCAATTTATTCATTAGAGGATGTTGACATCATATATCTGGTATAAGTATAATATGTATTGTCATCGCATACCATTGGAATTTTTTATTGGTGATTTTGTGTTCTTGAAGATTTTCACCTCAGTTGGTTCATCGAAAGCTTGGGAGCCAAGGGAAATTTTCTCCATATTTTGTGGTACCTTATGAGGTTGTTGAGTAGGTGGGGGAAACTTCTTAACATTTATTACTTCCACCATAGATGGCATCGATACATAATGTGTTTCATATATCTTTGCAATGTAAGTATCTATTTGATCAATCTCTTGTTCTGATATGGAGTGATCTTGCCGTTGAACTTGATTTATTCATGACTGAACGTCCAATCAAGAAAGTTTATTTTAAAACCAAGGTGCATCATGGGAGGTTGATACCTTTGGTTCAAGTGCTATGGAATCATGGTTTTGATATTCATTAGACATGGGAGAGAGAGGCACTAATAAGAGAGAAGTGGCATCATATATCTGGAATGGAAGCTTCTCAATATGATTTTTGGGATATAAAGTTTCTATGGTGGGGAGGTTGTAACATCCTGTTACTATTTTTAGGTATTACTAATCCCCAATTTTAAATCATGATTTTGTTGGGTTTTTTTGGGTTTTGTTTTAGGAAAAAAATTAAATCTTGAAAATTTATGGGTTATGTACAGTAAGTGCATGGTATTCCCGAATCATGCGCCCTCCTAAGGAAAACTGTTCAAACCAATGAAGTAGGGTTTTTTAGTGTTGTCACATGGTTTGATAAATTTTGTTCCCTTTTATGAGAAACTGTGCAACCCATTAAAAGAGGAACATGGATAGGGAACATGGTTTTTCTAAAAAACATGTCTCTACCCATATAACCATGTGTATGATATTTTTTAATCTAGTTTTTATTTTTAAAACACTCAACACCCCTATTTAAGGTACCTGGATGACCTGTACGACCCATAATTTCTCCCCATCCCTAGGATCTCCCTAGAGTAGTTTTTATCCCCTGGGCACCCCTTCAGACGTGATTCGAAGCTAGGAAAATGGTGTTTGATCTTCTCTCAATTAGTTTCCTCTTCTTGTTATCTTTCTCCCTCTCTCTCTCTCTTTTCCTCCTTAGGATCTTTATAGATGTCCATGTTTGTTGATGGATCTAATCCCTTCTATTTTGAATCTTAAACCTATTTTTGATTCATGTATTCCATTGAGTTATTCATCATTGGTGAATCCTGATTAGGGTTTGGAGTTTCATGATCCAGTGATCTACAGTAAGTCGTTTCGTTTTGATTGGCCTATTTATTTAACTCTAAATTACATGATTTGATTAAATTACTTTCAATTTAATATGTGTAATTTTATTCCTATGAAATTGAATTTTTTAAAACCCCAATTTCATTTGATTAGGGGTATTTGGTTTTGGAAATTGGATTTTGGTGTGAAATTGGAAAAAATTCCCCAATTCCATTGAATTGGGGTGGAATTGTGAAATTGATGGAATTTTGTGGAATTTATATTATTAAATTTAAATTTTTCAAATTGATGGAAATTGTTTGAAATTTAAATTGATGAATTTAGATTGTGAACGTGAATTTTTAAATTGACCTGTGAATTAATTTCAAATTCTTATTTCTGAAAAATGGATTTAAATTGGTTTTGTTAGAAACCTTTGGATTTTATCTTGGAAAAATGGATTTCTTTTATTAAAAACTCATTTTGGTTTTTAAATTGAAAATGGGAATATTTTAAATGGATAATGGGATGAATTTTATTTGAAGAAGTCTTAAAATAAATTTAACATCATTGATTTTTTGTTAGAGCGCATGCAATCCATAGGTAGTTAGTGAGTTATCTGGACAACACTCTGCGATTTACAACGTTCAAAAACATAAATGCAGCACATCACATCCCTGGTAGGATGGTGATGAATTATCTTTTGTTCATACCAAATGGATGTTTGAATACACATATTGTTGTGTCACCTTGATTGTGTGGAGTCCTATAGCATGAAAAAATTATACCTATTTAGGCATATGACCATATTATTTTGTTGTTTATATTTGAAATGAATATATGTCATTATTTTAAATTTTTTTACATTCCTTGTGAATTTTTATAAACCATTTTATATAAAATGTTTTATTAATCCATTTGTGTAGATATATTCCTTAAATTGAAATATAAAGCATTTGTTTAATGTATTTCCCACATTTTAAATGTAGAGAATTATTTGTTTAAATATTATTTTTATATTCCAAACCTATTTATTTGAAAATATTATGATCTTTATTAGGTGAATTAAATATTGGAAGACTTCATGGAATACTAGGTGAGACCCTTCTGGTCTTTTAGCTCACACCCTACCTGTGCCTTTGGGTGTTTCTGTATTTTATCCTTCTAGGTTTGAGAAATGGAAAAACACCCCTTGGAGGTGGTTCTAGCTGTTTATCCATTGACTTGAAGAGTTGTGTCTATTAAGACTTGGGTTATCTTCCCATTTTTTCTAATACTCCTTTGTAGTACATTGAGTTTTTTATACCTATTTTACACCTAGTATACTACACCCAGTGGACTTTCTTTTGTTTTTATACTAACCTGTTTGTCTTTACTTCGGCAATGTTTGTGGAAAACATTGTTCCCACATTCATTTTGTATGATTTCAGGTGCTAGTAACCAACCCATGGGGAACAAAAATTCCCTTTGGTCCATGTTAGTGTTGGCTCAGTTATTAGGTTACCAGGGTATCCAGGCTGGTTCATGACACCATGAGATTTAAGAAAATCTACTAGAAGAAGAATGTATTGACAAAAACAAATACAAAAGAAAAAATATGGATAAAGGGAAACTAAAAAATTATAATTCATCTAGAGAAATTACCTATTATTAGTGAAAAAATAAAGTACATATCATGGATAATTATCAGAAGTTAAAGTACAAAAAGAATTATGATTATAGTGAAAGGAAACCCCTAAAATTAATAAAGGAACCATGGAATTCTTCAAAGGAAAGTTATAGCAATTCACACTTCTCCCAGGATAATGAATATGAAAAATAAAATATATGTATTATACTCACTATAATACTGGTAAAAATAATATTTTTTTCTCTATTTTAAAAAAACTAATTTAAAGTCAAATGTCAAATGAATAATAAAAAATAATTTCAATACTTATATATGTTTTATGATTCCATTGATTATATTAATGATAAATATATGAATACAAAATAGTTAAATTATTTATCTTGTAATTTTAAAAGTCATATTACTACTAAAAAACAAAAAACAAAAACTTTTTAAAAGAAAAAAAATGTGTTAAAATTGTAAAATAAAAAAATTTGATAGTATCAACAGAAATTTTCTAATGGAAAAGATACATCAAATAATATATTTTGATTTTAAAAGCCACCTAAATTTGGAAGCTGTATAGTATATACATATTATCAAACAAGGAAACAATACAAAAATCAATATATTCGTATTACTAAAAAATTGTATAATATGAAATACTGAAGGAATTTAAGGTTAACATTCCCATTATGTTGTCCCAAGAATAAATTTTATTTAATATATGCTAATTTTTTTCTAAAAACCTATAAGAAAAATTTTAATACCCAAAGATTTCGTTTTTATTCTCTCTAGGCCCAAAAAATATTTGGTACCAAAATCATTTCATGTTTAATATTAAATAACATAAATTCTTAAAGAGTTCTAATAAAATATTATGGTATCTGGATAGTGTGTGTTCCAGATATATGATTGGAGACTATACAAGATTTTTAAATTTGGTAAAATTCAATGTAGTACATCTCACTTCCGATTAAAATTAAAAAAAATAACACTTCTAGGAAAAAATTAGTTATTTTCAAACTATTCTTATTTACAGAGTTTTATTTTAGGAATGATAAAAATATAATCATATATGTATTTATCAATTGTGTGATGAAGGATATCATGTTAAATTTGATAAATATATTTTAATATTTATGATTCTAAGCATGATTTAGTTTTTACTGCTTTAAGAAATTATATAATTTATGATATAAATTTATATTTTTTTTTATTTGAAAATAATTCCTGAATATGTTCCTTTAATATAGTATCTTTTTATTGGAATAGGTGACTATGTCATAATAATATAAACTCCCTTAGAAATATTTCTATGAAATGGTTCTTCAAGTATCTACCCAAACATGAATTCTAAAAATAAAAATTATACAATCATTGTGAAAAGAGAAAGAAAGAAAAAAATTACAAACAAAATAAAGAGGTGTCTACCTATCTACCCCTAAAACTAGTTCACATGGATCTATTTAGACCTTCTAAAATTTATATTCTAAGATGAAATAATTATACTTCTATGATTTTTTATTACATTTCAATATTCACATGTGCTTTTTTCTTAGCTCACAAAAGTGAATCTTCTTAAATTTTTTCATGTATGCTCAGTTTATAGAAAACCATGTTGGATATTCTATTGAAATCATGTGAATTTATAATGTAATTGAGTTTTAGAATCAAGAATTTGAGGCTCTTTGTTCACAACATGGCTATTTTAACAATTTATATTCCCCATGAACTCCTAAAAAATGGGTTTTTTTAAGGAAAAATTGAAATATATTTAAATTTTATTAAAACATTCATCGATAATATGACTTACATATTTAATTATGGAAAGAAGCTTTGAATACATATTTCTATGTAAATAATAGATCTTCGATAAGAAAACTATGAAATAGTACTTTCTATGAATTATAGAATTGTAGAAAAACAAAGGTTAATTCCTTTATAGTTTTTAGATTTAAAAACTATAATCTTATTAAAAAATAGAATTCTGATAAATTTGAACCAAAGAGTGATTAAGGAATTTTTACAGGCTATTCTCCCTTTAGAAAATAATATAGTGTTTTTAATCAGGGAAAAAATATTTGGGAAGAATCTATTCATGATACATTTGATGAGATCGATCCGTACAAACCTAAACATTCATAAAAAGACCTTGAAGATGATATATCAAATATGAATGTCAATAATACCTCAAAGAACTCTTACCATACTATTGAATTTCTGAATAAATCTCCTAGAAGAGACCAATCTATCCATCTTGAATTGAATAATTCTTTGAATATCTAAGAATTTCATTTAATATAACTTTTAGGACTGATAATTACCATCACTAAGATGATGGTGTGGGTTATCTATATAAAGAAACTCAAACTAGAGACTCTCTTAAGAATAGGGATTTTCACCAATTTTACATGTCTCAACTTGAACCTAGGAACATTTCTGATGAAATAAGTTGTGAACACTAGGTAATAGGTATGAAAAAAGAATTGAATCAATTAAAAAGAAATCATTTATGGGAATTAGTTTGTAGGCATGGAGACTACAATAAAATTAGAATTAAATTGGTGTATAGAAACATTTTTAATAAATCTTTTCTCGTAGGTAGAAAGATATCTATTTTGGTTGCAAAAGTCTCTTGTCTAGAGGAAGTTATTAGTTATGAAGTCTCTTTTTTTTCTAGTAGATGGACATGAATCCATTGGATTATTGTTATACTATATACCACATTTTAATTTAAAACTATATCAAATGGATGTAAATATTGAATTCTGAAAAGGTTATATTAATTAGGTTTTTATTATTTAACAACTGTCTATATTTTCAAATATGAATTTACCAAATAATGTTTTTAAACTTTTAAAACTCCATTATGGTCTAAAACAAACTCCCAGAGCCTTGTATGATAGGATTAACTCTTTATTGGGTTTTAATGGATTTTTAAAAGGTATAGATGGTCCTAATCTTTTTATAAAAATAACTTAAATGTATTTTTTAGTCATACAATCCTATTTTGAGGATATTATTTTTGTTTCATTTAAAGACTTATTATGTATTGAATTTTATAAACATATTAAAAATTAATTTGAAATGAGTTAAATGGGCGAGATAAAATTCATTTTTTGTTTCTATATTTTTCAAAATAGATATGAAATTTTTTAGAAAAATATTTAATACACTAGGTATATTTAGAAACATTATGGATTGGATTTCACTAAAGGCTGCGACACTCTAATGAGTACTATATGTAAATTATACTTGGTTTAAACTAGGAAACTAAATAACCAAACTATTTACAGAGGTATGGTTGGGATGTTAGTATAAATTACTACTTGCAATCCTTATATTCTATTTATAGTGTTTATGTGTTTCCATTTTAAAGAAGACCCAGTTGAATCACATTTAAATTATATTAAAATAATTTTCAAATAACTCAAAAATGAAACCAAATTTTTATTATTTTAAACTATATGCTATGTATTTTAATTAGGGACTTATTGTGTGGCTAATTTTGGTGGATGTTTGTTAGATAAAAAGACCCCCTCTAGAGAATGTCAATTTTTGGGAAAGTAACCAGTGACATGGAATATTAAGAATTATAATTCTATTAAATTGTATACTACTTAACCTAAGAATATAGTTGTAGGTTGTTTATGTGAAAAGAACATATGGATGAAACAAAGATTAATAAACTCTAGTTATAAATTCCTATATGTAACTAAAAACTGTGATAATATAAGTTATATTAATATCTTTAATAATACTATTTCTCATTCTATGAAAAAATATATTGATATATAAAATCATTTTTTAGAGATAATTTTCAAAAATGGGATATCTTTATAGAGTTCATTGGCATTGAATAGTAGCTCATAGATATTTTCACAAATCCATTTAATGTAGAGTGAATATTTTATTGATGTTATTAATATTTTCATGACTTATTATATACTCCCTTTATTGATTTTATATGAAATGTGCATAATTTGTGTGAAATATTAATGTTTAAATATTAAATATAATTATAGAGCACTATTTGAATTCATCCTGATTCATGTATGTTTAATGTTTTAATAATAAATATCACCCTATTAGTCCAAATTGTGTGGTTCTATTTTTTAGTATTCTCTATTCCATTTCCCACATATCGTTAGAAGTAATCAGGGACCAATTCGGCCATTTGGAGGATCTTATGGTGTACACAAAATGGGACAAATAATCTGCGAAGAAACTAGACCATCCATGAAGATTTAATTAATGGGATCAATCCAGAAGTGAAAATCCAACCATTCTCCCCAAAAATTAGGATAACAATTCAATAAGTCATGAATAAAAATTTCAAGTCCCAAATCCAAAAAAAGGGGCCCAAATGAAGCTTTGAAGTCCGGCTCACCATTCTGGCAGGGAATTCAAATCTGGACACTATTCATGACATTTCTCAAGATATAGTAATCAAATCAAGATGATATTTTTCAAGGTGAAATATGACATATTTGTGGATTATTTTTTGAATAAATAATTCGTATATGAAGTCATGTTCCTATTCAAAAATACATTCACATTTTGAGCATCGAACAATCAAGGATAGAAATGGACAGTTTAACATTGTTTTTTAAAACCTCCATAAATTTGGATACATATGTATAAATACCACTAAAATTTCAGATTAATCAGCCAAAATTATTATATAAATCTTGGATGTATGATATTTCTTGTGATTAATCTGTTTTGATGTCCAAATCATTGATCCAAGTGGAGGGACATATTTGGAATGCAAACTATCCACCACCTTGGGAAATAAATACATCCCCTTGTCTCCTTTCAAAAGGGTTGGCATTTAAGAAGAGAGGAGGAAAAATTTTCATGACCAAATATTTTAAGAAGTCCAATTAGGACCTTCTGTACTCAAGTTCTCACTTGAAAGACCTTTCGTCCTCCCTTTGTTTCTATTTAATTTTGAAGTTTCCTTCGTTTGTAATTTCACAAGTGTTTGTCTTTGTAATCCTGTTTTAATGAAAGTTTCTTCTTCGATATCTCTTATTATCATCCAAAATATGTATTTTAATATTAATGTTCTTAAAATACTTTAAATAAAGTTAAAATAATTTCATTTCTTTTGCTTCCTCATTCAATCGAAAGTCTTTTTTTAACTCTCTTCAATGATCGTGTGTGTTTGATGCACTACTCTTTTCTTGTCCTGTTATTTTTGTTCTATTTATAATTATCACCATAATCATATATTACCATATTAATAACCATATTAATGTATGAGTAAATATACCATTGGGGTGAGTCATTATTTATAGATTTTAAGTGATTGATATCTTTTTCTCGATGTGTATTCTTTAATTTAACATTTTGTATGTTGGATTTAACATGCCATGGATTAATGAAGTTTTTTGTTTAACGTGTGGTTTTCATGGATTATTGGAACCATAAATACACTACCATCAATAATATATGATTTATATTAGAACCCTAAGTGAAGTTAAGGCTTTGATTAAATCCTTAACATTTAGTAATTCCAAACAATGTTATCTTGTGAAGTGGGTGTTAATCAATATAAAGAAAATCTCAAGGATATCACAAGCTTAACTCCCTAAAAATGAACTCACCCAAATATTTATAAAATTGTTAAATCAAACACCAATCATTAATCCCTTCATTTATTCTCTTCAAACAAACTCTCCAAATCAAAATACAATCAACTAAAAACATTCGACTATTAAAAAGTATCATCACCGAGGATTTGACCCGAGTGCTGCTATACACATTAGCAGAGCATCAAAACCTTGAATGGTCAATAAGAGAAAATCGTTCATTCTTTAAAATAGAACCATTGGTGGGGATAGTACAATTAACTATTCATTAGTTTCGGATTATTGTAAAAAACTAAAAAAAATGAAAAAAAATAAAGAAAACTCCACCTTCTCATAAAAATCATAAAAAAACACCAATAAAAACGCATCTTCCTCTTTCTTCCAAAATCTCTCTGAATTCCCCATAGCCTCCCAAATAATACCTCAGATTTTTTTGACACTGAAATGGAGTGAAAATTTCACCAAATTGGGAGGAACATAAGAGATAATCTACTCATTTAAGAACAAGTCCTTGTCCAACCAATTGAATTATATATGGCCAATCTAAGGGAACAATCACTTAAAGAACTTTCTACCCCTGATATGAATTATCAGCCTCTTAGTATTTAATATCCAAACATAGAGGCTGACTTTGAACTAAAATCGGTTTTGATTCATCTTCTCCATCATTTCAACAATCAAGGTTGTAATGATTCACATATCTACCTTAAATGGTTCCAAGTGGAGTGATCTACCATGAATCCTCAAGGGGTTTCTGAGGAATAAATAAAACTCTTAGTATTACCTTTCTCCTTATCTGACACTGCTAAGTCATGACTCCACTACCTCCCTCCTGGTTCCATAACCACATGGAATGACTTGAAGTGACTCTTTTTAGAGTAATTATTTTCTGCTTCTCGTACTACTTCTATCCAAAAGAAAATAAGTGGTATTTGTCAATTACCAAATGAATCACTCCATGAATACTAGGAGAGGTTAAAAAAAATTTGAAACCTTCCCACACCACCAAATCCTTAACCAACTCTTGATCCAATACTTCTATGAGTGGTTATTGTCTATGGATAGAACTCTCATTGATGTCGCAAGTGGCAGTGCTCTTGTTGATAAAACCTCTGCAGCTACAAGAGATCCCATAAGTAACATGGAAGAAAACACACAATAATTACATTCTCTATCACATTCTCAATCCAAAAAATCCCACGATAGTCGATGGATAGATTCAAAAAAGTTGACTGAGTGGATGAGTGAACTTCTAGGTCTTGTGAGACTACTGTTTGTGGCAACCAAAGCCCCAAACTCTTCTACTTTACAATCTATATTCCTTGGAACTATCAAGAATTTCAGAATCTGTAGTGCCCCATATAATCTAACTGACACATGTCCACAAATTTAAGAGGATCCATCTGATTTATCCAAACCAATGGAGCTCAATGCAACATATGCTCAGAGGATCCCCGACCCTCAACAATCAGTTCAGTTTGTTAGAAACTTGAACCAACCCCATTCTGAGCCCTTCTCATCTTATTATAACCAAGTCTTAAGGTATGGAAACCATGTCCTGTATCCCCATCAATTCCCTCCTCAAATCACAAATCAGTTCCAATATGATCAAGGTGTTGGTAACTTCCAACAACTTTACCCTTTTGTTCCTCAACCTCAAAGGATCAATCCTCCTCTACTCATCCTGGATTCCACTATCCAGAAGCCATTCCCTCACCTCCTTCCATTACACTAAGGAATCCAATTCTTTTTCCTCAAGTAGTTTCTAAATGAAGTAAGTCATTTGAACTCGATCTTGAAATTCTCTACATGTTTAGACATGTTGAATTCAACATTCCCCTCTTAGATTCCATAAAACAAATCCCTAAGTATGCCATATTTCTTAAGGAATTTTTCACTCATAAGAGGAAACTTAGGACCTTAGAAAATTTTTCCACCCAACATTTTATTCTCATAAAGTGAAAATATCCAGGGAACTTTATGGTTCTATGCCAAATTAGAAGTTCCAACAACGATGATGCACTCATATACCTAGGAGCTTCAATTAATACCATCCCAAAATCTATATTCTCTAACCTTGGTCTAGGTACCTTACATCCAATGAATGTTGTCAATTAATGTCATGCTTCTGAAAGTATCTCTGAGAGTGTGTTGAATCCCAATCAATCATGTTCTTCATGTTCTACTAATAGAGGAGTTTGTGAATATTTCATCCTCATTAACCAAGTCATAAATGGAGAATTTGATGTTGACATTACAAATACAAACTCAATTGATCTAAAGGATCTTGAAAAATCATTGGAATCCCATCTCGCCTCTGACATCCACTACTCCAAAGTGAACGGTATTAGGGAAAGTGAACAAGCCTATTCATTTTTTGATTCAAAAATTATTATCCAACATTCATTAATTCCTATCCATGATTCAGAAAACTCTGTTATATGTGAGGTTAACCTTGACCCAATGTGTTTATATTGTCCCAATCATTGTTATTTTTAATATATTTATTCCATAATTAAAAAATTGATCACTAGTGAGGTTGAAATTGACCATTCTTTGGTGAATAACATTGATATAAAGAATATTGAAAAAGTTATTCAGTCTTACGACTCCACTAATCCTCATTATTGTACTTCAGTAGGAGATGAAATAAATGAGTAAAAAACATTTGGTATCTCATACACTGGTTTCGTGTTATCTGATCCTTACATAAATGCACCATCAGAATTGAAACATCATCCTAAATTTCCAAGCATAGAAAACCATCAGTTTTTTGATAAAATAATTCCTCGCATTGAATACCAAAGGGATGATAGTCATATTCTCTTTCCACCCCATTGAATTATAAGCAAGACAAAAAGTAAGGGGTGAAATTATCCAATTAATCAGCAATCCTCCCAAAGGATATGTTTTTATGGAATCATACTGAAGTTAAGAAAATACAGTGGCCACCATCAGAAAATGGGTAGTCCACTACAATTGTCCAGCTGTAGACAAAATAAATGAAGTGCTTCTTGGGTGGCAACACATGTTTTATTTTACTTTTATGAAATTTCAATTTCTTTTTAGTTTTTAATTACATAAATAATGAATTTTATTTTTAAGGTAACTTCCCACATGAGGCACCTCAACTTCCACTAACCCACCACTAAATGGATACAACAACCCACCAAATTCAAACCAAGGGCACCTCTTTCCCTTCAAATCTCCCTCATTGTTCTTATTCCAATATCTTTCATTTTTTTACCGCATTCCTCATCATAGTTTTTATTTACTCTTTTGTGTGGGTGTGTTTTTTGAAAAAAACTAAAAAAAACCAAAAAAAACAAAAAAAAACAAAAAAAAAATCATTTTAAAAAAAAAATGAAAAATCAGGAGTCATACTTACTCATCTTCAAATTTTCTAATTTTTTCCAAACCTTTTTAGGAGTCCAAAGACACATTTTTATTTCAAAAAATATTGTGTTTTAATCATATATTTGGATAAATATTATTATATCAAAACCATCAAATTTTGAATGCTCAGTTTTTTATTTGGAAAATAATTTTCCCCAACCACGATTAACAAAATTAACATTCATGCCAAGTCCACCTATAGAAATATTTTCAAAAAGTGTGTTTTTCACCCCCATTTGTGGGTCTTGAGTTTTTGGACCTTTGAGCTGAATTTCTATCTTTGGTGTGAATTAATATGATAGAGGCATTTTTTGAACCTAAGGAGAATCACAATAGCAAAATATCCTCCCATTTCTCTTATATTAATCCTCCTTTTGAAAGCCCCTTCAAGCCTATGAAAAACTTTTCTTTGATATCCAAATTACAAGACCAATACCATATCCCACCTAATATCAACATGGATTTTCATTGCATAATTTTTTGAAATTTAAGTTTTGGGGGAATGGATTTCATTTTGGGTACCCTTTGTTGATTTTCACCATCTTATCATATGCTTGAGGTCAAGAATAGATTTAAGTGTGGGGGAGATGTTGTCTTTAAGTGTGGTTTGGAAATGTATATATGTTTTTCTTATACAAATGATATTTAAAAGTGTTCAAAAAATCAAAAAAAAAATTAAATGAAAATAAGAATGGGTTGTGTCTTGGGTGGGTCAACATAACTCTTACTCAACCATTGATCTTGTTATAACAATTACAATTAGTATCGTGAGTATATCAAACATGGGTTGGGAGATGGATGATATCTGTTTCAAGTTTACCTTCTGAAAAAATACCAAAAAAATGAACATTAATGTCATTGGGAGAAGTTTTGTGGTTTGTAAATATTTCATATTCTCATCCAATTAAAATTTCATTCCTCTTTTTTGTCTTTTTCACATTTTCATTACCTCATAAATATGTGTTTCCATTTCCTTTCATGTCTCATTTAAAAAAAACAATGTGCATTTCTTTTTCCATATTGGTATTTTACCCCCTTTTTCCTATCTTTTGGATATCATCATCCTATAGTCCCATAGACACAGAAAACTCCCTAAAAAGACCTCTTGATTTTTAATCACTTTTGGATAGACAGTGGAAGTTGAGAGATCTTTCAAACTCTAATATTTTCACTTTTGGTTGGTGAATGAGTGAATCTCCATAAATTAATTTTATCATCTTTAGAGGAGTAAGTTTTCTGTGCCACCATTTTGAATTTCTAAATTTGATCATGAAAAAATGAATTGTTTTTGGAACATTTTTTCTATAACAACTTGTGGTGAAATTCAATATGTATGAGTGAAATTTTCTAAACCTCCCATGATTGGGGAAAACAAAATTTTAATATTTGTTGTGGAGTGAAAATGATTTTGTCATGTTTTTATATTTGTTGCACATGAGGACATGCACAAGACTAAGTGTGGGGTAGTTTGTGTTATTAATATTTTCATGACTTATTATATACTCCCTTTACTTATTTTATATGAAATTTGTATAATTTTTTTAAAATATCAATGTCTAAATATTAAATATAATTTTAGAGCACTATTTGAATTCATCGAGATTAAAGTCTTTTTAATGTTTTGATACTAAATATAACCCTACTGATCCAACTTCTGTGGTTATTATTTTTTAGGATTCCTTATTCCATTTCCCGCATATCGATAGAAGGAATCTTGGACCAATTCTGTTATTTTGAGTATCATATGGTCCACACACAAAAGGCCAAATAATCTGTGAAAAAACTGGACCATCCATGAAGATGGAATTACTGGGATCAATCCAAAAGTGAAAATTTATTAATTATCCCCAAAAATTCATATAGAAATTCAAGGAGTCATGAATTAAACTTTCAAGGCCCTAATCCAAAAAACAAGGGGCCCAAATGAAGCTTTAAATTCCATCCCACCATTCTGGACAGGAATTAAATTCTAGACACAATTCATGACATTTCTCAGGATCTATTCATCAAATCAAGCACATATTTTTTAGTTTCAAATACTAGATATAGGCGGATGACTTTGTTGAAGAAATCATTTGTATTTGAAGGCATAATACTATTCAAAAATCCATTCACATTTCGACCATCATAAAAGCATGGATAGAAATGGACAGTTTAACATTTTTTTATTAAAACTGTCATAACTTTGTCTCTATAAGTCCAAATGCCTCAAACATTTTAGGGTATTCATCCAACATTATTATATAAAACTTGGAAGAAGAATATATCTCAATATTCAGTTGTATGGATGTCCAAATCATCGATCCAAGTGTAGGGATAGATTTGGAATGCAAACAGTCCACTACCTTGGGCTATAAATACATCCCCTCCTATCCTTTCCAAAGGGTTGTCATTTCAGAATAGAGGAGAACACATCATCATAAAAAAATATTTTCCAAAGGCTTGGGAGGACCTTCCATACTTAATTTACCACTTTATTGACCTTTCCTTCTCTCTCTTTTTTAATTTACTTTTGCAGTTTCCTTCATTTGTAATTTCAAAAGTGTTTGTCATTGTAATTGTGTTATAATGAATGTTTCTTATTAAATATATCTTATTCTCATCCAACTTTTGTATTTTAATATTAATGTTTTTAAAATAGTTTAAATCATGTTAAAACCCTTTTCTTTCTTTTGCTTCCTCATTCAATCGAAAGTCCTTTTTTTATCTCTCTTCAACGATCATGTGTGTTCGACGCACTTCTCTTTTCTTATCCCATTATTTTTTTCTATTTATAATTCATCACAATAATCATATATTACCAGATTAATAAGCATATTAATGGATGAGTATAACTACCATTGGGATGATTCATTACTTAGAGATGTTAAGCGATTGAGATATTTTGTTGGATGGGTATTCTTTAATTTAACAATGTGTATGTTGGACTTAACATGTAATGGATTAATGACTTGTTTTGTTTATCATGTGGTTTAGATGGATTATTTGATCCATAAATACACTAACATCAACAATATCTGATTGATAATAGAACCATAAGTTAAGATAAGGGTTGGATTAAATCCTTAAAACTTTTGAATTCCAATCAATGTTTTCTTTTGAAGTGGGTGTTAATTTAAATGCAATATAAAGAAAAACTCAAGGATATCACAAGCTTAACTCCCTAAAAATGAAATCACCCCAATCTTTATTAAATTGTTAAATCAAGAATGAATCATTAATCACTTCATTTAAGCTCTGAAAACATACCCCCTCCCCTAATCAAAATACAATCAACTAAAAACATTAAACTATTAAAAAGTATCATCACCGAGCCCGAGTGCTGCTATACACATTAGCAGAGCATTGGAACCTTGAATGGTCGATAAGCGATAATCGGTTGCGCTTTCAGTTATATCATAAATGAATTAGTTATGAATTATTATTCTTGATTTTCTATTTTATGTTTAATTCTTATAACCATAATATTTTAGTCAAAAAGTTTACAAGTGACCATAAGGCCTAATCTTCCATTAGAATAAATCATGGGTAGTTAAAAATATCTTGATTATCCATGTTACTTTTGGATTGGACATGTGTTATTTCAACCTGTTTGGAATCCCTCGGGAAACTATAAATTAAATAATATGGTTAGTCATGTTGTCTTATCTATCTATAAGGTTTATTTATTTAATATGTATATATATATTTCATTTAAATTTTTTTTATAATTTTTTTCCATAGATGGTCTAAATACATATAAATTAGAACTATATTATCTCATATTGAACCCTTATGTAACTCAAGCCATAACTTTTCCAAAACCTTTCTTCTAGCTATCAAACCTCATAGGGGATGGTGTACATGAAGTGATACTTTTTTTCAATCCTATTGATTCTCAACCTTCGAGTAATAGGAAAAAATAAAAGTTCAAGTACATATGTGGATATATGTGACTCACATATAATTAATTGTTTCATTATTCCAAAGACATAAGTGGAAACCGAGTGCCTGATATCAATAAAATATATTTTTTGTAATGTTTTACATATCCAAAGATGAGTCGATTGGTTTAGTGGAAATTTTAGCATATTTTAGATGATTTTGGTTAGATATTTTTATGAGAATATAGTGTTCATAGCTGTAGAAAAGAAGGATTTATTGTGGACCCTAGTAAAAGGAGAAGAACATTTTTTATTTTAATTGGAAGGAAAAGTGTTTAAAAGTTCCCCATAATGGGTAATCGGAGGACCATCAATGTTAGTGTCTAGTTGGTCATGTGAACATTGAGTTTAAGAATACATTAGGAGATCTGACTACAGATAAGAACCCAAGGTGACCAATTTCTGTGAAACATGATGGATAATATATGATTCTTTTTAAACTAATTCAATACCTGATATTCCCAAGGAAGTAATACTTTAGTATTTTGAGGCATGAAGACATTTAATTATTATATTTAATAAATAATGGATTCTAGAATATATTTTATAGATCCTTGATGAGGCATATAGAAGGTATTTATATTCCATATTCCTTATTAAATATTTACCCTATAAGAAGTTCATTTCAAACCTACTTTAATCTAAGGGACTTGTTCCTCAGGGGGAGAGAAATTTTGTCGTGTATAGTTACACCATCCAAAATCATACCATTTTTAAGAGGTTTTTTCTAAATTACAAATCATGGAGGAAATCATAGGTGGTTGATAGTGATAAATTGTTTGAGAAATTGACTTTTCTCAAACATCATTTGAGGATGAAAAAAATAGCTGATCTATTTTTATAACACAATGTTTTTTTAATTGACATATAAAGAATAAATATTTTTTCATAGTGTAGAATTAGTTAGAGAATATGAGGATTAAGTAATGGTTTATTAGATTGAATAATCTTTGAGATATTATAAGGAAGAAGGGAGTTCTACCCCTTTGCCAATGTATGTTTTTCAACATGCACCTTGGAAAACAATTACAACACATAATGTGACCTATAGAAATATATAATATTCTTAACATATATATATTAATGATTAAAATGTTTAATATAATGTTTAAGATATTCTACCTAAATTAACTTCGAGTGGAAGAGAAATTTCTAATTCCATATTATATGAAATGATCATCGTGACGAAGTGATTCTTTAATGTGGATGAACATGAGAAGTAGATCACTCTATTAATAGAATATAAAATTAGAGATTCACCTATATATGATGCTCCAACTATTATGGGGGATGTGTCACTTGGATTATTTATCAGTATAGATTACTCTGAATTTTGGGATGAGTGTGATGATAGTGGATTCATTCTTCCTAAGCCTAGTGGATTTATTGTTCTTATTGAACTTCTTATTATTGAGGGATCCATAGTGGCTTAGATATATTTGTAGTAAAGGATATAGATAACTTTTCTTATCACTGTTATTAATGAAGAATGAGATTTGGAATGAAATGTGGAACACGTTCTTGATGGGATGTTTGGACCAACACAAGTGAATGTCGCTGATGTTTTGGAACCAGTTACATTTGATGAATCAAGTCTATCTAATTTTTGTTAACCTAGAAGTTATGGTTTAGTGTTTGGTTTTTCTAAAGAGAGAGAGTGACCAATTATTTATTATTTAACTATTAAATAAATATTAAATAAAAACCTCTTGAATGGTAAACCCTATAAAATCCAAGATAAGTAGCTATATCACCTACAACCTCATATTATTTTACCACCACAAACTACATGGAAAACATCATGGTGGATCTGATGAATGGGATAAAGTTTCTATTTATTGTTTTTTGAATCATATTTGATACTATTAGATAAGATGTAAAATATTTATATGTTCTCTCCATTTTATGTCACATAAATCCCTAACTACTTAGTAAGATACATTTCATTGATAAGGAGATTCAAAGCCTATAGGGGAAGACAATATACTTCTATTAATATATCCAAGAAATTATTACTAACTAGAATAATCATTGATAATATACATAGAAATATACATATAGTACATCACCACATCCTTTTACAAAAACTTATCATGCTTATATTTATGATACTTTGTAATGGTATATTTTTTTTGAAGTGACCAATGATATTTTAGATGGTTTTGTAAACACCAAGGAGATTACGCTTTCATAGTTATAAATCCAAGCCACCAAAAAACCTTAGTTAGTCAGAGGGGAATTTATAAAATATCTCCAAGATAGAGATACCATCAAGAAGTTCATAATGAACTACCAATATAATATATTTACAAAGAGTAATATATATTGATTTATTAGGTATGTGGTTTGCAGACTAATGATTATTCTAGTCGCCCATTATTTCAAAAATCAACTATATCTAAATTAATTCCTTGAAACTCTATTGAATATTACTATCAAGGAAAAGATACAATATTTTGAGACTATAGGGAATGAATCACATGTTATTAAAGATTACATTCGGCTAATGAAACCATCTTTGAATGGTAATCACATTAATTTTTTCATGTCTATCTACATTACTGTATATTTTTTCCCAAACTCAACCTCTTTAGTTACCTCATCGACTTCAACTTATGTTCCAAATTTTTTCTTCACACCTACTTAGGATGTGAAAAATATTAAACTAGATAATAAGAGTATTATCATTGATAAATAATATTATCCTTCTCCCGATAAAATTTATGAACATTCTACAGTAAAGGAAAAACAGCCTATTTATCCAGAATTCACTAGAGGGGATGATTCTGATGTATGAATAGGTTGCTTGTATTTTTTATCATAATGAAAATTTTTTCTTCATAATAATCTCTATTTATTCCTTTATAATTCATTCTATTATTTATGTTAATTTATTTTAATATATTATTAATTTTTATAATAATTTTCATATCTTTTCAATAATGTTATAAGGGAGAGAAAAATGTTATGGGTATTAATATTGATAATAATTTACTAACTGTTTCCATCTTATCTTGAAAACATAAATGGTGTTGTGTAATTTTTTTAAATAATTATCATATGATGATTTGTGATTATAAAAAGGTTGATATTGTAGGATTAGTCCAGAAATTCGACTATTTAATGATACCAAATCATGTTTCATATAATTATAATGTGTTCTATGTTTTATTATAGAATCATTTTATTTGGTAAAAATATAAAATGTAATGGATCACCCATGATTTACACTTGATCAACTATTTTTCTATCGTATTGGACAAATGTTTCATTAAACCGAATAGAAGAAGGATTTCTACTAACCATGTGTGTGAGTGACCACGTAAGATTGACCAAAAGAAGGATTTTAGTTGATTGTGGCTAAAAGAGTTATAGATTTTACAATTTATTTATTGACTGTCTAAAGACCTTAAATTGGCCGCACAACCATATTTGATCTACCATACTGACCTTCATACTAGTAATGCTACCACAAGTGCATCAAAATGACTACATGATCCAAAAAAATGATTGTGTGATGGATCTATGTAAGGGTAATTCATGCAGAAGTGTAGCTATATAAAGACCATCCAAAACCCTTGGTCTTGTGTAAGGGTACCTATATAGTTTTTAAATATCACTTATAGGTCATCTCATGAACTCCGAATCTATGTAATCATGGGATAAACCCCACAAATATGTATCTTAATGATTCTTAGAACTAAAAAAGGTTAAATAATATTGGATTAAATGTCATGCTGACAAATGTAATGGTAATTTAAGTGTTATATCAACCACACACTACTTATGAATTAACCATTCCAATTTATAAATAATTCATTCATTTATTTCTAGTGGCTATATTTTATAGTGGAAGAAGAAGCATTTAATGTCTAATGGATTTCATAATATGTATGAGGATTTAATTATAATTATTATCTAATGGATAATTATAGAATAATTATATGTAAATATAAGGAGGATTCACATGTTAAAATTAACCCCTATATTTTACTAATCAATTGACACATTTTTCTCACTCCACAACTCTCTGTTTTCCAAAACTGAATTGAGAGAGATAAGAAAAAGTTTTACTACCAACTGAATGTTCTTTCAGAACATTTTGAAGATAATTCAAGGGTAAAAGCATTAAAAATAAACCAAATATGATATGATATTGAGTTGTATCAAACTTCTCTAAATTTATTTATTATTTATGTTTTTCATTACATTTTGATTCATGTTTAGTTTCTTGGTATATCATCTAGAACTTATTCTTCTGTGTAAAGAAGAGTACTCAAATACCCTTTCTCTCTATTTTATTCACTCTTATATCCCATGATTAATTTTAGAAGAGGATAAGTTTCACATTTACTTTCTTTTTTATAGTTGAATCTAGAAATCCTAATCAAGGAAAAGGATCTATTTATTAGGATTAATAAATGCTAGTGGAAGTGGATTATTGTACACTAGAGAGGACTAAGATCCATCTTAGAGCTAAACACATGATTAAATTTTATAGTGTATCTTCAATTATTTTCCTTAACTGAATTTTTTATAAACTATATTTTCAATTAATTACTGTGATAGTTTTTATTTATAAATGATATATATACTGCATTTAGTGTGAGTAAAATTCACTCAAAATTTAAATTAATTTTAATTTTTTTAACCAGGTAGTTATTCTTCTTTTGTGAAACCATTTTAATGTACTATGTCATATATACCTATTTTACTTGTAAACAAGTACAGTTTTAAATTAAATTGATTTTAAATTTCAAATTTTCTAAAAAAACATTTATATTGGAATCTCAAATTACCCCCTCTTGATAATTCCACTCGGGCCAAAAAACAAGGTAATGTATGGTGCATTTTCTCTTTTGCTTGAACATATAAAAATCATATTTTATAAAATTATATTATAACTATAATTTTAGGGATATAATTTTAATATAACTATATAAACTCTTTAGTGAAATCCAACTTGGATGGTTTGTCTCACACCCTACATTTACATCGGTGTGTGTGTTTGTGGATCTTATATATTAAATAAATTTCATAATATTTTATCACATTTTTGGATCATGTTCATTGAGAATAGGTTCAGACATATTGGGATATCATGAGTTACCATATGTCACATGAAGAGTTTTGTTAGAGTCATTTATGTAACATTTTTTTTTGTATTTTGGGATGTTGTGTCATGAAATTCGACATTGTGTTATTTCCATTTTTTATCATTTTATTTGTTTCCAATGTATTTGTTTAGTGATCCAATTTAGTTTATTTTTTATGGATGTCTATTTAACTATTCCTTTCTTGAATTTATTCCTTTTTTAAAATTTTAATTTTTTTTGTATGGATTTCCAATGTCCGGATCAGTTATTCCAGATTCATGGTAGTTTCCAAAACTTGTTTATATTATAATCTGAAGTTTAAATCATTACCAATAACATAATTTATGATTTTCAGGAACAATTTTATATCCCATGGGGATCAAGAATTACCCTTGGGCCTAGTGAAAGATCATGTCTGGAACCAGTTCAATAATAACTTGGGATAGTTATGTACAAATGGTATCAAAGCCTAGGTTTTAAAAAGGGTTTAGTTTCTTGAAGAAAACTCTTGTTATTTGTGTGTGTGTGTATATAGTATAAAGGAGTTTAGTATTGTCATTGGGACTTAGGATATTAGTCATGAGTGGGTTTTGGATCACCACATTTCATGATGACCCTTGAGTTTATATGGGTAGTTGGGATTTGGATTCTGTTTTGGTTATTTTTGTTGGATTAAGGTTTGATATAATAGTTTTTTAATCCTAATTTTATTAAAATGATGTTATATGAGGGTTTATTTATGTTCTTTTGGTGGAATATAGAAATAGAATAAGAGGCGTATTGTTAGCTTTCATGGCCTAAAAACCATGCACTGATGAAGTAATTTATTCTTGAAACATTTGAGGATCTATTTCATGATTGGGTCATAGAGAATCAATAAATGTTTTCGAGTAAATCATTATTCTATATCACATTCTATTTTTCTATTTATACTCTTTGATTCTTGGGTGGCTATGAGTGATTCTCATAATTGGGAAAAGAATACTTGTGGTTAATGTGATACGTTGATCTTGTTAGAATGTATTTTTACAGAAATTGTGATGTTATCTTATTAAATATTGTGTTTTGAGACAATTTTGTTATGGTAAATGTGAATTTCATTAAAAATGTTTGGTTTGAAATGAGTCATTTGGGATAGTTTGTAAAATAATTAGTATTTCATGAAAATTGTTTTTTTGTGAAATATGGGCTTAGGTTTTTTTCATAAATTGTATTTGTCTTTCAATAAATCCTTTTAGAAGTGGTTTATTTCATTTTAAAATCTAGAAAACTATTTTCATTTTTTGAAATAGGTTTTTTTTAAATAAAAGCCATGAGGTGGGTTAAATTATTTTAATGGTTAAGTACATTAAAATAAAAGAGGAACCCTGGAAATATTTGAGTGGATTGTTCATTTTGAATGAAATTCAGTGGTTTGTAAAATAAGATTTAGTGGCGTGTATGATTTTAACCCTTTAATAGTGACTAATGATGGTTGATTTAATAAATGTTTTCAATTTGAAAAAATTTAATTTTTATTTATCATTGATATGGTGAAAGTTGTTTGTTTTAATTATTTAAAAGTGCTGCAATTTTGGAATGTTTGGCTAGTTTTTTAAAGACTTTTTTTCCCTTAAAATGATTTATAGGACACCTTTCAATGGGGTTATGGATTCAAAAGAATACATTTGACAATGTTTTTTTTGATGAATTGTGAATTTAGTTTTTTTGTTAGATCTTGGTTCTTCCCTTGTGGTATAGATCTTTCCATTTCAGTTTTACTTAATAAAATTGATGAAAAAGATATCAATGGATGGTTTCAGACCTGTTACATGATGTGATTGGGAGTTACATGTTGTGTATTTCTAGGTACACGCTGTGTAATTAGGGTTACAACCATATAATCGTAGTACACTACCATGTAATGACTTTGCAATGATTTTTATGGACACGACGTGTAGTTTTTAGAACATGTTGTATACTTTGATTTTTTATTAAGTTTGGTAGTAGAATCATTTTTTTCAGTTGGATAGAAACAATCCCCTTCAATGAGCAGTGCACCCAAAAAAATCCGAACTGGAATTTGCCTCCCATTTCCTCATTTGACACCTGATTCAAACACCATCGGATCCATTAAAATCCCCTTAGTGAGTTCTAGATTTCTCTTGAGCATTTCTTCTTGATTTCCTCTCTCGACCTAGTTATTGAGGGTTGATAGTTTTTCTCATTTTTAGATGTACTATGATTTAGGTTGATTTTAAAGATGACACTGGAAGAGGAGAGTCATTTGAATACGACGTAGGTGGTCTCATGCCTTTCGCTAATTGTCATGTTGATTATATGTGTCGAAGTGTCATGCACCCATTTTTGGGTGTCTCTTAAATTGAATATTGACCAATGTTACAACCTAATGTTGATAAGTTAATTGATTAAATGATTATAACGTAGGTTTTATATTATTATCCTCGATTGAGGCCTCCTTGTGGGTGTGTTTTCCCTTGGATGGCCAACATTTAGTCGTTTGGCCTTGGATGCCTATGGGAATGCCTTTGATTCCCTTTTATGCATTGTTTAAAATTTAATTGGTTAATTTAATGATTTTCCCATGTGAGATAATAATTTTTTATACCTTGTGATAGTTTAATTCACCTGTTAGGCTTGTGATATGAGTTTCCCATGAGGGTTTATAATTGTTAATCTTGGTAATGGCTAGATTACATGAAAGGTTTCTGACATGTTTGATTCCCTCATGAGTTATTATTTTGTTAATCATGAAATAGTGTAAGTTACATGTGTTTTTTTATAATGAAATTATTATATATTGGGTTTTGACCCTGACACATTTTGAAATAATTGTATATTGATTTTTGACCCTAACACATGCTAAAATGCTTATATACCAGGTTTCGACCCTGATTAACTACTGAAATGATTATATAGTTGGTTTTGATCCAGTTTGGTGTAATGTTATGCCATGGTTTTATATGGTTTTGGTTAAATACACTAGGAGTGATATTTGAATTATACTTTAGGATGTCAAGACCATAAAAAGTTATAAATTGAATAATGAAATGAAATGACTCATGAAACATCTTCTAAGACAAAGCAAAAGATTGGATTTGGTCGTCACATATACTAGCTTAGATGGTCTCCTAAGACATCTATTGTGTTTACTTATAGAAATATTTACTTTTGAGTATGTTTCAGTTACTGCTTTCACTACTATACACTTCCTGTTATATATATTCACTGATAGTTCAGCATAGATCGTGGGTGGTTACCAGTGGGGATTTAGTCTCACACCCTATTTGAGTCATGTTTGGGGGCCAAACAGATTATATGATTGAAAGTGTGGGTTGGGCCAAGAAATCTTCTTCTGTTACTTTATTTGTTGCTATGAGTAAGAGAGAATGGGAGCGAGCCAAGGATTTTGAATCTTCCTAGTTTCCTTTGTTATTTTTGGTTCTTTTAGAACATATATTGTGGATTACTGCAGTGTACCTATTTTGGATGTTTTCTTATAACATATATCATGTTGTGTAAACTTTTTTATGGAATGATTCTTGGTTATTTATTTATTATACTTTCACTGTTTAATTCTATTATATGGTATATTTATTTTTCTATTGTTCTACTATTGTGTTCGATTGTGTTATACTCTTCCAATGAGGGAGTAGTTTCTCCACTATCACTCCTAGGCCCTCAAATCTCGTTGTTAGCCTCTGGTATTTAGGGAAATGCGCTTGAGACCATGTGGCCAACCAGGTATGGGGCACCTTTGGGTGGAATCCAAAGTAGATATGTTACAAAGTGGTATCAAATGATGTTTCTTTTTTAGTTTTCTTTATTTTTTGGAAATAATAGGAAGAGATACAAATGACATGGGATTTGGTATTATGTTCTTCCTTGGAGTAGCTACCCCACGTATAAGGAAAATCCAAATTGCCTCGAATTGAATTGTGATTTTTGGTTTTTGAGATATTATAGTTGATTCAATTTCACTATTGGGTGATGCACATGTATTTGTGATGTTATTATTGATAAAATTGTGGTTTTGGTTTTTTTAAACCTAATGAGATGAGGGAATTCCATCTCATGCATCATATAGTCACTTATTATAAATCATATGTCATGCATTCATTTCGTTCTATTTAGAGAGCATTACTGATTGCATGTTGTTGTGATAGATGTTGTGCAAGATATACAAGTTGTTGTGATAGGTATCATGATGGATATTCTTGTTATTTTGATTGGTGTATTGGTAAGTGTCATGGTTCAATTGTATAGTTGCCAAAATTTGTCCCCTGGGAAGTATGGTCCCTTTTGGATCCAAATTTAGTGTATTATGTTTCATACATGGGATGAAATTGTTTAGTTATGTGTTAAATTTCATTCCAAACATTGATTCTCATGGAGTAATAGACCCCACGGGTCATAATTTGACACATCATTTCTTTAATTTTCAAAAATAGGGGTTTTAGGGAAGTTTCAAAGGTATACTACTCAGAAACCTAGAAAACACAGCATGTGGGTTTATGAACACATGACATGTGTTATTCCATTCATGAAGAAAGAACATTATTTCATGTACACACCATGTAACATGTGTACACATCGTGTGGTAGATGACCATGTAACCGGCCATGTGAGAGAAAACATGGGTTGTTGAGTTTTTATTATAACATGTCATGTACCTTAAGTACACCCCAAGTAGTTTTTCATAGGCTGACAATGTGTGGATCTAGTCATGTAAAATTACATGTCTAGGAAGGAAGACTTTTGTACACGCCTATTGTCATCCTGACACATTGTGTACCTAGGACGTTTACATGACCAAAACATGAAAAGTTACACACACATGTCAGTGTTTAAGTGAAATGTCATGTTTAGGTTTTATATTCCTTGTACCCAATATTTGTGAAGTTTTGAGGCCTTTCTTATCCTATTTAGTTATTTTGATTTTGAACTGCGTACCTTGATGAATAAACTTGTACTGAGGTGTTTGTGTTGGACTTTATAGAGAAATGTCGCCACGATGACCTCTAGTTGCATTCCAGGAGGTTGATGATGAGCATACCCTATAGGTCGTAGTCCATGGGCTACCAATGGATCCTCTAGTTTTAATAGTCGCAACACCAGTGGTTGTGTCGGACGTTGGTGTTGGGGCACAATTATGTGAAAACTTTTCATGCTTTATGCAGAATTTTTAGGGAGCACCTCATACTTCCACTTCTAAGGCTAAATTGACTAGTGTGTTCTAGTAGAAACATCCACCCACATTTTCTATGGATGGGGGACCACAGACTATAGAGTCATGGCTATAGATCATGTTATCTATCTTTGAGCATCTGGAGACACCTCTTGAGCAGAGGGTCAATCTCACGACTTATATGATGTGTGATTTCTATAAGAGATGGTGGTATGTGATTACTCATACTTTGAATCATTAGGATATGCATTGGGAGGATATTTAGAGATTCTTCAATAAATATTTCTATCCAGAGACATTGAGGGTCGACAAGGCCCAAGAGTGCATGCATCTAGAGCAAGGAACTCTATCAGTTATGCACAACTCAGCTTGTTTTACTGAGCCCCAGTGCTCTGCACCTGTTCGGATGGGTGATGATATTTCATGGGCTATGAGGTTTGAGGATGGTCTCAGGTGTGACATCTAATCGTAGGTGAATATCTTTCTTCTAAATATTGTATCGATAATAGTTAACCATGAACTGACTATGAAGCGGAATTAGAGGGAATCAGGAGGTGCGAGCTGGGGTGGTTGGCTTTGAGATATGGTACTATCTCAATAGGTAGAAGAAAGAATCATCTAGATCTTACTCGAGGATAATCTAGTAGTCAAAACATTTCTTCGGGTATCTAGGAGAAGTTATGCTAGTTCATAAATGTTGGGCATATGAAACCTTATTTCTTAATGGACCTAGTTGAGTGTCGAGATTGTGAATAGATGGGTCATATAAAACGCTTCTGTTGGAAATTCCCTCCAGTGGATAGTGAGAGAGGATCTACATATAATCCACATTCTAGCGAAAGGCCAGTAGCTTCTCACCAGTCGAGGAATTGGAATACATCAGGCTGCTCAGGCTGAGGTGGTGGTCATGGATGAGGTATACAGACTCCATGTTTTTATATATAGCATAGTGGATCAGGTCAGGGAAACCAGCCTATGTCACAGGGTTTTGGTAGAGGCTAAACTTTTGTAGTCATGTAGACCCACTAGGAGCAGGATCCCTGTCCTTCTACTATCATAGGTATTATTGTAGTCAACTCTATTTCTTCTTCTAAACTTTTTGATATAGTAGCTTCACATAGTTTCATATCTATACCTATTGTGGAGAGCCTTGGGATCTATGTTTTCACTTTTGATGATATTATGAATCTCAACCCCTCGTTAGGTATTATGACTTCAGGTGTGAAACACTGCAAGGAGAGACCCTTATGTTTGGCGGGTGTCACTTTGTATGGAATCTCTATGTCTTAGAGATGATAGGATTTGATTTCATCCTTAGAATGGATTTGTTGGTACCATTTCGAGCCTTTTTTTATTTCTATTTCTACAGGTTGAGTTTCAAATCACCAAGGGGTAGATCTTTTCTACACAACGGTGAATGGGATGTCCAGGAGATCCGAGTTGATCCTAAGCACCGTGGGTTTGGAAAGATGACGACACACCACCACAATCCATTTTTGTATTATTTTCATAACCACTTTTTGGAAAAGTGGGAACCCACAAGATCAAACACCCACCCAATAAACCATCAAACAACAAATTCAAATTTCAAAATTCAATTTTCAAAATTCAAACACCACCTCGGGCCACGTCCTGCATCGAGTGGAGAATCTCGAACCGATCAACGTCACAGCATCACAGTGTCACAGTGTCATCCCATCAGCATCCTTCCATTATCATAACATTAGTCACCAACAGAGGTGATGGTCGAAACTCGCCCCACCGACAGAAAGTCGTAGTCGAACACCATAACAGTCGCCGGAAAAACCCACCGCCAAAGGCCATCAACCTCGCCGTAAACCACAAAAACACAAAACGAAAGACCATCTGAACCAACAACCAAGGAAACCATCAATGCAAGAGAAAACATCACGGTCACCGCCAACACACAGCTGTCGTCGTCTTCATCATGACATAATCTCCACGGCATCGAGGATGAACCTTAGAAAACTAGATGGAGAGATAGAAGGGCAACATACCTTGACACACCTTGCCGTCAGCCCGAACCGCACACTCGAAGGCGATGCCGAACTTCCACTGAAACCCACCGACTCCGTCGATAAATGACCTTACACAAGTGAGCCGCCCGAATATCTCGACACCACAGCCACCAATGTCTGCCAAGAAACACGAACGACCCAGAAAAACCTCCAGGAAATGAGGTGCATCCACGAAGTCATCACTGATAATCTCCCAGAGCCAACGAAGTTAAAACCACCACAAGCTGCCGGCCTCCCGATTGCACATCCCAAAGTTCCTGGAATACCACCTCCCTAAGCTGCCTCGGAAAGGGAAGTGGAGTCCTGGAACCAGAGCAGCGAAGCGAGCAGGACGGAGGCCAGATGGTCTCATCCTCGCGATACCCCACCAGGAGAATGACCACAGAACAATAATGAATACCCAAGACACCCTGAACAGAAATGTAGACCTCCAACGAAGAAGCGAAATCGGGGACTGAAATAGAAGGTAAAACAAGGACTGAAACCCAAAAGGGGAGAAGAAGTAGATGCCGGTAAAATCCATGATCGCCAAGCCTCTAGCCAAAAACCTTAGAGATTCCATCGCTCCAAATCTGACCTAGAGAGGTGCGGTGGAGCTTGAGGCCGGAGAACAGCAGCGACAACCTTGGGAAAATATAGAACGCCTTCTCTGAAGCGAACGCAAGAAGCAGGGTCGGCGGGAGAAATAGAATCGGACCAGCCGTGAAGGAGAGCTGGGGGGGAACCCAGGGAGAATCCGAGGAGAATGGAAGATAGAGAGGGAAGAAGAAGCCATGAGCAGAGAATGTTTTAGGAAGAAACCCTAAGACCGTGAGCGGAGCGAGTGAGAGCGAGCAGGAGGAGAGATCTAGGGGAATGCGGAGCCATTTGTTTCCAGCATCGATCAAGATGACGGCACATATTTCCATTTTATATCTAGTTGACCAGGCGACACGTCGGATAGATTTTCCTCCAATGGCCGATAATTTCATCAACGTATTTCCATATGACTTTTAGGGTTTATCTTCAGTGAGGGATGTGGAGTTATTTATTGATCTAGTTCTAGGATATGCAATGGTATCCATTCATCCTTATAGGATGGCTACGACAGAGTTATAGGATCTCAAGTGGAAGCTAGATGACTTAGAGGTGAAGGTGTTTATTAGAACCAATACTTATCCATAGTATTTGATAGTCCTTTTCATGAAACAGGGATATGGTTACCTTAGTCTATGTGTGAACTATCGGAAGTTGGACCAGTTGATAGTTAAAACCCGATATCCCTTTCTATAGATAGATGACCCATTTGATCAACTTTGAGGATATCGAGTGTTCTTGAAGATCTACATGAGGTATGGATATCACCATGTATTTTTTCCGACCAGTTGACATACCTCATGCAGCCTTTCGTAGTTGGTATAGGCTATATGAGTATTTGGTTATGTCGTTCAGTCTGATGAGCATGCCAGTGGTTTTCATGGAATTGATGAACCGGGTGTTCAATCCTAACATGGATTATTTTGTGATGGTTTTCATGGGTGGCGTCTAGTTGTATTCTCACAATCAGCATGACCATGCCAACCATCTTGATATTTTTCTAAATACAACGATAGAGAATCATTTATATGTTAAAATAGTAAAGTGACACTTTTTATGGATTATATTCACTTCCTGGGTCACATCATCTTGGAGACAAGAGTTTCAGTGGACCCAGAGAAGGTGAGAGGTGTAGTTTCCTAGAATCATCCCAAGAATGTTTTTGACTTATACAGTTTTTTGGGGTAATCTAGTTATTACACTCATTTTATACAGGCCTTATCACACTTATAAGAATCGTTGGTAATCCTGGATAAGAAGGGTGTGAGGTTTTTTTGGTCAAATTATTGTGATAAAACCATTCAGGAGCAATAAGAGAGGTTGAAATTAGCACCAGTCCCGACACTGCCAAAGTAGGGCAGAAGTTATATAGTTTACTATTATGCTTCAGGTATTGTACTGGGGTAATTGATGATGTAGGGGGATATATTCATGGCATATGGGTCTTGGTAGTTGAGACCACATGAGAGGAATTACCCTACGCACAATCTCGTGTTAGTTGTAGTTGTTCATGCCATGTTTTGTTAGATACAGTATTTATTGGGAGAGAATTTTGTGTTGTTCACAAACCACAAAATCATCAATTAAATCTTTACTCAGTATGATCTGAATTTGAGGTAGTGAAGGTGGGTGGAATACCTTTAGTCCATTTATTTTGAGCTCTCCTACATGACTGGTAAAGGAAATGCAGTGGTCAATGTGTTATGCATGAGTATGTAGATATAGGCTATGTAGTAGGCCAGTAGAAAGAGGAAAATTATAGAATTTTCTCTGAGATGAATCTGGAGGTACAGTTTTTGGAAGCAGTAGACTTATCTTACATCCTTAGTAATGACTTATACCCTGCTGGATAGAGTTAGGATGAGGAAGCTATCAAATTCAGATTGCCTTATTCTATGGGAGTGTGTGGCAGGTGAGGACCCTCCTCCTGGTTGAATGGTGGTAGAGGATGATACTCTTTATATCCATGGATGTGTTTGGGTTACATTGGATATCTATGAGAAGATGATGAGGCAGTTTCATGATTCATCTTGCATATTACACCTCAGGGTCACCATGATATAATGTGACTTGCGATATCTGTACTGGTGGCCAGGAATGAAAAAGGAGGTGGATGGTTTTGTTTTTGAGGTGTTCCACCTGTCAGTATGTGAAGGTAGAGAACTAGCGACTAGCTGGGATATTACACAGATTACCTATTCCGGAGTGGAAATGGGATGACTTCATGATGTATTTTGTGACCAGTTCACTGAGATCGCCTTGAGGTAATGATGTTGTGTGGATTAATGTTGACAAGCTTATGAAGGTCACTCATTTCGTACCAATCAAGGAGAATTTTAGTGTTGATGATATAAAGAAGTTTTATATCCAAGAGGTGGTATATCTTCTGGGGGTCACTTAATCTATCATTTTCGATAGGGATTCCCGCATTAATTCTTATTTCTGTAAGATTTTTTAGAGGGCTCCAGGTACATAGGTGCTTCTAAGAACGTCGTACCACCCTAGGATGTAAAGACCCAAAACATTTCAAGGAATTATTTTTAATTTATTTGTAATTTTAAGAGTCTGTGGCTTATGACGGCACTTGATTCCGAGGCCCAGTTTGCCTGAAATCAATTTCTGAAGTTTAGCTCGGGTACGTTCAGTGAATGAACGAGCGGGTTTTTCTATCTTTTGAACCGGTGCTCAGAATTGAAATTTGAGGGCACCGATGAACTCGTAGCGGTGAGATTCGCTTAGGCGAAGCTTAACTTCGGTTGGCAGGAGTCTGATGAAAACATTAATTTTTGGACCTTTCAGAAAAAATAATAAAATAAATATACAAGTTATTTTATTCTTCCTTTGACCGTTGAGCGGCAGCTGCTAGAACCGCAGTGTAACGAATGTCATTAAATAAGTATTTTAATGATCTTTTTATTTTGTTTTGAAACCGAAACACTCACTTAATTAAGGGTGCTTTTATTATGGTTCATTAATAAACCATATTAATGAGCTAAACATGGAGATTGTTTCTTTTTATTTAATCAATCCGTTAACGAAGGAATGGGGCATCGCGGGGAAATCTCTGTCAAAGTGTCAACAACGTCATCCTTCAGCGATGAACGGAGAACGTGAAAACCGTTTGGGGAAACGATCTGGAGGTCGACGAGCGGCGACAAATTTCGAACAACATCGAACGCGGAATTCCTTCCTTCGTCTGCATTGGAATTCCACCGAATTCAGGTAGGGGAATTTGTATATTTCTTTATGTGATTTATACCCTCGGCATGGCGTATAAATTTTTGGAAAATGTTTGAACCACTAACACTGTGGGTACGGACTAACGAACAAGTCCTAACCCACCGCTATTTTCTGTTCTTGATGTGCAGAATATTTGGAGTCAATAAAGCGGGGGTTGTGCCCCCTGCTCGGCTCGCTGGCCAAGCCAGTGCACCCCCCCGGCCGAGTCGGGGTGGGTCAGGAGGACCAGGCCACACTGGCCGGGATGCACCCCCCCCCCTCCCGGGCTAGACCCGGACCCGGGTCGGATCGACCCGGTTCGGACAGACCCCGGCGGTTTGGGCCGGGTCGGCCTGGGGCCAGACCCCCCCACTTCGGACCATTTTCGGTCTTTTTCCCATAACATGAGCTACGGACCTCCGATCGATTCACTGTCAGTTGCGTAGAACTTCTTGGATCGAGATGGTCATTTTAGTATATTACACTCGAGGTTTAGGCAATGTTTGGGTATGTCCGAGTTGGTTCAAACCCAATACCAACCAGGCCCTTGGAGCGGAAACGCTTATAACTTAAGGACCAGATGTCTGTTTGACGTGCCGTCAACTGTGGTGAATCCCTCTGAATGAGACGGTTCTTTTTTCTTACTCTACTAGAGGTTTGGACACAGCTGGAGTATTTTCAGGTTGGTTTAAGCTTAAAAACCAACCGGACCCCTGGAACAGAAAAGCCAATAACTCTCAGACCGGGCGTCCGATTGATGCACCATCTGTTGCGTTGGGTTTCTTTTTTCGAGACGGAACATTGGGATACATCAAATCTGGACTTCGTGAAGGTTGATGTATCGACCCCTTTGGTTCAAGGAGCAGACCCTCCGGGAATTGAGCGTGCTGTGTGCGGGAACCCTAGAGCTGGTTGCGACTGCGACGATGATGACTGTACTTGGATCCTCTGTGGGTTCTGCAGCGAGGACGAATGTACTTGGATCCTCCATGGGTTTGGCAGTGAGGACGACTGTACGTGGATCCTCTATGGGTTTGGTGGTGAGGACGACTCTACGTGGATCCTCCCTGGGTTCGGCAGCGAGGACGATTGTACTTGGATTCTCCGTGGGTTCGGCAGCGAGGATGACTGTACTTGGATCCTATGTGGGTTCTGTAATCATGAAGACTGTACTCGGATCCTCTGTGGGTCTGACAGCGATGACTACTATTCTTGTATCCTATGTGGATCCAGCAATATGAACTCTATACTTGTATCCTGAGTGGGTCCGATAGAGTAGCTGGTCTTGTATCCTATGTGGGTCCGACAGCTTAGCTAGTCTTGTATCCTATATGGGTCCAACAACTTAGATGAATCAGTGACTACATATGATCATCTCGAATTCTATACGAAAGATGTATACTTGTGTTAGCTGAGCCTTGACTTCAATCTTTAACAACGATGTGATTGACTTGTTTTCGTGTGTGTACTGGGTTGTGCTTTCCTATGTGGACTGGGTTGTATTTTCTTGTGTGTAATGGTTGTACTTGGGCTCGAGAGTTGTAGACGAACTGTAATTGATGACTTAGGCATATGTATGGGCATATACCTAAGTAGGTTCGGTTGATACTTCGTGATTTTATCTTTCCTTTGTGGTTTATCCTTTGTGGATTCTAAGAGACCTTCGAGGGTCTCGGGATCCCTACTAAGTATCTTATACTCACCCCTGCATGGGCTATTACTGCACTACATTGTGTTGTATGCAAACGACAGACAACACTGATCGAGGTGGAGGCTTGTGGAGTTGGGTGGTACCCGGAGGTGGACCACTTGGCGGGACGTACACGGAGCGGACGGCCGGACCCGAGGAGCTGAGGAGACTATCTGTACCCACCCTTCAGGTGGGATTTCCAAAGGATGACTCGGGATTTCTGTTTTACATACTGCTATTTTACTTTCCTTTCAGTTGTACTATACTTTAAGTTGGGTTTGTATACTGGCCCATTTACTTTTCAGCACTAACCTTGTACCCAGTTTTACTTAGTGCTTACTTCACTTGTGTACTCTATTGTGTTTTTTGTTTACTATATAAAATCCAATTCCTTCCCTTTTTTGGAATTTACACCTTTGGTACTTGTTGCCAGCCCCCGGTCTATGGAAGGAGGGCTTGGGGTAGTCATAGCATGGGACCTGAGGATGGGTTGTGACAAATTGGTATCAGAGGAGTCGGTTCTACCGTAGAACTCAGGACTCTGATAAATCTTTCTCTGTGAAGAAATAGTGTTAAGAGTATTGAGTGTGGTTTTCAGTCCAGGGAGTCCAGTGTTGGTGCGGCGGCTGACGTATCCATACACCCGGACCTTGACCTTTGATTTCCAACTCAGTGCATGAAAAAACTGATTGCATGTGTCTTTCCTTTCAAAAGTTTTTTTTGTGATCACTTTGTGTCAGCTCACCAGGTATAGTGTTTGACCGTGGCACACATATTTCTTTTCAAGATGGCCCCACGAAGGCAGCCAGCCAGGGTTCCTAGTTACGCGCGGGATGGAAGCCCACCGAGCGATGAGGCTTCGGTGCAGGGCCCCACTACAACGAAGGCACCAGCGGTACCACTACCCTCTGGGCCACCGATACCACCAGCCCTAGCAGCAGAGAGTGCATGCCGCCTAAGTGCGTTTCACAAGTTTCTGTGGTAGAGGCCGCCTAGGTTCCGTAGAGATACTGATCCTCAGGCAGCCGAGGATTGGATGGAGGCTATCGTCAGAGCCTTTATATTGGTAGGGACACCAGCGGACCTTATGGTGATCCTTTCTGCGAGTCTCCTGCACGTAGCAGCAGGGAGATGGTGGAGACTAATGCTCTAAGTGCACGAATAATAATCTCTACTTTGGAAGGACTTTGAGAGCCTCTTCTGCTCGGAGTTCGTTCCAGCTACCCTCTGTGCGGTGCGCATCCAGGAGTTACTACAGCTGTGACAGGGTAGCATGACAGTAGCCTAGTACTCGGAAAGAATTACCGACCTCTCACACTACACCAAAGACATGGTATGGGACCCATTCTTCTGGGCCCAGACCTTTGAATAGGGACTGAGGCATGAGATCAGAGCTTCGATGATCTCCCTCAATATCCCGACGCAAGCGGGGGTGCTAGAGAGAGCCCTTCTAGTGGAGAGTTTTCTCGCTGAGCATTCACCAGCGGCGAGACCCTCCGTAGGACGACACGTAGTAGAGTCTTCTATAGCCAGCAGTAGACAGTTGAGGCAGAGGTCCAAGCGGACCAGGATAACATATGATCGACCTCAGGATACAGGTTCAGCTGTGTGGGGCACACGGCATAGAGTCAGCCATACGAGGAGCAGACAGTGCTATGCATGCGGAGAGCAAGGTCACATGGCTCGAGACTGCCCGACCTGCCCTGCAGATGAGCAGCAGACAGTAGAGGGACCTCCCAAGCAGAGACAGAGGTTCGATCAAGGTATACCTCAAGGAGAAGGAGACTGTGGCAGAGGAGCTAGCCATGCAGCTGGTGGTGGATGACGCTTTGAGGTGCTGAAACCACCACCACCAAGAGGACCACCCCGACCGCAGGGAACAGGTGGACATGGTTGAGCACAGCTTCAGATAGCTGAAGCTTACGACTACAGAGCTCTGGAAGCAGGTGGGAAGGAGCGAAACTAGTTCCAGGCGTAGAGGCCTTTGTTCATGATGCTTCTAGCTTTGTAAATGTCGTTGTTTGTGGTTGCTTTGTGTCTTCGTACTTTGAGCTACAGTAATAAAAGACACTTGTCCTTGTGACGTTTTCTATCCTTCCATTTTTTTATGGTTGATGCTAAGATATTCTGGTTTAAAACTATTGACTTGACCCTAACTTGTGACATTCCAACGAGAGGAGACCTAGTAACCATGCACCGATTCCGATAGTGTGACTCAACCCTTGGAGGTGAGAGTAATGTTTGGATCTCTTAGTAGTACCGTCGAGGCCTTACGACATCGTCTATGGCATGAAATTGTACCATTCATGTTGTGATTGACTGTATTAGGCAAAGAACATGGTTCATCCAGGGGGTGAGACCATGTTTATCTTTTTGACATAGGATAAATCTCAGAAGCTCTTTGGTAGAACGTAGACAAAGAAGGGTGGAGATGAGTTCTTATAATTGGCTAGTCTCACCCATTGTTCATTGAGCGAACAGTTTACAGTTCTCTCCAACTCAATAGTCTCAGGTGTATATTCTCCCATCAAGACATGAACCCGAGACAGCAGTGATGGCTTGAATTCTACCGGGACTATGAATTCGAGATAGTTTATACTCCTGGGGAGCGGATCGTTGTAGAAGATTCTCTTAGTAGGAGATTGGGCCTTCAACTGTTAGGAGTAGCGAGACAGCAGCTGGCCGCATTGTAGATATCCTTTGTGGATAATGATGGAATCAGCTTGTGTATAACTAGAGATGGTTCGATCTATGATGTAGTAGGTGCAGATCATCCTAGAGCGGATGAAGACTGCACAGGGCAAGCAGAAGTCCTATGCAGATAGGGGATGATACCACTAGAGTTCGAGAGTGAAGTCCACATCTTCTTACGGGTCTCACCACGATGGGGTCTGCAGAGTTTTGGTTGGGGCAGCAAGTTATCTCTGTGTTTCATCTGGCCTTTCCACCTCAGATACACCAGGTGCACGACGTTATCCACATATCTCAACTGAGGAGATGTGTGCACGACCTATCCTTCATCATCGACCACGGGGAGATGGACATCGATGATGGGGCGACCTTCACATGGATTCAATAGACGTTGAGGATCAACAGAAGCGGGTCCTACGAGGATGTTCTATTCCTCGTGTGCGCTTTCGTTGGCTGCACGGGAACCTCCAGGAGAGCACATGGGAGTGGGAGGCTCAAATGTGTGCTCGGTACCTCCTTTAGTTTCCCCAGTTTGTGTTATATCTTTATGGGGACATAAATCCCTAAGGTGGGAGTAATGTAAAGACCCGTAAATTTCAAGGACATTTTTTTAATTACTTTGGAATTTTAAGAGTCTGTGGCTTCTGAAGGCACTTGATTCTGAGGCCCGGTGTGTCCGGAATCAATTTTTGAAGTTTAGCTTGGGTATGTTTAGTGAACGAACGAGAAAGTTTTTCTATCTTTTGAACCGGTGTTCAGAATTGAAATATAAGGGCACCGATGAACTTGCAGCATTGAGATTCTCTTGGGTGAAGCTTAACTTCAGTTGGCAGGAGTCTGACTAAAAAGTTAATTTTTGGACCTTTCGGAAAAAATAATAAAATAACTATATGAGTTATTTTATTCTTCCTTCGACCGTTGAGCGGAAGTTGACAGAACCACAGTGTAACAATGGTCATTAAATATGGATTTTAATGATCTATTTCTTTTGTAGTGAAACTAAAACACTTGCCTAATTAATGGTGCTTTTATTATGGCTCATTAATAAAACATATTAATGAGCTAAATGTGGAGACTGTTTCTTTTTATTTGATAAATACGTTAGCAAAGGAATGAGGGATTGCGGGGAAATCACTGTCAAAGCGTCGACTACGTCATCCTACAGCGAAGAATAGAGAACGAGACAACCATTGGGGGGAACGATCCGGAGGTCAATGAGTGGCGACACGCGTCGAACGACATCGAACGCGGAATTCCTTCCTTCTTCTGCATTGGAATTCAACCGAATTCAGGAAGGGGAGTTTGTATATTTATTTATGTGATTTATACCCTCGGCATGGTGTTTAAATTGTTGGAAAATGTTTGAACCACTAACGTGGTGGGTATGGAATAACGAACAAGTCTGAACCCACCGCTATTTTTTGTTCTTGATGCGCGGAATATTTGGTGATGACAAAGCAGGGGCCGCGCCCCCCGCTCGGCTCACTGGCCGAGCCAGCGAACCCCCCCAGCCAGGTTAGGGCGGGTCGCATGGACTGGGCCATGCCAGCCGGGCCGGGCCGCGCACATCTGGGTTGGGCCTCACCCTTCCGGGCCGGACCCGAACCCGAGTCGGCCCGGGGCTAGACCCCCCCACTTCAGATCATTTTCAGTCTTTTTCCCGTAACTTGAGTTGAGGACCTCAGATCGATGCACCTTAAGTTTTGTAGGAATCCTTGGATCGAGAAGGTCATTTCGGTATATTACACTCGAGATTTCGGAAAAGTTTGGGTATGGCCGGGGTGGTTCAAACCCGAAACCAACCGGGCCCTTGGTACAGAAACGCTTATAGCATAAGGACCGGACGCCTGTTTGATGTGTCGTCAACTGCAATGAATTACTCTTGATGAGATGGTTCTTTTTGATTACTTCACTTGAGGTTTGGTTGAAGGTGGAGTACGGTTGGGTTGGTTTTAGCTTAAAACCCAACCGGGAACCTGTAACGGAAAAACCAATAACTCTCAGACCGGGCGTCCGATTGACGCACCGTCTGTCGCGTTGGGTTTCTTTTGTCGAGACGGAACTTTGGGATACAACAACTTTGGAAATCGTGACAGTTGATGTATCGACCCCTTTGGCTCGAGGATCAGACCCTCCCTGAATCGAGCATGCTGTATGTGGGAACCCTAGAGTTTGCTGCGACTACGACGGTGACGATTGTACTTGGATCCTTCATGGGTTCTGCAGCGAGGATGACTGTACTTGGATCCTCCATGGGTTCAGCAGCAAGGATGACTGTACTTGTATCCTCCCTAGGTTCGGTAGCGAGGATGACTGTACTTGGATTCTTCGTGGGTTCAGCAACGAGGACGACTGTACTTGGATCCTCCATGGATTCAGCAGCGATGATGACTGTACTGGGATCCTTTGTGGGTCTCACAGCGATGACTATTGTTCTTTTATCCTACATGGGTCCCGAAGTATGAACTCTATACTTGTATCCAGAGTGGGTCTCATAGAGTAGCTGGTCTTGTATCCTATGTGGGTCCGACAACTTAGCTATTCTTGTATCCAATGTGGGTCCAACAACTTAGACGAATCAGTGAATACATCTGATCATCTATAATGCTATATGAAAGATGTATACTTGTGTGAGCTGAGTCTTGACTTCAATCTTTAACAACAATATGATTGGCTTGTTTTTCTATGTGTACTGATTTGTGCTTTCCTATGTGGACTGGGTTGTATTTTCCCGTGTGGACTGGTTGTACTTGAGCTCGAGAGTTGGAGACGAACTGTAATTTATGACTTAGGTATATGTATGTCCATATACCTATGTAGGGTCGGTTGATACATTGTGATTGTATCTTTCCTTTGCGGTTTATCCTTTTTAGATTCTGAGAGACCTTCAGGAGTCTCGGAGTCCCTACTGAGTATTGTATACTCACCCCTGCACGGGCTATGCCCGCACTATGTTGTGTTGGATGCAGACGACAGACAACACTAATCGAGGTAGAGGCTTGTGGATTTGGGCGGTACCCGGAGGTGGACCACTTGGCGGGACGTACATGGAGTAGACGACCGGACCCAAGGAGCTGAGGAGACTATCTGTACCCACCCTTTAGGTGGGATTTTCGAAGGAAGACCCAGCGTTGCTGTTTTACTTACTGCTGTTGTACTTTCCTTTAAGTTGTACTGTACTTTCAGTTGGATTTGTATACTGGCCCATTTACTTTTCAGCACTTACCTTGTACCCAGTTTTACTTAGTGATTACTTCACTTGCGTATTATGTTTTGTTTTTTGTTTTCTATATAAAAGGAAATGCCTTCCCTTTTTTGGAATTTACGCCTTTGGTGCTAGTCGCTAGCCCCTCGCCTATGGAAGGCGGGCTTGGGGTAGTCAGGACACGGGCCCCGAGGACGGGTCGTGACATAGGATGGATGACTAGTCCAAGCATAAATACAGGTGCTAGAGGACATGCAGCTCGCATGTATGCTAGATTTTGGGGGCTCTTGGAAGAAGTGAATTCCACTGGTGGAGTTCACCTATAATAATGGTTTTTAGGAGACTATACTGATGGAACCTTCTGAGGAATTGTACGGTAGGCCACGTAGTTCTCCAATGTAGTGGTTAGATTTTGGTGAGTTAGATTTACTAGGACTGTGTCTCGTGCAGGATTATTCAGAGTAGGTCTAGTTGATTCAGAAGTGGATGGCTACTGTATAGTCTCATAAGAAATCTTATTCCAACCACTACAGATGACATCTAGAGTTCGAGTTCAGGGATTGAGTCTTTCTACGTGTTTCACTGAGGTGGGGAAACAGACAAATTAGGAGACGGGGTATGCTTTCATTGTGATATGTTGAGCTATTCGAGATTCTGGAGAAAGTTGGGTCGGTTGCCTATCATTTTTAGTTACCTCATAGGTATCGATCCATGCACAGTGTCTTCCACATATCTCAACTAAACCGCTATCATTCTAACATGTCTCATGCCTTTCATCCAGAGAATGTTGTGTTGCAGAAAGATGCCTCCTTTGAGGAGAATCCTATTCATATTGTGGATCATCGCATGAAGGTTCTCTATGGATGGTCTATTCCTTTAGTATGGGTGATATGGAAGCATGACCGAGTATAGGAGGAGACTTGGGAGAGGGAGGCCGATGTATGATCCCAATGGCATGATTTATTTGTAGATGTTTCTTCACTGCACTTGGAAGGCCAATTCGGCAATGAATTTCTTTAAAGGGGGAACATTTTAAGAACCTAGTTCTTCCCTTATGGTATGGATCATTCAATTTCAATTTTTACATAAGAAAATAGAGGAAAAAGAGATCGAAGGCTGGTTGCATGCCTATTAAAAAATTTGGATGGGAGTAACTGTTGTGTACTTCAAGGTATATGTCATGTAATTAAGGTTACATACCATATAATCCATGTACACGACCATGTAATGACCTAATTAGGATTTTTCACGAACATAGAATTTAGTTTCTTGTACATGTCGTGTACTTTTTTTATTAAATCAAAAAGTAGCGTCATTTTTTTCAAACAGACAGAAATGATCCCCTTCGACGAGTAGCACACCCATGAAAATCCGAACGAGAATTTGTCTCATGCTTCATCATCCAACACCCGATTCAAAAACCATTGGATTTTTTGAAATCCACTCGGTGAGTGATCAATTACTCTTAAGCCTTTCTTCCTGATTTCTTCTCTTGACCTAGTTATCGAGGGTTAAAAAAATTCTCATTTTTTAGATATACTCCGATTTAGGTCAATTTGAAATCTGACACTAGATAAAGAGAGTCATAAAAACATGAGGTAGGTGGTCTCATACTTTTCACAATTTAATAAGTTGATTATATGTTTCATTGTGTTTCACACCCATTTTTTGTTGTCACCTAAATTAAATATTGACCTATGTTGTTACCTAACGTAGATTAGGTAATTGATTAAATGATTATAAGGCATGTTTGAGATTTTTAGCATTGATTTAGGGTCACCCCATAGGAGTATTGTAACACCCCGAAATGATAAAGGGTTAAATGACTAAATGATATGACTCATGTCAACAAGGTGCACCTTACTTTTCGACAGCCTGTTTGATTAGAACTCCACAGTTAAGCGTGCTTGGCCTGGAGTAGTGATCAGGATGGGTGACCTTCTGGAAAGTTTTCCAGGGTGTGTTTGAGTGAGGACAAAGCACACTGGAAAGAACATGTGTTGGCCTGTGGGGACTATCATTAGTCAGATGACCCTTTCAGGCATGTGGGTTGACCCTGGGGTGGGCCCCATGTGTCTGCAGGGCAACTGGGGGTACCAGGTGGGCAAGGACCCGACGACCATGTTAAGGCGGGGCGACTGTGCTGTCACCGGGACCCGGTTGTCACATTTGGTATCAGAGGAGGAGCTCAGCCTTAAGTGCGGTGCACTGCCTGGGTTGATATGTAGGGCCCACAACGAGGGCGTTGTGCTCTAAAGGGGGGGGGGTGATTGTAACACCCATAAATGATAAAGGGTTAAATGACTAAATGATATGACTCATGTCAACAAGGTGCACCTTCCTTTTTGGGAGCCTGTTTATTTAGAACTCCACAGTTAAGCGTGCTTGGACTGGAGTAGTGATCAGGATGGGTGACCTTCTGAGAAGTTTCTCAGGGTGTGTGTGAGTGAGGACAAAGCACACTAGAAAGGACATGTGTTGGCCTGTGGGGACTGTCATTAGTCAAATGACCCGTTCAGGCATGTGGGTGGACCCTGGGGTGTGCCCTACGTGTCTGCGGGGCAACTGGGGGTACTTGGTGGGCAAGGACCCGACGACCATGTTAAGGTGGGGTGACTGTGATGTCACCAGGATCCGGTTGTCACATGTATTTTCCATTTGATGACCAATGTTTAGTTTTTTTGGCTTAGGAAACCTATGGGAATGCCTTTGATTCAAATTTATGGGTTGTTTAAAATGGAATTGGTTAATTGAATGATTTTCCCATGTGAGATAATAAATGTTTATTCCTTGTGATAGTATAATTCACATGTTAGGATTGTTATATGAGTTTCCCATGTGATTTTATAATTATTAATCCTAGTAAAGGTTAGATTACTTGAAAGGTTTTTGACATGATTGATGCACACGTAACTTATTATTTTTTAACCATCTAATAGTGTAAGTTACATTTGTTGTTTTTATACTGAAATGATTATATATCGGTTTTTGGACCTAACACATAATGGAATACTTATATACTTGGTGGGCAAGGACCCGACGACCATGTTAATGAGGGGTGACTGTGATGTCACCAGGATTCGGTTGTCACATGTATTTTCCATTTGATGACCAATGTTTAGTTTTTTTGGCTTAGAAACCTATGGGAATGCCTTTGATTCAAATTTATGGGTTGTTTAAAATGGAATTGGTTAATTGAATGATTTTCCCATGTGAGATAATAAATTTTTATTCCTTGTGATAGTATAATTCACATGTTAGGCTTGTTATATGAGTTTCCCATGTGATTTTATAATTATTAATCCTAGTAAAGGTTAGATTACTTGAAAGGTTTTTGACATGTTTGATTCACACGTAACTTATTATTTTTTAACCATCTAATAGTGTAAGTTACATTTGTTGTTTTTATACTGAAATGATTATATATCGGTTTTCGGCCCTAACACATAATGGAATACTTATATATTGGGTTTTGATTCTCACACATGTTGAAATTATTACATATTGATTTCGACCCTGATTGACTGCTGAAATTCTTATATAGCGGGTTTTGATCCAGTTTTGTGTTATGTTATGCCATGGTTATATGGTTTTGGATAAATACACTAGGAGTGATACTTGAATTACACTTTAGGATGTCAATACCGAAAACATATATAAATTTAATAATGAAATGAAATGTATAATTATGAATCTTCCAAGACAAAGCATAATCATGGATTTAGTCTTCAATTATACTTGATTAGATGGTCTCATAAGACATTTTTGTTCTTACTTATAGAACTATTTACTTTTGAGTATCATCTAGTTACTGCTTTAACTATTATACACTACATGTTATACACATTCACTAACAAGTCATCATAGATATTAGGTGGTTTCTACTAGGATTTAGTCTCACACCTTGTTTAGGTCATGTTTTGGGCCGGAATAGATTAAATTATTGCATGTGCTGATCAGGGCCAGCTCCCTTATTCTGGTAATTGATTTGCTGCTAGGAGTAAGGGAGCATGGTACCGAGATGAGGTTTGTAATACTTCATATATTCCTTTGTTCCCTTTGGTGATTTTGGAACATATATTTTAGAATACAATAGTATACCTTTTTTGGCCATTTTTTAGAACATACATCAGGTTGCATCATCTTTTGAATGAAATGATGCTTTATTATTTATTTATCAGACTTATTCTATTTAATTATGTTGTATAGTATATTGTTTCTTCTATTATTCTACTATTTTGTTCCATTGTGTTATACTCTACCAATTAGGGCATAGTTTCCCCACTATCACTCCTAGGTCCTTGATACTAGTCAAAAGCCTTTATCTTTTGGGAAAATACACTTGAGGCCATGTGGCCAACCTGGTATGGGGAACCTTTGGGTGGAATCAAGACCCAGGATGTTACATTTGTATCATGATATATATTGGGAATATTTAATATGGTTTTACAATCCTAGTTGGGTGGGGATCATGTTTTGGGTTATTTAAACTACTCTGCAAAGAGTGATCACGAAAAAAAAAGTATAGTGTTATATCTTGAGGGATGGTCAATTTATTATTTTTGAATTTTCCAATGATCTAAATGGAGTAGTATGTGTAATATTTATTTCTTCGTGGTATACTGATATGTCTTCGAATTATCCCAAACTATATTCACCCATAGGGTTTATTTAGAAACAAGGTAGGTTGAGTTTAGTAGTTTAGGCCATCGATCCTTGGTTGAATGATAAAATGGATTAGAATTGATCTTCCAAGTTTTTAGGTAATGTTATATTTTGTAATTATTTCTTAACGAGTTTGGATATGTGGTGGGTTTGAGTCATATATCATCTTGTATGATATATGGATTTCACTTTGGGGTTTATTTTTATGAGCGATGATTGTTATGGAATTTTTATGTCATGTTGTTTGGTTGCGCTTTTGTGGGTTGTTTATTCTTCTAGATTTATAGTGAGAGATATACATTGGGTTGGGTTTGATGTATGGTACATGGGGAATCCTAGGGTACATTCATGGGTTATGGTTTGTTTGGTTCATTTTTTATAGTTCCATGGGTTCCACAAGTTTTACATTCTTTACCAAAAATCACTATTAGATAGAACCCTAAGTGTTTTGACCCATGTTAACTTTTTATTAATTTTCATGAATAATATTGGGTATAATGTTGTTTATTATTGAAAAATTTCTTGATTTGATATGTTGTTTGGTTATTTTTTTGATAAAATGGTTTTCGTTCAATTTTATGAACTAGTATTGTAATCTTTTGGATGTTTCTTAGATTAGTTATCCCCTTATGAATTTGAGCTTGTTTCTCAGTGTTTGTTTTTTGTTAGAATTTTATGGCTCTATTTTTTTATTTTTAGGTTCATAGCTATTTTGATGATACTCTCTTTATAAAGTAGGTCTCTTTTTTCATCAATTTAGGTGAATCCTTAATGGTGGTGAGACCTATACTTTGTCTCATTTTCATTAGAACTTTATATCGATTGGTTATGAGTCAAATCTTGCTTGAGGTTGTTTAGTGTTGGATGAGAAATGTTGTAAATTTTTGTTGCAGTAATGAGGCATGTTTAGTGTTTCTTTTGTTCTAGGATCATTTTGATTTTTTTATCGACCCCTCCAACCAATTTCAATGTGGTGATAGGATTTTAAGGCTTCATCACCATATTCATTTACATAGAAATTTATGTTGGAATAAAGTAGAATTGTTGGGAGAAATATGGAAACTATGTGTATCTATTTATATATACTTTAAATTATTTTGGAGTAATTGATTTACTTTTAATGTTTTGATTTGAAATATTGAATTTTTTATAATTGGTTCTTTATTTCATGGTTAACATGAATAGTGATGGTGAAACTATCGAAAGTGTCTTTCATAGGATTTTCTCAGTAAAATTTGTCCAGTGCATGTTTGGTTTATAGGGAAAGCATATTGTTGGGTTTAAACCATGAAAAATATAGTTAAAACCATGATAGTGTTTTAGTTTTTATGGTGTTGGAACATTACTTTCACATGGTAAAGGAAAATGGTGGGTGTGGTCATGTGACTATGCTATAGTATTTAACAGTTTGGTTTTTCATATTCGACAAATAGTTTAATAAATCATTTGGAAAAATAGTGTTTGTGGGTGGTTCTTATCCATTTTCGGGTGTATAGTTAGAACATGATTTGATAAAATATGTTTTTTAACCATCGGATATTCTTAAATTAAATAGAACTATAAATTAATTAATTACCCCTCTATGATTTTTATGTTTTTAGACTCCTTATCATCCCCTCCCATTTAGTTATCCATAGGGAGTATAAAATGATATCTCCCCTAACTTGTCCTTTTATTTAAATCCCTTATCCACTGCTTTTAAGTTGATGGTTGAGGTAATATACATCCTTTAGCTTCCTACTTTCTCTCTTCCTTGTTCCCTCCGGGATTTTGTTTCTCCCATGAACCTTAGGGGTAGTATGGATCAAAATTAGGGTTGAATTATGCCTAATATTTGATGTTTAATGTTTAAGGCTCAAATAAGTTGTTTCCTTTCTTGATTTTTCATTCTCCATCAAAGTCTATTCACTGTGAATCATATACTCAAAAATATGGTATTCTTGTTTATGTGGTTATTTTATATTACCTGAAATTAGAAGCATATTTTTCTAAATGATAGATTTACAAGGTGTGCCTACATATGTTACCCATGAAGAGTTTGAAAATTATTTTCAAATGGTTTCTAAACATGGAATAGTATTATCGCATTCCAAGTGATCGTAGAATGCATGAAAATATCTTTTAAAATAATTTATATGCTTCAAATTGATGTTTGATGCTAGTTGATTTTAAAATGGAGTGCTTAATCTTTAAATGGTTGTTTTGGGTAAAAGGGGTGTGATTGGAGCATGTTGTAATTCTTTTGTACCATTATACGTTAGAAGTATTTTTAAATGTTTCAATAGAAATTTTTGAATTCTAATGGGGATATATTTTTAGAAAAAGGGTTGATTTGGGCCCGATTTGAGATTTTTTAAGACCTTTTAGTCTTTTTAGATATTTCATGTTATTTTATGGAATTTCCATGAAAATGGGTTTTTAAATGTTCTCTAAAAAATGTTTTGTAAATTTAATTTCATAATTTTATTGAATTTCTTGTAATTCCAAGCTTGTTTCCAATGTCCCATTTAACAATTGTTAAAAAGAGTTGATTTGAATTTGTGTTTACCTTATTTTTTATCCCCTTTATTTTTGTTATGTTTATTATGTATTGTCACCCCTTGTGGTATTTTTATTATTGATTCTTATGCATGGTTATAAAAGGGGTTGTTTCATAAAAGGGAATTATTGGTGAGAGTAGGTCTATTGATTTTGATTTAAAGGTTATTTATGTGACAATCTAATAATTTTTTTTTCTAGTATCCTATTAATTGATATCATGAAAATAATCTACAGTTAAGTATATGTTCTAGATGCATAATATTCTAGATTTTTTTGCAAAGACTGTATAGTTCCATTGGAAATTTATTCCCTAAATGGTGTTTATTTTATACTTGGTGGCCTGATAGGTTGGCGAGAGGGTTTATCAAGTTTTACTTAGGGGGACCTAGAGAGAGTGAATTATTTAATTTGGTACAACATCAATCAAGTTATATCCAAGTGAGTTTTACTTGGAAATTATATTAGTATAAAGATGAATTAGAAAAAATTGATACATATATTTATTTTTTATCAACTTGATTTTTATTTAATTACATGAACCCAAGACAAGGTATTGATTTGTTTCTTTTTGTTCCATTTACTCATATGTGTTTTATTATTATTTATTTATTTCGTTTGTGTTTTTGGTTTACTTGCAAATATATTTATAAATGGTTGGATAATTTCATCTTTTATAAATGAAAGTGGAGTCTGTTTTAAAAATCGAATTTGAGAAATGTTTTTCCAAAAGAGGAAGACATGATTGTCTTTTTTATGAATAAAGTGTTTTTTATTGTGCTAAAATATTTTTTATAGAAATATTTTTTTTATTAATTTTATTTAAAGAAGGTGGATTTATTCTAGATGATCCTCATTTGTTTCTGAAAAGTTTTACCCTTTTTTTGAATAAAATAGAAAAAACGAATCTTGTTTTCTTATGCTTTATCATGTGAAAACCCAATTTTAAAAAATCCTGTTCAAACTAGACTTTATGTAATGTAATATGAAAGTAACTACATAGAATAATTTTTGAAATTATACTAGGTATGTTTAGATTACATCTCATAAATACACTATTGCAAGCTTGTATATACAGATCTTATGTTTTCTATCAGATCCATAGTATTTGATCCCATTCATTAACCTTGTTCATTGTATTTTTGGTTCAGGTTTTTGGGTTATGGTGAGTGATAATGGATAATGACTGAGGATTTTTTGGAGCCATTCAGTTTCCAGTTTATTTTTATTTTGGGATATTCTATTGGAAAATTTAGCCTGTTATATTATACCTTTAGTTCTAATTGTATTTTCTTATATTTTGTTTTTTACTGATCAGGATTTGTGAATATTGGATGGATTTATATTTTGTTATGTTGTGTTGTAAATTCATATTTATTTGAAACCTTTTATTTTTTATTCATAGTTTTCCAAAATTTGGATAGATTATTTATATTATTATTTGTGTCCATGCATTTTTTATATTGACTTGTGAGGTTGAAACCATCTCCAAGAGCATATTTTCTAATGCGCATGAACTAGTTACTAGCCCAAGGGGATCAGGAACACCCCTCATGTCAAGTATAGGATTGCCTCTAGAACCAGTTTGATGGTAGACCAGGCTGGTTCATTAAATCTCTACTCTTAGAAAACTCAATAGAAAATTACATATATTATGTATTTTCAATTTTAATCTTAAAAATAGTCCTTAAAATTCTTTAAATTCAAAAAGTTGTTTAACCTCATTTAAGATATTTTACTCCATCTAAAAATCTTAATGGTATTATCCACCATGTTCATAAATCTACATAACAATAATATCAATAAGTAACAAAATTTATAAATTTCAGAAAGAAAATAAAATATATGTATAGATCATGTTCTATCCTCACATTAAAATAAAACATCTACAAAATAAAAAATATAACCAAATTTATGGGGAAATCATCTTACTAATCTACATAGTCTCAGATATTCATAATATATTTTTGAAATTTAGAATCCACCATAATATCTAACCACATACAAGTAAATAACTCTAACATATATGTGAAAAAATAAACCCTAGAAGCTTTAATTATATTAGGAAACCTTAATATATGGTCAATTCACTATAATTAATTATAAAATTCATGGGGTATAACCCCAACATTAAACACATGATGGTAATTCATCTAAAATTATGAGGCTCTCACAAAAATATTTTATACTATCTTAGTTTTTTTATTTTCTAATAATCTAAATCATTAAAAAAAGGCATTTAAAATATGATTATCCATGGTAATCAATTCATGTTTCCTTCATAGATTCCTTTACAAAATTATAGAAACGTTCATTAAAATATAATACTACACAACTAAATATTATGTAAAATAAATTCACTAACCATAAACATATATCACAAAAGTATAACTAAAAAATAATCTCCTATTTTATAAAAACTCAACATTTAACCTCATTATTCCCATATTCTCTATGAATAACAAAAATCACTATTTTGGATCAATTTCTCTATCTTGTCTTCTTCTAAGTGTCTCTTTATTTTTATTTGGTATTTATCACACCCATTTAAATTTTTCATAAGATATAAACATAATAATTTTCTAATATGTCCATTTTTGTAACTTGATTGAAAATGAGATTATAAATGAGGAGTTAATTATATTATTTTTAAAATTTCATACTTATGTTGAAATATCTATCCATGTGTACAATAATACATGAGCATAATTCCAAACCAACCCATCACGGATTAATACACCCATCATTATTAAAAATATAAAATACCATATAATAGATAATATAAAATCTTTTCCTACTCAAGCACCTTGATAACAAGAAGTTCGCTATAAAAAGGTTAGACACAAATTTTTATAACTATTGTTTTTTTCTATCCATCTAGTCTCTATCCCTAGCACTGAACTCCCAAGAAATGATAGGAAATTATAAAAACCTGCTTCCAATTTAATTTGGTAATTCCTTATATAGGATATCAAAATAAGTTTCATAGTGAATGTTCCATAAGGAGTCAAGGGAAATCACTTATCCCCTGAGGCATGGAAGTAATATTGAGGGATAATCCAAAACATTTAGGGAACATTTTTTATAATATAAAATTAAATATGTATATATAATTTTTTTATTAAAAGTGAATAATTAAAATTGAATATAATTTCATAATAAAAAATTATCCAATAATATCCCTAAGCCTCATTATCCAGAACTGGTGGTTACATTATTACATTAACACTAGATACAGGTGATCGAATCTTGAGGGATAAAATAGTTTAGTAGTCATGGAAAACTAGATATATACATGATTTAATATTATATTATAAATATAAAAACATAGAATAAAAAATTAATACATCTTTGATATCATTCATAATAACTTTATTCATATTCTAGGGAAAGGAAAACAAATATATGGTGAGGTTTGATGCTTATTAAGGGTTATGTAAAGTTGAATCTATAATTATTAAATAATTTATAATCAATATGTAAATTTGAATTATCAAAAAAATCATTCAATTGAAAAAATAATTTTAAGGAAAATCCAAGAATAATGTCTACATAATAATCACATGGAAAATAGAAACCAAATTATTAATAAAAGAAAAGCATAATTCCATACATTCATGTTCAAAGACACCCAACCAAGATATCATGAATCTTACCATCAAGGTCTCTAAAACAATATATCAATCTTAATAAATGGTCAGGTATAATCCAAATACTCATCTAATATGGAATTATTAGTATTTTTTCTTCAGATAATTGTGATGTATCATGGGGATATCTATAACCAGACACCTCCTATCACTTCTATATCCAATGCATTATTAATATATTGAATGATAAAAACATTTCAATCTCAACATTTATTATAAATAAATAGTTATTAATATTGAATTGAAAATACGGAACATTAATATTTCCCTATAAAATGAAATTAGTTACTTAATATAATTTCTTAAAATAATATCAAATTAAAAATGGTATACCGTTGAAACATCATCAAAATAATATAAGTGAATATAAATACATTCCTGATATTAATAATATGGATATTATGGTGCAAAATAATGTCCAATAAATTATGGAAAATTATATAAATCATGATCAAAATAAATTAAATGTTCTCAAAATATAGAATAATCCATTATCATACATGGATGATACAAGACCATCAAATCATATTTAATGAATTTTTTATACTAAAACTAAAACATGAAAAAATAAATTTAAAGAAATAAGTTAAAAATAACTTCCTTATAAAATCACACAAGAACGGAGTTATAAATCACTTTTCAAAATTAATTTCATTCTTTTAATAAAATATCACCCCTTCCTTTTGAAAAAAAAATAAATAAAAATTCTAGAAATATTTAGAGAAATATTATTTTTTGGAGATATCCATGTAAAATTTTAGAGGATTCCTCAATTAATAAAGTGGTCATAACAGTGGTAAAAGTTTTTTTTTGTGATTTATATTAAAAAATATATTCTTTTCACACTTGTAGAGACTAGTTATGGATATATCACTAAGAGTGGGGTGAATCATTGATTTACATTTCATATTGTATTATTTTCAAATTATCCTTTGTGATTAGTTAAGATCTCAATCACTCCTTCTTTAAAGTATCACCTCTCCCATTTTAAAAAACATTAAATCACTAAAAAGCACATGTGTAATTTAAAATGGTGTGTCCCTGATGTGGGTGACTAAATACTAATTCTGTTCAGGATGATTTAAGACAAAAAATTATCAACCAGTAATCCAAATTGATTAAAAGTATAAACAATCTCTTCACATGTTGAACATAAAAACTCCCATAATGATTTACCAATAATGATTACTATGGGTCGTCTATCAATGGGATATTTACACTAGTTTCCTACAAGTTTATTTATACTATCTCCTACAAATTGAGATATCTATTGAATGTCTCTAGTTGTTTATAATTGTATCCCACAATTTCTTGAATGGTTTTCATGACCTCCTATGAATAGGTATTCAAATTCTTCTTCCTACTGATGTAGTGTAAATTTTGGACTTATTATATTTCAAGTAAACTCATTCAAATATTTTTTTAATTATGTATTGATGTTGATAACCTTTAATTATCAAATTTTTTTTGCTTCTTATATTCACTGATATTTAGATTTCACTAAACTGGTCTCACTTCCCAGAAACAATATAATATTTTTTTCTATAATCTGGTCTGTACAAATAAATGTATAATTTGTTTCAAACTCACAAAAAAATATTATTTTTGGGTTTTTAAACATCTTAACTCATATCTCATGTATGTGTTTTATTTTTCAAATGAATGGAATTATATTTACACATTTTGACAACTTAAGAAACTATAAATATATTTTCTTCTTATTATATGAAACTCATTTTTGAATTTATTTGATCATAGTTATTCTACATTTATTTATTTAACACATTCATGTTGTATTCTTGTTATTCATGTATAATTTTATAAAACTAATTCATGTAGATGTATCATGTGACACCACTTCCTCTTCACATAACATAGTATGTTTCAAGTTCTATCTCACTATACATTGGATCTATCTTTCTCTTCACATAAGCTCAATGTACACAGAGCTTCCATGTACTTCATGTAAGTCGCAGTATGTGGAAGCACTATTATTCACATAAGGAATTATATGAAATATTTATTCTGAATGACACTTATAGTAAACTGAAAAAAAATCATGAAATCGTTAAGAATTAAGTAAATAATGATTACATGGAATATTCTTTTGGAAGAAGATCCCAAAAATCTCTCCCATTTGAACAAATAGAATCACATAGAGATTATCTGTTTCACAAATTCTCTTAAATTAAAACTATAATATAAAATATTGGCATGGTTTTGTTGGTATTTATAGGTAGATATCATAGTCTTTCACTTCCTCATTCCTCTTATTATTATTTCTTGTCGAGGTTCCTTTTACAAGCCCAAAAACGAGTTTAGATTAGGATGATATTTATATCCCTAAAGATATGACTTTTAAATATTAAACCATGGGTTTCCATTTTATGATACATAGATAATCGTGGAATAAAATTATTTATGATAGACTTCTCCTCATATGCATGTGACAGATAATATCATGTACCATCACATGCATCCATGCTTCATAAGATTGAATCAATCGATACTTGTTCTTGGAACATAATGTTTTAATCAATTTTTATTCATGAAAAAAGAGATTCAAGATGGTTCTATCATGTTATAATATTTAGGAAGATAAAAATTCACATCAATGATTTGACTTGGTAATTAAAAAGTATCAGTATAAAGAACATTGAATGTATACAATTAACCCTCAGGTTGAGGTTAATGATGATGTATCTTATTGATTATATGACATAGATTAAATATATTGGATATTGAATTTCATATTCATAAGTTTTAATTATTTGGGAATAGAAACCATAATTCACTATCCCACATTAGAAAATTATTGGGGTGTCCATTCTTTATAATAAATATGCCTCCCCTCTTCTGTAAGATGTAAGTACTAGGGCTTTCTCCCAATCCACCTATAACATAGACCCGTGCCATCTTCTCCACCACTATTTCCCTATGTATTTTTGTTACCCTGGTATTCTCTCATCCTCTCCATAGTGTCTGCATATTTCCCATCCATAGATGGTCTCCCTCATGCCATGGATAACTAAGTGTCGACATACCCGCCTAAGTAGTGGTTGTAGGTCCTTCGTCTTGCTTGTAGGTTTAATTATTTTTTAAATAAACTTCCATAATGAGTTTTTCAAATTTTAAGTCCAAATGATACTCACCACCCAATTATAATAAATGAAAATAATATTACATATAATCTTATTAAATATAATCAATATTCATCACTATAAATTAACAAAATATTTCATGGTCGTATTCACATCCTCGTGTAATAAAAGATTATTGCATTCTCTTCTTCAATTCTTCTTCACCCAAACATTTTTGTAAAAAATGTGTCATCCTTATTAACACATGTCTTGGAACTTATGATTAGTCCAAAAAATCATCACAATTATATGGAGAGTGGAAGTTCTGCTTGATTTTCAAGTTAATATCCTCTTATAATCCCCACCACTTATTGACCCTTTCTTGCAACAAATACAAATCCACTTCATTGGGTTAAATAACACTTTTAGTAAAAAGTACCTCATTCTGAAAATGATAACATGATTGCTTTTAAATATTTTCATTGAAAATGATACATGGAAAAATTTTAAATTAATAATTGTATTTTATAATATTAAAAAAATAATTGAAAATATATAAAATATAATATGGGCATCGAAGAAAAGAGTTTAAATGGAAACTTCAAAACAAGATTTCAAAAATAAAATACCTTACATGATGCATTATTAATCATTAGTTATCAATCAAGATATGAAGGATAATATAAAATTATAAAACCCAATCATAAAAAAATATAATAAAATAGATTGGGTTTAGGATATTATGATCATATAATTCTCCCTAAGGAAATCTGAACATATACAATTCTAAAATTAAACGAGGTTATAAAAGAAATCCCTTGCCACAAGTTCAAATTTCCACATAAGTGATTTTAATCTATCTTATAATAAAATTAAATTAAATTATAATTCTATAACAGAACCAAATACATACTTATAATTTCATATATGACCCACTTATAACATTTTAACACTTTTTTAATAACAAATCCTAATACAAATCAGTATTTTTGAGTGCTAACCGTTTCATTTTTCATGTAAGTTTTAGTTTGGTAGTTTCATTCATCTCATCTTAATCATGGTTCATAATATATATATAATTTTAATCATGATATATATATAACATATATAAATTATATACATATTTATAAAAATCCATGATGGTTGTACATGGAAAATGAATTATGTCATTTCATGCAGGTAGTATTTCACATGTATACTCAACCAACATTAGCATAATCGATAGAAAGTTGAGAAGATAAATGATATATTTTATTTATAGAATAATAATTATGTTATAAATATCATATATAAAAATTATTTTAATCATAATATCAATCCATGAATGGTGGTGATTAATAACAAAACAAATATATTCATGAGTCGGTAATCCGCACGTACACATGAATAACGCTTTCGTTTTCCATTTGATGGAAAAGAAGATGAATAAAGTTTATTACATAGATATAACATAATATATTTCTATGGAATATAATGATGTTTTTATATAATATTTTTTAGAATATAATTTAAGGACTTAGAAGAATAAAATAATTAAAACACTCTATTAAGAGAAATAACATTTCTTTAGACAACCACATTTGTCTTAAACATTAAGCTTTATAATAATAAAATTTTGACCAAAACAAGACATATATATAATTGTGAGGGATTATATAATGTTATTTCATAATTTATTGTCTAATAAAGGAGTATATTTAAGTGTGGTGAAGAGATTATATATGGTTTCCTTTTATAAGGGAGGGAGAGGACACTCATGGAATAGTTTTCAAAAGATTAAAATATATTAATTCCTTACTCAAAAAATGGATCCAAAATGACTCATATTCAAATAAGAGATGATATATAGCCTAAATATGACTGTAAAATAGGAATTTTAAATGTTTTTTGGTCATTTAAACCCTTATCATTTTATTTTTAACCCTTTTAACCCATTTTAACTCTTACTATTAAAACTTACTTTTTAACTAAAGTTATTATTCATAATATCAAAAAATTAAGATCATCATATTAACTAATATTAACTATTATGATTCCAAATATGGAATACATTTTATATGATCCAATATATATAGCTATAATAAATTTCTTTTAATATAATTTTGTAAAATTAAATGAAAATCATTATTAAAAAATGACTCTTTTAATCATAAAAAATATTTTACAGAAAAATAATGTATAGTGATGAACACAATATAATTAATTGGGTTATGTTAAAATAAAGAATACATATTTTTCTTTAAATACAAAAACAAACTTTTCAAAGACATTATTAAATTAAATTAACTAGAAATAGTTTTTATTTATATAATTTTTATTTGTATAAAAAAATTTATTAGAATTCTAAAATGTTAAACATATATTTTTATGTTAAAAAATAAATTTATGTATACATTATATTCTTTATTTAATATATATTTGGTAAAGTGTAAATTTTTAATAAACCATCATGTTATTATTATATCATTATAATTTCACAAAAGTGACAATTTTGTAAAATGAGTATTTTTCACTATTCAACTAAAAATCAACTATTTCTAAAAAATATCAAAAATTCAACCCAGAAAAATTTTGATAAGATGTATTAAAAATGATATTAATTTATGAAAATAAAATTTATAGAATTTTTTAATTTAGTTTTTAATTACATTATTGAATAAAGTTATGTGAATAGTGTTATTCTTTATTTATAAAAAATCCTACTTAATGTAATTAAACATCGGGCATTACATTCTTCCACCAAAAAACATTTGTCCTTGAAATTTAAAAAATTTCACTTGATGAAATGATGTGGGAATTTCTTCATCAAAACATCATTAGGTTCCTATGTTTCATTTTCTATTTTTTATTTCTCCAAAATACCTTCACCAATCAAGTCGTACAATTCTGGAACACTAGTTCTCTAGTGTAAATAATCTGAATTGGATCTTCACAGTAAGATAAATAAGTTTATAAATCTATTTATTTAGAGGTGGGAACATGTAATGGTTTTATAATATAACATTTAATAAAGTGATATAGAATACATCACTAACTTTATATAGGTTGGGTTTCATTTCAAACTGGTAAGACACAAATCCAATTCATTTTAGAATTTAAAAAGGCCTCATATACCTAAGAATTAGTTTATCATTCTTACCAAAACATATAACACCCTTATATTGAGATACCATCTTGAAAACATGATCTCCCAATATAAATTCTAAATCATTCCTTCGATTATCCACATATCTCCTTTACCTTCTATCAGATTCCTTAGTATGACTCTGGATTGTTCCCACTTTATCTGTTGTCTCTTAAAAATGTTATGGGCCTAAAATATTCCATTCAGAAACTTTATCCCAAAAAAGTTTATATGACATATTTTCCCATACAATGCTTAACATTGGTTCCATTTTAATGCTCAAATAAAATATACTATTACATAAAAATTACTAAAAAGGTAAATACAGATCAAATATACCATGAAATTGATGTGAACATAAACTTAACATGTATTCTAATTTCGGAATAGTCCTTTTATACTTTAAATCTTTCAAAGGATGAAAAGTATTTCAAAAATATATATCAGTTTTAAGAGCCTTTGAAATACACTTCCAAAATACATATTTAAACTATGGTTGATGATCAGATAAAATTGAAAGATGTTCACGATGAATTCTAACAAATTTATTAACATAGAGTCATGTGAGGATCCTAATAGGTATATCTTCTCTTATAGTGAGAAAATGTGATAACTTGGTAAGGTCTTCAACAGCAGCCCAAATGGAAACATTCTTTCACGGATTCTTCAGAAACCTAGTGAAATGTCTATAGTAATATCATCCCATTTCCCCACATAAATAACTAGAGATTTAATTACTCCATTAGGTTATTTTATCTAATACTTTACATATTAGAAGACCAAGAATCCTAATTCATAGTCTACAATTCACCATTTCATATTATCCCACCAAACGTTTTCTTCAAATCCTAATAAATTTTGGTGATACTAATGTGTATAATGAAATTTGAGCTATGATGTTCATCAAATAATTCTATTTTAAACTAAAGAATAGATAAAACACATGACCTATCTCAAAATTTAAAAATATTTTTTTCATAGATGAAGATCAGCCATTAGAATCATTCACGACGTCAATTTTTTTATTGTCTTTATCATCAAGTCGGGAACTTTTTTATTTTTCAAATAACGTTGGTTTGGAAATAATTTGGAATATATGTGCTATATTCACTACCATAATGATTCCCATATCTATCAATTCTAAATTTATTAATATAGAATCTTTTTCAAAATTCATTTTAGGCAACAACCCATAATTTTTCCGATGGAATTTCCTTTCTTTCCATAAAACACATACATCACATAGATAACCAGATAAAGATGTCATTATCATAAATTTAGAATAATACATTAGTCATAAAATAAAATAATAATAATTTTAAATATTATAGTAGGATAATAAATATAAAATAATATAATCAGAATGGGAAAATTTGGATCTACTCGATCCACAAGAATGACTACACTCACGAAAAAATCTATAGAAATAAAACATAATTTTAATAATAAAATATTCATTTTGAAGATTAAAGTATATATATAACTTTAATGGAAAATATAATTTAATGAAAAATGAATTAAATCAATGGTATTTATATAAATTAAGGAAACTATATAATCGTTATAAATTTGACAGTTAGTATAGTAATATTATTTTTATTATAGTAACCTTACCTATGAAAGTATAAAATAAGATTTATGTATCTTAAAAATAAAAAAATGATATATTTATGTTATGGTATAAGTAAATAAATGTTCCAAATATGATAAATTATGTGTTGGTATTTTTGTAAATCATAAATGTTTATTTACAATGTTATAATAAATATAATGACTTAAAAGTAAAATTATTTTCATAAAATATATTCATAAATTAATATTATGTTTTATTATAATTATAATATTATTTTATTTTAGCTTAATTAATTATTCAAATGGTCAAAAAATCAATTATAATATTAAAATTGATGATTTTTTAATAAATAATGATTTTATTTTAAAATTAAATTTCTCATATTTAGGAAATTATTTTCATGAAGTGAATTTTGGTTTTGAAATATTCATGTAAAAAATGGTTAGGCTGATTTTATTTGGATTTTTCTAAAATAGTTGATTTTTTTATTAAGAGTAAAATATGGTAATTTACTATATGTAACATTATAAGCCAAATACATGAATTTTTGCATCAAGGATGATGTAAGAACCCATTATATTGAAATCTCATAAACCATTTACAATAATTATTCATAGATATTATCACTATTGAGATTCTTGAGTCAAAATAATTAACTAAGGAATATAATGAAAAAAACATCCCTCTCCTTCCCCTATAAATTTCGCCTCTCACCACCCTTTATCTTCATAGATTCTAAACCTTTTTTATTTTAAATATTCTTCATAATTCCAATAAAAATCCTTTTTCTCAATTCCAAGATCATATGGTCTCAAAAAAATACCAATTCTAAGTTTCTTAGGGGGGGGGGTCCTTCAAGGAGGTGATATTAAAGAGGTAACATTCACAAACTATCTATTTTAATTTCATTTATTCTTCCACCATATCCTATCCTTCTTTATCCATTAAATAATAATAAATACAGTGTCATTTATATACTGAAATTTTTTATCTCTAATGTAATATCTTCTTTCCACCTCCTTTCTCATCTTCTCTTATTCAAAATATTTAAATCGTTGTCCAAATTATAGTGGTTATTTGTATACATGGATAATGATTTTTTGTTTTTAATTACCAGCTTCATGGCCAGTCATAAAACCATTATTATGGTTAAATAATATTTTAATGTGTATATGATAACTTATTTCAGGTTCTATAATTAATATATAAACATAATATTCAATAAAATTAAACTAGTTCATGATTGTCAGAAAAACAGCCATAAATAAACTAAACAATTATCATTAACATTTTATCAAGTTAATAATCCTCATACGAGAAAAAAAAATATGGAGAAATTTTAACATATTCAAGTTAATTAATAATATATAATTTCACTTCTAGTTAATTATTAACATTTTAAAATAACTTTTATAATTTTACACAGGTGAACCGACCATGAAACCATGAAACGAATGATCCCATAATGAAAAAAATGTAATTTATAACTCATTTAAATGGGTATAAATGATCTTAATAAAATTATAATAAATAAAATTCATATATAATAGGTTCATAATTAAGTAATTAATTAATATAATTTGATTATATATGACATTAAGATCATGTTCAGAACACATTCGGACACAAGGTAAGAGATCCTTCTCAACATCAATATTTCATTTAAGTTACATTCTCTCTCTATATGACTCAATTTATAACTAAATTATTCTGATATAATTTTTTATATTACGTATATATATCTAAAAAATATATACCATGTTTATTTAATCTTTATTTTATGGGTATATACATGTATTAAAGTTTCCACTATTAATTCCTTTTGAAAAAGTCGATTAAAGGGAACTTCAATATTTTATTTATCTATTTTAAAGTACCACTCAATGAAATGTTTTAAATAATATTATTTAAAAAATAATACATATTTGGAAGACCATTTTTTCACTTTTGGTTTTATATAAATTAATATTCTCTTACCACTTTTAAATACTCTTTATTCTTTTCCATGAAACCACACTTAAGTGGCACATTTATAAAGTTTCCTAGCCAATATTGTTTTATGTTTTCACTTTTTTTGGACTTAATTATTCATTATGTACTCTTATTATTTCTGTATGAATTTCCAAGAATTATTTAAATCCCTTATTTAATGGATATCATTATGATATACCCTTTTTAATGCCCTATGACATGATTATGAAACCCATTTCATTCAATGGGTAATGCTTAAGATTGTTCCTTATGTTTGATTTCATTATGGAGCATAAATATTCATGTACATATTATGAGGGATATTCCCAGACAGAATAGCAATTAATTGGTAAATGTTTTATTCTCATGATATGTTATGTATGGGATTAGGGAGTGAACCTAATTCATTATGGGACTTTGTACACCATGTGATATAGTCTTAGTAGTTAGCTTTGACTCATGTTAATTTTCATACCACATTCCAATAATTTTAGGATCATATGATTCCATGTTCTATATATTATGATTCCATGTGATTATTCATGATATATTTCTTTTATGTTATCATGTTATTCCTTATAAATTATGTGCAATTCTTTATTCTCATATTATTCCCTTGTTAGGATTTTCAGCTCATCCCTTTTGTTTATGTATTCCCCAGGTTATCCTATACAGTTATATAAGCTCAAAGGGAGTTAGGAGATCATTATGGAGATTAATAAAATGATGTTTTACTCTAGTTTCATGTTTTATAAATGTGTACAAAGTCTTTCAAAGATACTAGACTTTTAAATCCTTGGTTTTTATTTCATGGATAATTATGCTTAGAATCATGTAATAATATGTGTAAAAGTCTTTGGTCACTATAGTTGATATCAGAGCATAGTCTAGTTATTATTAGGGATTTGGACTGTAAACCTTTAGTAAGGACCCTAATGATAATCATATCACCATGAATAACCTATTTTTAAACTTAGGGAATCATAAGTTAGGATATACTTTTCATTTATAAGTTATCCCCTCCATGTTTATGGTTTCCTTTTATATGATCATTAGATAAGCATCGCGATTTTTTTCCCTTTTATGTTAATGGAGGGAAATAAGAGAACCCATTATAATAATCAATTTGATATGTAGTGTTATGATTTACCTAATTAAATTCCAAATATGATGGGAAATGGATATCAAAAGTTCATGAAAGTACTAGATCAATGTGCTCACATTATGAATAATAAATTGAATCATGTAGAATTCTTTCCTCTTAAGAAAGGTAAAGTTGTGGTTAAATCCTGTATGTGATAAATACCTTCTATATTTAGAGGATTTTAGGATCCCCTCATCATGTTACAATGGATTTACTCCATTTAGAATATATTATTTGTTCTCCAATGCTCCTAATAAGAGAAATTCATACTGGTAGTATATTATTTTGATGGGGAACCTGATCTGTGGTGGAAAATTATTAAAAACACAAATTATAAAGAGGAAATTGATTCCATGTATTATAATGGATTAAATAAAATATTTTTTAATAAATATTTTCCCCAAACTCTCTATCTTAATATGGATAGGTAGTTCTTCGGACTAAATTAAAATGAAGATGAATCTATCAGGGCATATAAGGAAAACATTACTAGGCCTGAATGATATGCCTTAGACTTTTTCATGAATACCTAAGGTAATGTGGATCAATTTTTAGTGGATTAAATCTGATTCTATGAAAAGCCTTGGTGATTTCAGATTTTGACAACTGTGAATAGATTTTCCAATGTTCCCTAAATGATGAGATAGATATTGGTGACTCTCAGTGCTCTTATGGGATTAGATACAAAAAAAAGGAAACAATAGTTTAATATGGGAGGATAAACAGATATATCACATGAAATAAAGAAAACCCAACATCCCATATGTAAAAAGTGTGGGAATAATCATTTCAGGAGTTATCTAAAAAGAACTACTAGATTCATAAAATGTGGAAGAGAGGGGAATCAATAAAATTATCACTGAAGGGATTTGAAAAATCCCGCTTATTCAAAATAATAAAGGAAGGTTCATATCAACACTCAGACTTTGTTGTATTATTTCAATATAAAGGAATGTGGGAATTATATGATCTAATACCTTAAGCTAAGTGTCATAAAAGACCATTAGCATAAAAACCTCCAAGGCTACAAGTATGTGCATATGTTACCACTACTACTGATTTATAGACCAAAAATTATGTGGTGAAAGGTACATTGGTTATTCATTTAAGAATAGATAACGTACTATTTGATGGTGGTTCTAGGCATTCTTTCATCTCTTTAATGTTTAGTAGAACTATTCAAACACCACATCAAAATATGAAGGTGGATTTATCTGTGAGAATAGTTAATGTGGTAATTATTGAATCTAAATTATATAACTCCTCCTAGGTTAATGTTTTTTGGAATAAACCTCCTAGAAAATATAATCATTCTTCCTTGGGAGGGGTTTGATTCTATTTTGTGCATAGATTGGATATTTTCATATAAATAAAACATCAATTTTCTAGGAAGGTAAATCACTCTTCACATCTCAAAGCATACCTTAATTCTATACTAGTGTGAGGATCACGATGAATCTACTTCAGAATAATCATCACAATTGTGGAAAATATTCCCTTATGAGCAAGCATATCTAGATAAAATTGTTGATATGAATGATAAGATCATTCTTAAATAAATTCCTATTATGAGGGACTACACTAATGTGTTCCTTGAATAATTTTTTGGTATTCTTCCTGATCAAGAGGTTGAGTTATTAATTGATATTATATCCAGATCTCTGCCTATATCAAAGACTCCTTACAAGATGGACACCATTGAGTTGGAGGAAATAAATAAGGAATTACAAGAGAACATGGACATGGGTTTTATACAACCAATTTCTTCTCCATGGGGTTACCCAGTCCTCTTCATCAAGAAGAAATATGGATAAATACACCTATATAATGATTATCATGACCTAAAAAAATACAATAAAAAATGTGCACCCCAGACCAAGGATAAATGACTTATTCGATCAACTATATGGAGAAAAGTATTTATCTAAGATGGACCATAGCTCAGTATATCACCAATTAAATGTGAGGAGGGAAGATATTCCCAAGACTACATTTTAAATTAGGTATGGACTCTATTATTTCATAGTGATATCATTTAGACACACTAATGCTCTAGAAATTTTTGTGGACATAATGAATATAGTATTTAGAGATTACCTTGAAATTTTTTTTGTAGTCTTTATAGATGATATTCTGATACACTCCAAGATAAAGGCGGGACACAATGAGAATTTTAATAATTTTATAAAGACTTTTAAATGGGAGATACTATATTCAAATTATAGTAAATGTGATCTTTATATAGAGGAAGAATCATTCTTTGGGCATGTTATCACCAGAATAGGAATATCTATTAACCCTTCTAAAATAAAGGCAATTTAGGAGTAACCTATAACAGTATCTCTAACATATATCTATAGTTTCATTGGACTATCTACATATTGAAAATTATTTGTGAGTAATTTCTGATGATTATAAAACCCACTAACCAATCCTAATCATAAGGGAGAAAAGTTTTATGGGCCATGTGAATGTAAAGACTTCTTCAAGGAGTTGAAAAAGAGGCTTATCACTGCACTAGTACTTTCACTACCGAAAAGTGGGGAACTCTTTGTGGTATATAGTGATGCATCAATTATGGGATTTGGTTGTATTTTTATGAAAAATAATAAATTAATAGCCTAGTCTCAAGTAATATGAAATTTTTTGAGAAAACTATTCCACGCATGATTAGGAGTTAGTAGCTTTGATCTTCATGTTGAAAATTTTTCATCATTTTCTCTATGGGGAGAAGTGTGAGATATATAATAATTAAAAGAGGATCAATTGTATATTCATACAAAAGGATATTATTATTAACCAAAGAAGATTTTTAAATCTCATCGAGGGTTATTAATACTCAATCTACTACCATCCTAGTAATGTTAATAAAGTGGTAGATTCTCTAAGTAGATTTTATTCTACAACATTATCAATGATGATAATTGAAACGGATACAATCTTCTTTGACTTAAAAATGATGGACTTGGGAATCATAAGGTGAGTAAAATCGTCATTATTTTCTAAAATTATTTCTCATTCATCCCTTATATAGAAGATAATGGATTCTTAAATAGATTATGTGGAAATTCAGAAAAAGGTGGAATCTATAAGAAAGGTGAAATATTAACAGTTAAAAATTGATGGGGAAGGAGTTGTAAGATTTGGATCACGACTAGGTTCACCATCCAATCCAGAGATAAATAATGAGCTTCTGAATGATTCACATAGCTAAAAATTATCTATCCTATAGGGAAGTAGAAAGATGTATCGATATAACATCCCAGCCTAACTGACCACTAAACCAGAAGTCAGACTAGTCACCACATGACCTCAATCACACCACCCTATATACTAGAGGCTTCTGACTAGATGTGGTGGTCTAATGATGGTATGATGGGGAGAATACACCCTAAATATCAGATTCTTAAAGTGTTATAGTAATAATGAATCAACATACAATAGTGGAAGAAATAAAAACAAATGAAAATAAGTGGATGATAAATATAAATTCTAAATAAAGGTGTCCAATGACAAATATACAATGACACATGCATATCTAGGTGATGATACAAGATACAACAAGGTAAAATAGATAGTAAAATGAAATAAAATGAAAATACCCCAAAGGATAACTCTATGATAATCCAAAGTACTAGATCAGTACTTTTCTCCCTTGCTCCTAAGTACACATTAAGACACAAACAATAAATCCATGGACCTACAAATATGATGGTATACTTGGGTACCCTAGTGCAATGGTGTCCCAAATAGGGTGTGAGATATAATACCAATAGACCATTACCAAAGGTTTCTATAACAATCCATTTTGTGTTATATAAATAAAATAGTGTTCTAATATATGTTATTATAAGGAAAAATTAATTAAATAAATTACACTTCGGTCTAGGTTCACAAATGGATACGCGGCCTATTTTACCTACTTTGGTATAATTCATATGTTTAAACCAATAGAACCTATAGAGTAAATATGGAATATACATGGCATCATATAAATGAAGCAACATGAGTGGATTGACCCCAAGATTGTGCTTTAGCGTAGCGGCCACACCCCTATAAAGTCATTTGAGGATTTTAATTTCACCTGGTAATCATAATAAAAATAATAATAAAGCACCAAGTAATCTATATAAGGAATCGAAAAAATATAATAATGGAAACCTATTACCATCCAAGAAAATACAAAATGGAATCCCAAGAGTCCCTATAGGATCCCTTGATATAACCAATACCATTGATTCTTTCCAAGGTGACCTATAACAGTGCCCCTCATATCACTCGTGGTATGGTAAACTCTGATTGCAAACCAAGTATCTCACATAGGGGACCATGAATCACCTAAGGCATGTTGTATCCATATTTCTAACAAGTTTTTCCATTATTTCCCCCCTAGGGAAATGGTTTCACTCACAATTATAAACAATTTACCCTAAGATCTCATCCAAGGAAAGCGAAAGGATCACTTCTGGCATGTCATGTAGTATCAGCCCAAGCAAGGTGAGCCCATCCATAGAATCCTGAAGTCATAACCTATATTCTCTCCTGACCCACAAGAATTAAAGTAATAGTAACCAAATACATGTATCAACAAGGCATAGAAATAATATAACCAGATAAAAATTCTACCCAATAATTTAATCTGATCCAAAACTATGGAATAAGGTAATCAGTGCAAGTAATTAACCACAAACACAAGCACTAAGATACAGGGAATTTCTGCATGGAAATAAGTAATGGGATGTTCAGTATAATCCCAAAGTAGTAATTACGTGGTATTTGGAAAAAATGAAAAATATATAATAAAGTAAAAAAGTAAAACACATAAACATATAACAACTTATGTAAGATATATGGCATAAGGAGTGAGTGTGAGAAATGAAGCGTAAGAATTAGGAAAATGGAGTAAGGAATAATCATAAAACAAAAGGTATTTCATTAGTGTCATTCAACTAGTTTAATCAAATTCATTTAATTAAAAAATTCTAACCATATCATGGGGAATATGAATTTAATATTGAGAGCCTAACTCTTATCCAACATTCTATATTAATTCAGTTTATTAGTGAAAGGAAATTTCTGAGCATAAAACACACCCAAATAGGGTGTTCAAAGAATTAAATATTTAGGGAAGTTATCCCCAAATGAGGAACAAAGCCTATAAAAGTATCTAATGTCAAGGAGATTACCCAAAGTGGTGATACTCTACTAAATAGGGTCATGTAGGACATAAGAACATATTAAATTTAATTTATTTAAAAAAAATAGGCATCGCTAGAAGAGTCTGGCATATAGAAAAATGGTGCACCCTAGAAAATGAAACAAAACATGAGAAAGAATATATACCACCTACCTTATACCAAGGACACCCCACAATTCTTATATCAATCTTTGATTATTTTTTAGTATGAGAAAATCAATGAAATAAATGAATTTCCTGAAAATAAAGAAAATTAGCTTGCCCCATGATAACTTCCTTAATAGGGAGATAAACAGAAAAATTTTCAATAAGAATTTATAGATTACTGAGAGGAATATATAGAGAATAACGACACTCGATTCCAAAAACAGATGAAGGAGTCAGAGAAAAGTCTAGATTAGGATTTGGTGAAGCCTCATGCATTAGGGTGGAGGAGACACCTGCTTTAATGAAGAGAGGAGGGGGAGGAATTAGGTTATGTGGTTTATTAAGAGTGGAATTGTAATTTCACCCTAAATACTAGTTTTAATGTTTTAGTCAGATGTTTTTCCAAGCTGTGTCATGACTGTGTGGCTTTTGTTGTATGAGAACCACTCCCCCGCATGGTTACCCTGCGTGGTTTATCCAATTGTTCTCTAAATTGTGAAACCATACTTATTTAGAGGAACCAAGCATGTGGGATAGGTGAAAGGTTTGGTAAACCATTCATAGCCTTTCTGGATCACTTCTTCTCAATGGAAAAAGATGCATTGTTTATACTAGTGGTATGAACGGTTTCAAAAAAATTATGTGCCCTTACCAATCCACCCAGAATTGGATTTTTGGGACTCAGCGCTCCTAAAACACAAAAAAAAATAGAGGGACTCCTCAGGCCCTAAAACAAGTCTGAAAACAACACATTTAAGTGTCCCGGCTCTCATAATTAAATTCCAAATCTCAGTTTACAAAATGTGCTTTCCACAAAATGAAAACATTCAAAATCCTTTGGAATTTTATTTGGTCTAAAACCGTAGGATGCATCAATAACCCCACCTTAAAACTTCTCATCCCCAAGAAGCCTTGGGAAAATAAGAGAACATAAATAATCTTACTTGGGTCTTCAAATCTTCTTAAAATGATCATTTTTCATTTCTAAACAACCAATGAACCTCCAAGAATCACCTTAACATATATTTCCGTTGAAATGCAACTCAACCTGGTTTTTTTCAAACCAAAATTATAATATGACACCTACCCAATACCATCTTACCTGAGACATGGTCACAAAATCATCTCCTTCACCACCAGTTTATAGTATTTGTAATACCAAAACTGGTTCATGGTATTCCATAACTGGAACTACTAATTTGACCATGCCCTTAGCACTCCCATGATGCTCTATGCATGACTCATAGAATAAACAGTCAGTTGAATCCCATTCTACCTCAAAGGCCTGGTGTTAGCACCAAATGTTTGCATGGGAAAAATATGTAAAGAGCATGAAAATTCCAAAAGAGGATGATTCACGAATCAGCTTTACAAATCCCTTCAGCACCATGGACGGTGAAAAGTTAAGGCCCCCTCTGTGATCACCACATAGGATAGAGACGGAAGACTCTGTGGTTACAAGAAAAGTGACAAAAGGATTTGCGTTGTGGATGGAATACGATCACCTCTGTGATTCCTTGGAAATTGATGGAAGTCTTTGTGAGCATCGCAGAGGGAATGAAGGAATCCTCTATGCCACGGAGGGAATGACAGCTGACTTCACAATTACGTTAAACTTGACACAATATTCCTCCGATAGCAGAGTGAAAGTGGATTCGTAGCGCATTGTTAAAGCTTCGAACCACCTATCGCCTATAAATACTAGACTTCCCCAAGACCCAAAGGATAGATACCATGAACTTTCACCTTCTTAGCTCTCAAATTGCAACACACCCACAGCTCTATGAAACATTGATAAAATTAGCTATTCAAGGTATTTGAACATTGTAAAATACCTTTCCCTTGGATCATATGCAACCCCTTTTCAAGTAGGGATTCCCTTCACAAATACGATGGGCTATTGCAAAGGAAGAAGATCTCAATGGGAACTTAGTTCATCTCAAATCACTCACGCTTTGTGAAGTACCTTCCATAAACATGTGAACTCTATGCTAAGGCATGATCACTGTGCTTTGTAAAGTAAATTGCTTCACAATTCCATGATTTTCAAGCCACCCATGCTTCGTGAAGTCATACCTCATGAAATAACTTGCACTTCGCAATGTACACTTTATACGCATGTATACTTCATGCCTATTCTAGACCACTCCACTTCACAGAGCATATACCTTTGTGGAGTTGGTCCACTTTTTGGAGAATCAGTGCTTCTCAGGGACTCTTCCCATGAAACCCTTTGCTTCACAAAACCTTCTCCCATATGACCCTCTAGGTTTTGTATGAAGTGATTTTGTAGTCCCTTGGGTGGTGCTTCATATCGAATTAATTATCCTCATGCTTCTTCTCATAGTCACAGTAACAGCTATTGATTCTTTACAAATCCAATCTAACATGATCCCCTCAATATATCACTCCACAACCCCATCTCCACATGGAATTTCTAGTGCCTTCCCTTCACCAAGGGTTAAAGCGTGCTGGTTATATAAGTCCTAGGGGTGGGGAGGAAATCCTCATCATCTGAGGTGGAGGATATTAAACTCCCAATCATTATAATCCCAAGCACATGAAATTAAACTATAGCCTCACCCCGTGTGATATACTTGTGGTGCCCCACGTAAGACATTTTCCACACCCACTGGTCTCCATGGGAGTGATATCATCCTAACATGTAATGAGATCCTCCTTGCATGGAACATCATCTGTTCACGGGGAAGGGAAACCACCATAGTGTAAGCCCCTATCCTTTCTTGTGGGTGGTGTCATCCTTTCTCATCCTATCTTCTTCTACACACAAATAAGAGGAGATATGGGCATAATGGGTTTCGATATCTCGTCCCTATCCTTTTGGGATTTGTCACCATTAGGCCTCCATATTAGAATAAGTCCCAATATCTATCTTCTTGGGCTGATAATCACACATAAGCCCTGTTTTATTCCTCATGTACACACCTTTTGTGACATGATTTTTGGGATTTGTTTCCTCTTATTTCTCACACCGAACATGACCTTATGTGGTCTTAGAGTAAGCATCGACCATGACACCCTCTCGGGACCTCATTAGTGTGTAAGCCCAATTACTCATCCTGCTAAACTATGTGGACTTTGATACTTGCCCCCTTTTGGAGAAACATATTTTGGAAGCCACCCTAAGCTTTAATCCTATCATCCATCAGTCCTAACCACTTTTCATTGGTTCACTCTCATCCCACACAAAGTTAAAATGTATGATTCTAAACTACATGAGTTTTGATCCCCGTCTCCTAGGAAGGGTACATAAAAATCCTCCCTGAGGTCCAACCCCAAAAAATAGGTAAAATTAAGTGTCACCTTTGTTGGGACCCACATCCTCGGTCTGTCCCTTAGTGGCGTCAGACCAACACCTGGGCCTCTAACCACGTGTAACCCCCAGCATGTCATCAGGTCGTTGTAATTTGTGTACACCCCGATTCCATGCCCCATCCTGAACTAAGTGGACATTGATTCCCTAACAAAGGGATACGTAACAGGCCTCCCTAAGGTTCAATTCAATCACTCATGCCTCATCCTGGTCTCTCGCTTTATCCTTTGTGTTTTAGGAACGTCATGCCCCATTCTAGAGGTTCTACTTCCTTCAGGTCCTATCCATACGTCCATTATCACAGACCGCCTCCTCAAGTGTTCCATCGCCCCATAAAACTACATGGACTTTGATTCCCTACCATGGTGATATACAGGAATCCTCTATGAGATAAAATCCCAAAATCACTATCATCTTCATGTCGGTTCCATCCCATTACTCCCATCTACTTCGTTCAACCATCCATCATCCATCCTGATTCCTACCCAAGCTGCCACAATCTAGTGGGATCATGCCATTTATTTGGGAAGTTAACCATGAATAAGACCCACACAATACATAACCATCCAACCAATAGTGTTCTTCTAGTGATGGGTCACTATCCGTGCATAATCCCCAGTATGCCTTTGGGTCATTCTCTTTTGTGTATCCCCAAATTTCAAGCATCACCCATTTTAACTACATGGGTTTTGATACCTATTGTCTATACTGGGTACATAGGAAAGCTCCCTGAAGTTAAATCCCATCCAATAGTAAACCCAAGTTCCCCCCCCCCCTTATAGTTTGCACATTCATTGATCCACCCTCATTAGTGTCCAGATCAGCCTTCACGGTGTGATATCTTCCCTCTATAGGACGCACCACCTCAGATCCATCCCCATTGGGCATTCTGATCCATCCATCTGGTAAACCTTCCAGGTGATCCCTCCTAGGGATGTACCAATGTGTTTCGTCTCTATGGTATGTTCTTATCCTTATCATTTGTCTTCGAAATACGTTAAACTCGCGGCTTACCTCATGTTCAACACGAGATTCCTGAGGAAAATCTCGGAAGACACGCCTCTGGTGCAACCGTCTCTACTAGATGTTAAACTCACAGCATACCCTATGCTAAACATGGGAATTTTAAGAAAACCCCAGGGACATTCCTATGGCATATAATTCCTTACATTCGATGTGGTATGCCTTGGGCTTCCGCAACCTCGAGAAGACCTATCATAAGGGGAAGAAACCCAAACGCATCAGTGTTTTAGCATCCAGACATGCCAGTGATGTCCAACGCGACTACTCCCTCGATCAAAGGTTGTTTCCCTAACTTCACCCCTTAGAATGTCATGACAGAAGTAGTGTAATTAACTAGAATCCATGAAGATATGGCGTTGGGGAAGAGTTTCACGAACAACGCCTTAATCTTTAAGGGAGAACTGGACTAGGTGATAAATTCTGAGGAGGAATACATGGAAAGAGAGGCTGAAATCCCATCATCTAATTTCGATCAAAAAGAATATGTCTCTAAATAAGTGATGGATGTTTCATGCCTTTGGAAATAGGGGAAGTGGGGTAACAGCCAGTGTGTCACAGCATGACGGCTTGCACCCTGATGAAAGCGTCGGAAATAGAAATGGTTAACCTAAAGTAAATCTCTTCTTAAATTTGGATATTAGTAGTGTTTGATACATCAAAAGATAATTGTGTCAACATATATAGTTATTCAACCCCAGGTTCCACCAATAAAATAGTGAGCCTAGCGTGATACATACCAGAGATCGGTGTAGTTGAACATTGGGCATCCTGGTCTACGATGTTGTCATCATGGATCCTTATTATCAATTTTGGGATATAGAATGGTTTTGGGACACTGGACATTGATTTCCAATTTTTAGTGCTAATGATTGAATCCTCTTTCTTTGCAAGACCCAGGATACTATGTTAGGAAACCAATCAACACCCACCCACTGACGCAGGGTTTTGGGCAACACCAATGTGGAAATCTTATACGGCTCCATATCTTCTGAAATAGCCTCTACATCCACAGTTGCTGGGTGCCCATGCCCTAACTCACCATCTGAAATTGTTTAGAGGAGGATGATCAACAACCTCATCCAATGATATGAGGAAGAATGGATTATCCCAACTTGGGATAAAGCCTGATAGGACCTAGAGGCTTCTATGCCACGTTGTCGCCAATGCCCCCAAGGGCCATATAGGGAGACACTACTCCACACCCCAACCTACAACTATTTTGGGATTCTCTCTATAGAATACTTTGACGACTCGCTCCCTTAATCCAATTAGGTGAGGGATGTTTGGGCTAGCCTAGCTATGATCTCATCCTGGGAGCCGCCAAGGAGGAATCCCACCTGGCCACATCAACTCCACCACTTGGTCCCAGAGGCTAAGAAGTAGGTGAATTACACACCTGCACCACCATCCATAGTTCGGTTAAATTGACGCTGACATCAGATGCAAGCTGAGGGGGACACCCGCTAGGGGGCGTCCTCATCAACCACTACAGTGGCATGTGCCACCACCAATTCATTAAATCAATTCCCCATTTATACTGAACCGGTCCACTTATATGCACAACCTAGATCAATTCCCCAATGTCCCTATGGGTTGGTTGGGACAACGCTTTTGGTCACCGACAGAAGTAGTACCCTTCACGGGTTGACCCATGGGGATGAAATCTAGCGTAGAGGTCCTCCCCATGCCACCATCAATGATAGAGAAGGCCCACCAAACTCCCAATATCAGCATGAAGGTCCTTCCCATTCCACCATCAGTCCAATAGAAGATTCTCCCTGATGTACTAACATCTACCATAGAGGGTCCTTTCGCACTCGTGATCCTCATTATGGAGTTATTCCTCTTGTCACAGTTCACTGATACGAAGTTCCTCCTCACCCGGTCAATCGTTATCATGGAGGTCTTCCCCATGTTCTTACCTTAGTTGATGAAGGTCCTCCTAATCCAAAAAATCAGAGAATCGGAGGTATTATCTAATTCATTGGTGTCTAATGCAGAGGTATTCCCTATGTTCTGTTTGACCGGTACAAAGGCCTCCCTCATACCATCATCGATAAGGAAAACAAACATGGAAGCGTTGCCCATGATCCCACTAGCTCTAGTGGAGGTCCTACCCACTCTAGCATTTTCCATGGAGGTTCCCCCTGTGCACCATCTAGTGTACACTAAGTCCCTCCCCGTGTTCCATTTGACATTTTTCTAGGAGCTCCTTACACCTCGACTCACCCAGGCAGAAATACTCTCCGCCCTAATACCAGTTCCGCCAAAGGTCCTTCACATGTCATAAACCTACCAAATTTTTAATAGACATCACAGGGTAGGAGTGAAGGTTTCCTTCACCAAAGGAAGAATACTGAGGAGTTTTACACTGCAATTGAACCAGTCTTCTTCTTATATTCAGAGGAGTGCAATTCGGTAATAGAACCCTCACCCTGATATTCTGTATTGAGGGTTTAGCAAGAAAAAGGTGTATAAGCCTTATCCTTCTAGAAAGTGAGGTCCACTGAATACCTACCTCCCTCTGACGATACATCTAGGAATAGAAAGATTTGGCCTCTTTCTAGGGTCTAGCTATGCAATCCTCCCTATCGTCAACAAGCTCATTTTTTACCACAACCAGATATCAAGGAGAGTTATTTTGGGGACTAATAGAGATAGAGTAACATCATGACCCACCATCAGTAACTACAGCCCCTACCTGGGAAGTCATGGTTTCAAGTCCATCCTACTGAGATGTAGTGGCTCAGTCATTCCATTCTTTAGAAGACAACCCAAGATGCAGTGGTTTCTCAGCTTATGCTTTGTACTCTCCACGAGCTAGTCTATCATCACAACAATATGATTCAGTTTCATTTCCAGTATTTTAGCCACCCCCAGTTGTTAGTGGGGAAACCAAGGGCTATATCCTAAGTCTGAGCTGATGAGCTTATGGTAAATCCTTGTAGTGGACCTGTTCCCATAGATATTCTATCCAGTTGCAACCACGAACTTTAGTACTCTGGAATTTATTACCCAGGAGGAGTTCATGTGCTTCCACCAAACTCTTTGGGAAATTAACTTTGGTCTCTGTCATCGATGGGTGGCTTACCATAAGGGCTGGGAACACTTTTAATACATTGTCTATCAATGTCGCATAGTGTAAATGGTTGTGCTCCCCATGGATCAACACATCGACTCACCCCAGTCACCATCGGACCCTCCAGAAATGATGAGTCGAAAACTTTACAGTGCTCTGAATAATTATTAAGAAGGACTCCCATTATAATCAGATCCATGGTTTGGGGCATTATCCTACCCTTCATTTTAGTTCTATTCAAATCCATCCTGACTTGATAGGTGATATTGAGGATATGCCTCCAGGTATAGTCATAGTTAACACAGTCGACCTATCAGAGGTAGAGACTGAGCTAGAGATCCTTGAATAAAAATTACCCCCGGGGTGGTTCCACACTTGTTTGATACTTTGGGTAGGGTTACTCTCAAGAAAATAATTTTTTTGTGTCTTCTTGTACTTTTTATGTCATTATACATCGGTAAAAACCCTAATATGGGTAAAGAGCGTGATGGGGTTGTCAAACCCTCTGACCATTCTTGTTCAGTGAAAATGATGGAAGATGACCCTGAAAAGGTTCTGTTGTGTCAACTTCTCACGGAATATAAAAATTTGGTCAACTACCTTCTCACTAAACATGATATAGAAGAGTGACGAGACTACGATAATCCTCGATCGGGGCAGCAGGGGAAGGTACACCCTCCCCCCAGTGAGTTTCCACTGGGTGAACTTGACCATCCTTCTCATATAGACAGGGTAGAGGCCAAATTTTATGATTAGACGAAACGATATGCATCACCAAATCCACCTAAGTTTCATGATAACCCTCCTTAGGACCCAGCTCAAGTTCCCCTAGCCCCTCTGTAAGTCGTCCCCCCTGCAGCTCTTCATGTCATCCCAATAGTCGTTGGGCCCATTTATCATGTTGAAGAACCTTCCAATGCACTAATGGTCAGAGATCTCCATCAAGACAAGAATCCCTGCCAAGAGGATCCAATAGCCACTCTCATTTCCTTCCTTGAGGCCATAGAAACTCGACAGGTGGAAATCCTGCCTGATGGAAATATATATCGGGCATGGGTGGATGATATTCTAGAACCCTGGGTTTCGAAAATCCTACCTTCACCCCCTTAAATGGGGTGGGAAACCCATTACAGCATCTGGACCACTTTATTTCAAGGTGTGGACCCATGCTGGGAACTCCAGCATAGCAGCAGGCTGCCAAGATCCGATGTTTCATACAAATGATGGAAGGGTCCACATTTTTCTAGTACATCCAGCTACCCATCAGGTGAGTAGCTGGTTAGGAGGATCTTTGTAGGCATTTTACATACCACTCTAGTTCTACCACCAAGAATAAGAGTATTGTAGACCTCTTTAATTGGAATATGAGGCCTAAGGAGCACGTTGAAAACTTTATCATTTGGTGGAAAGGCATCACGCACTCCCTTGATATGCCGCTGACTCTGAAACAGCTGCTGAAAATGTTTGTGGGGAATGTCAATAAAAAAATATTCCACACTCTAATCACTACGAACTACCTAAGGGGGTTTTAGGATTTCTCAAACAAAGCCTAATGGCTAGAGGAAGCCTTGATGTAGTCCATATAGGCGTTTCCATTGCCTCATTTAGTTCCCGTGATAAGATCTGTTAAGGCCGAGCCCACTACAGTAGAACAAATAGAGGCCCCTAGGTAGCTAGATTTATTACCAGTGGAGCCACATCCAAATCCTTGTCGATGCCCACCACCTAAGGTGCAGCCTCTGACCCAGCAGTTCCAACCTCATAATTAGCAGGAGCCCCTGTGTAATGTGCCGCCACTTCCTAGGCGAGATAATCTGGTTCCACGTCTTTGATAGGATCCTCCAGCCCATCATTAGAGACGGGATCCTAGATCCCCCTTATCAGATAGAATGAATCAGACTTACTCATTTAATGGGGCTAAGGACCCAATTTATTTTTGAGTCACCTTTGACCAGGGAATCCTATGATTCCTGGAATGCAGGAGGCCTGAAGAGGCGGATCTCTCTGATTGCCCCAATTACTATCCCTATCACTGGATCCTTGGGAACGCCCTCATGAAATGATATGTGTTTAAATATTGGATCCAATACCAGGTCGATAGCAACATATTCATGTTAATTCCATCCCTGGAAAAGGTTCCACGTGTGTTTAAAAAATCCTAAAAGCGATGATGACAGCAAAGGTGAATGGCAGCAGGTTCCTAACTACAGGTACCAAAAATACGATGACCGGATGGCTCGAAAGGTAGTGACATGTGCCCATGGTATTACCTATACACATTTGATCCAACCCAAGTCTTCAAAGATCACTGCATTACCCTCAACCACTACTTCTGAGTCAACATCTCAGTCTTCCTCTTCCTAGAAAGGAAAGCATCGGTGACGCAAGGGAAAGAAAATCCCCACACTAATGCCATATTTATCCCGTAATATCAAAAATTTCATGCTCCCTGATATGAATATTTTACCCAAAATACATGTAGTGATGGAATATTATTCAATTGACAATCCAGGGTATTCTTTGGTTAACACTGTGGAGCTGGTAACCACCTACATAGTTCTTAATGACAAAGAGCACCATACAGATCCTCCCAACATCCCCAACCAATGCCAGCATCGACGAATCCGTGGTTATTTGATTATTCAGAATTCATTGGCTATTGCTTCCAAAAAAAATTTAAATTACACTGAGACTAAGTAGCAGTATCAGTGTAGAGATCCACATGTGAATCCTTCCAAGCTTGTTTCATTAGATCTATCTCCACCAATGTTTGTACTGCTCGATCAGGCGGAACCACCATGATTATGCTATGATCAACCAAATTCTATTGAAAATTGACCTCATTCACTTGGCCCTCATCAGGTAGCCACTTCATGTGGTTCGAATAGTGAGTATCGGGACATTCCCAACACCATCCAGAACCTTCTGATTCAACCAGCAATGCCGATCAACCCGTATACTTCCAAGTGACCTCATGTCAGTAGAGGCGTATTCCTAGCATGTATGAATGAAATTATCATGAATATTTACATCATTCCTGTGAAGTTATTGATCATATAAGTTCTTTTATTTCCATAAAATATTCGTGAAGCCCCTGTAGAGGCTTTAATAAGCTCCCTTTGATATGAGGTAGAGGTAGCAGCCACAGAAGCCTTCCATGTTGAGGCAGACGAGTATGCATAATGTCAGGCCATTATCTCTTTTTTAGAGAATATGAAGGCTCCCCTATACAAGGAAACATTTTCCCATTGTACATCACTGTCCATTTACATACTGTTGAGGCTCGCCATTTTCTTTTTGACACTGGCTCTGGGATCAACCTTATCCTAACACGGACACTCCACAAGATGGGGTTTTCTGATGTTGATCTGAGTCCTGCTGACCTGAAAATTCAAGGTTTTGACAAGACATAATAGGCACAAGTTTGATAGTTCTACCTAAATACCCAGTTTAGCGGCCTATTTACCAACACCAAGTTCATGTTTTTCTCACAATAAACTGATTATAACACATTAATGGGTAGTACATGGATCCACATGCATCCGGAAGTCCCATCCCCATATCAATAATGACTCAAATACTCCCTTAATGGTCAAGTAAGAGTTCTCCAAGGTGATGAATCTCTATTTTACTCTTGTGAATCCCACTAATTGGATGTTGAAATTTAAAATAGAAAGGACAAGATGATTTAGGATAATGCAGTTGAACATTCTATGGTTGCGACCGACCCATGGACAGACCTAGATGATGCCTACATTTTCCCGATTCACCGATTGGAGGCCACAACCCCAGACATGGGGAAATGCTTCATTTTAGTTGGAGTAAGGGGAAGCATTTTCCCATGTTTAAAGAGAATTGGGAGATCACTCCTTCTCTCTACACAAATCAGGCTCGGGTGATCCCAGAGACCCCTATTCCCATAAGGTATCAGGATGACCACCCCATGGAAACATCAATATTCCATACATGCTTATTTATCTAGGCTGGGATAAACTGGTTCAATCCAACATGCCACTATTTCTTTGATATCATCAAACATGGAAACTTGGGTCAAAGACTAGATGGGAACGAGTCGACATATTTCTCATCATGGTTTCGGTATTATAGGAACTCCCTGATGAGGTGTCCACCGCCGCTCAAGATGGCACCAGTATCTTTTCAGGATCGGTCAACTTGGAAAAACTGCCTTATGCGGTTGATCCCTCCTACATGGATGAAGAAGAGGATTTGGGGGATGCTCCTCCCACTTTAGAAGAGTGTTTCTCCACCACATCCAATGAATTTGTACAGGTGAACCTCGATGACGAGACAGATCTAAAACCAACATTGATCAATGTCATTATGCATGTCGAAGAGCAACAACGATATGTGGATTTCTTGAAGCATAATCATGATTTATTAACTTAGAGTTACAATGAGATTCCAGGGATGATCCTTATGTCATTTTCCATCATCTTGGTCTTCTAGAAAATCATCGTGGGTTCAAACAACCTTGAAAAAAGATGCACCCTTCTCACAGTGCTATAATTGAGGCCGAGGTTGAGAAGCTCATCAATGAAAACCTTATCAAGGAGGTCCAGTACCCCCAAAAGGTTAGCTAACAGTGTTCTCATCATGAAGAAGAATCAAAATATCAGTGTCTTCATTAACTTATAGGATCTCAACCATCACTATCTGAAGGATGATTTTCCCCTTTCTGTGATGGAATTGTTTATTGATGCTACCGCGAGGTTCTAGGATCTCTCCTTCATGGATGATTATTCCAGATATATTCAAATATTAATTTCCCCCATGGATGAAGAGTCTACCACCTTCAGGGAACAACAAGGCACTTACTGCTACGAGGTAATTCCCTTCAGTTTAAATAATATAGGTTCCACCTATCTACACGCCATGCACTGCATATTCAAGATGATCCTATGAGAATTGGAGGAATTCTATGTGGATGATTTGGTGATCAAATATCACCAGTGTCAAGAATATATCAAATATCTTGATAAAGTGTTCAAATTCCTCTATTCCCTCAATCTAAATATGAAAACCTTCAAGTGTGCCTTTAGGGTCACCTTCAGAAAGTTTCTTGGATTCTTTTTCAAACATAGAGTCATTGAGATCGACCCAGAGAAGATCAAGTCCATCAGTTAGATTTCTCCTTCAAGAAACATTTGTGAGATCTAAGTCTTTCAATGCTACCTAGCATGCATACGCTGATTCATCACAAATCTAGCTGGAAAGTGTAATCCATTTTCCTTGCTCATAATGAAAGGTGTTGATTATCAGTGGGATGAGGTGTGTTATACCACTTTTGAGTAAATAAAGTAGTACTTGCTATAGCCTCTGATTCTGATGCCACCTATTCCCAAAATTCATTGGTCCTTTTTGTGACCACTCTAGAATGATCTCTCGGTGCACTTCTCACCCGTAATAATAATTAGGGAATAGAAAATAGTTTATATTATCTCAACTTCATTCTCCTTGATACAGAGACTAGATACTCCTCTATTGGGAAGAGAAACATAGCACTAGTATTCACAGTGTATAAATTGTAACATTACTTGTGGAACCATGAGATATAGTTGGTGTCCTAAAAGGATTAGCTGAAGTAAATTATGAACTGCCCCATGTTGAAAGGACATATAGGTTGGTGGGAAGTGATCCTTCAACATTTTCACATCAATATTTCCTCTATAAGGATATCAAGGGGAAGGTATTGGTGGACTTCCTTTCCACCCACCCATCTCCCACAGTGAAGTCTCTAGATCATTATTTCCCATATGAGGTAATCCTCTCAGTAGATAGATTCATTCTATGTTGTAAAATTCACATTGATGGCGCTTCCTAAAGCCCTACTGATAGAAGACTCAATGATCCTAGACTCAACATAGTGGACCTAGGTATTGTCTTCATCATGCTGGAATGACCTATCCTACCATATTCATTCCTATTGTCAGAAGGCTATAACAACAACAAGGTGGAGTACCAAGCTCTCATCACTGGTCTTGAGATGGCCCTCGAGATTGGAATTTCCTACTTTAATGTGAAAGGGGACTCTAAACTAGTCATCAATAAGATCATTAGTGACTATGTTGTCGGGAAGACGGATCTCATACCATTGTTAGAGCATACCCACCAGCTGATGGCCTAGGTCCCTTCTTGGCTAGAAGTTACTCATGTCCCTTGATCACAGAATGTCCAAGCCAACACCTTGGTCAGCCTGGACGCATTTATATATGATCCTGAACATGATAATTTGATTATACGTGTGTCACATAGAAGAGTAATCACTCATGTAACTCTAGAAAATGGTGATATATCGCATGTAAGTCGCCTTATGGTTAGTGCCTCCACATCGGGAACTCAAGGCCCCCTAAAATGGTATTGGAAGTGGCCCCAGACTGAAGGACCCCCCTTTACCGAGTATATCTAGCATGGTAATCTCCTAAAATATCGATCCAAATGTGAGAGAGTCCATCAGCATGCGGTGCAATTCACCCTTCAGAGTGGTCTCAGTCTTGAGAAGATTTTCTATAGACACGGGTTTGATGGGATTCTCCTCTGTTTTATTCAAGGAGGTGATATTTATTAGGTCATGCAAGAGGTTTATGCTAGTTCCTATGGGGATCATTAGATAGGGATGATACTCTCTCATCAGATCTATAAATTGGGGTATTTTTTTCCCACCTTGATCAGCGATTGTATCGGGCTCACTGAGAGGTTCCATGTGTGTCATCTTCATGCTAATTTTATGCATCGGTTTCTAGAACCTATCCACACTACCATGTACTCTTATCCCTTTTTAGTTTGGGGACTCGATATCATGGGATTATATCCACCAGCAACGGCTCACCAGTGTAGGTTCATCCTAACCACTATGTATTTCTTTTCCAAGTGGGCAGAGGTAGTCCCGCTCAAGGAAGTCAAGGCCTATTCTATCATTGGGTTTGTTAGATACAATATAATCTACCAATTAGGACTACCTCATGTCTTTCTCACTGATAATGGCACCAAATACTAAGCATCTAAGCCGAAGAAGATTTACACCAAGTACAATATCCATTATAATCATACCGCCTTCTATCATGGCACTAACAAGTGGGAATATCCAAACATTCAACAAACCCATCTCTAACATTTTTCTGAATATGTCTGGTCATAATAAGATGAGTTGGATGGAAAATGTCCCCAATTCCCTAAGGGATTATTAGAAAATGACTTATAATTCCACTTAGGTGACCCCATATTACATAGTGTATAGAATAGAGGCAGTACTACCCATAGAGATTTAGTTTCCTTCAATACACACAGTTGTATACGATCAGCAGACACCAGATGAAGTATCCAAATTCTATCTCATTGAACTGGAAGTTCTTGATAAGAATAGGATTTGTTCCCTACACAATCTGGAGGGACATCAAAACAAGATAGCTAGAGCTTTCAATAATAATGTTCACCTCCAATATTTCTTACAATGTGACATGGTATTGGCCTTGAGATCACGGATGATACATAATAGGAAGCCACCAAAGTTAGATCCCAAGTGGGAGGGACCTTATATCATTCACAAGGTTTACCCAAATGGTGTTTACTCCCTTATCACCATGGATGGTGAGTGTATTAATCCTACAACTAGTGCTACATTCCTTGAGAAGTATTTATCTTAGTAGTCCCACATGAGTTTAAGTTGTCTTGTCTTCACCGCATGACGTTAAACTGCATGATCTATTGGAGATGAAGGATGTCAAAATACCCATCACTCATCCTGCATGACGATAAACTGAAAAATGTTCCGATCTCTATGACCTTAAACTAAGATCTCTCCTCATATTTTTCACACGATGTTAAAATGCATGGAATTTTTGGGAACTATGTATGGCTTGATTCCCATCTGTATGGGATACGTTGGAATATCGACACTTTTCATCTATGGCACATCCTCAGGTCCCTCGACCTTTTTAGCCTCCTGTCCCAAGTTCTCACTTAGGATTTGGGGGTGTCGAATGGACTCTATAGTATCCTTCATGTTGGGCTATCTTTTCCTTGCCACACACATCCCCTTGAGACACCCTTCATTTATATTCCTTCCTTACTAAAAGATGTTAAACTGAACGGGTACCACCACACTTCATGCATCCCACCACTTGCGTTTCCATCATATTTCGAAGCTGAAAGGACCCCCTAATTTCATGGATGCTAGGCCTCAGTCCTCTCCTACCAACTTGGGCCAATGTCCCGAAGGATATCAAATGACAATTTGACACAATTCCCGCATTGTGAATATGGTCAGCAGTCAATACTCAATTGTTTGTTCCTATTCCAGTGCCACAAGAGAGGGATACTATGTTGTGAACATGTTCAAAAGTTATCCCCAATCATTATTGTCATTTCATGGTCTCCCAAATGATGGGTGTGATGATTCACTTTGTCTACCCTTCTGTCCCACCAGTCTGAGCTTTATGGCTGTAAATTGAGATCTACTACATCCTTTTCACATGATGTTAAACCACATGACATCTCTATAACTATGTATTTCTTGATTCCCATCCTCATGGGATATGTAGGAACACTCAAAAATTTAATTTTTGAGCCCAGTACAGGTTCATTCTTTCTTTCTCCCAGACACTCGGCCAGACTTCCCTCCTAGAAATATGAATAGTGTGGCGCATGTGGGCTTATATCTATACTCATTTCGGGATATTTTCCATGCCATGTGAATTATTCTATGAGATACCCCTCTAATTTCCTTGTCACATGACATTAAACTTCATGAAATATTTATAACTACGTATGGATTGATTCCCATCCTCATAGGATACGTAGGAACGCCTAGAAATTTTGTCTTTGGGTCCATCCCTCTTTCTTAGAAACCTTCTCTTCCTTACCACCACTTTGTCTAATTCCTCCAGGGGGTATGTGTCATTGTGTGGACTCACTTTGTCCTCACTCACATTAGGTTTCCCAGAGCAACACTACGTACCTCTCTCTTGAGAGATCTCAATCCCTCTTTCCTCCACTTATCTTCTTGAGTCCTATGCTCTTAAATTGACCCCCTCTGACCTCATTGACAGCTCACTAACGTGCCTAGATGCACTGTGGTTTGGGACCTAGAGTGTTGGGTTCTACATGGACATTTTTTTATTCATTTAAATTCTTCATGTTTCCCTTTATTTAGTATTTTGTTATATTTCATATTCAAAAGGCCCCCAAACTGCATGGATGTTAGGCCTCAATGGTCTCCTACCATCTGAGGAAAATGTCCCGGAGGATCTCGAATGACAATTTTACACAAGTCCCGCATTGTGAATATGGTCAACAGTCGACACCCATTTGGTCATTCTCATTTTAGGTCACACAATAAGGATGTTGTTTTTTGAATATAGTCAATAGTTTTCCTCCATCGTTACGCCACCCCCATTAATCATGGAATAATGGTGGCATGACATGATTCACATCTCCTTCCACTCCATTATGTCCATGTCAAATTTTGACACTTTTGGTTTTATCCCTCAGTAAGAATTTTCATGTTAAGAGAACAAATCCAAAGTGTGGTGTCATTCAAGGCTCTACACCATTTCCCCTTTCTCTATATTCCACATGTTGTGAAGATATTCTCCACCCTTATTTCCCACATCGAGTGCAACTAACGTGGGCTTAGGGACTTGATCAAGGTTTACGCTTGCTTATAATAGTTTCACTTATTTCAGTCTTAGCTATATGACCGTAAACTGACCCCCCCCCCATCCTTATCATATGATGATAAATTGCATGAATTTCCGTACTATGTGTGGCTTGATTCCCATCCTCTTGGGTTACGTAGGAACACCCAGATATCTTGTCTTTAGGTCCAACTCTAGATCCACTAATTATCTCTTTTATTTGGACATTTGAACCTAAATATTAGGATTGTGAGGTGTGTTGTATGTGGTCTTATGTCCTCATTCACATCGAGTTCACAATAGTCACACCACGTACCCCCACCATTTATGGGCAAGTCCCTCCTATCTATACCATCATCGCATAATGTTAAACTGTACAACATCTTCCATAACTATGTATGGATTGATTCTCATCCTCATGGGATCATTAGGAATGCGTAGACATCTTATCTTCAGGTCCAGCCCCATATCCTCTGATCTTTTTTTTACTCCTTGGCCTGAGGTTCCCCCCCCCCTCTGGGGTTTCATTCACTGTGATGTGGACAGATGTCCTCATTTCTAGCAGGAATTATTTATCATTCCTTGTTAATTCCCTTCAAAACATCATTCTTCTATGGTAATAAAAGACATAGGACGTTAATATATAACACCCGGCACCACATGACTTTAAACTATTGTGTATTTTCTGCACGAAGTTAAAATTCATGGGTTGGTCCTATCATACGACCCTAAACAGTGAAACTATCATCCTGGTCGCACGACAAAAAACAGAACTGAATTGTGATGTCCTCGCTCGAGGGGAAATCATGTTTGGTATCGGTCATCCACCATGGAATTCTTCAAGGAAAAAATATGGATTTATTCTTGTAGTGGTGCCCGGATTCTCCATCCTAGGGTCGTTGCTTCAAAAACACACACAACCATTCCATTAAACCCTACAGAACAAACAAGATCCATAAAATTCCACTTCTTTTGGTTCATGGGATAGACCATCATGATAGTATATCCTCTAGAATTGGTATCCCTACATGACTCTTTCAGAACTACGTGTTTCTTGATTCCCATCCTCATGGAATATGTAGTAATCCCCAGACATTTTGTCTCTAGGTCTGACCCCAGGTACTTCAAATCCTACATTTTTTCTAGCCCCCTTTTGGCCAAATCTCTGTCAGAGGCATGTGTTGTGGTGAGGACCTCTTGGGTCCTCATTCAAATTGGGTTTATGATAAACATTCCATGTATTTACCTTCATGGATCTTCCATTATCCTATATCCTTATCGCACGACGATAAACTGCTTGAATCTTGCAGAACTATGTATGGATTCATTCCCATCCTCATGGGATATGTAGGAACACCCAGACAGTGTTTCTTCGGGTCCATCCCCAAATAATGCATCATAATATAGAAGGCCTATTTGCTCCTCATTCAAATCGGGTTTTTCTACTTCGTCATCCGGTGCACATGCCATTAAACATGGTCCCCTCTTCATTGTCCACTCTATGAACTTAAACTATGAGTTTTCATCCCTAGGATTCTTTTCCATGAAAAGGGATTAGACTCCCTCTATGTGACACATCTGATTAGCCTACTCAAATGCTCCATTTCATAGATCCCAAAGTGCTGGTGTCCACGTTAACATTCCCTCGTTTCATGTCCACTCTTTATGAACCCTTTCTTTGGATCTCCATCCTCTTCCATGTCTAAAGGGATCCCCCTTTGCGGCTTGGTATCATGCCACATTGGATCACCTAACATCTTGAACCAACGCCCTGAAGTGCCTCTATCGACATTTTGAAATTTGTCCCATGTTTCGAACATGGTCAATGGTGGACCCTCATTTGTATGTCCTTAGGCTAGGCTAACACAAAAAGGATGATGGGTTTCGAACACGGTCAACAGTTATCCTCCATCGTCATGCCACCATCATGGAAATCCAGATCTCGGGTGCCATGATTCACATCATTCAAATTCTTTATGTTCAAGTGGAATTCCAACACACTTAGTTTTACCCCTCCGTGCATCTATGTGTGTTAAGCAGGAAGTTCATTATTATTGGGACATCATTAACCTATGGTTCTATTTCCCCTAATGTGTGCCTCCTTGTACCGAAAAAATACCATCACTAATCCTTGGTTCCCATATCGAGCAAGACACACGTGGGCCTAGTGGTTTTGGTAGGATGAGTAATGGTGCAGGTGAACCACACAGTTCTTTCATCCCACATGACAGTAAACTACACTCCCAAAACTATGTATGGCTTGATTCTCATCCTAATGGGATACATAAGAATGGTCGAACACTTTTTCATGGGCCCAACCCAAATTTTTTCATCTTTAGTCTCTCAACGTAAGATTTCCCCTGAGATTATTTGTTGTGGTGTAGACTGCTTTGGTTCCCATTAACATAGGGTATATAATGGCCACACTTCATACTCCAACCTTTAGGATTTCCCCATTCACTCTTCATCCTTATCTCGTGACTTTAAACTGCATGGGTCTTTTAGAACTACGTATAGTTTGATACCTGGCCTAGAAGGATATGTAGTGACATCTATATGTCTAGTTCCCATATCCATCCACATGCTTGTGAACCCTCTAATATGGTTTTACTAGCATCATCCACCCTTTTGGGACCGTTCATTGCCCCCGACCTCACCGTACGATGTTAAAATATTTGTCTATCACCCTCGTTGGCATGATGTAAAACTATGGGCCACTCTAGGTTCATGTCAGGGAGATCCTTTTAGGAAATGAGTATGATCCCTGATCAGACCGATTCTCTCACCTAATGTGTTTTCATCACGATGATGTAATTTCAAGAGTGTTGGACTCCATTCAAACAACCCATCACCCCACCCTCCATATTTTTCATGCCCTTTATTTGGATCCTCATCCTCTTTCATGTCTAAAGTAACCCACTAATAGTACAGATACTTGGCCTATGGATCACCAACTATCCTCATCCAACATTATAGATTTATGTGGACAAAATTTTGAGATAGGCCCAGTGTTTTGAACATGTTCAGTGGTCATCCCTCGTTTGTTGTCCCCATTTCAGGAAAATGAAATAGGGATACAATGATTCGAACATAGTCAATAGTTTTTGTTCATTGTCATGCCATCCCTACAGTGTCCAAAATTTTTGGTATCATGATTCACACTTTTCACTCCCCTCTATTCGGATTTATTTCAACACCTCTGATGTTACCCCGCTCATGCACTAGAGAATGTTGGGAAAATAGAAATTCAACTGTTCTAAGAACTTCATTATTCTGTCAGGCTTCCCTCTTTCTTCTCAGAAACCCAGAGTGGTCATTCAAGCCCTAGATTCCCAAATATCGGTTGGTACTCACATATTCAAATGGGATAACGATGTGGTCATCCCTTGTTTCTCACATGGGGCACATCCCACACGATCTTAGGGATTGATTGCTGTATATTTCACAGATATGATGAAAATGAAACTGTCAAAATAGATAGAAGAACTCATGCACAAAAACAACGTAACTTAGTGAAACATGAAGGTACATTTATGAGGTCACACAGATTACAATTCTCAGGGATTTTCTCCTCCCATATATGGGTTGACCTCTTCAATGGAGTGGCCCAGCCTTGCTACTCTCTGGCTTGTCGCATCTAGGATCTGTTTCCACCTGTTAATCTCACGCTCCTCCTTAGAGACAATAGGGAATAGTTCATCGGCCTTGATCTAGGCCAATCCTCATGGGATCAGATAATAGAAATTTCTTTAGAAGCTTGCCTCATCCATTCTTCAGCCTCTTCCAATTGGTCCTTTAGTCACGATATGAGTCCCGATTGTGCAATGAGGAACGAGTACTAATTGTTTGCTCATTACCTCAATCATTGGATATAATGCTCATCCTCCTTGAGTCTCTTGATGTTGACAGACTTCCTCCACTTCCAGCTCACACTGAATCCATGGTCATGTTCCCATATTTTCTCTTCCATATTGTCTTGGATGACCATGTGAGGGCATTGGGCATCCACTCCTCTAACGCATAGTTCACATAGCTGGAAATGAATCTTCCCCATTCGGATTATCCATTTTTTGGGGGGTCTCCCCAATGAAGTGCTTAATCAGCTTCCATGACTAGTGAAGGATGACCTTGCTATTATATTCATTGGAAGTTGTCTCATCCCAGTCCTTAGAGTGAGTAAGTTCATATACGGGGAATGCCTCCAAAAATTCATTAGTAGGATCTCCCTCAAGTGTCTGGTCAGATAGGCCAGGTCCCATGTCATTTGATTGATCCCTTTTATCAGATTCCACCTCGATGATCTCAGGTTTTTCCCTACTGATGGTCCCACCTGTAATCGAAAGCAATGTGACTTGGTCAGTATGGGATTTCACTTCCTCAACCATCTTCATTCCTCTAGGAAAGGTAGTGCCTAGTGGACTATCCATCCCTGCCAATGAGGCCTACGCCATTTGAAGAACTGTGCATATGAAGATAAAAAGATGTTAGTTGGCCTAATTCAATGGAAAATTGTTAAAAATGATATGAAGAAGACATAAAAATATCAAATAGACTATATATACCTTGAGTTTCAACCACCGGAACCCTAAGGAATGCCCCCCCATATTTGGTTGGGAAATTCAAAGACTATGGGAGAACCACCCTACGTGTCTCAGCCCTTCTAGATGTAGTAATCACTGTTCTCATAGGTGTATACCCTGAAGCTGCATCTACTATTGTGTGGGAGTGGGTTTTGTGTATGTGTATATCTTGATTAGCTAAAATGTCAGTGGAGATGAACTAGCTAACCTGGATGAGGAATATACATAAATGGTTTAGGGTTTACCTTAAGAGCCTCTGAAAACTCTTCCATCTCCAAGTATGAAACCTCATCTTCCTCCAGAGTGCTTCCTCTACTATCCTCTTCCCCTCGAGGAGGACTCTTATGATTATTCTGGTAGTGGGAAGCACTCTCTCAATTCAGCGGCAGAAAACTATGGAGGGACTATTTGATTGAGTAGCACTTTCACCCAATATGTCATTGGATGCAAAGAACCCCAAGAGTGCATGATTTCCTCCATCTCAGTGATGTAATTATACCATTCCTCTTGAGATACCTAAAAATTGGCCCTGGCATGACTGATCCCTGATAGATCCATCCCAAGATAGTTCATATGGGTCCACATCTGGGAAGGATAGAGGAATTGTCTGTTAACATCCCAGGTGTCCCAAGCCTCTAGGAGAGCAGCGTCCTCAAGAATATCTATATGAATTAGGTGCTTCCCTAGATCCTGAGTGGGTATCCTACATATCACCATGGGTGTCCTGCCTTCTTACTTACTTTTCTCTTCTAGGATTGTCGGGTCTGCCATTTTAACCTACCTCTCAATCGATGCAGGTCTCACCACTACTACAGCCCCACCACCACAACATGTTCTTTCCATTTTCGTCCCTAAACTCGAGGTTTAGGAGGCACCTAATCACTAGCACAGATGGTCCATCACTTTAACATCTTCCCTGGGTGGGCTGCCTCCCCACTCTTGGCATACTCCTTTACTATCCCATATATAACTGTGGGTGGAGTCAATTCATTCCTCATCTTCTCATCCTTCTGTTTGAACATGAGCCACATATAACTCGTCACAAATGGATGGTCCTCATTGAATACTCCCATGTAGACCTGTGGGGTCAACCAATGCATGCATTGAAACTGCCTCGCGAAGCAGTGTATGTTTTATGGCTCGCATATAGGCTCGCAATCAACCTGTTCCACCAGAACTCCATCCTGAAAGGCCATGATATAACAATAATGCTCCCCAATTCCATAGACGTCATCGGTGAATACACATGCTGGCAATGAAAATGGATGGAGGTTGAATTAATATACCCTCCAGACTCGGTTTAGCACTAGTAACGGGGTCAGATTGGCCAGAAAACTCCCCACCACATTTAGAATAGCTCGTTGGATGTATGACCCTAGGGGGGAAAATGGGGTTCAGGTATTCATAAGCCCATGTATGTGTCATTATCCACCCATACAGAAGATGGAATGACTTGCATACTCTATGTGGATTCTTCCCCTCACATATATGCCACAATACCTTGTATAGTTTGGCCAGCACCGGAATCCCTAGATTGATCTATTCCCCCATCTCCAACACGGATTCCATGATGAACGTACTCATCCATACGCCCATGTTCATATCTCTCACTTGGATCATCCATCTACAAATGGGCACCAAGATGAATGCAGCCAACCTAACCATTGGTTTCTACTTGATGCTGACCCTGAATCCCCATGTATTCCACTAGCTGTCATCTAGTATTTGCTAGTATGAGTTCTCTTTGTTTCACTGGGGCCCCTTTCAGAAAGTGGGAGTCCTCACAGGAAACAACCTATCTAAAGGGAAATTCTAAAACTGCATAAACCAGAGCTTGAAAAGCATATACCTTACTGATTGCATTTCCTCACCCAGCACCAGGTCCCTCAGTCCATTTTCTTTCCTGGGAATCTACTCTGGGCCCTCCCATCTATTCTTGATAGGGGGAACTTTTCATACATCGCCCCCAATATCAGAATCCCTAAGATCTTTTGAAGGTCCTAGAGGATTATTCTAACCTTCCCATGGAGAATATGAATGGAGTTGGTCCTCGACAACCGCCATCTAAACAAATCCGGAATTATGTGCTTTAGCTGGTAAATATGGAATTGGGAGTCCCATTCTGCCTCATACAGGCACATCCACCTCAACTCCACCCCAAACTCCTTGTAGGAGGCACATGCCCAGTAATCCCATGCACAATATTCTGTAAAACGGTTGCCCTGGTGAAAGTCCCAATAATCAGTCCACCCCTTATCTAGGTTCCCCAAAGCTGGCTTGAGGATGGTTTGGTACTGTGGGGGAGATACCTCTGGCTGCAACACCTTCCCATCAACATTGTTAACAAGATTATACAAGCAGTCATCCCTGATGGTTGTGTGATCCTCCCATGTATGACCACCGGCAGCCCTGAACCACTGGCGCTGGCATAGTGTACTCTGGAACCAATAGGTTGGCTCATCCTAGATTTCTTCAGAAATTATGACATCATCCATTAGACTAATTCTATATAGAGGAAATCATTTTTACAAAGGTTAATTCTTCTGGCTTTCTGAAAACAGCTTCACCAGGGATTTGTGGTCTGAATGGCTCTGTACACATTACCCAATACCAAGGTTATCTTCCATATTTTCCCTCTGGGTATCATCTTCAAGAACCCCCTATCATCTTCTTGGTGATCCATTCCATACCAATAATTTAGAAATTTTTTCTTGGATCACAGAGCTCGACTGAAAAGCTCGATCGCAGAGCTATATTGTAGAGCTAGGTCGCAAAGCTCTACCCTAAACCTCATATACACAAGTCACTGAGCGCACAATCATAGAGTATAAAGGCTCATTATGTGGTACAGAGAAAAGACCTACTAATTCGTGAAGAGTGATCACAGAGCGCGCAAAGATTTTTAAATAAAGAGCTCAAGCACAAAACAGAGGAGATAGATAAGGAAAAAATAGGGGTTGTCCAACCCTATTTATAGGAAACGACCACCAAGCTTTGTGAAATGCCTAGCCATGGCGATATTCACAAAATTCTCCACCCACTCATTGCCTACCCACATTGCAACCCTTCTTCACAATCTGTCTTCATGATTTTCCTAAATTTTTAGCGATCTTACCTTAGAATTTGACCCTCATTTTCTCCACAGGTCCAAGTTTGAGGGGGGAATTTGATAGAACCAAAATGTGTGAATGGGAAAAATACTCAAAGAGAATGCCAATTCCAAAAGGGGATTCTTAGCGAAGTAGCTTCGCAAAGGCCTTTAGCACCATGGCCGACACAAATCCGAGGCCTCCTCTACAATTTCTGCAGAGGACAGAGATGGAAGACTCTGCGGTTACAATGAAATTGATGGAAGGTTTCAGGCCATGTAGCGAAGACAATATCCCCTACGATTCCTTGGAAATTGACAATAGTCTCTACGAGCACCGTAGAGGGAATAAAGGAATCCTCTATGTCGCTGAGGGGATGATAGAAGACTTTGTGGTTACAATGAACTTGATGCAATATGCCTCAAATGGTAGAGCGCAAGCAGCTTCATAGCGTGCAGTTAGAGCTCTGTGCCTCTTCTCGCTTATAAATACCAGGATTCTATAAGACCCCAATGATGGATACCCTAACCTTTCTCCTTCTCAGTTCTCAAATCATGAATCCCCCATAGCTCTACGAACATTTTTAAAATGCTCTCTTCAAGATATTTGAACATTTATAAATACCTTACCCTTAGATTATATGCAACCCATCTTCAAGTTGGTATGCCCTTCGTGAATCCCACAAGATATTACAATGGAAGAAGATCCCTATTGGAACTCAAGACTTTATATAGAACACATGCTTCTCGAAGTAACTTCCATGCACATGTGACCTCCATGCTATGGAATGATTATAGTGCTTCGTGAAGTACATTGCTTCACAATTCCACGATTTTCACTCCACTCATTCTCCGTGATGTCCTTCCTCACGAAACCACTTCTAGTTCATGAATCACTCTTTATATTCATTAATACTTCATGCATAGGCTAGACCACTTCACTATTCAAATCATACCCCTTTACAGAGTTTCTTTACTATGTGGAGCATCAGATCTTCACAAGGTATCTTCTCATGAACCCCTTTGCTTCACAAACCCTTCTCTTGTACGCACATGTAGGTTTGTACGAATTGATTTCAAAGTCTCTTAGGTGGTGCTTCATATCACATTTCTTATCCTCATGCTTCTTTGTATAGGCATGCTAATAGATATTTCTTCTTTACATAGCCATGCTAATGTGATCCCATCAATAGATCACTCTACAACCCCCTCTCCACATGCATTGTCATTTCCTTCTCTTCACCAAGGGTTAAATCACGCTAGTTATGTATGTCCTAGGGGGTGGGGAGTGAATACTCATCATCCGAGCTGCAAGAAATTAAACTCCCAAGTATCATCATCCCCAGTATAAGATATTAAACTATAGCCTCACCCCATGTGATATAAATGGGGTTCCCCACCTTGGACATTTTCCACGCCCACTGGTCTCCAAGGGAGTAAGATCTTCCTCCCCTAGAATGAGGGCCTCTTTTCATGGAATGAAAACTGACTATGTGGAAGGGAAACCATCCTAGTTTAAGCCCCTAGCCTTTCATGTGAGAGGTATCATCCTTTCTCCTCCTCTATTCTTCCATGCGCAAATACCAGAGGAGAGATGGGAAATGGGGCCTCAATATCTCATCCCTCTCCTTTTGGTATTTGTCACCATTGGTCCTCCATCATGGAGTAAGTCCCAATATCCATATCCATAGTCTACTAACCACACGTAAGCCCCACTCTATTCCTTGTGGAAGCACCTTTAATGATGTGATCATTAGTTTTTTGTTGCCTCTTATTTCTCACACTAACCATGACTCACATTGTCTTAGAGTAAGCATCAACCATGACACCCTCTATGGGCTGCCATAGTGTGTAAGACCCATTCTTCATCCCACCGAACAATGTGTACTTTGATCCTTTTCCCCCTTTCTGAGAATGGTACATAAGAATCTTCCATCAGGTTCAAGACCATCATCCATTGGTCCTGACCACTTTGCGCTGGTTCTCCCTCATCCCGAAAAATGTTAAACTATATGATTTTGAACTATGTGGGTTTTTATCCTTGTCTTTTATGCAGGATATGTAGGAAACCTCCCCGAGGTCCAACCCAAAAAATTGGTAAACTTCATTCTCCCAGTAGTTGGGACCCAAATCCTTGGTTCTTCCCTTAGTGGCATCAGTCCAACTCCCAGGCAGCTAACCACTCATAACCCCCAGCATGTTGTTGGGTCATTGTTCTTTACGTACACCCCGATTTCATTCCCAATAATGAACTCTATATAATTTGATTACCAACCATGGGGATGTGTAAGAAGTCTCCCCGAGGTTCAATCCCATCAATTATTCCTCATCATGGTCTCTCCCTTAAGCCTTTGTGTTTTGGTAATGTGAAAGAGTTCTTTCATGGGTGCCCTTAAATTATTAGTGTGATTTTTGGGTACTTAGGTGCAGTAGAGTGGCTGACCAAGGTCATCTCTCAAAGGAGGAAGTGAATTTAAATACTTATTAAAGGTATTATAAAAAAATAAAATAGAATTGAATAAAAACACTACTTTAAATAATTGGGCTTTTTCATAGTTTATGAATATAGAATAAGTTTTCTAGAAGAAGATTGTATATATATTTTTTTAGTTTTGAAATGAATTTCGATTAAAATGACACAACAAGAAGATGTTTTTTATAAATCTATTTTAAAAGGCGTAATAGATCTAACTCTGCCCCTTAATTCACTTATTAAGAATTATCATTTAAATCAATATCCACTTAATTATGATCCCCTAATTTGTTATCCCTCGAACCCTACAAGAGATAACTTAACCACAAAGATGAAATTTCTTAAACCCTAGGCTAGCTTCGGAACACGCAATCGCAACACCCTGCTTTGATTGTTGTTCTAAGGATAGGTTATGTTCAGTTGTTAATTAGAGAACATATACATTCTGAAAATGAGGATGAATTGTGTATAGGTATTATATTTTAACTCTACAAATTTATCACGTGTGGTCTGGTATTACCGATTAAGATCGCGCTGTTACAATTTACACAAAATCTCGACCTCGGGTGTTTTGTATTAATTGTTAAATTTCTTCCTTAGTTTCTTGTAATTTAAAAACTCAATTCATGGATCATATTATATTAATCACATTAGCTTTTTAATTCAAAATAAATGAACGAAGAAGGATAGAGGTCGATCGATTACTAAAAACAACTACTCTTCCATGGGTGGCATAATCATCGTAGAAGCGTTTTTCATGTGCAAAGGTTTATAATGGGTATAACCCAATAACGATTCTAGTCAAGAATTAAATCCCAAATAGGAATATTAATTGAATAATAAAATTAAACAAAATAGAAGAAAATAGAAGAAATAAAAGAAGAACAAAGAATTTTATTACACAAACAAAATCATTACAACATGAAGGAGAAGAAGAAGGCTTCGTCGAAGGGATCCTTGCTTCAAGAGATACCCTTATTTAAATGGTTGTATAATTGGAGTAGATACACTTCTACTATTCCCTAAACTTTCCAATTCACGTCCCAACCCCACCATATGATAAAAAAACCAATTTATAGAGTGGTGGGGAGGCTAGGTTCAAAGTGGTTTCATGTGTGAATAGGGAATCTCGGACAAATATTTTATGCCAACTTTCACCGCCCATTTGACCACCAAAACGCGTGAATTGGCCGGCATTACAGAAGGATCATATGTGATTATATGGGTCCTCTATCTCCTCTAAAAATTTGGGCTCCATATAATCTCATATGAAGGATTTATGGATGAAATACAGAAGCTTCTCCATTCTGCCGATTCCATCCCAACTTTGACTTAATGGCCCCTTTTCAATAACCAAATGCACTATTTTGCCCTAGTGTCCTGAACAAAAGTTGTAGATAATTAAGTTAGGGACACGGTTATAAAACCTAGAATTCAAATAATAAATATAAAAATATTTATCTTCGAAATACTACAGTGAACTATAATGGGTAAAATTGGAATTTTCATCAAATATTCAAATGAATGATCTAATCCCAAATACTTTCTAATTAAACATATTTAACACAATGTAAGGAAATTATATCATTTATTATCAATAAAATATTCAATAAAAGCATGTTTTATCAACTCCCCCACACTTACCCTTTTGCACTCCTGAGAAAAACCTCATATCAAGTAAACATCAAAATCAAATCAAAACCAATTTTAAAACACATATCCTTGAGATCAAACAATTACACACAAAGAAACAAAAGATATCATGCCTCATAAAAAACCTTATTTCAAGTTCTCCGTTTATATCATTCAATATATTTCCACTTCATTTATCCTCCCATTCACAAAACACTTATCTCGCTTGAATTTTCTCTCATCACTCAAATATAATTTTTTTTACAATGTCTTTCTCATACAAACTCATACAAGGGTCACCATAGGCTTGATAAATTCCTACATATCCACCCAATGTGAGTCAAGGACATATGTTTATCATGAGAACTTTTCAGGGTTGTTCTGTGGCTTTCAGTTGGTAGGATTTAAATGTGAAAAACTCTGAGGCTGAATGAGGAGGGCTTGAGTATTTTTGAAGCAAAATTGCATTAATCTAATTTTCACTTAAATATGGTCTTCTCCTCAACCCCCATAGTATCAATTCAGCTCCATCATCATAAAAAGTCATGAAAGTTTTACAACATTCATTATTTCAGCACCAAAAATGTCAATCTTCTTAAACATGGTTTTCTTGAAAGCTTCATATGGGCATAGATTTCCACCTAAATTAGAAGCTCCAGAAAAGGCACAGCTTCACTTGTCATAAAAGCTCCAGAAAAGGCACAGCTTTCAATATAATTATTTTCTTCAGCTACAAACACATCTCTTCCAAATTTAATTTTCCACCCAAATTATCAAAGAATGTGGTATCACAACACAAGATAGATTCCCCCATACTTAAGCTCAACTAGATTATGAAATTTCACATAAAGAGTTGATTGGATAGGAAAAATTGGCTTGTAATGTGGCTAACCTAACAGGCTGTGCATGGATCCTAAGGGCTACAAGGATTAAATTTTCATGGTAGTCCATTATAAAAAGGGATTATTTGAAATAGGGGCTTTAATACCAAAAAATGCATCAATCATTTAAACATAAGTACCTCAAACCCTCAAATTTTGACAGGAATAGATCAAATTCTGGTTAAATCAAACATGGTTTGGTTCTCTCAAGAAGTGAGGTGAATGTAAAGAATATGAAAATAATGGTTCATAAGCCTCACATGAAAGTTATTTCAAATATAAAGATAGGGAGATGTGGCATGGGATTCAAAATTCAGTGTACTTTTCATGAAATTACTAAATATTTGAACTCGAAACAAAGTCATTTCAGCATTCATTTAAGCTCAGTTTCAAGGGATAAATTGTTTCAGTCATTGATATGCATTTCCAAATTATGATGAGAATCATTTTAGCTCAAAAATTTCAAAAACAAAAAGAAAATTGAAAAATAAACACACAAAATTTTAAAAACACACAATTTGTTTTGGGTTTTTATAAATAGAAAAACAATTTAAATTACTAAACTAAAAGGTTCCCTCCCCCACACTTAAAATATTGCATTTTCCTCAATGTGAACCCATGAGATGATATATGCACATGAAATGCATAATTTTTAAATAGGACAAATAATATAAAAGTGAAAGTGTTAGGAACAGCCTGATGTGCTCAAGTGATGATGGGGTCATGTAGTGTGATAAAATCCATTGCATCAGTAGGAAGTCCCTCAATGTATCTCTTAAAACATTTCCCATTGACTGTAAAGCTCCTTCCAGTGTCCTCTTGTGTGATCTTCACTGCACAATAAGGAAAAACATTAGATACAATATAAGGACCTAACCATCTAGAACACAACTTACTAGGAATCAGCTTCAGTCGTGAACTGTAGAGAAGGACTTTCTCTCCAACATAAAACTCCCTTTGTTGGGTCATTCTATCATGAGCTGCTTTTGATCTTTCCTTTTAGAGCCTTGAGTTCTCATATGAGGACAATCTAATCTCCTCAAGCTCTTGAATTTGCAGCTTCCTTTGGATTACAGCTTGGGCCAAATCCATGTTGCATTTCTTTATATCCCAATAAGCCCAATGCTCAACTGCCATGGGGAGATGAAACACTTTCACAAAAACAATACTAAATGGGGAAATTCTAATTGGTGTCTTGTATTATGTCTTATAAGCCCACAATGCATCATCCAATCACTTTCTCCAATCCTTCCAATTTGGCTGCACGGTTTTCTCCAAAATTTGTTTCAACTCATGATTTGAAACCTCATCCTGGCCATTTGTTTGGGGGAGGTATGGTGTTGATGTTTTGTTTGTCACCCCATAATTTTGAAGGAGGGAAGCAAAATTCTTATTGAAAAAGTGTGTCCTTTGGTCACTGATGATGGCCTTTGATACTCCAAACTTGCAGAAAATTTGATCCTTAACAAAATCCACTACAACATGAGAATTGTCAGTCCCGGTGGCCTTGGCCTCCACCCATTTACTCACATAATCAACAACAACCAAAATATACAAAAATCCAAATGAACTAGTAAAGGGACCCATAAAATCAATGCCCCATACATCAAAAATCTCACAGAATAGTATGGGTTGTTGGGGCATCTCATGTCTCCTAGAAATGTTCCCAGTGTGTTGGCAATGAGAGCATGACTTACAAAACACATGGGCATCATGGAATAAGCTAGGACAATATAATCCAGAGTCCAAAACCTTCTTATCTGTCTATTGGGGTCCAAAGTGTCCACCACAAGAAATTGTATGACATAAATGAAAAACAGACTCAAACTCATGATCGGGAACACACCTCCTAATGACTTGGTCACTACACATGCGCCAGAGGTAAGGATCATCCCACACATAAAACCTAGACTGAATTTTTAATTTTTGGACTTGATGCTTCTTCAAATTTTCTGGGATTTCAGAGGAAACAATGTAATTAACTAAATCAGCATACCAAGGATGTGTACCTGAGATGGTATAGAGATGCTCATCGGGGAAAGTGTCCTGAATTGGTACCTGGTCCAAGGTGTCATCCTCTAGTGTGTGAGTAATCCTATTCATGTGGTCCGCCACCAAATTCTCTGACCCCTTCTCGGCCTTTATCTCAAGGTCAAACTCTTGAAGAAGGATCATCCAACGGATAAGTCATGGCTTTGAATCTGACTTCTTCAAGAGGTACCTCAAAGTTGCATGGTCAGAAAAAACAACTACTTTAGAGCCCAATAAATATGAAAGGAATTTATCTAAAGAAAATATGACTGCAAGAAACTCCTTTTCTGTGGTTGTGTAATTTGATTGGGCTGAATTCAGTGTCCTCGATGCATAGGCTATCACATGTGAATGTCCCTCCACCCTTTGAGATAAGACAGTTCCAACCGCGAAGTTGGAGGCGTCACAAATAAGCTCAAAAGGAATCTCCCACCATGGGGTATGTATGTTAGGTGGAGTGGTCAGACGTTGTTTTAGCTCATCAAATGAATTCCTACAAGAAACATCAAACACAAAATCAGAATCCTTTTGAAGAAATCGTGACATAGGAAGAGCAATCTTACTAAAATCTTTGATGAAGCGCCGATAAAATCATGCATTCCCTAGGAAAGATCTAACATCACTCACACATGAAGGATATGGTAAGGATGAAATAATATCTACCTTTGATCTATCAACCTCTATCCCATGTTTTGACACTACATTCCCTAAGACAATTCCATGCTCTACCATGAAATGACACTTTTCAAAGTTCAGGACCAGATTCTTCTCAATACAATGATTCAAAACTTTTCCCAAACTAGTTAGACATTCATCAAAGGAAGACCCATACATTGTAAAATCATCCATAAATACCTCCATGAAGGTCTCAATAAAATCAGAAAAAATATTCACCATGAATATCTGGAAGATACCTGGGGCGTTGCAGAGTCCAAATGGCATCCTTTGGTAGGAAAATGTGCCAAAGGGACAGGTGAATGTAGTCTTCTCCTGATCCTCTGGAGCTATAGGAACCTGAAAATATCCAGAAAATCTATCCAAGAAACAATAGTGTGTTTTCCCAGATAGTCTCTCAAGCATTTGATCAATAAATGGGAGGGGGAAATGGTCCTTGCGAGTGGACTGATTTAGTTTCCTATAATCAATACACACACGCCAACTGTTTTACACCCTCATTGGAACTAACTCATTTTTTTTTATTTTTAACAACAGTAAAACCACTCTTCTTAGGCACAACCTGAATTGGACTTACCCACTGAGAATCTGAAATGGGATAGATTATACATGCATCGAGAAATTTTTCAACTTCTTTTTTAACAACCTCCAAAAGTGTTTTATTGAGTCTCCTTTGTGGTTTCCTCATCGTTTTAGACCCATCCTCTAAAAGAATCTTATGCAT